>OZ005760.1:18394739-19594739 GCA_963930825.1 Silvanus unidentatus
GTATTGCAAAACTCGAGGCAAAACTTTAATGTTTAATGTTTTTCTTTGGCATAAAAGCTTAACACATTTTAATTAAATGTCTCCACAATCCAATTAAGACTGCATGGTGTTTATTTGAATGGATTATGAAGTTTTGGAGCATTCGTCTGTGACACATTTACAGATCGCCATAATTACATGGTCTGACCCTAAATATTTCACCACAATTTGAGGCAATCACCTGCTTTAGTGGTCGTAACTCTACGTTATTTACTACCATAGTTCCACACATCTTGTACTAGTATTGCGATTTCTGGGGATTTACTTGTACTTTTGGGATGAACTATTTCGAAGGCTTCCTCTACTTTGTTTCATTAAACACACATCCCTCTAAACTAGTCCAAAAATCGATTCTCTATGACACATTGCACATCCACCTACCCAAATGGATTTAAGGAAATTTTATTGTTACATCTTATTAAATTAAATGTTAGTTCATATACCTGTAGTTGAGTTTGAAGTACACATATTGTATTAAATTAGTTTGCATGGCCATTTTGCAAGAAGGAGGGTCATTGTGCGGGTGGTGAATGGCTTTAGGAGGGTGCACACGAAAGAGTGAGCAAAAGTAACAGGTCGTCTTAGTGTAAGACAAAAGGGGTCGATTAGAGATAGTTTGTATGTATATGAGTGTGTATGCGGTTCTTATGCGGACGTTATTTGGGCCTCTTTTCGGACCACAACCCATATAACAGCTGTGTGTAAGGATATGGAAGATAGTTTATGCAGATACACTGCCTAAATGGCTTCCTTCGAAAGAAGTCTTAATGCTGTCATATTACGTGTTTGAAATAGATTATGGCTATTGTGGTAATTACAGTGTTGCCATATGGGCCGCGCTTACTATTTTATTGCCCATGTTCAGATATTGCGTGGTGCCATTAAATTTTAATAGCCCTCACCCCGTTCTTCATTCAAGTGCCCCTCAAAATTAATCTGATTACGTTCTATATCCTTACACTTGATTTTTTAAACATCTAAAACTAAAATATTGTATTTTTTGTAGTGCAAATTTATTCGATATTTTTATGTTTACAGTTCTTTATTCAAATAAATTTCAAATTTTCAGTTTGGTATATTTACATTACAGTAATTTTTCATTCAACAATTTAACTTTAATTGGATTACACAACAATAACCCAAACGTAGTTTTTATAACTAATATACATATATACCTATATATACATATATATAGGAATATTTATATGTATAAAAAATTATGTAATTTTTCTTTAATATATTCCATATCGAATCGATTCAAGGTATAAGTTTCATATACTTACTTTATGCCACTGATTAAGTTAAGTTGATAAAACATGTCTATCTAAGCTCCATTTCCAATAAAACGGTACAGTCAAAATATAATTTAAAAGAAAATCTAATAAGGAAAATATCAAGCTAATAATATAAATATTATATTTCGAAACTTGAAGAAGGGAGAGGAAGGAAAATATTAATAAAAACGGCAGCGTAATTACCGATGAAACAAATACATTATAAATGGTAATGTTTCCATCCCCTAAACTTGCTGTAATTATTGAATTTATGCTGATTCTACGTCTTAGTTGGTGTGCCCGGTTCGAATTAGAACAAGATTTACAATATTACCTTGATACGCCTTGCCTAATTCTAATTTATCTATCTGATGTAGCAGTGAGGGTGGGTGTTGGGAACTATTTTTGAGATACGACTATTGTTAAAAGATGTTAACATGCCACATCCCATTAGAATCGTAAAATTTAATTATGACATTTACAATGGCTTTATTATTGCATAATATACACAAGTGAATAGGGCCATATGATCAGTTCAGGTTGTAACTTACACAAATAGCAAGTGGTGGACCATAAACCTGCGTTTAAATTGGTTAAATGATCATTCGAACAAACTCTCTCTCTCTCTCTCTCTCTCTCTCTCTCGCAATATATGTATATATCTTTTCGTTTAGGTATAATGAAAATGTAATATTGAATATTATTTTTCCATCAAATATGAAATTAAAACAACCATTCTTTTGTAAATAAAAGGAAAAATAACAATTATCGAATTCTTATTGTATAGATTAAATTAAATTACTTAATAATATTTTAAATTAAAATCGATTATTTACTTCATTTCATCAACAGAGAGGCGACTATACTGCATTATTATCGCATCTCTTTTCCTACCTTTACAGTATTTAGCGTCTCTCCTTCATTATTATTGTAACGGTGGTGATAGCACACCAGCCACGACGAAAAACCCAACCTACTTTATTTTAAAGTCCATTCTGATGAATTTTCACCCTTCTTAATTACAAAAACCCCTAAATGAAAAGCGTTCGCAAGTTTGAGCTTTACATACCACGCTTCTAAAGGCCCATATATACTTAATCCACAATCCGCCGAATTCTTTACTCTTAGCTCTAATCTGCTGGTCATTTTTGTTCCATATAATAGACTTTTATTAATTTATTACTTATTAACTACCTTTATATGCGAGCACTTGTTTACTATTAATAAGTGCTCTCTTGGACCAGAATTCTATCCACTACATAACATTATACATCTAAGTCTCTTTTCCATCCGTCCAGCATTTTATTAAATATTCATTTTCATGCATTAAAAAAAGCGCCAAATTCATACACTTGCTGTGGCATTAAACTGTTCGTAAATTACGTGTAAAATAATTTCTATAATATATATGCAAATAAGTTTTCCTTCAAACAATCGTCTATCGCATAACAAAATCTTTTTTAATCAAGACTTGGTGTTTCTGCGTTTTGAGCTAATGTATATAATTATAGAGCTCAAATGTTTGAAATGTTTAGGAATCTTGAATAAAAAACTTAGGTGCTAGGTGCATAATTAAGAAATTTTAATTTAATTACAGATGAATAAATGAAGTGATTTTAGGCCAAAGGAAACGGCATTAAATTACACCGAAAAAAAGACACCCTACCTACATACGATCGTATATTGCAATTTAATATTGTGCAAGACGGAAAATAATATTACAAATACCACGAGTTATGCCTGTCAAATCGGTAACAAATGTCATTGTGCAAACTGTGGAAACCCGTCAGTCGGCTAAGGACTCTGTTTCTTACCACCTCACTAGACTTGATTATTAATATTTTACCGTCACAGAGAGAACACATCATCCTTTGTTCGCTGTGGGTGGCATACGAATTCCCCAACCATATGTAATTGCATATTTAAATTGTAATTCTCTTATTTTAAACATTTTTCACATAAAATTCCATATTATTTTCCACTGCCTTGATAATATTTTGCCTTTCGTCTTTCGTTCTCCTTCAAGATATCTTATTCCATTGAAAAAGAATATTTCAACACCATACGTTGCTGACAAATTTAAAAATAATATATGGCGTATATCTGTTTAGTGGATAGTATGGTGAAGGGAGAGACACATCGCTGCCAGCCCTATTTCAATATAGCGGAAACCGTAAATTCGATTTAGATGACCACAGATCGATCCCTGTCTGAGTGGAAAAAGCGATTCCTTTCGTTTTACTGTTTCCTTTGTCGATTTCAATGTTGTGTTTACATTAAGGTGGGAAGAGGAAATATATACCTTTGCAGAGACATAATAAAAATGGAAAGGAATTGATATTTGTACCGTGCACCGTGCCCACCCCGAGACCCACCCACGCCTCCACCAACTCCTCACCTTCTTATATAAAATTAATGAAACAGTTTAACGGCTCTCGTTTGGGAATCCAATGTTGTTGGACTGGTGGAGTATGCTTCTCTAACTAGTTATATTATCACAATGTAAACAAACCTAGCAATGCAATGAATCAAAGTTATCTTAAAGGCATACCAACATAGGGCGTTAATTAAAGTCCAGTCGGTGTCCAAGTTGGCTAGAGTGTCAAAGGAACTCTTTGTTAGAGGAGACTGACCGCTGCAGACTTGGCACCCTTTGATGTCCACTGTCTTAGTGTTACACGACTATTTGGAGGTGTTGCGGTATTTAGCTATGTATGAACGCTTTGTTTGTGTAGTAGTCTTGCAAAGTTCACCAAGCCGCACAGTATGTGATGTGTACCTATATTCTATGTTTGGATATTCCCTTTTCTACTTTGTAATACCGCACACTCAAAAGCAAAACCAACTAGCATTTTTATACGTTTTTAAATATCAGAGTTATGTGAAGAAAATGTCACTTAAAAGAAATTATTTTGCTTTTGCTGTATAATATGTGGCATGTATACCTAGGAATTGCCTTTTACTTTGATGACAACACCTTTAAAAACTTATCAAAGAGAAACATAAAAAAGGAAAGTTCTATTCAGTTGACGTTTTGTGCGTTATACATTGGAGAAAGGGCAAAAAGTTGTAAATGTTACCAGATAAAAATTTTTATAATGAGTAGATTAGCTCTTCGTAAGCTTATCGTTATAGAATTTCTACCTCGAGCCTTCGAGACATTTCATTACGGCGACGGCGATTATTTGGTGAACACACTCTGCTCACCCTCCCATGTAAGAACAGTTGAATGAGAGAAAAACTATTTATCGGACATATTCCCTCAGATTTGTCGTCAAATCCACCCTGATAGTTGGGGTCTTTATATTTTTTATGATATATCATAATACCAGCGACTCTCATGTCACAATGCGTATGCAATACAGTTTTTATGTGAATTTCTAAATGTGTACGCCGAAATTCGATTACATTTCTTTGAGACATACACTAGTGTTCTCTTTATATTATATGAGACTCGATGTGTGCGCTACAGTTGCCTAAAAGCTATTTATTTTTATGTGAGTGTTATCATTGATAGGGAATAAGTATTCGAACTGATGATTTTTAGTGTTTTTCATAAGGGATTCCTTCATAAATGTATACACATCTATTGCACTGCAACATATTTCGCTTTATGAGGCTTGAAAGAGACAAAAACGGATCAAACACAAATGTATAGGCACCGTTTTACGGTGTTGATATATATACATATATAAAATATTATATAAGTAAATATTTTAAAAACTTTCATATTATGATATTTAGAGTTGAAAATTTCATTAAACTTCTTTGAGAGTCAAAAAAGCATGCGAATTGAATAAAATGCTTTAATATGAGCCGTTTTCAACCAATATATAGTACACTATACATGTAAATCCAATTTTCGACGTATTTTTGAAAAAGAAATCTATTCATATTTCTTTTTTATTGTGTTGCCCGAACAATGGCCATTTCTTTAGGGGAAATATATATTGTGAACCATTTTCTAGATGAATATGAAATATGGAAATACGATGATTATAAGTATTAATTTGATTTTTTTTCCTAAAAAAACTCCCATAATTACGTTTACTTTAAACATCATATAATTTATGCAAATAGAGTTTTATTGTTTACATATTTTCTAACAAATTAAGCTGATTTTATGACTTTTTTCTCTAAAATAAATAATTTAGTACAAGGTTAAATAAATCGATTGCATAAAAAAATTGTACGAAAACATTTAATTATAACAGGAAACACGTTATTACTTAAAAATTGTTCACTGATAACACTAATAAAAATAATATTTTCCAAGAATGTGTGTGGATTTACTTTATAACAGTTAAGCTGTATGTGTTGGATATGGTTGTATACAGATAGGGGGAATTCAATAATATTAAAAAAGAAACAGAAATAGCATAAAAAGGACTGAATGTTAGGTAGGGGTGCCAAACGGCAGGGTGTCTCAGCCAGCTACATAAACATTCAATCAGTCGACAGAATCTATAATACCTATAAATACGATATCAATAAGTGAGCCTCGCGGGACTTTTACAGAAAAAGACCCACTGTTTTATCGGTAAATGTAGTGAAAAAACTTATCCGCTTTTACACCGTCTGTTGATTCATATCGTCCTTTCATACCCCACTCGTAGTACCTACTAGTAAGTGAGTAGTAAGTAGTGAATATTGTAAAATGCAATTGCAAAGCAACAAAGAAGAATGCATCACATATTTATTCTAAAATATTTATTAAGTTGCTTGAAAAAACATTTGTTCTAAATTTAATGGAACAGAAATTTTTATAATAAAATATTATAATAATAAGTTTACGTCGAGGTTTACGTATATAAAAGAAAAATAATCTTTACATTATATACGTATTAACTGTCTCTGTAAATATTTGTTATGTTATACTTACATACATATTCGTATCTAAAATAACAATATGAACATAAAAAAGACCAATTACATTATTATAAAATGTATGAAACTTAAAAAATTATTTTAAAACAAATATTTGCAATTTGCAATGGAAATGAAGTGTTAAGTCTAGGTTAAGTACTTATATGATGAAAGTTGCTAAATTTTTAGCCAATTAAATTACGACATTATTCTGCTAATATTGTTCCATACATGGAAATATTTTTGCATCCAGAAAATTCAGTAGTTACATCTTAAACATTAATAAAACAAATATTGTTATTCTTATAAATGGACCACCCACAGGAGGCGCCTTGTGGCGGCATTACAAAACCGCTGAAGCACAGCGAACGGCTAAGACCCAGGATTACCATTAACTTCTTTTGTTGATTTGTCATCACAAATACATACCTAATATTTTTTTATTCTAAACAGGTATACATATCTGTGTGATGATGTCTTCGTTTCAAATCCATAAAAACTGAAATTATTATGTAAGACATTTTATGTGTGACATCACAAAGCGTATGTTGAAGTTTGGATTTCATTGAACTCGTTATAGAATATGTAAATTAGCTTAGAACACTCAATATCCTAAGGTCAGAGGGACTAGACTAACAATTTAAGTATCATAGTAACCGTATAAGAAATTCTATTTTCATTCAAGAAAAACGATCACCATAATATTGTCGAACAATAACTTATTTGACGTTAGCGAGTGAGACCGTTTAGCTCAGCTATTTTTCCAATCATCACATATCAGTAAATATTTACTCCATCATATAATTTTACCTTTTCCAATTTATACCTTTCCATGTATCTAATAGTGATTGGATGTGAGCTATCAAATATTTTATTTGATTCAACTGCTGGACCAGATCAAGTCGTACAACATAAAGAACAATAAAGTGTGACAGTATCGCGATGGACCGAGTGTTCTCTATGGAAAAATGTACGTAATAATATAGAAACTATCAGTCGCAATGTGTAGCACAGGCTACAACAGATATCTTTGGCTTTTCGGCCAATAAAACATGATTCGGAGATTCACGTTAAATCGTCCTATTTATGACGCTTCTGACTGGCCCTGATAACAATTCTATTTCTTCGTTTCTCCGATAGAATTCCAGATTAGATGCAGGTATGAGTTTATTGAAAAAATTTATTACAGTATGGAACAGGCACGTTTGACTCATAAAACAGTTTGACTCTTTAATTCACAAATTAAGCCTCGAAGCGATTTTCACACTGGACTCGTTCAAAATAATTTTTTCATTGCACTTGACATTGATCTTGATCCCCGATGGGATATTTGGAAGCTATGAATATTTTGCATAATAAGTTGGAATTTAATTTCGCCCAAGAGTATTCAACGTACTCGAAAACAATAGACGCTAATGTCAAAAATACATTAATTACATATTGATGGCTTCCATCTTGACTTGTATTAAAATGAAGCGAGAAAGAAATATAGGTCCGCATCTGAGATCTGATAAGGCTAACATTATATGCACATTATGCATTGTAACCTGGCATTACCTTTACAACGCGATTGGCTGTAAGGACAATGATTGTACCAACGTTTAAGCCACTCCCATTGCCCATTAGCGTCCAGATGACCAATTTAAAAAACGATAATTGACCCTATCGTAATAAATTAAGAAACACTTTTGGTCAACTGTAACGAATTCTTAAATGATAAATGCATATGTAAATTTTTCGGAAATGACTCAAAAGAATTAACTTAAATTTTCTTAATTATTTACATCGTGTTTTTTGTATTAGTAATGGTATATATACTTTTCTAGCACACTTTGTACTAATTTGTTTCACTCTAAACTGTGAAGTGTATAAAATTTCCAAGAGCATCCATGCATTACGTGTATTTGAACATTAGGCTCAAGTTCAATTACATCAGTTTTACTTTTTGCAGGAATTTTCTGTTAATTTACTGAACTCCCAAGCTGTTTATTGTTTGTTTTTTGCATCCACAATTTAATTGAATTAACACCGATTTTTATTTAGACCTTTACACGCAACAACAAAAGGAGTCTAATCAAGTTGCATTTTTTTGATATCCCATAGAAGCTGAAAAACCCGGGCCTGATTTGACATAAGTAATTAACGTAAATACAGATTATTATTTATTCTAGGTTCTCTGTTTCTTCTTAAAAAATATTATCACGAATTTAAGAACGCAGTAAGATACAAAGTGAATATTAAGAGGAACACATTGGACGTGAATATCGATGGTTATAATAATAAATTATTTCTGCCATCATAAACAACCTGTCTTTGGTTGAATGTAACATTACGTATAGTGATCTGATCATGAAGCACATCATTTACTGTGCATTTTCTTGGCGGCCATCCACTAAACTATACCATATCGGGCCCATGCAACATGGGCTCTTCAATAGTTTACTATTGAACATTGATTAATAAACTTCAGTAATGAGTGTTATAATTAGTTGGCAGGAATAGAACTTAGTGCATGAGATAGGGCCAGGGTCGCGAACCCCTGGTGTGTGAGACCGCCTTATGTCCATGCACCACAGGGTATCTTCTTTAGGATTCAAGCCTATTATATTCCACGGACTTTGTGTATGACAGACTTACAATAAGATAGTCATACATCCTGCATCCACTTGCTATATATTGTTTTATTAATCGTAAAACGTACCTATTCAACTCTGATAAGATAACTTTATCACATTTCCGGATTCTTGTACCTCATTGTACAACTGTTAAAATGATAATACCTATGTATGCATCTAATTATAATTTTCTTGTTTACTTTCAGCGTTAGTACAAAAACGTCTACGGAGAGAACGCCGTGCTAGAAAACGCCTACACGAGCAGTACGATGCAGAAGTTAAAAGACGACTCCAACTGGAGGAGGCTTTAAAGGCAGCTGGAGCCACAGAACAGCTTTCTCTAATCAATGGTAAGTTGGAATTTGTCAAAACACAAAAGTAAATTAACAACGAGAACAAACATATCAATTCAATTCACTGAAGAAACTCGAATCTCAAGCTTGATTTCCCGCAGGGCATCAAAGACACGTATACATGTATAACTTTATTTCCTCTGTGAGTGACGTGCCCTCTCAACGTCATTTACTTATCCTTAACAGACTCAAGATTATTAGCACATTCTTGACTATAATTTAACAGAGTTTCACCAAGTGGTTTCTGTCTTTGCTAATTGACCGTCCTTGTTTGTGTTGTTGCAGAAAAAATTGCACAAAATGAACAGCAAAAGGTCAACAACCAAAAAGTGACTACAAGCTCAAATCAAAGTATGGCCACTGAACGCGAAAGATTATCTGATCGGGCAGACAGGATCGAAAGAGAACGTGAAGAAAACACTACAACATCGCCGTATGGACAAGTTGTCCGGGAACAACCGCCCCCACCACCCCCACCTGACACCAAACCGTGGGGATATTCTGGTATAGAACTCATGAATACTGGAGCTGCCTTTTGGCAAAATTACTCGGGTAAGTTTCTCAGTAATGTTTTAAATCAACCGTGATCCTGTAAATGTATAAATAAGTATTATGGACGAAACGTTGAAATAGTGATTAGTTTGTTGTTGAAGGAAACATTCTTTGTCGGTCAGAGATGTTTTTTTGTTCTTTTATAATGTATTTAATTCGGAAAAAAACATTATTGTACTAAAATTTTCTCAAAGTTTACCTAACATCCACATGCATTTAACCGTTGGAAAAGGTTACCTAATCTCGTACTGCTTTAATATTGCAAACGTCTACTGCAGACCTATGAATTCTAAGCGTGACTTGGAAATCTGTGTACCGACTTGATTCTATTCCTGCGACACTCCTGAGATATTGTTGCTGGTGGTAACTTAGTACACCGCAGTATAATTTCCCCCGAGTTTCCTTGTTTACATAATATGTTTATGGCGCTACGCTTGTTTATTCACTAGTGGACGGGACGAATGTTAATAACATTAACTCGCTCTTCTACATCAATATTGAAATTTAAACACTAAGGGGCGCTTTTCAATTCGAAGAGTTAACTTTACCCTAAAACTAAATACAATTCCACTATCATGAATTTATTGAATTTCATTACCAAGAGAGGCCAAGTTTCAGAACTTCTTAGCCTTGGGGCACAATTAAAAGTTGGGATCTTCTCTGTTGAGAAAAAATGTCATATGTGAAGGACTCACAGTATACAACATCACAAACGATTAGACAGCTGCTTTTTTAAATATCCGCCGACAAGAAGAGCAATAATCGAACGCTGAATGAGACCGTTCCAATTGGGCATGCCATTCAACACCGTATCGAACAGAAAGGCTCATTTTCTGGGAACTTATCCCGATTGTTGGAGAGCAACTTGTAAATTGAATCCTTTCAAATAAATTTAAACTTATTTCGTTTCTGTTATAAGTATTTCATCTCATCCACTAATATTACTTGTTTATTGTGCATAAAAGCCGATTAATTTTAAAATTAAATGTTAGAATGAATTGGTATTTTGATTGTGTGCACTACTTCTATCGGCAATACATTGTTGATTGTTTGGTTCAATGGCTTTGTCACAAAAATGAACAAAACATTTCCATTTTACGGATTACACAAAAATAAAACGGAAAATGTTCGTTTTTGCGTTTATTACTGCCTTTTGTCGGGTGTGAGGACTGTAAAGGTCTGAGGTGTAAGGTGTAATTTAAGATTGTTGGTCGCATAGTACAGAAGAAAGTTTGTGAAGACCATGTGCGATCGCTGCTTTCATCTTGAACCATTTCACATATTATTTGTGATGGAAAATTCAAAACTTAATCGTGAATTCAATTAACGGATTAGTATTAAGAAATAAAGCGAACAATAATGAGTTATATAGGCTTTTGTAGATTTCGGAAGACTTACTTTGAAAACTTCTTAATTAAAGTGGCGCCCAGTGAGTAAATCCGAAAGGATTAAGACAGACATTTTGGCGGTTGTAGTTCACAGATTCAAACACAAGTGACAACGGAACAACGAGGCGAGAAATTGCAACATTAAAGATAACATCGTGCTAAATAGCCGCAGGCTAGAATCCCTGTCTGGGATAATAGCATTGTGCGGAGCGAAATTAACTCCCTTCGACTGTACTAAGCGGTTTGTCTGTCTGTCCATTTGCACTGTTCCTTTATTTCTATTGCGCCTCTGTTATTAAATCACATCGCCTTTTACATCCACACAGAATAGTTCCCAAAAACCCTGAAATTTATACTCTCACTTCGTCTCATTTCATTTAAATAAAATCTTATTAAGTTAACGGTTCGTTGCATTTAAATTGTCATTAAACATTTTTGTAATTTTACGAGCTGTGATTTTAATTTTCTTTTTTTTATATAAAATTCATCATTTTAACATCAAAGGTATAACATTTATAAGGCAATTTATGAACAAGTCGAAATATTTCACAATTCACGGTAAACGACTGAAAAATGGGCAAAAAGATGTTAAACTGTTTTCATTCCAATGTGAAACACCACTGACTGAGGTAATATAATAATCAGCAAAGCGAAATGAATACCATTTGAAGACACAAGGGGTGTAAAGATCTCCCCGTTTTGCCTACAGCGAAACGATTTAAATTTAGATATTATTGTCACCGTGTGTGAAATGAGAAAACCATTCTATGACTACAAAGTATAAAGTCATTTTATTTCGCGATTCAATGTGCATTACACCCCCATACATTCGTAATCAAATCTGATACTGCACAGAAACATAAATTTGATTTAAATTTATTTTATTACAGCAAAATTAGGTAGGTATAACCGGGAAAAAGGCAAAAAAATAAAATTCGCTTGTTCCTTTTTGAAGGTTAAAGGGTTATTATACGAATATACAGGTACATTATGTCGATACATGCTCGAAGCTGTAAATAAATACCGACATTCTTTCAGGTTTCACATAATATAATGATTTTCTCTGCCTTTTTTTTCCTACAATGATTCCATTCGCGCCAATATTTCATCCGACAATTTAACAGTATTTAAAAAGCTTTTCGACTTATAAATGAGAGTTGTAAAACGTTCCGACCAAATGGTTGGAAACGATACTCCGAAACCTGAATAATAATAGTTGTAATAATAGCCAGCGCGTGTCTAATTACCCCATTAATATACATATGGATCTTATAGTTGGATGCAGCAAGTTAGAGGTCTTTAATTAGTTACGTGATTCGTTGCAACCGAAATGAATGTTAGTTATTATCAGGATATCGCTATGTCATAGCGGTCCTATTATCTACCAAATAGCATCCATCTTCAATGCGGCATACGTATATTCTTGTTTATTAATTATATTGTATTTCTTTATTCATCGCACAATTCAATACCTAATACCACTACTATTTGCTAAACTAGTTTCTTTTTTATTATTCACGAAGCGTAATTAGATTTCACAGAATGGTTTCACATAATTAAAATTTTCTATTTGCAAAAAAGTTTTACGAAAGCTGAAAAAAGTGCACTTTTTCCATATATATTAATCGAGAGCGAACTTCCACACAGAATGTCATCCTTATTGAAGGAAAATTAAATCCACATATACAGTTTGAGCAACTTGTTCGACTAGTTATGATGTTATCAGGAGCCAATCAATCCTAATATAGCACACGGTAGTTGGGATAGTATAAGTTGGGCATCCATTAGAGAGGCTTCCGGCGAGCTTCTGCGTCTTACCTCACTTCCGGAACTTGGCCTCCGGAGCCGGGAATAATTCAGGACCAACTTGCCACTTTAAGCCGTAATGAATAGGTAATTAGTTAATATTGTGTGTGTCGGCTTCCTCTTGTCCACGCGCCCGGGGACCGGACTCCGTTTTCTAAGTCCGCTACCAAGTCCGGACAAGTCTCAACATCACTGCCTTGGGACCCATTACCCAAACCTTCTACACAGCGACGTTGTGGGGTGGTGTACGTGAACACCAACTACAAACTTAGTGTGCGTATTGTTCGCAAGGAAGGATTTCAATTGAATTAACTCTAATCACTATAGATTAATATGGATTGCGGATGGGTATCTTGGAAACTATTAGAAAGTTAAGACAAAGCAAGAGTCCCCCGAATCACTTTGTACAAATTTATCTAATCAATTTTACACAATGTTTGGAGGTTTTCTTTAGTTTATTAGATTGTTTTATCTTATTTGCAGAAACGTTAGCACAAGAATTGGAACTGGAGAGAAAATCCCGACAGCAACAAGTCGAAAGGGATGTCAAATCTCCTTTACAGGATCGGTCAGCTTATTATAAAAATTCCGTACTATTTACTAGTAGTGCGACATAAAAATTAAAATACATGCATCCATATGTAAATAGGTAATGTAAAATTTTGGACGAGTATATCGTTTCCAGGTATTGTGGCAAGGAATAATATATATTTGCCGAACAATAAGAGTATAAATTTTACAGTTTTCGTTAATTGTAAGATGATTATGGTAAATCTACAAACAGCAAAGCAAATGCATCACATATCACAATGAAATTACCTACTCAGTATAGTGCAGTGGAGTTAAAACGAGGAATAATGTTTTGATTTCTTTGTGTATTTACCTTAATAATGACTATTTAAATTAAATAGAATCTGTATAAAGAGAAATGTAGTCTATAGTTCAAAATAATAACTTATATACATATAAATATTAAATAATAATATAGCATAATTTTTTCATAATAGTTTCAATATTTCAAATTAACAAACTTTTTTGTATACTCTATTTAATGTAGACACAAAAGCACAAGAAATATTGTAAATGTTTATTAATTTACTCATGCTTTTACGTCCATTTATTAAAAAATGTAAAACAGCATATCAATTAATTATTAAATAGTATGTAAATACATGAAAACTTTTATTTTAAAGACTGATTATGGGCATGATTTATTTAATAATCAAACAATTTTTATTTTGTATAAGTCAATCATTAAAAAAAAATATGTATACGTCTTCTGACAATCAGTGTCATGAGCAAACAAAAATAAATTTTATTAAGTACTCAAAATTTCTTTTGGTTCCATATCTAAAGCAGTATTATCAAAATGTTAGTGCAATATATAATAATTATATATTCAAATATAGTTACATATAAATTTATAAGCAACTTATTGATAAAGGAACGAAATTTATAAAATTGAAATAATTTTTTCAAATTGTATTTATCCCATCAGGAGTTTTTTCTTATCTAGTAGCTTCCTTACGTTTAATAGAATTTCTAGATAACCATTTGTAAAGCGTAAATGTTGTTTAGATAATGTAAGGATCAGTGTGTGTATGTATTTATTGTAAATATCTATGTATGTATGTGTGTGCCTTGTAGAAAATTAAAAAAAAATAATCTAGACATTTGTGTATTTTCAATTCTCCATTTTCCAAAAAAAAGTCCGCTGTCGTGCAATTGATCAAGTGCCACATATTTTCGAGTTGAAATTTTTTCTCAACCACAATCTACCAATATGGACCAATATTACATACACATATAGAGCTCAAATTCATGATTGAAATTTAACGAAATGGAATATCAAATAACGATGTCCAGTTGAAAATTCAATGTAATGGAATTTTGGTACTGGAGATTACGAATTCCAGAGGGGATGTTTGTACAAAACGAAATATGGTTTCAAGTGATCGACAATATTCCCTTTTAAATTAAATCATATTTCCGACAAAATTATTACATTTTTTTTCCTAAAAGAATTCGACGGACATTCTTTTAATTATTTTGCTCGAAATGAACTGTTTTTTCAGACTCGATTTGAAATATGTGAGCATCGATTTCAGGAATATGTTCACTAATCATATCTAAAGCTTTCGTTATTGGCGATCCCAAATCCACTGGCTGTTGTTTTGTTTTACTTCCCCATTTATGTAATTATCGACAGAAAACAAAATTGCTATTTTTTAATGCATATTTGGATTCATAGATCACGAAAAGAAATTAGAATGAAAGTTTATCGTCGTATTTTCAGGTAATAATCAAGGCGGTATGCAATAACCGTAAAGACATTCGTAAAACACATCCAACCGAATTGCTATGAATATTAAACAGCCTTTTGGCAATAACCTCCAACAATAACCAAATTTCTTACACGACGATGATAAATATTGCCATCGGTTCAATTGTGAGCATAGGGGTTAAATGTTTTTGTGGTTTCCGGTCGAAAAAATCATGAATATGTTTCATTTTTATTGGCCATTTATATCCAAATTTGTACCAGAAAGAAATTACAGTGAGCATCAAAAGGATGAAATAATAAATGGTAACCGGTGTGTGGGGGCGTTACTTGAATATATTCTTGGGGGTTGTAATGCGATTTCTACTTGCAAATATTTGCATTTTAATAGTTTCACGTAATCGTCTAGTCAAAGAGAGAGAACTTTTTTATATTTAAATTTTACACAGTTATTCTTCAACATTTAGTTAACCAACCAAGTAAATTTTTATGTCTAATGTTTTTACTATTATTCAAATGATCCTTTTTATGGTAATAGTATACCCCATTACCAACAGTCATTGAAATGAATACATTTTTCGAGTTTGCCAAACTAAAAAAATCCCCCTACCAAGTAAAGTAATTTTAATTTATCGAACCCCTTTTTGCGCAGTGTTAATGAGTTTTATACCTAAGAGAAGATTCTTATTACATTTTAATTGAGGTGATGTGTACCGCTTGTATTGATGCACACAATAGCAGCGGGCCTTTGAGCCTTCATTGTACTTAAAGTTTTAATAGATACTTCTTTTAGCATTCATTATCAGTCTGCTCCAGCTTCAACGTTAATCAACCAAATTTAGATATTATGTTTTCGTTTGAAAAGTTACCGTTTATGTGTAAAATGAATAAATAAGGTTTAGAGGGATTTTAATTATTATTTCCCAAGTTTGGCCTTTCTTAATTTCATTCAATATTGAATAGAAAAAAATACTTCTCCAGAAGTATTGTATCGTTATTAAGTTGCGTTATTATTTACCATATAAGACGACGACAACCACAAATCAATATCGGCAATATTAAGTATATGTATGTAGGTACGAAAGCAACGTTCGTAAATATTATAATCTAACCATTAAAATAATTTAATATATTTACCATGATGTTCAGATTAAATAAAAATCATTAATATTCATTTTCTCTAATAACGTAAATTTCCTAACTCAATAATACTTTCACATACCTTTTTCGTAAACAATGTCACATTTTATCACGATCACTTGTCGATTATTTGAATAAATCGATTGAACTTGTAGTAATCAACATTGAATTACAGAAAATCATTGTTGGGGTGGTTATTAACCGATGATTTCCTTAAGGAAGGGTCGAAGAACTTGCGAGATCGAGTACCTATACCTTTTTGTCAAGTGTGTAGGGTATATAGGGAAAGATGGAAAAAGTGAAGACAATAGCTCGGTCGACTGCTCTGCACATAGATTATGCTTCTGTAACTATAATATGCTAATTCTTGTGCATAAATTACGAGAAAATCAGTCAGTATTTGTCGGCGTACATTAAAATACCAAATCCATTTTCTCAATACTATACAAGAATGTTACTATGAGAAATAATTTTGCCTCGGTATTACTTTATATTAAATTTCTCTTAATAATTGTGCTTTGGTAACAAGCGTTGAAATGACTGTATAGAAAACAGCCTTCGAATTCTCTATTGACTTCGTGTCATGTAACATGATTAATTAGTTTGATTATTGTCTCAATAGTAACATAGATACATAATGTATGTGTACTGTGTACTAACCAATTGTCTATTAATTAAAACATGTTTTGTTCTAATAAAAATGAAACTATTGAGTGGAATTAAGTATGTATATTGTACATATACCTAAATTATGAGTTTGCGATGATAAATCTGTCAATTCTTTTCAACTGCTTAAATTAACTAAATTAATAATGGATTATATCAACAGATCTGAGAACATTTGTAAATATGAAACCCTTCTTTCAGAGGAATTTCTTATGTGTAAAGTATAAAGTAAAATTTCTTTCAAAACGAGTTAAAAAAGTCCAATATTATTATAGCATAATAACGAGAGTTAACTAATGAATTTGATTTGCGAAGTAAAAAAATCGACAAACAAACCTGTGTCAGTATATGAAAAGGTGTTCATAAAATGAACGATGTTTTCGACACTTCCAAGTGAATATTAATTCAATTACTCATTTTATTAAATTTACATTTTCTGATTAGAGAAGCAAGATTTCCCAAAAAATATCCCCCTAAAAATGGGGCGTATCATTTAAGTATAGATTTAATACTAAAAAAGTAATGCCATTGATTTTTTTAACTAAAATATGAATTCATTAAATATTTACTTTTTTTGTGTGTAAAGATAAAATACGACATGAAAAGAAATTCATCAATTCCATTCGCCGTCACAGAATGAATTGTACATTTAAAAGAAAAGAATGAACATTTCCCGAACGGTTGAAAAATAAATCACGAGTAGGGAGAATCCATTACCCAGGTCCTGAATTAACGTCATCTTCAAAAGAATTAAACGAATGGAATTAATTATAAGATTGATGGATTTCTAAAATCTTTACGAAACCATCATGCGGTAGTTTTAAGATTTGGACTTAATCACCTAAATTTATTCAAAACTCATTTCAGTTATAATCAATAATTCATTTTTAAAGAAATTAGAAATTAAAAGTTCATTTTACGAAATTGAGAAGTTGGAAAAGGAAATTCAATTTAAGAATTACAAAAACTGTCAATAAGTAAAATTTTCCCATTTTATGTAAAGAAACATTTTATACAAATTATTCTTTCTTATGTATATAGTACCTATATCATTAAAAGCATAAAAGGCACTGTTATATTGGAATTAATGGGTTATTGAAGACATAATATGCAACCCCAGAAGCATAACACTGGAATTCCAATTCGATACTATTTCAGTAGCTTTTTCATAACTTCTATAAAAGTCTGCCGCTCCAACGGGTCGCTTTTCTTTGACGAACGGAAACAATGTTATTTGTTATTTGTATTCATAATGCTGAAATGAAAGAGGGGAACCGGAAACCTATATGTGCTTTTATTTTTCTTAAAATGTAAATCCAATATTCATAAACCATAGGCAAGAAACTAAAGGCACTCTTTAGCTTTAATTGTAGAAATAAGGTAAGTTATCTATACCTACATATGTATTACATGTATGCATAATAACGTTCTTAAATGTGTACACAGTAACAAACATTGTACTAATTAAAATAAAATAAATTATTTATATACTGATTTATAAGTGTGTACTTCAAGGTACCTACTTCATTAATAAATATATGGATAATTAATTATTATTATAAAAAATATCTGGTAATTATTTAACATGTACAATGCGGTCTTTACATCTTTAATTTTGACATTAAATGTAAGGCCCTAATTAATGCGTGTTTTTTGCCAGAATAAAATTTACATTTTTGATTAATTTCTAAAAAGCACACAATTTTCTACTTTTTTTAATTCGGAAAGTACGTTTATCATTCTTAGTACAAATGATTTTGAGTTCTTCACTGTAATAACTTACATTACATAAACGAACTTAAGTAAGTATTCATGATATATTTCTTAATGGCTTTTCCGAATACCATTTGTTTTGAGTAGGTAAATGAGTAAATAGAGCAAAGCACGTATCCAAAATGCGTATAGGAGTTTTCAATTACTCGGTGTGATATTTGCGAAATGTCTTGTTAAAACTGATTAAAGGTGTGTAGTCGAGTTTAGCTCTTAGTATTTGCACAAAAATGTAATATGAATGATAAATAGTACACGCTATTTAGAACCACATATTAGTAGTAAATAACTCTGGTAGTGTTAACTCGTGAAGGAAAGAAATGGGGGAGGAAATATTTATAGCTACAACTATAAATTACATCAAACGGAAGCGTTTCTAACCCTTTTCATCTTCTATTATCTCGAAATTCCTCTTATTATTGCTCCTTATTATTTGCCATAAACACTTCCGTATATGAGACTAATTTTTTCGCTACAACGTGAATCATTTAAATTGAAGGAACCAATAAGATAAAAAATATTAATACCCTAGCAGAAATTTGCACGAATGATGCCAATACTAGCAACATATATTAGGTAGAAAGAGAGACACATCAAAGCGACATCAAGTTGCTCTCGCTAGATTGCTCTCAATAATTACTATGCAAAATTATTAGCATATTAATTAAAGAAAATGTAATTAAAATTGAGTTGTGTCGAATAGGAACCCGATTATCATAACTGAGTTGGGAGAGACAGAGCAAGTTTAAAATATGTCCAGCATTGGAAAAGTGATCAAAAGTGAGACATAAATTGCTACTGGAACATCTTCTGACGCCTTCATTTAAATACACCAAATTTAGATTATGTTTTTATTACTTTTGAATTCGTTTGCATATATTTAACGATTTTAACATGACGCGTGTAAGTGTCCACTTATTATACTATTACATCGACCATTATTTAAGTATATTCCTTATTTGATCTTTTGCTTGAATTTTACATTTTCTTTGATTTGCGGAAATTGACGCCATTTTAGAGCTAGGTAATAAAGATAATAAATTAAACGGTCTAGCCTTTATGTAAATTACAGGGAAGCCGATTGTTAACAGGAATAATAGAGACAATAAATGTTCAAGTGTGAAATAGTGGACATAATTCGAAAAGTTGTGCAAAAATAACCAAAGGCGATACTGTTATGAAGCGAGGCACTGGAAAAGCATACAGACAGCGCGTTATTATAAAAATGCTATCGTAAAAACTGATTAGAATTTCACCCTCATGCCAAATTGCTATTCAAATGTGTGACGCTATTGGCAACCGATTTATTCTTGTGTCGTTGAAGTAACAAGATTTCCGAAGCTTAGTAGTTCTCTGTCGAAGAAAAATGTTTGTTTTATTTAAATTTAAGTGGTAAACGAATGAACATTATATTTAAATTATATGGGCTAAAAAGTTCTCTTTTCCTAACGTTCAAGATAAAGTAGCTATTGTGAAAACGGTTTCGGGCTCTGGCATCGTAATAGAGAGCAGACAAAAATACTTTAGAATTTTGGAATTTATGTTAAATTCAAATGTTCCATGTTCGCTATTTGTCTCTGTTTTTGAAGCATTAGTGGACTTTTGATTTGTTAGCATTATTTTACTCCGTATCAAGATAAATACCTACCTACCTAAGTAGGTACTTATTAAATTTAATATGCTAAAACACCACTTGTAAATTATAATTATATTTTAAATATTCACAAGTTTAAGCTTTTTCTATTTGCCTTGATAATCTGTATTCATATTATAACGTTTAGTTGTACCCACCTACATACATTCGAGATAGCCTTTTTGTGTAAAGTCAAATGTAATGTAATATCAATTTATATTTCAATATTAACATAAAATATAAAGTACCTCTTAATTGTTAATTCCATCATTATACATTGTGAAAATAATTACCTTTTCCGTTGTAAAAAAAAACACACAAACTCCTAATTAGAACATTTTTGCTTTATACATAGTTTCAAGTGTAATGTTAGTTTCATTTAGAATAAGTGTATAATAAGTGCGAAATCATATACAATTATTTTTACTTACAATCAGAAGAATAAAGCCGAGAATAAACCTCTTGTTGAGCTATTCAAGTT
The DNA here is from genome assembly GCA_963930825.1 of Silvanus unidentatus. NCBI lineage: Eukaryota > Metazoa > Arthropoda > Insecta > Coleoptera > Silvanidae > Silvanus > Silvanus unidentatus. The sequence continues at coordinate 18,415,604 of OZ005760.1, forward strand.
AATCAGATTTAATACCTATATTGTTAATATAAATAATTAGGGCGACGATCTCATTTAATTAATTTTTATATCCACTAATTATTGTAACACGTTCAGACCTACCTGCAAAATCATTTGAATTTAAATTTTATGATAGTTAAATACAGTGTTAAACCAAGAGAGCTTTATTCGTATTTTTAAGTAATTGTTTTGACAATCTACCTACTTTGTTAGAACATTTTGAATGTATCCAACAATGTGTTTAGCCGTGAGACCGTAGTAGTCTAAAACTTCATTAGGTGCTCCTGAACGTGGCACTTTGGGAATAGCAATATGCTTGACGTAAACGTTCCTTTCTTCAGCAAGTGCTGCCAATACAGCTTCGCCAATACCACCCTCGTAATAGTGATCTTCTACAACCAAAATGCGACCTCCACATTCTTTTGCATTCCTGATAATGGCGTCCTTATCAATAGGCTTAATAGTAAACAAATCCAAAACTCTCACGCCGACACCACTCTTGGCCAATTCGACAGCGGCCTTTAAAGTCTCTTGCAATGTAATTCCACCGCCAATTACAAGTACGCTGTCATTGCTGGATCTTTTCACGACATTAGCTTTACCCACCTAAAATTTATCAAGAAAGTATGTGGTTAATTCAATTTCTAATCGTTTCTATTCATATAAATTACTTGGAAGAGATGATCGTTGGGGTAGATGATTGTTGTTGCAGGCCTATTAGTACGAATAAATGTAATTCCTTTAGTATTAGCTGCCAACTCCACAGCGCGCTCTGTAGCTACAGCATCAGCTGGATAGAAAACAGTACTGCCTGGAATTGATCTGAACATGCTAATGTCTTCTAACGCCATTTGACTGGCTCCATCTTCTCCAATACTAACACCGCAGTGAGAACCGCAGAAGTTAATGTTGGATTGGGAAATTGCTCCCATACGAATCTATAAGTAAAACACGGTTTACAAATATATGTATACATATATGTAATATATTTGGTATACTAACCTGATCGTAAGCTCTAGTTAAGAAAGCAGCAAATGTTGATATAAAGGCCACAGTTCTGTCTCTGCAAGTCGCACCTGTCGCAGTACCAACAAGGCTTTGCTCAGCAATAAAACATTCAATGTATCTTTTGGGGTCGTATTTTTTCAATTCTTCAGCAAAAGTTGAATTCTTCATGTCGCCATCAAGAGCAATGACTCTATCGTTGTTTTTGGCGATTTTCACCAAAGCGGTACCATAAGCAACTCTTGTAGCAAGTGCATCACCCAGTTTGTAATTTGGCGGAGAAGCCAATTTAATATTACTGATATTCACTGGTTTAACATCATCTTTGGGTTTTTGGATAGTAAATTTAAGTTGTCCTGGATTTTTGACAAGCGATTTCAAATGTTTCAATACACGCTCAGATTGTTCTCCTAATGGCTTCCCATGCCAATTATCATTGTCTTCAATACCTGGGAAACCTTTGCCCTTAAAAGTTTTGGCAATGATAGCAGTTGGTTTTCCTTTAACAGTGGCAGCCGCATCGAAAGCTTTTACCAATTGGCCAACGTCATGTCCATCTACAATAACTGCTTCAAAACCGAAAGCTTCAAGACGTTTTTTGTAGGTTTCCAAGTCGTGACCAACAATTGTTGGTTCAGATTGTCCAAGACGATTTGCGTCCAAAATGAGACACAAGTTATCAAGTTTGTAATAGCTTGCAAATTGAATGGACTCCCAAATTGATCCCTCGGCACTTTCACCATCACCAATCAGACAATATACTCTAATAAACAAAAAGAAGCAGTTCAGAATCGCTATTTGAGAAGAAGACTTGCTATTTGGTACCTATAACTTGCGTTGTCGTAATATTTTCCAACGTAAGCCATTCCTCCAGCAATGGCAAGGCCTTGTCCCAAAGATCCAGTTCCTACATCGATAAAACTCAAACGTGGAGTCGGATGACCTTCAAGATCAGAACCTAGTTTACGTAAAGTTTTTAATTCTTCTCTGGGGATTAAGCCAGTTTCAGCCCATGCACCGTATAAAGCTGGAGCTGCATGACCTTTGGATAAAATGAAACGGTCACTGGAGATGTCTTTCGGTTCCGAAACTTTGTATTTCATTGTATTGAAGAATAGTACGGAAAGAATTTCGCATATTGACGAAGATGTTGTTGGATGTCTGAAAATAGAAATAAAAAATATTTCTCCTCTACTTTGAAACTATTAGACCCAAAATTATATAAAAGATAATTTATCTTGTTTGGATGTAAATAATAAAGGTCAAATGACATAATATTTTAGTTTCTGATAATTTGAAGGGCATGTATTAATTTTTCTATGAAAAACAATTAACTATTCCGATTTTCTTAAAACTGCATAGATAAATTGACTAAAGGTGTCTAATTCTTACCCTGAGTTTGCTGCTGATGTAGATTCCACGCTATGGATTCTGATCCGATTAGCAATCTCAGCTAATGTTTGTAAATCGGTAACTGGCATTGTGATAAACTTTCAACGGTACTAAACACACTGTGAGAAATTTATCAGAGAAGAAATAGTTTATATACCTACACCATCTGTTATCAACATCTCTTTATAGAATGTTTAATAGAGTGATTGATAAAAAGGTTATCACCAATATGAGGAAAATTTTAGAATAGACAAGACATTTAAGTCACACATCGTGAGATCGTACCACCAGCAAGGAATAAAAACAATAATAACTAATTGTTTACATAAGTTAATGTGTTTATATTTACAAAAACCTCTTTGCAAAGTCATTGAAAAAAACTTGGATATTTAATATCTTATCAAATTGCCTTACACTGCTACAACTATAAAAAATGTTATGTAAGTGGATTTTTATTATTCGAATCATCTATTCTATTCGATGTTATGTATTACGTCAATATCTTTCTTGGTCAATTTCATATCCTGACCATTTTAGGATATTGAAAAATGAGGGCCTCTTGGGAACGATACATCCTCGAAAAGATAGCAAATACAACTATTGCTGGTCAGTCCCTCCATTCAAGGAGGTCGTATGGGGATGGTATATCAAGAAAACAAAAGAATAGCAGACAATCAATAAATCATTTATATTTACAAGAAAATAAGTACGTATACAAAACCGTAAACCAGCAGTAATACAAAGTTCTCCTTAGGAATATGCTTTATTCGAGTTTATATATGTATGTAGGTGAAAGAAATATGAGTACGAGCATTGAAAATTTAGAAAATATCCATTCCGGTTCTAAGACACTATTTATTCATCAAATTTTCCAGCAAACATTTATTTGTTCTGAAAATATTGTCCAAAATTGGTAATAAAGCACATCGAATTAGAATAATTGAATATATTTTTTACTGTAGATATATTGACACGACCACACAGCGACAGATTGTCAGTGAACAATGTTCCCTACACAATTTTCGGTTGGTTTTTTATATATAAATGAAAAATGGATAATATAATTCGACAGTTGCTGACAATAGTTTTATCATGTATTGTCATTTAGACTGTTACATGATTAATTGATTTGTTATTGAAAATAATAATTCCAATGAAAAACGTGAAACACTAATAATATATACACCGCAACTGACTTATTGAATAAAAAATATTAGTAATGGTCGATTTCATTCCGTAAATAGATTGATTATTACAAACCAAATTGGTAATTGATTAGGAATTAAAAAGTGTGTGTTGGAATCAATTTTACATAAATTTCGAATTTGTAATGAGTATTTATTTTCTTTATATACATATTTTAGTTCAATTTTCAAGGTAAAGAAAAACACTCCACGACGTAGACATAAGATTTTTTCTTGAGAAGTTACTTATTTTATTTGAGGCAACACTTATATAAAATTGTACTGCACTATAAAAAATCCATCCATCTCAGCTAAAGTCCCGATGGATCTCTGCACGAAATAGACCGTATCGATAACTGGATTGCAAACAATAAAGAAACAATGGAGATAAGCATTGAAGACAGCTGACAGGCGTTGAAAGATTGGCTGGAGATGTATTGCCTTTGCCTACCAAAACTGACCAACCTATATAGTACAGACAATATATTTTTTCGCTTCCTAAATCAAATTAAGTTACCATTTCATGTTTCCCTATCTCTCCTTCTCCAAGTGCTGTTAAGCTGTTCTCTATTTACTTGCAAGTCTTGCTTTCCAAATTATCATGATAAATCTCCCGACCATCATACTCTTACAGATTTAATAAAAGGTAATTGTTGGATACTTAATTAGAATATTAATTTAAAACAAAGTTTGAACTCCGCAACACTATCCCAACGGAAGTAATATTTAATTATATATACTTTATTACCTAACACTTCAAACACTTAAATTGTGAATTCATATAAAAATTATATATGTTACATATACCATACCAGATAATGCTTATTTGAGAAAAAGTTCTTTTTTGTTTATTCATTCGTATTGTTTTCGTCAGTTATATGCTAATTATGATCTATAAAGTTAACATGGTATAACATTACAATAGGAAGTAATTCATTACAGTATATTAATGGTCCATAATAATATGGAACATATTTCACTTTAAAAATATGATTTATAAAAATAATTCTAGCACCATGTACAAGTGAGTAGGTATGTAAGATTGTTAGATTCCAGGTTATTGTATCTATGCGTTTCTTGACTTCTCACTTCTTTTCTTCACACTAACTATACTCTCTTAATAGTATCAACATCACGAGCTCATTAACAATGAGTGTACCATAAAGTGTCATGTCCCAATATACTTTTTAAATAGTTTTTGTTGGGGGAAAGAAATGGATTAGGGAATCAAAGCATATCGTCACCGATAATCGCTCCTAACGTTACGCCAAAACTTGCAATAACATTGATGACTTGAACTGATATCACCACTAAACTGTACTCCTCGTGACACTCATAAAAACATCCCTATCCCTGTCCCCTACCGCACCTATTTCTAATAATTTACCACAATAATTTCTTCGTTATGGTACGATATTGCTATACGTACAGAAGGTTTAATACGACAATGATCAATGAGAATGGCCCGCTGTGAGCATAACTTTTTCTCCATGTATTATGCTTTTTGTTATGTTGTCGTTTTCCTTTTCTTTGTATTTGACTGTATAAAAACGAATTAAAAATAATTGACAAAGAGCACGAGTATTTACTTCATGGCAATATGACGCACGAGCGAGCACACGGCAGAAGTAGAAAAGGAAAATGGGGAAAAAAGGTGCAAACAATTGTACAAGTGTTTGGCATCGTCAAAGGAAGCGCAACATCGTTTCTAAGAGCAGCGTTAAATTGTCATTTTACACTTTTAAAATTGTCGTCTGTGTGTTCCAGATGATACTTGTCAATAATTTGTAATATAAAAAAAAGTGCCGGAATGCAAGTCGTTTATTTGATCCCTTAATTTTATTTTCTACCATTGCAGATGTTCAATATTGTCATTGGTTGAGTGCATTTTAGTAAAATGTAAACAAGGGAATAGAATAGTGAGTTTTTTCTTACTAAAAAAGTTCTTAGTCATTTTTCATGAAAATGATGCTTGCAGATGCATCTGCATGCTGTAAGTTTCAATATATTTTCTAGCATTATAAGGTAATTTGGTGATTGAACACAAACACATAAGGTGGAAAACAAGCGGAATAACAATGCGACTTTGCGACTATGGTTCCCTTTTTGAATTTATCATTCAGTGATGGAAGTTTTCCTTTTCCGAATTCAGCTTAGCGTGTGACAGATTTGCATGCAAATTTCTTTTTAACTATTAAATATTCGATATTTACCATGTACCTATACTCCATTATTTTCATCATTCGTGTTATTTGAAAGTTTTACTGCAATATCATTATTGTGGACAATTTGTCCATACTTATACCAAGAGAGCAGGATTGTAGACTGCAGTAATAATTTACCATCAGCATTATAATTTGAAACTTGTGTGTTATACTGTATATAGGTCTAGGTGCACACAGAATGTAAATAAAATCTGTTAGAGGAGAATAAGTGACGGTTGTAAATTTATAAAATCAAATCGTTTCGTATTATATTAAAACAATAATTTCTATAACCTATCAATAGCCATGATTATAATTCGAACCGACAAATAACCTGTCATTAAAGTTCATCACTCAGGTACCATTTGAAGAACCATTCTCAAGGTTCCATTTATGTGGACTATAGTGGATGCACAGACCATCAAAAAGGAATTATTATTAAATTTTATATAATAAAAATTTAATACCATTAATATGACGATTTGTAGATGGCTTATCATAGGTATATCGTTTTAGACCAGCTGTTTTCCATTCTATGCTTTTTGTTTTATTATTGTATAAATATAATAAAAAGGTTAGGAACCAAATTGGGTTTTCTACTAAACACCTAATTATATATAATTCAATGCCAGAAGTATTATCTTTTGAATAGATCGATTTTTTTGTTTAGTGGGTATCAATCTATCTGTTAAAATTCAAAATTCTCCATAAATCATAGAAATCAAATTATATTTGCTGGATTATGCTGCAAGCTGACTTGAAGAATAAGTACTCGTATCTTTACGAAGTAAACTACTACACACGGGTTTAATTGAATTTTATGTAAATGAATAGCATGTATATGGACGTGGAAAATAATTGATGATGATTGTGTAGTACAGTGAGTGATTTTTTCCCATGCTAAATTCTAAACTCATTTTTTCAACATTAGACAGATTTAAATCTGGTTCCATTAGTTTGGACTGTTATTCGTATATTGTATCACATGAGAGAGATATGGGGTGCGGCGCCCCGTCAACAACAATGCGTACTTATTGCAAAACCGTGACCAAGCAGATTCTCGATTTTTTACCGACTGGAAAACATTGTTAATTCAATGATATAATTGTTCGTTTGGAATAAATAAAAAAAGAGACCAGGCGACCATTCACACACATAATGAAAATGTAAAGTCATCCACAGCTACTGTTTCCCTCTAATAGAAATCTGAACTGGCAATAGATGCGATGCTTTATATCACTTTATATTAGGGTTTGTATATAAATGCGGCCCGGTTGGAGTGCTTTGTGAATGTATTGTTTAACTTTCTTCTTTTTTATGTCAGTAGCAAAGAAGAGAAAGATTTTAGCCCCAACAAAAGAAAATTAATTTATTCTCCAGAGCATGTAAGTTGAGTATTTATTGAAATCGTGTGTGTGCGGTTATCGTTTTGTTAGAATTTACCTGAAAATAATCATAATGAATGATCGATTCAAACTGGACTTGCTTGCTTTATGTGTTAATTCGAATAGTTGTAGAAATTTTCACCTATAGAATGCATTATAGACTGCTCAAATGCACAAGTTCATTTCAGTAGAGAAAATGAACTATTAATTGCATCTTTATAGATTAAAAACACGGCTGCTTCAGAGTAAAACTTATTATCGATGTAATAATAACCATCTACATGACTTTAACCCTTTATAATACCATTAACTCCCGCTGAAAATAAAATATAAGAAGGGATAACAATCGTTAACTTAATCTGTTTTAAATTATATTTAAACAGTTCTAAGAGAAAATTAAAAAACTATCAAATTTATTAATTATTATAAATAATATGAGAAAGAATTATTATAAGAAATGTAAAAAAATAAAAAATTAAATGCAACACAAAAAGAAAATAATTTGTTGGGGTAATTTTCTAAATAAAATGTGCATCTTTTATAATTGAATTCAGGAACATTTGAACTTTCCCATTTTGTCTTTAAAACGTTGAATTTATAATTATATTCAAAATACATTTACTTGAAATGAAAAGGGTACAAAGTCTTAAAACTTAAAGTTATTCTAATTCGCTTTGATGTAAGCTGACAATGAATAAGTAAGATTTAAAACGAGTTTTGATAACACCACCAGATTATTAGGGCGCGCCCAACCAACGAACAGAGATCACGCCAGTTAGAAAGAAAAACCAACACGAAACAAATCCTTTTTCCTAACAATGACTTCATTAATACAACGAAGAAAAAGAAAATACACACAGCAATCATTTAAGTTTTCAGGCGAAATAAAAGCGGGGGAGTTGTACGATACTCTCGCGCTGGTTGCGTCTTGGTTATATTCAATTGTGTTTGTACACGAAAAATTAATTTCCATTATATTAATTAATGAATTTTTCCTCATTCGTTGTTTCGTTTGCATTCGCCTTATAGCAGTACTATACAGTTATATATTGAAGAGAAACGGAAACGAAATACAAACTAAAAGGAAGCTGTATAAAGGGGGGATGTAAGACAAACGCCGTCTAAAGGGTTAAGATCTTGTCGAAGGGGCAGATAATGGAATCAGACTTACTCTAAATGGAAGCTTAACACTTGTAGCGGTTTCCGGATTGAATACTTAGTACTCAAATCATTGCTTTCTGAATACACATTGGCCACTTCAAGTTTTAGGGGTGCTTTCATCCATATCTAATACTCCCATTAAATTATTTGTATTTGTCTTGTTTAACAATTTCATTAACTGACTGGAATTTACATTATATTCGATGCATGGTATTGCTAACTTGAACTCAAATCATGTTGCATTCAGCGAGGGACTGATCTACTATTTCTAATTATATTCCAAACAAATAAGACCCCTGACATTTTTATTTCACTATGTTTTAAACATTGATAAAATATCATCAACACACGTATATTATAATAATTCCTTATTATGCAATGTGTACATAATTTAAATTTAACTACAGTAATATTATTAATCATACATTTTGACTGGAAATTAGGGCGGTAATAAGTATTATTTGAAAAAATCAAGTCTGGCGCCATCAGTAGCACCTTGACTAATTTGAAATGATCGCTGAATGGAATCGACAAAAAGAATCAGATACCTTTTTGTATAAATAAGATTCTATTTCTAATTGCCCATACAGTCAGATTGAATGCTTTTTTTCCCAATCCATAAGTTGTCGGCAATGAAAAATGTAAACAGTGACCAAGCAGAATTACTTTCTTGATTGCTTTTTTCGTACCGATGAAAGTCACCACACATATATAGACACACAGAGGTAACTATTACTTAAGCCTATATGGATTCACTTGAATTCTCTATATTTGATTTTCAAAGGATTTCGACCATTGGCGAAATATTTACTTAAAAAGATGCAAAGTACCAAATTAAACTTAGGACTCTTCAATAGAAGATTGCAGTTTGGTACAGCAAAAAAAAGGCCAATAAAAACTAATACGTCGGCATTTAAAAGAATAAATTAAATTCTGAAACAAAATGATGATCATGGCAGACGGTTATTGACGGCTATGAAATTAATATTTTTAATAATCGATTTCGGTTCTACCTGAAAGACTGATGACGATGTAGCATTAATTTTCATTATACTGTATGGTCTAAATTAAAGTGAACTTGTAACATACGACATGATTTGTACAAATCAAACGTGTTACAACATGACGGAACCTAAGTAAAGTCCATTTTAGAAAATATTAATTAAACATTTCTATGAAATTAAATATGCGTCTTATAATAATAAAAGGTGTACATTGCATAAATATTACGATGTAATTTGTTTTATGTATATCTTAGGCGGGCATACAAAAGGTATAATAAGCGAGGGTGGCAACGATTAACGTCTCTCTTTGTCAAGTAATGATGAATGTCCCCAATAGCAAGCCCAACGGTTTCTCACTACAAAACAGCAAAGTTTAAAACGAGCTCTGAAAGTGCAATTAGAATTTAATTAATTATGCGTTATGAATGAGTCGTTATTCTTGTTCTTGTGGTGGTGGTGTAGCAGTCGCCTTCTTAGCTTTCACTAAGAAATGATTTAGAATTCACCCAGAACGACTTTAATTTCCTTTCAACCCGTTAAATTATATAAGAGATCCAGACTAGGTGAAAACTTATTATATATAACTATATTATACGGGAGGCAGAAAGGTGGATTCTATGGATTTTCTTCAATTTATTTACATATTAATCAAACCTTTCATTGTAGAATTAGAATATAGCCCATACATATAATAAATTTCAGTCTTTTTTTTCTTCTTGTAACCGAATGAACAAAATTTAATTAAATAATAACGTCTAATATTATTTTATATATAAAAAAATAAAACACAGGAATATAATAGCGCGGGTATAATTTGATGATTGTCCTCTTATATAGATTTTTCCGAGATATCGGATGGTAATAAAAATATACTTGAAAATGCATTCAAAAACTCAGAAAGAATATTTCATATTCTGGTCAAGAGAAGGTCCCATTGCGATGCCATCAGTGGAGGATGGTAATGATAGGTTACAAGAGTACTTATAATGGGTTACCTTAAATAACTGGGCCCATTTTACGGAATTTAATTTGTTTTTATAGCTTTGATTACTACTTGCTATAATTTGAAAACGTTTTAATAAAAATAAGTCGTTGGATGTTGCATTGTAGTTGTTTAATTTTTTTTCTTCTTTCTCTTATCGTTTTTCTTTTTATTTGCCAGCCTTACTTACACTAGATGCTGTTGTGGCCGTTGTTGTAGCATATAAACATAGAATAGAAATATGTATATCTCATCTCTACAGTCTGTGAGTTCTCTTGGCGCGCTAGTGGGACTCTTCTCTCTTCCATACGTTTGATGTGAAGAAATTAAGAAAAAAATATGATTGATGTTCCATCTAACAACCATGGTCGACGAAATATTTTTTCCACGTTATCTGATACTTGCGAGTTACACCTATAATTTTACTTTAATACAAATACTTTTTATCGATTTTTACGAATTATGTTGTAATTTCCTTATCCGTATCGAAAAAATGAATGATGCTTTCTGAACACGAACTTATTATTGAAAGCACTCTTTGACAAGCAATTTGTTTTACTTTGGTTTCATTTTCGATGGCACAAAGAAATTTTTCGTTATAATATAATCGTACTTTTATATGTATATGCAAAAACGAAATACTGCACTGTGGCTTCCTTGTACCACTTTTTTCCTTTCATTTGCATGCAGCTCTTTCTAGACTTCTTTCTGAATTATTGAGTTTTACTGTAACAAATAAATAGGTACTTTATACTTTACCTATTATGTAATGTAACCCAGTTAGGTGTACTAAGTAAGGCTTTTTTGTTACATTTAATTAATTTATTTTTATTTAATATCTACGTCTAATAATAATTCAGATCCACACCTACACTTTAAAACCAATCAATAATTTTCTCTTCATCAATTTTGAGTACTCACCATGCCTTCCTAACCGCATAAAACATCCAGATATGAGAGTTCATTCAATCTGAACATTAATATTTGTTTCATCGCAATCAGTTTTAATCAATATTAATTATTAGCCATACTCTTGATCGGTAAAATATGATTTCATCAGCAAGATTAGGTACCTATATATCTACCTACTGTGTTTAGGTAAATGCAAATAATCTAATCCAGCCAATATTCTGAGCAAGTGTTAAGTGCAAAAAAGCATCTAAACGCTTTCATTTTCAAGGATTGGTCTCAGTTGTCTGTATGTGCTATCAAATTAATGACTATATGTGGAGGGTCATATAACCATCGTAACAGCAGCGTATATACTGCAACGCGGCCTTATATTGCGCTTTGAAGTAATAAAAATTCAATACAACAATTGAAATGCGTGTCATGGCTGTATTGGCATTCCATCGTCGGCTTCCAGATTTACTACATTGGATACACATAAAATCGTAACTCCATCTATCACGGAGCGGGTTGGCGGCTTACGGAATTGGCGTGTCCGCGAAACGCCAAGTCACCACAATACAAACTGTCATTGTGAATGGCTGTCAGGCAACGAGGGACCCCGTTCGTGCGAAAAACACAGCAATAAACTTAAACGTATTTTAATGTCGCTAAGGGTGGCTTTCACACCGACATTTAAATCATAAAATAATGGCCAAAGGCGGAAAGCCATCATTTCACAGGATCTTTCAAAATTCCAAAAAAAAGTTGGTTACCAAAAAACGATTTTCTTATCGGAATAAAAATTTTTTTCTGACAAAGGAGCAAAAGAAATGGGGATTTGTTAGATTTTTCTAAAAACTTTGGCCCCTTTGCTATAATGTTTGATTTTCTATTTAGAACAACACGGCGTCTAGACGAATACCTATTTGAGAGGGTGATGATATTCTAGGCATGGATGTGGAGCTAATTGGATCGCCTTTCCTGTTAGTTATACTAGAACACGTCAGATTGCTGCCCAATCTAATTAGGACACAATTTGTTAATGTGTTTTATCTCAACTGCGATTGGATTCAGATAGCAGAGGAGACCCAGCGCACACCCATCCGTATACGAGTTGTATACAATGTATATGTGTATATATACGCTGAGCTTGAACTCACTCAAACTCGAATAGAAATTAAATAATGAAATTATTAATCAATATTCTGAAAATGTAATTTAAGCTATGTTGTAATTTTGTAATTTACACTGTGAATAACTCCATACCAAATCATTTTCTCTAATATAATTAAATGCCTATTATATGACAATTTCATATTGCTATAAGTAAACTATTTTAACTACAAGTAATTACAAGTATATGCTTATTATTTATTCCGTACAGGTTTTATTGATAAGATGATAGGAATAATGACCTTTAATATATAATAAACTGATGGAAATAGTTTATGGAGATATAGCTTATAAGAAGATGCTAAGAGCAATGCCAACCATACACAAAGAAATTTATATCTTCTTCTAATAACATAAAGAGACATAAATATACCTACAACCAAAGTAAATTTAAAAATAATACAATGTTTCTGGAATTGCTTCATAAATTTTTATATAGCAAATCGGCATGGCGTGAGTTGGAGATATTTAACGTTTTATGATTACAGGGGGTCCTTCTATCTTTTGAATATTAGCGTTGCCTGCAGTTATATAAGTAAATAAATGTCTTCTTTTACAGTGCGAACATATATTATTAAAATGCTGTATACACATAAAACGAATCAAATATTTTTAACAAGCTCTTTGGATCTGGTGGCGTGCTACTGTTCCATGATTAGCAGCAAATTTCATTGTCTATTATGATGAAGATGTAGGTACTGAAAGGGACTTGGATCGATCCCATCAATTTGATTGTTGTTACACATTCAAATCTAAGGTCACTTCGAGTTAAATTAGGGCAAGTTCCTGCAAACTATACCAAAATGTTTACCAAGTATAAAATTTTTGTTTTAATAAATAAGAATGGAAAATTTTCGGTCATACTAACTAAATGAAATGGTTAATTTAAAAAGTGATGTCTGTAGGTATATGGTTCTTCATGTTAATTGCAGCATCAAAAATAATAGGTATGAATGGTATGATCGAAAGGAAGGAATGAGGAGTGAAGTGCAAGCCCATTCGAGGGGTCCAATCGAGTACAATATCGAAACGAAACCGGCTGGAACCGACAATCGGACCTCTTGATATTTGTAATTAATGATGGTTGTGTGTCAGGCCCAACTTCAAATCACAATAGAACATTAGCTTTTTATAAATGTGCACGTATAAAACCGGGATTCGACCAAACATTAAATTTAAAAAGTGGTCAACCAGCGGGATATCAACGCTTTACAATTCATATTGTAATTCCATTGGTCCAGAAAAATTTAATCATAATTATAAAATGGCGGTATAATTGTATAAAATTCTTTTTTAAATTAAAAGAAGGCTTCTTCAAAGAAAACTAAGGAATCAATAAATCAAATTGACTCTCTACGTGTTTTTTTGCTCCTACAATACAACCCTAATCTGCTGGCTAGAAAAGTTAGGAGAAATAAAGAACGTTATTTGAGCATAACAAATTGTCACTTATTGCTGGTGAAAAATTCTAATGAAAGTACATATAGCTAGTATATGTATGTTTTATATTTCTGGTATAAAATACGTTGAAAGTGTAATAATAATAGGTGTTATCATACCAGTAAATCACCACGGAATCGCAAATATACTACTATACGACTTCAGCCAACTTATCAACATGGAATAGTAAATTATTTTCCATAATATTTTTACTTGGTCGCGTATTATACAGCTGTAATTTAACATAATTAAGTTTTGCATATCTGTCTATTCGGAAAGCAGTTTTATGAAGGAAAGTTGTTTTATTGCAAAATGTCCAGCAAGCTGTTCGTCCATTATGTATTTCATATACATAGGTATACTTATTCACATATTCATTTCGCACGAGATAAAAATAATCTTTAATGTAATAGGCGGAAAACATGCCATCTTACAAGGAAAACAAGAAATCTCGTGCAAAGGGTATAATATTTATAATGTTTTATGGATTTGTCAAAAAAAAAACGTTTAATGTTTTGAAAAATAAGTCATGATAATAGAATAAACTGTTTCTCTAAAATGAGCAACAAGAACTCAACTTTATTACATGAAATATGGAAGGATATCTTCAGTTTTAGTTATAATTTAGGAGAGCACACTTCTTATATTCATGTAGTAAAACTAAAATTTACTTCTGACTACAAAATATACAATTCACATAAAACTGCAATACTTGCGCTTCTTTCGTTGAAAGCTTTTTCAAGTTTAAATAATAAATATAAGCATCAAACATCAGATGAGCGAAACATTGCATTGGTCAAAATGTATGCTTCACAAAATTCACAGCACACAAAATTCTTTATTTACACTGTTTATAAAAGCACTATCCATTCTAGCTGCATCATAAGGGAAATATTGAAAATTTTATTATGATTAAATTATGATGTCTATACCGGTTAGATTACTTGAATGTTTAGTTTAATTTTAATTTTACGCTAGATACAAATTAAATACAAATCAAACTGTATGGATGCTAAAAAGAAAATCTTATCTACATTGGTTTAGGAGCTCTATGGCACTTTTAGCATCTCAATAATATACCAATAATACCAGAACAGTCGAGCAGAATATTAGACAATTTAATGTACCTAGTTGGTACAAATACTTAAACTTCTCGATTTACTATGCATTCATAATTTATGAAGTATGAAAAATGAGAAATTTTATTTGTACAGAATTTATGTTGTTTAGGGTTGAAGTAGATAAATAAGTAATGCAATTGTGTCGCTTCCTCGCTTGTGGAGACATAAAAATGTGGTTTAAAAAAATTTAAGTCATTTTAACAGAATTAATTAAGTCTATGTGTGAGATGAACGACGTTCAAATTATTGTTCAAGACGCCTTTGAGGATATTAAGGACTTGAAGTGAGTTCTCGATTTGAATAGGTACATTCCAATATCGGTATATTAAACATACATTTGTACCTAGGTATATTATATATAGTTAGTAAGAGTTATCGAGAAATTTTCTTAAAAGAAAATAATATTTACAATATTATAAATAAGCATAAACATATTTATCTTTTACAACGTTACCTTTTACTTGGTATAGGTATCTAGTAAAATACAAAATAGAGCTATTGCGGTTTGCATTTATAGGACTTGAGCACTAATAAATATTAATTGTTTATTTTATACTCTCAAGTTATTGCATCTTAAGAATTTTTTAAAAAACGTTAAAAAGTTTAATTAAACATGAACAGCGGAACAGCTGGAAATAAAATTTTCAGTTAAATTTTTTCCTGTACCTATATTCAGAAAAAATATTTAAGAATTACTTTAAAGTAAATTCATACATAATGAGTGCAGCATCAGGCACATAGCATAAACATACCTAAATAGGTTAGTTATACACACATCTATTTCTATTATTATACCTACATATAGATTTAATGAGGTTATTATACCTATTAAACATATACATAGAGAGGGATGTACCTACTAAAGGCGACGCATTAAGAACTGCGTTTTATTATTACCACATATTACCTTCACGTTTTATTATTACAACGAGAAAAAGAAATATATTCTCTTGTAGGATAAGTTAAATCAACAATATCGATTGTATAACGTGCAGAAGAATCAAGGTCGCTTTAATTAATGCATAAATTTAGAACTCCGCTTCAGAAAATTTTCTCCAGCATTTTCACAGGTAGGTTACAAAGACACATCAAGGTAGAGGAATTAAAGGAATGGGAATAGAAGTGTATCACCATATATATCCATGTGGTCTTTATCTACATGCATGTACATAAAGTATTACATATATTATTACAGCACAACATTTACAATAAATACATCATTTTCGTTCGAGTTCAAGTAAATTTGAGTATATATCTTTATGAAACCCGGAAAACTTTCGTCTCTCCTGCTCACGAGTATGTGCATCACATTCAATTTTCTTAAATAAGATACTGCGAAAAGTGCATTGTTACATATACCATTTGTTAGTAGGTATTCTACTCCAGCAGTAGACTGTCGAAAAGGTGAAGACTGAAGAGTCTAATATAGGTAATCTTAACTGAAAATTATATATATGAAAGTTATATCTTAAAGTGTGGAAAATATATTGGAGTGGGAGTAGAGCTACTGCCGCTTTGCTGCAGCAGCAAACAGTTGGAGATGTAAAGTATACATACATATAGAGTTTGTGTGGAGTTTAGAGATCCGACCGGAGCCTGGGGGGTATAACTGGAGGGACTCGAGTAGCATTGCGCTGAGTATTGAGAGCTCCGGGTAATGTCCTCATCCGGGCGCGGCGGGTCGATACCGAAGCACAAAACGCCCTCCCAACCATCCTCATGTGCTACTATTCTCGCCCAGGAACAATTTTTATTTGTCTCTTTCGATGCAGTACCGAAAATTTTCTACTTTGCCAAAGAAATTTCATTATCTCTCTCACCTAAAGTATACATAATGATTTAAAATCGCGCGACATTGCCAGAAAGTGAATTTTTTATGGAAAACTTAACACCCGCAACATTAAATTTTGTGCGTAACGTTAAGCTTATGATGTAATTTGATATTTTTACAACACTCCTCAATAACCAAGCAAATAATGCGCCCATGCAGACGGGTTCAACTCTAAAGTAACATTCACATTCTAATATGCATAGTTCATTGGGGGCCTGATTACCCAGGACCTGGAGAGCGATTTGTAACATTGTTGCAAACCATTGCCAGCAAATGACATTTGTTGAATTGAATTTGTGTGATTCGTTGAACACCCACGCAGTCCAACCCGAGCAATGACAATAAGAGAAATTGGTGGGATTCGCGGAATCCAGCAACCAATGGAAACAGTCGGCACAGTTCGAGTTTCTCGGAATGTGGATCTTATTGCCAACGGGGGTGGGATTGGACGCCGTTTGCGCGGCGCCGGCACACCGTCGCTCCATTGGACGTTTCTCTGCTTTTTTTGTGACGATTGTGTGATTTTACTATTGTTATTTCTGCGCAGAATTTTGCTAAACTTTTCCTACACAATCGTTTCTGGATGGTGGTTTAGCTTTCGAACAATTTTCAAGCAACACACAGAATTTAAATCAATACCATGATGGTGATTGTCTTATTCCAATAAACCAGGAACCATTTCAGCCTCTTGGTCGTTAAGTGAAATTTTATTATCGGCCGTTAACAATAAGGGCCGTTCTCTGATTTTTTATCTATACAACGAGGTGTAAGATGCACATGACGAAGTAAGGATGTCATAGGAGAGGAGAAATGCACATTATGCGGGAGGTACCCATGATGTGTCTATAAGTTGTAATGTAATAGTCCTAAATGCATTAATACTGCGGATCGGTGGGTTTTCTGGGAGAAGAGGGAATCATATAAGTTCTAGAGAGGAGAGAGCTGGAGAGAGAAAAGCGGCCATGTTGCGACTTGGCAATCGCACGGTCACATTATTGATATTCTACTTCGAGTCTGGTTCATGTCGTGTATACTCCTTTCCCTCCTTCTACCACCCCCTACAGAAAGCTCTTTTCAACCTTATATAGAACTCCGCTACCACCACCAACCGTCCAACCATTTCTCCAGCCACCCCACTAGAATTCCTTCTTTCTGAATTATAATATCTTATAAAAACGTCAATAAAATAAAACGCGTTTCTCTCCCAGATATGAATGTAGGTGTTAGACTCTAACGTTAGACGCAGCAGATAATGGTAAGAAAGTCACAGATAGTGCTTAGGATATCCTATCATCAGTATCTTATATCAGGTACCTACTATCTAGTCAAAAGATGGTGAACTTATCGTTGTGCTAAACTAAATTGCTTATTTTGCTCACCATTAGATACATTATAGTTCTCCACTCGCAAGAAGAATACTTTACAAGTACCTAGAAATAGCTAAATAGATCCATTCTTTTCTATGTTTACTTTTTCTTAATTGTTTTTTGAAACATGGACTAACTAGCGTTAGGTATTTAACAACATTGCTATTAATTGAATCAATATAGTAGGTACTGCGGGTACCTAGAGAGGAACAAGACAGGAGAAATAGGTATATATCGAAAAAACTATTTACCTACCTATGTATTTAAATTCCATATTGAAGCAGATAAAGGTAAGGAGGGTCCATTTGGTTGCTGACCTAAATGTACACTTTTCACTAAGTCAGTGTTGGAGATTGGAAGGATTGGCATTTTTGCGCTGTTGTACCCATAGGTATTTTATTCGATACCTTACCTCTACATGTCAATTACTATTGCACCCTTTATTTTGTTTGGAACAATTTCTGTATATATAGTTTAGAACGTGAAAGGTTTTGGTGAGATTGCAAATGGAAAACATCAATCTTATTCCTTGCCTTGAAGCTTTTTTACGTGAAGTACACAAATACGAACGATAAATCAATGTGGAAGACCTGTCACTGGTTAGGAAGCCACACCGTGTAGTGTTTTATGTTGAGTTTTCAACAAATACTTTTTGTATTTACACTACAACCGATATTTAAATATAATAGTGGCGTTCGCGTTAGGTATATATGGGGGTTGTTTTTCGTAAAAAGTAATTCACCAAAATGAACAACTGCGTTTAGTAACGCAGAGGTTTGATACCTAGTTGTTATTGTGGAAATTAATTGATTGCAAATAATTATATGTAAAGTAAATTGACTTAAGTGGCAATTCACCTCTATTCACTATACCTTTACCTTCCCCTATCTATATCTGAAATTCAATAACTTATGGTTATAAGGTATGTGACCTATTTATTACTATACTATACTGATAGATCCGAGTCGCCGACCGACTGCTACCTAATTTTATTTAGTTGCACTACCACTACCGATCGTATTCGCAATGCAAATATTTTGATAGAATTTCTAACAGTTATTTTTATCTACTCTTTCATTTATAACATATAATGGTGATAAATTAAAGCATGGAAAAATATGTTGCGTGGTCCCGCGAAGATTGATTCAAATTGTTCAAATTAAACCACTCTGCGTCATCTAGGTCACATCATATGTACTTAAAACGTTCGACTCAACAAAGATAACTGCAATTCGAACTTTTATTTCTTGATAAAAGATGGCCTGCAATTCTGCATGTGCCTAACTTCATACTCATGCAGTCATGCTTATGTCAGTGTCATTTTATCAACAGTTTATTTATAGGATTATGTTTCTTTAAAAATGTTAAAAACACATTTATAAGTTAAAATGTCTTATTCTGTTAATATATCAGTGGAGGCCCCCACTGAAAATCAAATTCAAGAAATTACTTATGAGGGCACTGAAATATATCAACCGTATGTTATGAAATTCAGTGCCGGTGTTAAAGGTTAATGAATCTGCTTTTTAGACCGCTAACATTATCAGAAAGTCTTGCAAAATTTGCACAGAAGATAGACTTTACTAAAACCAATGAAACTGATCTGAAAAAGGAAGACTCCAATGATGAGACGAAATCGGAAAGTGACAGCAAAGATGCATTCCAGTCATCCTTATGGCCCTGGGATTCAGTGCGAAATAATTTACGGAACGCTTTACAAGAAGTCTGTGTTTTAGCAGACGTTCTTGCTATAGCGAAGGACAAACGATACATGGTCTTAGATCCGGTTCCACAAGATCCACTGGAAACGAAGCCAATAGTTCAAATTTATGCACGAAAAAAAGCTTTAGCAGGTATTTAATTTACACTTTTATCTTCAATAAAATCGATTATTGTCAATTCTTAAACTTAACACAACAGGTGCTGCTAGTGTTCTTCTAACAGGAGCTGAACGACTTAAAACGTCCCAAAACGAAGCAGCACGTAATCGAACAACACCCGACTTCCACATTGAACTTTTACGTTTACGTCAAAACTGGCGTCTGAAAAAAGTCTCCAACACAATTATTGGCGACTTGAGTTACCGAACTGCTGGCTCCAAATACCTACAAACCGGCACATTCGAAGTGACCAAAGCAGAAGACGACGATAAAACTCACAGTCCACCAAGCAGTCCTAGTCCTGGTGGTCAAGCTCCAACAAAACCAAGCAGTGCATTGCGCGTCTCCATCCCATCCGAACTACAAGGCGTTGCTTATATTGAAGTACTCTGCCAAAAAGGTCTCCTAACAATTGTCTCCTTGTCCCCTAAAATAACCGTTTCTCATCTTTCAGATCAAGACGATTTATGTAAAGCCAATATTAATTTACTGGGTTCTGGACAGCCAGCCTCCAATCCGGACATGCATTGGCAACAAAAACTCGAAGCAGCTCAGAATGTTTTGTTCTGTAAAGAATTGTTCAATCAATTAGCTAAAGAAGCAGTTCAGTTGCAAGCGCCAATTCCCCATATGGTCGTTGGAAATCAAATTATGGCCACTGTTTTGCCGGGCATTCAATTGATTATCGGACTGTGTCATTCAACTACGGGTGAGAAAAAGGGCTCGAATCCAGCCCCATCGAAGAGTGAACACGATCATGTGTTGGAACATTCATTGCATCAGTTACTTAGAGAAGTGCATCACAAAAACACGCACCATCCCTTCCCACATCCGGCGACAGGGCCATTGGGACCGTCGAAGAAGCGAATGCTTGCAGGCCCAATGGCTGCAGACCGTTACGAGCTTTTAGAAATGACGAAATCCGACACGTTGTTAGAGCAAATTGTGAAACAAGCTCAACATTTCATAATGCGAATGAGGACTGAGTACGTTTTGGATACAATTGCGAAAGAAGTAAAGGATCCTTTGATTAGTTCGCATTGGAATACGTTAAATAGTCCAACACAGTCTTGTGTGAAGATTAATATCTCGACACATGGTTACGATGCTGTTTGTAGGACGCCGTTGGTGATACATGTAGGTGAGAAGAGTCTGAAATGCATCTGTCGTGATGGTAAAGTGATGAATATGAGTTACGAGCCGCAGGAGTTAAGAGATTTGATCTTTTGTCATATTAATCAACATCAGATTCTTGCTGTACAGGCATTGGCTAAGACGATGGGTTGGCAATATTTGGGCAATTCGAATCATTTGGGAACGGGGGCTGTTGAGCCGTGGGGTAATGCGAGTTCTTGTCTATTAGCATCACCGACTGGTGATCGAATTATTGCTGTTCGCTGTGAACCACAGTCGGGTATTCAAGTGTGTGTTGCTCATTCACCAAGGACTGACTTTTTCCCAAGTAGATTGGTGACTGAAAGAAAATGGGAACATTTAGGCGGACAGTTTAGAGATGTACGATTGGATAAGATGGAAGGAAGGAATTTTCTGCATAAAATGGAATTACTGATGGCTAGTCTTACAAGTAATTCATGAATGTAAATGTATTTACAGTATTAAAGTATTGAATAAGGAGAAATAATGTGTTGTTTTTTTAATGTTGATGGATTTTTTCCAGGACAAAAATGTTTACTTTACAGTGTTGCCAAATTTGTCATGTTTACGAAAAAAAAATTGTCAATTCATTTAAATAAATAGACACGAAATGGATTATTTGTCGAAAATAGATAGTTGTTTTGTAATGGAAGTAGACTATAATCAATTATAGAGTAAATTCATTGGGCAATTGTTCAATAAGTTTGTCATAAATGTGGCAACAGCTGCTTGCCCGGGCTCTTGAACCGTAACCCGCAGACTCCATACTTACCCTCACCCTTCGTATTGTCTAATTCCGGCGTCGTCAATCGGCCGGCGTTCCTTTAGCGGCCTCCATTTTCATTTCATCTTCAAGTACGCGTAGAGCTCTTATAAAATTTCATTGAAACGCAGATCAAGCTAGTTTTGTCTTTGTGTATAAAAATCTTCGAAATCGACGTTGAGCAACGCTTCGAATTTGGGTAACTACTTGTAAAACTAGTTCTGCGATCTACGCATCGTTCGTATATAATTACTATAAGATTATTGTTTAAATTTTAAAAAATCACCGTTTTGGCTGCGAATATCGTCACACAAATAATATATACATATATATATCTATATATCATTCCTATATAATTACTGACGCCCTGCCCTGTTCTCCGACATTTTGTTTTCGATTAGCTTTGCAAATGAAAAACATTTTCGTCGACTACGAATTGGGTACACACTACCATCATCCCCATTACCAAAAAAAAAACTAATTGCTCCGTTTAGTTGTACGTGTATATTGCCATAAAATCTATAATGCATCCCCAATTAATAGTTTGCACGTTATACACCGCATTTATTTTTACTTTGTACCCAAATCATAGAAAAAAAGTACGTATTCGCCCAAACGATTGATATATCCAAAATATATGCCATTGTAACCAGTAAGCAAAACGTACGAAATATCCATTCTACGTTCCACAGAAATATGGGCGACCGTGACAGCGATAGGGGCGCAAGAGTATATGTGGGCGGCTTGACCGACAGCATTAAGAAGGAGGACTTGGAGAGTGAATTCGAAAAGTTTGGCAAACTTAATTCCGTTTGGGTGGCATTCAATCCACCTGGTTTTGCATTCATCGAATTCAACAATTTAACAGACGCTGAAACGGCATGCGATAATCTGAATGGCACCGACTTTTTGGGCTCGAAATTGCGAGTTGAAATAGCCCGCGGCAAAGCACGCAGAGGCGGCTTCCGTGGAGGCAGAGGCCGTGGCGGCGGTGGCGGTTTTCGAGGTAACGGTTATAGCAGCGATCGGAGTTTTAGAGGGCCCCGTGGCAGTCGGTCCGGTGGAGGCCGTTTTGATGGTTATGGGGGCGGAGGAAGACGTGACGGAGGTGGTGGCCGATTTGGCAGAGACTTCAATAGACGCAGTGACGGATATTCACGAGATGGATACAATAGTCGCGGTGGAAATGGCGGTAGAAAGTTCGAGAATAATTCACGATTCAGATCAAGATCACCGAATGCAAGTGGTCCACCAAGACATTGAGACAACTTACATTTTACTTATACACATTCTTTATTTAAGTTCTATATTGGATGAATTTGTTGTCCATTTATTATATTAGTATAAGCCAATTTTATCATTTATGTAATCCATTTTTTTTATGGAATAACGGAATGTAATATTTATTGTAATGTAGTGTTGTTACTTTTTATAAAAGTGATGATTGTAATGTTACAAACGTATTATAGATTGTTATTTTATAATGCAAGGAAATTCTTCAAAGTAGAATTAAGTTCAATCAATAAAATGCTAAAATAACAACGTATCATGTGAGTGGGTCTTTATCTTTGATTCTATTTCCATTCTTATTATCTTATTTCCATATGTATTAATATATGAATTTTAAATAGTGTGCCACGATTTGGTGACATTTTTGTTTAGGTTTAGGGATATTTCTTATTGCCGACGAAAGATTTTGACGTTTTTAATTACTAACGTACACGTCAAGCGGCCGAAATATTTTTATGTTTATTTAAGATTCAATATTATAATGACTGTTTAAATTTATGCATTACATCTTCCTTTGGTAGCTTTTGAAAGTAATAATTAATTCAAAATGGGTAAATATTTTTTATTCAATGTTTAATAGTTCAACTAAAAAGAGGTTACAATTTTTGTTAGGTGTATTGTTTAGCTATTTTAAAAGCCTCATCGGTGGTAGAGAGATGAGAATATTAATATTGGGGCTGGATGGTGCTGGAAAAACGACAATTTTGTATAGGTTGCAAGTTGGTGAAGTAGTTACGACAATTCCAACAATTGGATTTAATGTAGAACAAGTTACATATAAAAATTTGAAATTCCAAGTTTGGGACTTGGGCGGTCAAACGAGTATTAGGTATTTACAGATTTACCTTTTATATAGTTAATGTTTTCATTTGCACTTTTTCGATATTAGGCCCTATTGGAGGTGTTACTACAGTAACACAGATGCTATCATTTATGTCGTCGATTCGGCTGATAAAGAGCGAATGGGCATCTCAAAAGACGAATTATTCCATATGTTAAGGGTAAAGATAGTTTATAAGCATTTCAAAACCGGAATTTATGCCATTTTTGTTTTAGGAAGAAGAATTAGCGGATGCTATTCTTGTAGTATTAGCCAATAAACAAGATATACCAGGGTGTATGTCTCTAAAAGAAGTTCACCAAGCATTAGGTCTAGAGGCACTAAAAAACAGAACATTTCAAATATTTAAAACATCAGCTAAAAAGGGCGAAGGCTTAGAAATGGCAATGGAATGGCTATCAAATGCTCTAAAAAATCGAAAATAACATTTTATTTATTTATTGTTTTCTAGTCTTAATCAAAGCCTTTTTGTATATTATTATTATCGTTTGAAATGTGCTTATAAAAGTTTTTGTTCATTTAGTATCACCAAGACTAATGTTCATTTGTATAATTTAATCATTCCTATTTTGTTGGTCCGATTTTGTATTTAAATGAGTATGTAATTATACTTATCAAATTTTTAATGCATCTAAAATACATTTTGTACTGTAAATTTCAATAAAACCGTAGGTGTATTACTCGATTTGTTTTCCTTTTTCTAAGATAATACCAGATAATACATATTAGGCTTGGCAATGGTTTAAATTTACCGCTTTCATTGCAGGCATTTTGATTTACATTTGAACTACTTTTACGGTTGCAAACTTGTATTACACAAACTACAACTTCACGGCACTCACGAAAAGTCAAAAATGTTTGGCGGCAAAAAACGGTGATCTTGCATAAGATTTCTTTATATTTAATCTTCGATTTATAAATCCCAATTAAAGTGTTTCAAAATGAATAAGCGAAAAGATAATTCACTGAGTCCATCGAAATCCAAAAGATTCAAGCAAGTTAAACAACATTTTTTATGAATTAATTAACATAACCTTGGTTTAATTTCTAACAGAAACGAAATTCTTTTTCGTCCACCTATAGAAAAATTAGATCCTGCCAAGGATCCGTTTATATTCCAGGAGTTAGAATTGGATCATTATATTGGACATGTGTATCCAGGAATGCCGGGTCCTCAAAAGGGCCAAGTGCCAATTATGCGAATGTTTGGTATTACCAAAACAGGAAACAGTGTTTGTTGTCATATACATGGATTCTCCCCGTATTTCTACGTAAATTTACCGAATTCTTTTACTGATAAAGATTGTGGTCCTTTTAAGGTTCGTATATAAACAGGAATAAGAATTATCATTTGTAACATATCTCTATTTCAGACTAAACTAAACGATTTAGTAATGGCTGATTCTCGCAGCAACAAGGACCTTACTCCTGAGGCTGTATTGATGGTAGAACTTGTAGAAGGTCGATCTTTAGTTGAATACACTGGAGAAAACGTCCAAAAGTTCGCAAAAATCACCTTATCTCTACCTAAATTTGTACCAGCAGCCAAACGACTTTTAGGCAATACAATTGTACATGAGAAACTTCAGAATCATTCATTGGGCGCATTCGAATCCAATGTTGACATTGAAACACGGTAATAAAAGCTGCTTTATATTCAAATTCATTAAGTTTGAATAATTTATAGATTCATGGTTGACACACATATACTCGGTTGCTGTTGGGTAGAAATCCCTGCTGGCAAATGGTTCCTTCGTTCCAGACCAAATTCCCCATTTTCAGCAACATCCAGATGCCAGCTGGAAATCGATGTTGCTTGGGACGAATTTACAGCACATGCACCGGAAGATGACTGGGCGCCTGTCGCCCGATTCCGAATTCACAGCTTTGACATTGAATGTGCCGGTCGTAAAGGCATCTTTCCCGAACCTGAAGTAGATCCAGTAATTCAAATTGCAAATGTCGTACAATTGCATGGCGAAAGTCAAGTTTTTTTTCGAAATATATTCACTTTAAAATCCTGTGCTCCTATCGGACACGCAGAGGTTCGTGATTTCGAGACAGAGGAGGAAATGCTTGAAGCTTGGGCACAATTTGTGCGTGATTTAGATCCAGACATCTTCACTGGATATAATATAAATAACTTTGATTTACCATATTTACTGGACAGAGCAAAACATCTGAAATTAAAACAGTTCGATCAGTTGGGGAGAATCTTGAATGTAAAGTCCGTCGTTAAAGAGACTGTAACACAAACGAAGATTGGTCGTCGTACATATAAGACGATTAATTTCGAAGGGCGAGTTGCTTATGATATGTTTCAAGTGGTGAAAAGGGACTTTAAGTTGCGCTCTTATACGTTAAATAGCGTTTGTCAGGAGATTTTGAATGAACAGAAAGAGGATGTCCATTATAGCATTATTACAGAGCTGCAAAATGGCGATGAACAAACTAGAAGAAGGTGAGTTAGAAATTGATTTGTGAATATATTTGTGATTGTTGAATAATTCCAGATTGGCTGTGTACTGTCTTAAGGACGCTGATTTACCTATAAGGCTACTCAATACAGTATTGAGTTTCACAAACGACATCGAAATGTCCAGAGTAACCGGAGTTCCAATTACTAGTTTACTTACCAAAGGGGAACAAGTTAAAGTGGTTGCTCAACTTTTAAGACATGTGAGACTTCAGTTCACTTTTCCTTTTTTTTATAATAAAAAATTATGTTTAAGGCTCGTAAAGCTGGGTATTTTATACCAACGCACCAAGGAGCGCCCGGTTCAGATCAATATGAAGGTGCAACTGTTATTGAGCCTCTTCGAGGCTATTACACTGAACCGATTGCGACACTTGATTTTAGTTCACTGTATCCTAGTATCATGATTGCCCATAATTTATGTTATACGACTTTATTGAAGCCAGCAATGAAAGATAAATTATGGTAGGTGTTTGAGCGAGTTGTTTGATACACTTACCCAATTTTTTAAAATAGTTTATCAGATGATGATGTAACGAAGACACCGGCAAATTGTATGTTTGTTAAATCCAGTGTACGACCTGGCCTTTTGCCCCACATTTTACAAGATCTTTTAAGCGCTAGGAAAAAAACGAAGGCTCTTTTGAAAGACGAAACGGATCCAGTAATGAAAACCGTATTGAATGGCAGACAATTGGCGTACAAGATATCAGCGAATTCTGTGTACGGTTTTACGGGAGCGCAAGTTGGAAAGTTGCCGTGTTTGGAAATTTCAGGGGTAGTTAATTAATGTTTAATATTCGTTCGATTTAAAGAAATTGTTTGTATAGAGTGTCACTGCTTATGGTCGAAGTATGATTGAACAAACGAAACAAGAAGTGGAACAACATTACAAAGTTGAAAATGGTTACGAACATGATGCAACTGTTATTTATGGTGACACCGATTCGGTGATGGTAAATTTCAAAGTAAAATCTTTAGAGAGGAGTATGGAGTTGGGACGTGAAGCTGCTGAACTTATAAGTATGAAATTCATAAAACCGATTAAATTAGAATTTGAGAAAGTTTATTATCCATACTTGTTGATTAATAAAAAACGTTATGCGGGACTTTATTATACGAAACCGGATAAATATGATAAAATGGATTGTAAAGGAATTGAAACAGTTCGAAGGGATAATTGCACTTTGGTTGTAGACGTGATTGGCACGTGTTTGAATAAACTTTTAATTGATCAGTGAGTTAGAGGAGTGAGTGATTTAGTTGTGCAATTTTAATAAAAAATTATGTTTTAGGGACAGGGAGGGTGCTGTAAATTATGCAAAAATGGTTATATCTGATTTGTTGCAAAATAATGTGGATATTTCACAATTAGTGATTACGAAAGAATTAACAAAATCTGATTATGCAGCTAAACAGGCGCATGTGGAATTGGCGAAAAAGATGGCGAAAAGAGATCCGGGAAATGCCCCGAAATTAGGGGACCGTATTCCATATGTGATTATTGCAGCGACAAAGAGTGCGAAAGCATTTGAGAAAGCAGAGGATCCAATTTATGTTTTGGAGAATAATATTCCAATCGATTCGAATTATTACTTGGAAAATCAATTGTCAAAGCCACTTGTTAGGATATTTCAACCGGTTATTGGGGATAATGCTGAGTCGATTCTTTTACGTAAGTGGAATTTTAACTTTTAGATTTTGGCTTTTAAATGTTTTTTATTTCAGGTGGTGATCATACAAGAACAAAGACTATGGTAACATCAAAAGTGGGTGCTTTATCGATGTTCACAACTAAAAAGCAGAGTTGTATTGGATGTAAATCTGTATTGAGTAAGGAATATGAGAATGAAGCTGTATGTCAGTTTTGTAAGTCGAAGGAATCGTCTTTGTATCAACAAGAATTATGTCATCATCGAATGTTAGAGGATAAATTCTCTCAACTATTCACTGAATGTCAAAGATGTCAGGGTTCTTTGCATGAGGAGATTCTTTGTACAAGTCGTGATTGTCCAATATTTTATATTCGGAAGAAGGTCCAAATGGAACTTGAAACAACGAAGGGGAAAATTGCGCGATTTGGAGAACCGACTTTGGACGAAATTTATTAACAATTTTTGAAATAGTTCTGTTAAAAGTTATATTTTTGTATTACAAGTTCAGTTATTGAAGTATGTAGTATTAAATTGTTGTTATTTACCCTTTGGACGCCGAATTACAGTGAAGGTGAAGTTGGAAGCAATGTCGGTTGCTAACGGAAAACGTGTCTCAGTCGGATGCATGCAGACACTTTTTTGGGATACCAATACTTTTTTTAACATATTAAAAAACTAGTTGCGTAAGGTAAATTTTGTCACCCTTGAGAATTTAGTGCGTGAACCGCCAAGAGACTTTGACAATAAGAGCTTTACCAATAAGCCATGGTATTTAACGTTGTATAAGAAGATACACAAGTAATAAGTACATTGCTAAAGAATATGACGCTTCTTTTCCTAGTTTAACACAATTAGAAAGTCATGATCAAGAACAAATTTTCAGTGCCCATTATAAGTTGTAAACTTGTAATAATCTGTAGAATTCGGAAATTGAGCTACAAACGCAACTCATATTATGGAACACATAAATATTGATCCATTTGGTTCTACAGCTTGTGATATGGAAATTTCTATTCAGGAAGAAATACAATCTAATGGGAAAAGGCATAGTGATGAAAATCAATTCAAATGTACGATGTGCGAAAAAACGTTTAAAAAGTCACTGTATTTAACGACGCACATGAAAGTTCATATAGGGAGGAAACCATTTTCGTGAAATGTGTGCAACAAGGGGTTTTCACATTCTTCATCTTTAAATTGCCATTTAAAAAATCTCGATACTCATACATCGAGTTTTTGTAATATATGCGATCGAATGTTCTTAACATCTGCCTTATTGGCAACACATTTGAGAAAGCATAAGAAATATCTGAATTCGTAAATAAGAAACAGTACGTACATATATAAAAGAGTTAGTATTTATATTATATAAACAGGTCGTAGATTATTTCTAGTGCAGAAAGAAAAAAAAAACGTTTCAGCTTTATACATTTTTACTAGTAAAAAATTATTTAAATTGAGCGCCGAAATGTTGCCACAACAGAAATAAAAAATCACCGTTAGTCCCTATGTTAGCCTATGAAAAAATTTTGACATTTTTATTCATTATAAACAAAAGTGGTTGTTGTTGTTAAAACGTATATTAATAACAAATTTCTATGTCAACAGAAATACCATTTCAAATAAAAACAATTCAAAATGACACCCTAGTGATGGATAACAGCTGCAATGTAGCCGATTGTTGTAGAGCTTGTTTACGGATAGATTGTACATTAACACCGACAAGTGCCCAAGATAATGATTCTATTAAATTTTGTGACAAACTATTAGCATGTGTATCAGAAATTGTAAGTTCTCTATAAAACACATCACTTTTCATTCAGTTTTTCACTATTCTATTTCCACTTTTTTTCAATAGGTATGGTCTAAAGAAGGACTACCGTCCCTAATATGTTCTACTTGTATAGACCGCCTTAGAGTGGCATTCGACTTCCGCAATGTGTGCTTACAATCGGACATCACTTTTAGAAGATACATCACACATTTACAAGACGACTCGAAAGGAATACTTGTACAAAATCAGTTATCTCCCACATCGAAATTTGACTTTGCAATACAGACAACACATGACACCGTTAGCAATATAGATGAACCCCAGAATGCGGATTACATCCACTTAAAACATTTCCTGGACAGCGAGGAGGATTTACAGAAATCGGAGAATTTGGTCGAAGTGGAAACGTCTCGAAGTATAAGCCCGGATTCTGGTTCAACGAATTTCATCAATAATCATCAATCTCAAACTGCAAATGAACAACAACAACTTGTCCAAACTTCTCCACAATATCAAACAAATAGTACACAAACTCAATTAAATCAGACACAATTCCAAGTCATACAACAACCCACACAAGCTTTAATCCAACAAGTCGTCCTACCCGAAGCAAACACCATCCAAACGAAACGGATTATAAAACGAACTACCGGCATTCAAGTGCGTCCACTAACCCCGAAAATCGATCCAGACGGTCCGAACAATTCCAAACCATTCTCCTGTAAAATTTGCAACAAATCATACAGAAAGAACGCCAATCTACGTATCCATATGCGAACGCACACCGGCGAGAAGCCATTCGAATGTAAATATTGCGTCAAACGTTTCTACCATTCGTCCCACTTAAGAGAACATATCCGAAGGCATACCGGCGAGAAGCCATTTCAATGTGCCATTTGCAATAAACGCTTCACGATAAAGGGCGAATTAACAATGCATATGAAGAGCCATACAGGCGAGAAACCGTACGCTTGCAGTTGTTGTGATCGACGTTGTTTAACGGCGGCCGATTTGAAGGTGCATATGCGAACACATACCGGTGAGAAGCCTTTTAGTTGTGTCACGTGCGGTAAAAAGTTCGCCAGCACCTATATACTAAATTCACATATAAAAACGCATACAGGCGAACGGCCATATTCGTGTTCAGTGTGTGATAAAACGTTCACTCAGTCATCACATTTAAATGTTCATATGAGGAAACATACTGGGGAAAAGGTTAGCTGTAAGGTGTGCGATGCGAAATTTACACATTCGTCACAATTAACAGTACATATGCGGGCCCATACTGGCAAACAGCCGTACAAATGTACAATGTGTGATAAAGTATGTAATTATGCGTCTGAATTACAGACTCACATGATGAAACATACTGGAGAGAAGTTTACATGTATAACATGTGATAAAAAATTCACAACGGCTGCTTATTTGCAAGAGCATACGAGAACACACACGGGAGAGAATTTGTCTACATGTACTATATGTGATCGGCAATTTACAAGACATCAATATTTAGAAAAACATATGAGAACACACACTGGAGAGAAACCGTACACATGCTTTTTGTGTGGTAAAAAGTTTACACAATCATCATCACTTAAAGTGCATATCCGCATACATACTGGTGAGAAACCGTATGCATGTACAATGTGCGATAAAAAGTTCACCACTTCCTCCGATTTATCATCGCATAATAAGAAACATAAGAAGTATATTAGTTTATAAGGCGATTTTTGGTATTATATTTGAACGTATTAATTCGCTAGTTTGATAGGATACTCAATTATATATGAATGATTAATTTTTTTTATAGTAAGGTATATTTTTGTCTTTGATTTATACGATGGAAATTTTACATACTTTCGAGCTATACGTACTGGTAATGTGTTGTTCGTCGCTTTCTATGGATGGAAAATTATTTTTAAGACTGCTTGCAAAATTTTATTATTATGTTAAAACGAAAAATCTGCCAATAAATATTTTCACTTTATGAACTTTCTACTGATTTTTTTTTGAATTTTTACATTTTGTGGGCCACGTGGTGGTGCCATCTGAGTGTATCCGTTCGGTACTTAGTGTAATAACAAGTTATTTAGGTGATCAGTGAAAACTTAATATTTCGTATTTCCTAAAGTTTTTGAAGTGAGTACAAACTTATTGTTTTAGTTATAAATTTTGAATTGATTCCAGTTTAGTTAAGATGTTAGTTGGAGAATGACAAGGGCTTGGAAGCTAAATTTAAACTTGTTTAAATATTTATTGCAGGTTAGGTCCACGTATAAGGAAAGTAGATATCTGTTTATTTTGAAATACACGATAATTAAATTATTCATAGTTAAATAAGGTTCCATTTAATTATAGTATTTTTTTTCTATCGTTTCTATTATTGTCTTAATAATTATTTACTTGTTTTTGTTATTTTGAAATAAATCTCACTCTACCTAATACGTCCACGTGTCCAATAGATGGCTTATTAAGGCGGACTTTTACAAAATTTTCCTACATACGAGTACCTATGTACATATTACACACTATATGTATGTAAATAAAATATTTTTATTTTAAAATATATACGTACTAGTTTTAGCATGTGTGTATACATACACAAATAGATCTGTTAGTGCTAGGGAAGTTTGAGTGCATATAAGCACCGCGATTCACAGTACTTAGTCTGTAGGTAAAGGTTAACTCGGTTTTTATGCAAAACCAAAAAGTATCTATTTAATACAGTAAGAGCCAGTTTAATAGAAGGAGATTCGTCGGTGTCGTACCAGTTGCGGCCAAGGCCCAAATCGACCCAGTATTGCTTGTGTTGAGGCCGCATCTTTGCGATATGTTTAAATACACTACTACAGTATCTTAGTATCTTAATAAATATTAACTAAATATAGGTTTTAATAGTAACTGAAATATTAACTGAAACTTTTTAAAATACCCTTTTTCTTATTCATATTGGAAATGTAACACTCTGGTCAGGATTGTCCCTTGAGTTGGTCCCTCGGTTGGTCCTGCGGTAACCCGCAACTGGTCTGTATTCGATGCTTGAACTGAAATAAAGATTTTATTTATGTAGGTATACGAAATAGCTAAAAAATTCTCATTTATCCTATTTATTATACATTATGATTACAAATTAGATTAAACTGTTGATTGAATTTTAGATTGCATTAAAAATGTGCCACTTAGAAGGCCAAAACGGTTGTGCGCCACTTGATTTTTCGCGAATAATACCTATGTATACCTATAAGAAGACTTGGCATGATATATTTTTGTCTCTATACAGCTCCAATATGGATAGGATTAGGTGCAAATGGATCAATAATTAGGTAAAAAGATCTAAGATTTTTTCAGAAACTTATTTGCAGAGAATAGAACAGAATTCTGTACCATCTAAAATCTTTGCTATTGGAAGTTAAAAACTGAAACTGTTTTTTAATAATTAACAATAAGAATTATAATTTCGAAGTTTAATGTTAAATAAAGGCAAAAGTCGTTGTTATCGTTTGTCTCATGTATGAACACAAATTTTTGACTACAATTTAAATATACAGTTCAGCTCTACCTAATTTTCCAGGCGCATAAACAAAATGTGAAACTACATTTTGAGTTGAGTTGCTGAAAGTCCCAGAGATTAAATGCATGCATACAAAATTAATGTATATCCGAATTTAGTTTTACTTATTCAAATACTACTAGGAAATTAGTTTCAAATTTCCATGCAGCTCTTCATATTCTCCTTTAGAGAATGTCTTCTGAACAACGTTATTGAGAGTTTTAAAACAATAACAATTAAACAAAAACATCAACATTTATAATAACTCTCCTAATTATTTCAGTATGTCTGGATATGTTCCACAGCAGCCTGAAGATTATTGGGCCCAAAATCAGCATCAGGAGCCGCAATACACTAGTTACAATTGCGAAATGCCCATTCAGCAGGATTTTCAACAAGAACTGTAAGTGAGCTTTTAGCTTAATTGCTTGTTTTAAACTTAGGTGAATTACTACAGGAATAATGTTCACATAAATTTAGTTTGCTTAAAACATCCAATCCACTATTAATACACTCAATATTAATCTCGACTTCTAACTATGTGTATATTGTCTTACAGAATGACACCTTCAATAATTTAGATATGTAAAATAGTGGCAGAAGAGCAATCTTACACCCAACTATTAATGACCTTTTATTATTCATTCGTAAACTGAATATAGACACCATTAACCAGTAATAAAACAACCTCCTGTTAAGAATTATTAGGCACTCGAATTGTACCTACTAATTAATGTTAACTCTCATGTATAATAAATATTGACTAATGGTTTCAGTGGACAGTAGAGATATTTTTAGATGAATTCTGTTCAATTTAATTATGAAACACCACCTCATTTTGTGGTGCAATTGAAAAATTGAATTATACTTTACTTTTATATCATTGTGCGAATATAAATTCTAAATTTCAAATGTATAACAGTGTTAAACGTAAAACTATGAAATGGTCGTTACGTTTGATATTAGGTGCACTTGAGATGGATTCCTTTGGGCGATAAGAGAGAATAATGATACAAAAAATTTTCCCTTTTTTTCAAAAATCGTTGTACAAAATATTAATATTTTATGTGCAGGACATAACGTTGCCGGAACTGAAAACTGAAATTGTAAATATTGTAATAACTTCGGGAATTGCGGGAAAACGAATAATTCTATTCAAACTATGCGCGCTTATATACTATTGCATGTGTTATTAGAGACGATCATAAAAGTGCCATAAACTCTCCAAAGTTAAATCAGATATTTGGCCAACTAGTCTTGGAAATGAAACTATTTTATCGCCCTTTTATTGGATATTAAGAAAACCAGCGGAAAGAAATATCAAGAGAAATATTTACTTCAACTGACAGTTAAATTGTTAGGGATTGTTCAAAACTATTTTAACTTATTTCTATAAAAAAAATATATCGTTGTGTACACAGAGGTAAACGAAGGCTGAAGTCAAATGCTAGAAGCGATTGGGAATGATGTTTTAGTAGGTTTAATTTCATTGACAAAGATATAAAACAAGAATTAAAGATGTAAATACGTAAAATTTTAAGGTGCTATAGGTGATGTGAGCATTGGAATTACGTACTTTTTGCGTCAGATTTTCTTTTTGCCATCGAGTGTCAATTCTACTTATACTTACTTATGTAATTCACTTTGCTGGTAGGACTAACAAAAATGTTCAATATTTTATCTGATTCATTATGCAAAGGCTTCGGTACTTGCCTGAGAGATGGATATTTCATGTTAAAGGTACACAGTTCTTATTCAAAAAGATAAGAAAGTAAATGACTAATAAAATTGTTTTACAGCAGTTTTTTTCGTTATGTATATAAGTTTTGGATCTACGACCACGTTCGAAATTATTTTACGGAGGCTTATTAAAAAGTTTTATGATTTTTTTCTAAGAAGAGACAACGAGTACATTGTTGTAGTAAAGTATAGAACTTGTACTTTTTCATCTAAATATCATGATGAAAATAATTTTGAGTTAAATATTGTATCAAGATATGTGTTAGTATTTGACTAAAATGTATTCGATGAAGGAGAGTACCGAAATTGGAAGATGTAAAATGTCAATTTCTTATAACATATGTGTTACTTTCACAAGGAGAATATAGTGAAATACTTGAGGGAGTAATAATGCTTCCCCAAATGTGTATATAGCGTTTTGGAAGGCAGATCAGGAGCCAATTTAAAGCACATATAATTTAAAAAAGAGAAAAATAGAGAGGTATCTTGCAACTGAACTAGAATTTTTTTTCTGTCTTAATGGATTCACTCTGAGAATTTTCGTTGTTTACTTATAGATTAAAATGTAAAAATTTATAAGAAGAGAATTCAAATAAACGTCTGTATACATGCTTTTTTGTTCCGATTAAATTAAAATATAAAGAAAACAGCGTTCAGTTAGTGCTTTGTACAATATTCTCGGCGTGGATTTTAATTAAACTCTTCGATTATAATTATTATCTTGTGTACAGTAATTTTATAATTGAATATGTTAAAGGGGTACTCTCTAATGGATTTTTTAATAAGCACGCATATTTCCGAAATGACTGAACACATAATGGGACGATGGTATAATGGTATATAAATATTTTTTTCTGAAAGAAAAGGGTTTCATTTGATTTGGAAAATTTAATTAAATTGAACTCTGTTTGGTGTTGTCTTTATAATTAATTTATAATAATATTTTATTTAAATGGTTCTTGAATTTTTTTATCCAATTACAAAGAATGTTTTAAGGTCGTTTTGTTTTAATTACTTTTTTACTGTGTAAACCTACGAATTGCCTTTTACATAGAAATGAATTTAACTAAAGAAAGATCCAATTATCGTGCATATTTCATTTCCAGGAATTTTCAATCGTTTGAAACTTCACCACCTGTCTCCGCAAATCAGCCTATTTATGCATCTAATCCGTATTTGGATCCATCTGTTTCTTATATGGGGGAAATGTTTATACCATCATCCAATCAACATGAGAAGTTTGGGAATTCTGGAGAGGATTTCGAGGATGAACCACCTTTACTAGAGGGTATGCGACAGATTTTATTTAATTTGATTTGAAAATTATTCCATTCGTTATTCCATGTTTTCTTATTACAAAAAGGATATGTCGCTTTTTGTATATTTTAATGTCAGCAGCAAATATTTCGTGAAAGTGCTGCTGAATGTGTCCTTTACTGCTGCTGCGTGAATCCTTAAAAACCGGTAACAAACTTTGGTCCCTTTTTTACTGTAATTGATAATGAGTTAAAAAGAGCTCCTCTTGCTATGCGGAATTTTACCCTAAGAGATTGTAATAATTTCAAGGGAACTGAATGCAAATTTATTTTTGCAAGTTTAATTTATTTAGAATTTTTGAAGATTCAGCCAAAAGTAATTATTTTAGTACTAATTAAAAAGACAGTAAAAAGCGAATAAGTTTTTTTTCGCAGTGATGATTACATTGAAAATATTTAAAATAAAACTCACCACTTGTTTTGTTTTCCTGAATATTTAATTACGTTAATTAACAATTTTTCATTTCTCAGTCGATAATTAAAATATTTAAATGAAACATCTAAATGTTCTTTCTAATATTTTAGGTAAAATAGTCAAAATAACTAATTTTTAGGTTTTTTGGCAGTATCTTCTAAAAGGTTATACCTATTAGGTAGATTAATGAGGTATGCGCGAGTATGTATTATTGCTTTCACATTATTGTACCTACTAAAGGAGCGATACATAAGTAAAAAATTTGTTTGATAGTTCATTGAGTTAGGAAAAATGATAGTTGACGAAATACCATTGGAATATACATTCATAAACGTAATTGTTGTCACAGAGAACACAAATGTTTGTTTCTGTGTTTGTATTATTCTTGTACTTGAGCATACTCTTATTTCTATTGGTATCTACGAGAACTTTTGTTATACCCTTTGTTTACTTGGATTTTGATCCTGAAAAGTGGTGCTATACTTTATGCTTAAAGATATTTACGACTGACCTAAATCTCATGTTCTCATGACTTTATTATCTGTTTTATATACAAAAAAAGCCAAACAATAAATAATGATTTAAAAGACCACTTGTACGTTTTATTTAACCTGCAGTTGCATTAAATGCAGATTCTTCACATTTTAAATTCTAAGCTCTTTAATACCATTTCTTGTCAAATTGAATTCAAAATTGGTGTGAGAAGTATTGCAAAGTTTTACTATTAAAGCACTACTGTGCTTTATAATAATATAGGAAATTTTAATGAAATTACCTATTATAACATTTATCTTTCTATTGCAGAGTTAGGAATCAATCCGGAATATATTGTTCAAAAGGTAAGTACCCTTTAAGTGATATGGAGCTTTAAAATTTCATGACTTCTATATTTACTAAGAAGCCTATATTAATGTTGGTATGTACCTAATTAAGGTTTTTAAAGAAATAATGAAAGCCTATTTACGAAAGTTATCAATAACCTTCCATGCAAAAAATAAATAATTTATTACTTAATATTAATTAGTTAATATTATGAATTAAGGAATTTGAGGGTTTTATATATAATGATGTTGATTAATTTCATAAAAGGACAAGGCCCAAAAGATGCTGTTTTACTTAGAATTATTTTGCACACCTACTCATATGTAGATGTATACTAGATGTAAAGCTTATGATACTCGAAACCCTTGTATAACACCCACATAAGGTATTTCCTGTTAGTTAATATAAGATATTTACGTAGGCTATCCATGCAAGCTATCACTATTAGATATGAGTCTGTTTCTTTAATAACACAATGAGTGGGTTACAACTTTTCTGCATTGATAATTAGGGAAATTGTTTGATAAACCCTGATATTTAACACTGGTATTGACATTTAAAACTGTATACCCCAATAAATTTAATTTAATCAAAATTCCAAAATACTCCAATAATGTTATTTCATCCAAATACAGTCGGTTATTCGGTTACAATAATTTTATTGTTTATGAAGTCTTTTGGTGAATTGGTGGTTTGTTTTATTTTTTTTATTTATCTGTTATATTTTAGAGCTATAGGTTTATTGCATAGAAAAATTTTTTTTATATCGTTGAATATGTAATGACTCCACGCTAAACAAACTGGCCTATATTGATTAAAATATAATGAACTTTCATTACACTAAGAGAAGTTTATACTGAAATTTTCTCATGATATACCTTTATAGTATATGGTAATAGGGATTATGTTTTAAATTTTACTTTGATATACAAGTTTTATTTTTATTGTAGAGTCTCTTCGCAATACTGTGGTATACATTACTTGGTTGCCACATTACGTTATCTTATCTTTAAGAATTTGCTGCGCATTAAGTAAATTTGATATTGAATATAATACCTATTTTACTTAGTAATATTATATTGTTTTAATTAAATTTTAATGCATTTTTCTTCACTATGAATGTGGACGTTGAGAAACAATTTTCAGCAACGTTGCCTTGGTAAAATTGAGGATTTCTTTAAAATTAACTTTTCGTGTTCTTGCATCAGGGACGACACTAGCCAATAAAGTTATTCTTTATAAGTGGACTAGAGATTTTAACAACAAATACTCTGGCCAAGACTAGGAACGTTATCATGGCTGAAACACCATGCATGCTCTACTGCTGTGGAGACTACAGAGTTTAGTTGAAAAGTTTTTGAGGTCGTTATCACTTGAGGCAACTAAACTTTTGCATACTATCTTCCACTAACAATTTTCCGGGGTTGTAACAAAACATTTAATACCAAACTATTAGGTATACTTTTCAGAAAAAAGGTCTACTTTTTACTCTTTAATAATAATTACATTGCTCATATTTTAATTTTCAAGTTTTAAGTAATCAGCATTATATTTTATAAATGTAACTTTTTAATAAACGAATTTTCTTCTTTGAGAGCTTCTTTTCACGGTGTTAGTAAATATTTGAAATTGGCAATTACCTATTAAAGTTCAGGGAATTAAAAAACCAAAGACACCAGTTGAACATTACGGAAAGTTCGCCCTTCTTTGCTATACCTACCTATAGATTAATTATTATAAGAAACGGTCCCGAGAGGGTTGGTGGTGATTTATGTCCAACATTGTGCAGTCACACATGCATTGCCGGCATTATCAGCATATGCTGTAGGTATTTAATAACTGGAACTGATACTTTAATGGGTGTGAGCGACAATGTGTATTATCGAATTATGTAATTACTTCAAATATAGGGTATTTACCTACTTTCACGCCATATAACACCAATGTGTTATATATAAATATGCACGTTAATATTAGAATGTTTCTATAAAATTCTGCCAAGAGCATAATATTACGGAATATGATTAGCTTTAAAGTTTTTAATAAAACGTACAAATTCCGATCTCATTCTTCTTTTTATATCCATAAGCTCATTATGATTTTTTTTGGCTACTTTAATATTGAATATATAAATTCTTATTTAGGGAAAAAAGGTAGCATCATAAATATCCTTCCATTGATGCTGAATAATTGGCTACATCGGCATCAATCTATAAATCAAGTTTCAATTGCAAGAAAACATTTCTTACGCTTTTAGGTTGTGCTTTTATTTTTGAAGTCCAACATTGAAAAGAGATTACAAAATACTTTCACTGTTGATACAATTGCCCTTTAAGATTAATATTTCAGTTATAAAGCTTTTCATAAAAATACTTAGAAAACTTTAAAGTGAACAACTTGAAAGAGTTTACCTGCGTTTGTGTATCTAAAATAAAATATTATTGACTTCACTTTAAATATTTGATATAGCTACATAAATAAATTTTGTGTTGAACAAAAGTTTCAGAACTGTGTAAAGTTATAATTAGAGTATGCAGCATTGTTTTGCACTTTTTATACATACAGTGTTAATTAGTCTGCATAATGCATTTTGGTGCAACGTGGAATTCATTGAAGCTTTTGCAATAGCCATAATCAAATCGTTCAGAGAATTTTCACAGCTATATTCGTCATTTTAATTAACAATGAAAGTAACACCTTGAGGGTGAAAATGTAATAGAATATTTTACAGAAGCGCGCACCTATCTAGCGGTATGCTAGGTCAGGTTTTGAATGGCTCTAAGGAAAACAAACGTATAGTACAACTGGCTATGTTTGCATTATGTATTAACCCAGTAGGGCATGCACATGCAAATAACCACATATGCCCATCCCCCACACACAATCGTCATATACATATATATGGTTAAAAACAAACATTGTTTAGGGATCCCAATTTAACGGTCTAATACGAACAGTTAGTTAAGTCAGTACATATTTTCAATGTCATAAATAGAAATGATAGAAGGATTTTCTTTATAATGTTGGAACGGTATAAGAGGCTTGTCATCAATCCAATGTTCTACCATATCGCCGTCACCCCCGTCTTATGACGATATTAAGCAAGTTTACACGCAAACTATTACTACCTGTCTTTTCGTGTTATCATTGTGCTGTCAGTGTCAGTGTGACGAAGAGGTGGATGATCGAAACGATAGCCTTTTCCATGCATGACACAGTTACTTAGTTGTATGGTAACCAGATTTTAGATTAGTTTTACTTGGTTTTGACCCTCCTTTTACATTATGGACATTGTCAGTTAGGGGAAAATAATTATTGTAAACAAGTATAACGGTCTAACCATATATGCAGTTTTATAAGTACATAATAAAAGAGAGTTGTATTAAACAGAGTTTATAGAAACTGTGATTAACAGTTTGACAGGGGTTGTTGTTGTTGTTCTACAACGTTGAAAAGTTTAATTGAAATGTTGACAGTTTCCACTGTAGTGGGAATAAATAAAATAACAAGCCTTCGTACGCAAATGCTATTTATGGCATCATATTGGTACTTAATGGTTTATTATAAATAATGCTCTTAATTAAATTACTATTTAATATATTTTTACTATACCTACCTAAATTTATGTCCGCTATATAAAACGACCTATTGTTAAAGGGTCGATGAATACGTAAAAATCGATAATATTCGTTTAAAAAAAGAACTTTATCATGTTACAGTGCACTCGATTAGTCACGAACACCCAAAAGTTGAACTTAGTTTCCAGGGGTTCATAGTTACTTTCAAATTTTGTTTTTGCCCGGTGAAATGTAACATTTTTTTTATATCTGATTAGGCTTAGATTCTACAAAAGAGTGTTTTAACACGATTTTTGAACTTGGATATTTGATTGTAGGCTTTTGTGTGTGTAGCTTTTTATAAACTTATCTGATGGGTAAGAGACTTTTCTTTAGGTAGAGAATTCTCTTTGATTAGATTTGCAAATACTTTCGAAACAATTATAAAATGTAATGTGATTGAGTAAAAATTCGGTAAAAATAGAAATTTAAATTCTTTGAATATAGACAAATCCTTTGAATTCATTCATTTTTCTTAAAACAGCACAATTTAAACTCTGAATTAATTTTTGTGTAAGACAGTTTTGTTCTTTATAGGTACCAGTGAACGTTTAATATTTCCAACGTATTCTTGTGAAATATTTTTCACAACTTGAAGTTTTAATTATGATTATTAAGTTTTCACATTAAGTGAAATAAGTTTAATTTAGTTTAGTCATAAATATATTTTGAATGTCGTATTTTCGCATCGTCCTTTTAGATGGTAAATTTTTCTTTGGCGTTTTATTTTAAGTATAATATGAAAAATTTTAATTGAAAAACTTACCCTTTAATAAAGCAAATCTGATTATGTTCTAGTATATGGGTACTATAAACTGTTTTAAATAATCCGCTTATAGCTATTGCACCAAGAAACTATTTTTATGCTGCTTAGGAAGCTTGTTCTTTTCATTAAACCTTTTTGTTTTCTATTCAAACAATCTAACTATCTTAAAGGTTTGTTAAATGAATTTTAAAATCCTGTAATAGTATTTCAAACGATCATTGAACATTATGTTTGAATGGCAGTTCAATCACCAAGTATTAGCTATAAATAATTAATAATAAAATACAAAACTTCAATGATTGAAAAAACATGAAATTATTCTCTTGTCAGCCACATCTTAAAGGTCCCCAAATCCGTATTATACCGTTTAATATCAGTCTACATATTTATTGTGTATGTATACATATGTATAGTAATGTAACTGCATAGGTAAAATGAATGTCTATATTTTCGTCTTCAGGTTTTACAAAAAAAAAAGATATCTTATAAATACTATAAGTATGTATTTGTTAAGGATATCTGGAGTTTAGTTAATGGGGTTAAGTGCAAAAATTGTTTGTAGTTGAATACTTTTTATATGCTTCTATAAAATCTCTATAGGTATAATCAATTAGAAGTAAATTTATTTAGTGTAACTCTTTAGTCTTTGCTTAAAGTTTCCAGTTTTTTGCGAACAGATTATTCTTAGAGAGTGAGAAATTAAGATACTTATCTTCGAAAAGCACTGTGATTCTGCGAATAAACCGAAAAGTATGAGAATCTCGTATCCTGCAAAAGAATAAGAATAGGTCTTAATTTGGACTAACTTCTTTAATATAGTACAATTAAAAATGAATGAAAAATTATAGGTACGTTATATAAAGGTGTCATCAGTCCATGCAATTGCTTTACCATAATGAATTTAGAAAGTTGCATGATTTCTACTTATTGTTAGGTATATAGAATAGATTATAAGTAATGGTATTTTCGTAATCGATAGGATACTAATAAGCAGGTATGAATATATTATGTATATCCAATAATAATACTTGTACCCTTAATTTAATCGAAATTGTAATCAATCAAATAATTTGAACATTGAAATGTAAAAAATATTTTTTTGAAATATGTGCAGCATGGTTGTAACAGAAAACAGAACTATAGAAGTTCTGCTATATAGCAAATCATGAAAAACCATTTATTATTTGCTAAATACTTTGTGAAATTTGTCAGATGTAGGTACATATAGCCATTTGAAAACTTTTTTAATTTTTTCTCTAAACATCAACGTCATC
The DNA here is from genome assembly GCA_963930825.1 of Silvanus unidentatus. Lineage (NCBI taxonomy): Eukaryota > Metazoa > Arthropoda > Insecta > Coleoptera > Silvanidae > Silvanus > Silvanus unidentatus. The sequence goes on from OZ005760.1 coordinate 18,459,078, forward strand.
AAGTTTTTGATTAATTATATTCGTTGGAAAAATGTCTATATGAATATTTCTTCTATATCATCAATATAAAAATTAATAAATCAAAATAATAGCATCGGTGTGAGAAGATGGATTTAATTGGTGTAGCCAGCAAGCTCAATTAGCTAAGCGGATGCGGTTCGTGAAAGAATCATTTCCTGGATATCTTGTTATATAAAATAACAGCGGAAGGAAAATCCAACATGCACAATAAACGACACAAGCAACATTTTTCAACTTGAAATGCGACCCAAGTGTTGTTCACTTCAACTCTGAAATATTACCACAAAGAAAGATGTGAGCGAAAATGATATCTGTAACCCAGATTTCAGCAAAAAATATGCTTAAATTGGTGGAATTGTAATCTTTTACAATTTATTATCGTGTCCATTTAATCCAATTTCAGAGAATATAGGAAATTGGATATTATGTTTTTTTATTTGGGATTAGAATTTTAGTAAAAATTTCATCGGGTAATAATAACAAGAATATTATATTGTTTATCAAGTGTAGAAAATACAAAGATTATCTACTACTAGATAAACCACAGCACAGGGTATAAAAAGCATTGGAAACCTCTGAAACAATTTAATCGGTGAGGGGCAAGGGGATGAAGAAGGACTCGTTTTCTTATATCGCTATAAATGCGCTTTCGCAAGACTTTAAATTAGAAAGATGCACATAACATCAAATATCAAATATTTCAAACGACATAGGCAAATGTTTTATCTAGTAGTAGATAATTTTTGAGAAAATATTACTCTTTGTGCGAGTGTAAGAGATTGCAACATACTCGTACACGATCACAATACGTACTATTTCTGCACGAGAACACTATACCTTATCTGACATATACCATATACAGTGTACAGAGTAACATTTTATTACTATCATTTTAGGTAAAATACTGTAGGTATAGAATATTATATAGATTATAGTATAGATTTGCTTCGCAAATTAGCAATAACACCACTTTTGTCATAAAATTTGCCTTATGCAACTCATTCTTTAATATACTAATTAACGTATGCATCTCATTCATTAATAATAAATTGCAAAGTTGTTAAATAGAGGGAGAAAAAAGGAAACACTTACACATGCATTTAAAAAAATATTTTAGCCTTTTTTGCCACTCTACGACAGATTGTGTAACATTCAGTTACATAATTAATATCTTTAACCATTCTAAAGCTCAAAATGCAGCAAACTGTGTAATTTAACTGCATGGCAAAAAAATATTGTGAATAAAAGTTATCACAAGTAGCATTTTATACTGTTAATCAAAAGCACGTTTCCGGATGAGAAAGCAGTTGTATACACAGTTCGTTATAATAGAATGACTTTTTTGTAATTATTGTAATACAAACCAGGTAAAAACAAGGGGTTTCATTTTTCAAAGGGGTTTCGCACACATGTTTTAATTGTTTTGGTAGAAAGTATTTTATATACGAAATTATACGGCGTTGTACATACCTTTAAAAATCCACGAATTGAACAGGAACAGACAAATACAATTATACCATGTTCATATACATATTATCCATATGTACATTATATACTCGTATATGTACTATGTAGCTGACAAAGTACTACGGTAAATAAAATTATTTAGTTGACAGAAAAAAATTAGTGCACGACCTAAATGAATATTTGTTACAGAGGACTGGCTACAATTTTAATTAATTCAATATCAAGGGATATACAATAATACTGGCGCTGAAATACAGATAGATTTGTAGAATTCTAGAAAATTGAATTAAAATGTAAAAAAAGCATAAGCCAGTTTAATCACATATGCAGCCATTCCATTAAAATAGTATCGAAGGGCTTAAAAGAACGTAAAACGATTTACATACATATATGTATACATGGCTTAAATATCAACATAATCTTGCATTCCTCATTATTGGAGGATTACAATTTTGCTTTTCAATTTTCCATGTGGTAAACAAGATTGCGGACTACGCTTGTCATCTCTGAAAACATTTTATATACCTAAAACTATCATCAAATGCCGACAACGTGCAGAATAAAGCTAACCCAATTATAACACGAAGATAAGCATTTCGCTTTGTCTCTTTACCGGTGAATAATTTAATAATACGCGTAATATTAAAACATGTGATAAAATGATGGCCTATTAGTGGCACACACAGTAGGAACACTTTCAAGGTGTGTTTTTCTTTCCGAACATTTCCCTCTGTAAACCCTTGGATGCAAGTAGCGCGTATTCGACTTCCATAATTACTTCGTGTTATCAATAATTAATTCAGTTTTAGATGCCAGAAACCCTTCACTAATAATTGGTTTTGTAGACTTACCAATCTACTTTTAATGAATGTAATTCGATATACATATACTAACAAAGAGATTCTCTCAGTAACTATCTGAAACTGCGTAAATTTTGAGGGTTACCTAATACTGCTATCAGTTGCTTCTTGAAGAATTAATTTGTTAAGAATATTTTAATTATGTGACATAATAAATGGTTATTTTACTCTTAAAGTATTTCAAAAATAATCACATCATCTTATCAATGATACATACAGATTTGAATATCATTACATTAAGGAAAATTTCAATCCCATAGATTATTATATTGTTGAAATGGAAACCGCATAGAGAAAGAAAAAACAGTTTTGATAAGCCAAACAAAAGCTTTAAACGTTTCCCTTGAGGCAAAGGTTGGTGGCGAACGTAATAACCCCTTCCAGCAAATAAGGGCCTCGGTTGTAAATTACAATCATCAATGTTAACCATCTTTTTTGTGCAATGTTGATGGAAAAAAATTTTAATATCCATTTCTCAAGTGACAATCACATTGTACCAAATAGGAGCAACTGTGGAAATTCAATGGGTATTCTCATAAGGAGGTTCTTTAATTTTGTAATGCAGATATAAAATTTAAAAAAATTAAATGTAGATCTATACATTTGTATGGGGACTTTTTGGGTAAATTATGTTTATACGTTTAGTTTAGGACACGTTTGCTGTATGCAACACGATGCGAAACACTATATGAATAATAAAGAAAAATAACAACATTAAAAAGGCCGTCATTTCAGCAAAATAAAAACGTTTCAATCCCCTATTAAATGTTTCCACTTTCTACAGTTTTATTGTTCTCAACATACTCCTCATCACACAGAAGTGTCTGAGCGAGGATTTACCAAATGTCATTGGATTTTCACAATTTTCCACCGAATGTTTTGCTGTTCCATAGTGTGTGTACTGTCGGCGAATTTAGCTCTCTGCTGGCACTACGTTGCCGATGCTGTTTGTTTTGCATATTTTATTAATCGCGCGACATTGGTTGGGCCAGGAACGTGACGAATTCTGGGGCCAAACTGTTATAATAAAAGCAGAAAAGCGACGTGAATTGCTAACAACTTGATCGAATTTCTTCGTATGGATAAAGGAAGAAGAAACTGAAAACTTAGCAATATTAAATAATCTGTATTAACAATTTGGTTCTCTTTTGTACGGCTTACTTCCCCACAAATACACCTGAATTTTTTATTGTTTCCCAGACAATGTTTAAAATTCACACAATCTGTTGCACTTAATTTTCGTAGGTTAAAAAAATACATTTTATGAAACATTGAAAAACACACATGGATATACCTACTGTTTTTTATTTGACTTTTTTGCATAGCATACATTTTACAATAAAGTTTTATTTAAAAATTTACAACCCTACAATCCCTTCAGCAGGTATTCTCATGAATATTGGGATGAAAATAAAAAGTTTATTCTTTTTCTCATGGTACAGTTTTAATGCTTATGTGCCTCTCGCAGCAAGTTTTGCCGATCTAAGCAGAAACTTTCCGTTTTGTTGCGGAATTTCGAATAGCAGAAAGGCAGAAAAACATTGACAAACGAATCTCTCAATCAATAAATATTATTATTGCGTTTTGATTCACACAAATCGGTCTAAAATTATTGTAAATTCTTGAATCTTTTTCTGGAATTAAATGTATTTTGACTAGGTGTTAAGCTTACAATCACTTTACCAACATAGAAAGTAGCTGGCTCGCTAAGTAACAGGAAAGGAAATAAAATCGGCTCTCAAATAATGTTCGAATTTCAGAGGGAATGCCATAAATTCAAAGTAAAGGAGTTTAAAAGCGATATCAGTGCAACATTGTAATCGTAAAAAGTTCAAACTCCATTTTGTAAAAGAATTATACTCATGTTTTTCAATTTTATTGCAACGATAAACAACGTAAACAACTCATCTGTTTAACTGATTTGGATTTTTATGTCCTAACCATGAAAGAACATATAAGTATGTATTTGTATCATTCGTGAAAATATATTTTCATATATGTGCAAAGAAAAATAAACTGGAACAATGATAACACGTACGTTGTGTTTATTTTCAATAAAACACAACAAATCGATAAGTGGATGTAATAAATTTATATGTGGCTTTTAGGAAGAAATATTTTTAAAGAAAAAAACTCTAAAAAACGCCTTTAAGTTGAAGGCGCCAATTTATTAATCATGAAATAATAAATAAATAATTCTAATTCCTACTTATGACATACCTACTCTTATAAAATTTTAAATTTTAAGTATGGTTGTATATGGGAGTATTAACAGTTTTTATTAATAGATCCAAGTTTATTATTCATTAAGTAGGTGTTTTTCGATCAATCTAAATAACAACCGGCCATTAATTATTATGCAATAGCTTGGATATTATCGCTTTTCTAAATAATGTTAATCCATTTTCGGCAAAGTTATGGAAATATGTGCATATACAGGTACTAGATGCAATTCTGATTACGTATATTAATAAATGAAATTTCCAAATGTGTGTAATATTAGTATAAATGTATAATAATACTGTTAGGTGTATCAATATAATTAATACGCCAAATTGCGTTTTGACGAATTATATAATTTATCGTAACTATATACTCTAATGGCACTATTAGTTATGTTGAACAATTCCATTCCAGTTTCTTTTCAATCTGTTGAGAGAAAGCAATTGGAAATTGTAAACAACATTTTCAAATATTTTCAATTAAACAGCTTGTCTTGAGGCTTGTCTTGAGGCACTCTGAAATAAGATGTAGGTACACAATTGATATATAAACACAGAGGTTACACAAAAGTCACAAAAATAAAAACTATATATGATTGTTATTTGCTTCAAAATAAAAAATGAACTTGTAGGTGAACAAGTGTTTTTTAAACAAGTTTGAAAGGAGGAGTGAAAGAGAGGATGTTATAGTGAACGGGAGGTATAATAGCAACATAGTTTTACACCTTAATCCCTTAGGGCTCAGACAACTGGAGCAAATTGTCCCAAGACACATATAAGCTCAATGAAGCAGTGGCCAGCAAGTTAAACTGGCCTTATCTTAACTTACTCAATGTTCACACCACTATATTCCAACTCGTGCTTTATACATGCAAAAGTAAATTTTGTGTACATTCGACTAGTGTCACTACACAACCATACAGTTGCAAAACTCTTCTTTAGGCCCACCTACACATAGAGCAACATTGGTTTAGTATAACTTTTCATGGTTCAACTACTTTCTTATACTGTTTATACAGTCTTAAAGAGCTTTGATTTTCTGCCACATAAATGTAGTTAATTTGCAACTAGGAAATCAATGCAAATTGTCTTGTGTGATTTTTTTGAATAAATTGCATATATCAGTTTACATACGCATACAAAAGTGAATGTATTCTATATACATATGTATATATGTATGTATAGCGGAACTATCAAAGTACAAAGAGAGCTTCTTTCCAAAAGATCATAACGAATACAATATCACCTAATTTGTTCCTATTTTTCGTTTTTTCTATAGAATTTAAAATAATGATAACTTGACATCACAATTTAAGCTTTTTGAATGTACTATACATATTCAAGCCGTTTTTGTAGCTTTCCTTATTATTACATTCTTTTATATGACTGGAATACGAGAAAAAAACTCAATTTGATTAATGACTGCGAGCCTACACTACGAGCATAAAGGAAAAAAAGATATATAAAACGAACTCTTTAATACCGTTTGCTTTATTCCGCATATCACTAGGTTAAGTCTTCTCTTTTGTTTCAAATCGATAATTTGTGTTTGTTTATAATACAAATGCAAATTTCCTCCTCATTTTTTCCTTGTGTGTGAGTAAAAATATTCTAATTCTAATAAAGCGTTCATTGATTGCCAACAGTTGCTCCAACACTTTTCGGTGAATTAACTTTTTTGAATTATATTTTTTATATGGGCATTGAAATTGCTACAGAAACGAAAACGCACAAAACACGTATAGCACATTGTATAAGAAGAAAGTGTTACTATGGTCATCAATTTTGATGACAAATAGAAAAAGCTTTCAGTTGTTTGTGCCAGGCAATTTATGAACTACACTGTTTCCACTCTACACGCTCTTTTCAGCGTATGGCCGTTTGATTTAAAGCATTAAAATGTTCAAACATATGCTGTAATACCTTTTAAAAAAGAGTTACCGAATGGGTTGGTATTGATGGATGAATGTTTATTTGAATGGACAAATATTGGCCAAGGATAAAGTATATACTGTAACAGAATACACAATCAAATACAAATACACATCAAACATCATTAAATATAATCTATACCTTTTTTCGGGCGAGAAAAAAGAGATTGAAACCGAAGTACCTACATATACCTCAAAGTTTGATAAATATATATGCCGACTTGAAAATAAAGTTTCATATTATTTTCGCTCATTGTCGTCTTTATAATGTTGTTATATTAACATTTTTTTACAAGAAGCCGTGTCCTTATTCTTTTTTCCACCGGTGTGAATGATATTTCGAAGGAGAGGAACTTGTAACTGTTTCTCTTCATATATTTTATTTTTCTACTTCTGGTCTTTGCTGAAAGTTTTTGTCGTTTTAATAAAATTGAATCTGAACATTTCGTCGTTGTGTGCGTGTGTGTGGATGTGTATGTGTGTTGAGAACACCTAGCAGTTGCAAATAACGCCTTCTTTCTAAAGTTTTATATCAAGCCAGTGTAATTGAATAAAAAAACCAGGTAAGCGTAAAACTAGAATGTAACTCTACGTTATATTTTTTCGTTGGTTGTAATAATGATGCCAAAGGTTCATTTCTTGTTTAGGGAGTATCCGTATACGTATTATAAAACATTGTCTAAAAAGGAAATGAAACTCTGCTACCTTGTATAAGTATGTTGATATAAGGATATTTCGAACGATCAGTTTAGTTTATATTCATAAACAAAAGAGACACTCTTAATAAGCACTTTCGCGGGTCGGAATTTGAGCAAAATGAAACTATGCTTGGTGAAAGAGTTTTATTTAAATTAAGAAGAATTATTGCATTGCAGTTTTATATTATTCGTTTCATTGGCAAATTGCGTGCTATTTTATGCCGCAATATGGTAAATATATTAAAATTGCAATTAGTCAATAGTAAAATTGAATTCGTACGTACAAGTTATTATGCAAAGTATACCTAACAACCTACCTAATGCTGAGAACGCAACGTGCAATATCTTGACATAATAAATGCAGTATTATGGACACCTCAATCGACACTGACAGGTTTATTGCTAATATTGCAAGTTTAGGTGGCACAAAATAATACATGATTTAGAACTGACCATCATCTAAAATATATCTGTCTAATGGTTTTTATTGATTTATCTTCATGTAAAAATTTAATCGATAGATTAAATAAATCACGTAAATAGGTATAAGTGTATTTGTGCTTTTTGTGGTTATAATTAAAGCCAAAATTTACACTTCAAATAGTTACAATTTTGATAATGAACCTTTGAAATAAACACGTTGAATACTAAATGCCTGATACCTATGTCAAAAATGTAGTTTCAAGCGTATAATGTTACAACTTTAATTAAGGCACATCTTGTGCCAAATACGCTGTTAGGTATATTATTAAATATTTTGTCACTAAATTCGATACTATTTAGTTTTCTTTGAAAACATCTCGGCCTTTTCGTTTTGAGAAAAGATGATTCCAATTTCTATGGATATATAAACCCAAATAATAATACCTAAACCATAAGGTAACGCAATCAATTTTCCCGACAGTTTTCTATAACAATTCATTCCAACTATATAGGTACCTTATACAAATTCTTTCAATTGATCTTAAGTAAACTTATCCTATATAAATACACAAAATTTCAGCTTCAAGTGGATTTCGTTCAAAAAAGTATCAAGTAGCGTTCTGGCATTTATGATTTGTTGTGATTTTCATTAAATTCATTTCTGTTTTGGTCAAATATGTTGGCACGTACATAAGTAATTTCAATATTATTATGTAAGTAAAGTATCTAACTATAGTTCATTTCACCTAAGAAGAGATCGATACATAACCTCAATTTGAAGTCTATATACACAGGTCCAAAAATTGATGAGCGACAAATTTAAAAAACTCTTACCGATTTTTCTTCACCTTTTACAAATACATATTTAGTTCATATTTTATAAATACTTCTGCATATATTTCATAGATTAATGAAAAAATAAATTTTTTCCGATCAATCATTGAAACACAAAAACGAACACCCTTCTGAGCTGCGAAAAAAAATTCAAGAAATTTTTCAAGATCTTTTCTTAGAAGACATGAATTATATACGTAAATTTTTAATACATAATGAGTTCACGAAAACTGTTACATACCTATGACGACAATAAAGATAAATATCATAAATTTTCAATAAAAATACATTTGTAAGAGGAATTAAAATAACTGAGTATAACATACCTACATAATGCATACACACCTTATAGCCATTTAAGTTGGTTTTAAAGGTATTAAACAAGCAAAATAAAAATAATTAGATTAACACATAAGCATTAAGAAATATTTTTTTTTGACAAATTGAACTTTTATGTTAAAGTCTTTAAGTAAACCTCATAATCTAAGTTCAAAATCTTAAAGAATAACAAACTTAAAGAATAACTATTCAAACTTGGATTTCTTGTTTATGTGTGGTATTCTGCACATATAAATTCACATCTGTATATGTTTATTTATTCGATATTCGAATTTGATTCATTGGTACATTTTCATTTGTTTGATAAATCGTCTTTATAATTATAACGAATGATTAGTAGGTACATATTCATATTTCAATTAATTGTGATTTAAACACATGATAAAAAAATACCTACTTCTTTATTCTTATACTGACTATGAATATAGTTCATCCATTGATCTCTTATATTGTTACCTTATGTTTTTTCACCGTCCGATAAGTTTCCGATAACTAAATGAAACTTTGAGTGTTACTTTTGTTTAATATACATTTAGAGATTGTCACAGGCAAAGTTTTAGTTAGTTACCAGGAACTTATCGGAAGGTGAAAAAATCTTTCCTCAGTAGGAAAGGAATGTTCAGCTATGTCCTTGTGCTATTGAACGAAATGCAATTTTTGCTCCTATTGATACTTCAAATTTTAGTCTCCATAACAAAGTCATGTGAATTAAAACGTACAATTATAAACTTATAAACATACAATCGTACAAAACCCATGGCGTTTGACTCTGTCGTATGGCACGCTGTTTCGGACATAACGAAAGTTTAACAAATATATAGAATATTTAACTGATATATAAGAACTATTACTAATATATATATAAACTTAAACAAATAATTATAAAATCTCTCATATATACGTAAATTTGTTGGCATATATTAAAATTTACAAATATATATTTTTTTGTAAATATATATAAAATTCCGAACATATATATGGTTTGGCTCTCTCTTCCCTAAATGATCAAAACTGATTTCCTCGAAGTTGCAAGCATTGTCTTAACATGACAAAAGGTGACACTAGTCATCAAACTCTCTGCTGAACTGCCAAATAAAAAAGTACAATTTCCAATTTAGAGTTACGTATTACGTAATATTATAAACTTAAGTACAGCAAGCAATAAAGCGAATGAGTTGGAGAATGGGCCCATAACATGGTATCGAAAAGTGGTATTTATTTTTAATAAATCGAAAGATTGATTTTTTTTTGCAATTTTTTGGTACGATCGGTTACTCTGTAGCTATTACCATTAATTTTTAATTAGCCTTTAAAACTTCTCGTGACGTCACAAATGCGTTCGACAAAAAATTTGAAATTCAACGAATGTAGCTGTTTGTGTGACGGAGGCAGCAACACGGTGTGACAGAGACAGCAACACCCCACTCCAATTCCTAGCGTTTCTATTGGGTATAATGCTATTTTTTGTCGATCGCATTTGTGACGTAGCAGTGACGTTTTTCAGACTTTAATAATATGTTTAAATTTTTTGAGAAAAGTACGAGGGGTGCGAATAGTCAATATCGACTAATTGAAACATGCTCTATCGATTGCCATTAAAAAAAATTCATGTTATGGGCCCATTATCATTTTCAAATTTGATTAGGTTTACATATTAGGTAATACTATTATATCTGTAATGGAGTGTTCGATTCATGAACAAAACATTGCACTCTCTGCTTCGCGCATCACGTGTGTATGCATCATAGTTTAATTAAAAATAAATTTAAATTGAATATCATTGTTTTTATGTTTATCTTATAGTTCAGCAGAGTTATAAGATTGGCCACTTTGATGACTAGTGCTTCCTTGCTTGCTTGCGATTTCGAGGAAAGCAGTTTTGATCATCTAGTGAAGAGATTCAAACCATATATATATATATATATATATATATATATATGTTCGGAATTTTATATATATTTACAAAAAAATATATATTTGTAAATTTTAATATATGCCAACAAAATTACGTATACATGAGAAAGATTTTATAAATATTAGTTAAAGTTTATATATATTAGTAACAGTTCTTATATATCAGTTAAAGATTCTATATATTTGTTAAACTTTATTTATGTCCGAAACGGCGTGCCATACTGTCGTGTGGTGCAATAAAAGAGAACAATACATTTTCTGTTCTGTCTTCTACCTGCAAAACAATACCGTTTATCTACGCCCGACATGGCAAGTGTTTCATTCTAAATTGTTTTGAGACATTGAAAATTGTACTTTCTACACGGTTTGTGCAAAGTCGTGATGAAAAGTAATACAACAATACAGAACAAATCAGCGCAAATCGGCCATTCTATTTACAAATTAAAAAATTTTATGCAAATTTTATATATATGTTACCGGTCAAACCCGAAATCCAGAAAATTCTAGTTTAGCCTAGGCAAAATGCGATTTTTTTTCTTGTTTATCGTTTTTTCTGATTAAAAAACAGTTCAGGCGATGCGAATAGTTCTAAAAATAATAACCTGCTAACCTAAAGGGCTTTAAAACAAAGACAGATTTCTTTTTTTTTAATTTTGCAAACTCAAAACTAGTTTGTCCTGATTCGGGTTTTTCCGGTAACATATACAGTATTTTACTTGAATTGATAATAATAATAATAAAATGTTACACTGTATATGTCGGGCGTAGATAAAGTATAGTGTTTATATAGTCACTAGTATTGCACTTCACGATAGAGTCAAACGCCATGGGCTTTAGGTATCTTACATGTATTATTTATATCCATACATATGTAAATAAATTTTTTTATGTAATAAAAACGTATAGGCGACACAAGCAGTAACGTAACTAGTACAATAGTACCGGCACTATCAATTTGTTTAACGATATTTCCATACTTGTAAAACACGCTGTTTTTTTATAAAGTCGCTGTCAGATTGCCTTTCAAAAAAAGCTATGTTATTTTGTGGGTTTAAAATGAAATGACTTTGTATTATCACACTTAACTTTGTATCATGAACACAATTTGGCCTGCTCTGTTATATAAATCACGTATACAATATGAACTGTGACATATTGCGACAAACACACGCACGGTAGGTAGACATTTGCTAATTGACTCTCAGATCTCGTACCTCATCTATATTAAACTATATGTGTACATAACATGTACATAACTTTACGCTTATGTAATTTATTAATAAATGTGACAAGTAATGAAAGGCCTTTTGAAATCTAATTATGCAATTCGATAGAAGAGGGCACATTACCTATAGAAGCTTTTGTCATAATAGAAATAATTGAATAAAAGATGTATGATTGGTGTCTTAAAAAGCACAACAAAAGTTTCAAAAGAAAATGTTCACTAATATGTACTTTTTTATTAGCCAACATTCTACTCTAATAATTATTACTTGTATTAAAAATGGCGTACAATCTAAAATTAATTAAGATAATTTCGAAATGAAATTATACAAATATATGTATACAAGATATATAAGCTCATATAAAAGAATATGAAATTCTGTATTTCAGAAAATTGGTTTTCAAATGAAAAACGTGCCTGTAAAGTTAGTAATTTCATTAAGGAGGGCGTCTCAGCATTAAATTGCTTTGAATTGTGTTTTGCTTTTTTTGTTTAATTTTAATAGTCGTGTTTTTATTATATTACAGTGGCTGCTTCTTGAAAAATATTTTTAATTTTGCGGCTACTTGTACCAGATTTACATTATTATACTCTAGAGGAACTGCGAAAATTTTTAGATTGCTTCTGTGCCTAAACATAATCAAAAATATTTCGTTTTTTTCCTCTTAACAACCGCATTTATTGCACGATTTGAATTATTAATGATTAGAGTTTCAATTTGAAGAAAATTACCTCTATTCCGATAAATCACTGTTAGTTTTTTGGTTATAAAGCTGTCTTTAAATTCTATTTCTGCAACTTTTTGCAATATTGTTGTCATTTTTATAGGATAGTCTTAGGATAATGGTCCCAGGTTTTTCATTACATATTGCACAGAACAATGGAACACTTTTCTAATTTGTCTTAATTTTGGTTTAGATAGAAATTATACATACATATAAGTATATAGGGATCTACAATGCACATGTATATCTAAGGATAGATGTAGTCATTTGGCTTATGTTCTCTTCATTGAAATAATCACTGCGGTTTTCCTTGGAATGTAAATAATAAATAAAAAGGCAAATTCTAACAGCTCGTTCATATTTTGTCGGTGTTTCAGCTACTTGTTAACGAAAGTATTGCGTTCTTTAAATTTATTTTACCTAAACTTAATGTTCTCGTTATTCGTACCTATAATTACCAACAAACATTACCTCGAATTCATTCACACAATTCTTGTACTCTATTCTACCCATTCTGAAAGTCAGACCCATTTATACATACTTTGAAGATGTTTATTTTTAAATTTTCCTTATAATACTCTTATGTAGGTTGTGTTTCTCTTAAGACATTCTATTGCGGACTCGGACTCGTAGTTTTAAATTAAATCAAATAAACCTACAAATATTTAGCTGTGAAATAGTTTATTGAATTACCGTAAATTTATTCTCATAGTTAGAGCTCTTCTATTGTATTTAGGTATGTATTAACAATGCAAGAGAAAAATTCCATTTTCTATTTCCGGATTGAAGTTTTTGTTAATTCTCTACCATAACAAAAATGTGTGAAACTTTCTGTGCTTTTAAATTAAATTTACACTGAAATAAAAGTACGTGAAAATTACAGTCTTACATTGTTAGAGATGGTTATGAGAGCTATGGCCATGCTATTACGGTCTATTTAAGAACTCATTAAAATTGAAGTTGTGAAATATCAGTTATTCTCTTAAGAATAATAATTTAAGTTTCATATGACCAGAGAGTTGATTTAAATTAACTTGGTGGAAGTTGTAATAATCTTATTACATTAAAGCTTCCAACTAAAAGCAACGGATCCTGAAAGTTTTCTTTAGATGAACTGTTAGCTGCTTAATCGTACTGTGAATTCTTAAATGATCTTGGATTACGAATTTGTATTGGATTATGAAATTTTAACTAGTATTGCAAGCGAATGAGTAAACATTTTTATTTTTCAATTTTCCTCAAGTGTTTTGTTTCTCCCGTCGTATACTAACGAGTATATGGAATTCTAGTTTAAATAAATGGCATATGCACATATCAATTAGTGTTTTAATGCAAGTCTTAAGGACTGCACCAGCAGAGCTCATAACTTATGTCTCTGTTTAATTTATTTTTAATTAAAGCTACTTCTATGTGCCGCTGCTGCTGCTGTTTGTATGGGAATGTATATGGCAATGTGCCAGGAGCGTGTCGTTGGGCATACGATAGAATCGAAGTGGAGGTTTCCGTGAAAGTCAACCAACACTTTGAAACCTCTCTCCACCTCCTTCGTACTCAAAGTTTCGTAATTACTATAGTGGAGAAATGTTTTAGACTTTACCGTCAACTACGAGACCGCCTGCGTTATTAGACGCCAATTTCTTCGATCTATTTGATCGCTTGCTCTTTTTCCAAACGATTTCGTTTACTTCTCCGTGCTGTATGGCAAATAAGAGAAATTGTTCAATGTAGGTACCTTTATTCAAAATCACCAACGGGAAAAACTGCGGAAAGGAGTGATATGATTGTGAATCGATAATTTAGTGAATTTTTCCTCTACAAACGTATGAATAAATATAAATGTTAAAAGACATTTAGCAAAGTACACCCTTGTGGCGCTTTTTTAGTGTGGATTTTGCTTATTTTTGTTAAAGAAAGTCAAGTAGACGGCAGTAAATGTAGGATTTGTGAGTTTCTCATAATCAAACTGACTTCCATATATCCATTGTTACGGCATTATATACCTCAATATCCTTTTACAGCTGGCAAAGCCTATGTTATAGACTCTTTGGCCCGTAACTTTGAGAAACATCAAATCCTGTATTCACTTCCTTGCCATTTACACAAGAGCGTTTCATATAAATGTGCATTTTTCTGGTTCAATGTGTTTTTTTCACTGCAAAGCGTTTATTCGTTTTATGATGTCCCAATGATTCGCTCCAATAGAAGCATTAATTGAACTATATCATCATGAAATTATTGTTTGAACATCATTGAAATTATGTTATTATTAGGTGCATTTGTAAATTTTATTCGGATACTGTGATCATAAATTGTAAATTATCTATTGGTATGGAACCTAAACCCACCACCCACTCTTCAAATATTTTTGTCTACTCACTATGGTATAAAGATATATACTACCAAAGCGAAGAAGGTTTATTTTACGAATTATTTGAACTATTAAACGCGGAAATTGCACATGGAATGGTAAAATATTTAATATTCGATGCTATAAGGTATTCTGTGGCAATCCATACATCAGGTAATAAATTATACGCTGTTTCCAATAAGTAACTTTTTCTTTAGAATTTCCCCTTAAACTGATAAACCAATATCTAAATCAGAAGTTTTTTGCGAAGAGAATTTAAAGAACTCTATGTAAATGATGACAGTTTTCCTTCTTTCATGGAAATGATTTTATCAAATTTTCTTATTTGATGCTTTCTCAGGAAGACCAAATTTAATTAGATTGAAAGTTTTTTGTTAATAAGATAAAAGATACATTGGCAATATTGGACATACATAAGGCTTTTACTTGTATCAAAAAAATTAGTTGGCCTTTTAATTTTAAATTTTCAAACATGTTCTTTGTCCACGGTTCCTACAAACTTACGATATTTGGCTTTTTCTATATAGATACAGGGAGGGTACTGGATATCGCATGTTAGATAACAATGTTAAAAGAAGCAAACCGGCCGTCTGTTATTAAATTAAGCAAAGTTTTATAAATAATTTATGATTTTTAACGCTTTTATGCATTTTGCATTTACCAAATTATTACAATCATGAAATTTTATGAAGACATTTTCTAGTTAATTAACATATCTTCGCACTGCATATAAATAATGACTGCAGTAAATCTACTAACAAGTTCATAAAGTTCTCTAGGCAAAATACAAGTAATGATGTAATAAATATACAGAAAAAGCTTCCCTAAAAAATGTAAATTTTCTTAAAGAATTCCGTGTAACGTAAACACAAAAAAATGAGAAGCATAATAAAACCTTTTTATTAAAATCATTCATTTCATATTCAAATACGGTTTAAAAAAATTATTTAAAGGCAAATTTTATATTAATCAATTATCGAAGTAAAATCATTATAAATAAAATTTAATGAAAGAAGTCAAAAAAAGGAAGAAATAACGCAATGTTATAAGTCAAGCTGATGGCAAATCTTGCCAACTTGACTCCATTTTAAATGATATTGTTCGATTGAAATTTGCATAGATTATTTGGTTTTTTACTTTCGTGTGGAAATTCTTTGGCGATGAAACTTGGTATGATCGATAAAATGGCGATTGGTTTCAAAATGCGCAATGCAATTTAAAAAGTTTTTTTCCTTCATATTCAAGTTTTCTCTATTTCTAATAGCATTCGTATTTCGTTTAATGTTTAGCATGTACGACAAATTCCACATTAGCATACTATTAGTTGGTAGTTATGGAAATTATGAGATTTTCTCAATTTAAGCTTATAACTACAGCACACGGATTCAGTTCAAACAATTTCTTTTTGGAAATATTCGCATTGTAATGGTATAAACCCAATAAATTAATAATAAAATGTTTAAATTAAATTTATAAACGAAGTACCGAAATACGTACTGACCAGGCTCAGAGTGAAGCCGAAATAAAACCAGCCGAAATAAAACAAAATCAGTACCTATTAGTCTATGCGACTGAGTACATATTTATACGAAACAATAACATAAGTTAAAAAGAATACTGATATCATTATTAAACAATACAAACTCAACCGTCAGGTACAGTAAATAAATAAAATTATTATGTCAAAACCTATCACGAGGATTCAGTCTGTCAATATCGCAATTATCAAAACCAACGTCTTGGATCGTTACTAGGTCTCCCAGAAAATACCTATTGATAATAAAATGTCATATAAGGCAACGTGACCAATAATGTATAATAAAATACATATGTAAGTGCCGCGAAACCAACAAACCACTACCACCTTGGACACCCTGTCCATACTGCTTATACTTCCGTTGACTACTGTAAGCAGAGACAACAGTGTTGTCTTTAACTGTAAGAAATATCACAGAATACCAAACCTGTGGTCTGTGGTAACAACTGAAAACTAAGCTACTGAGTTCACTTTGCCATTATCCCTATTCTAGGAAGTTGAACTGCGCCCCCTCGATACATTGTCCACATATAGAAAATGTTAAATCGGCAAAATTTTAGATATACGCACAAAACAAGTTTTAGCGTGGGTAAAATAATCAGAACCGACTTAAGCCCTTGCAACATAACGTCAAATCTTTAACTAAAGGTATTCAACGACAATAATAATTCTATTGTGGAGCTTTAGCAGAAAACTATACTGGTTCGTTTTGCTTGTACAAATTGAAACAATGGTAAATATTAGGTAATGCAAATTAATTGTCATCTTTTCATAACGAACACATCCGAGATATACATATGTTAATTGAATACTATAGTAATTCTGAAGTACTAAGTATATACTATTTTCATACAAAATTTATTCAATCAATCACTGGATTATATGTTTATTTGTCATGCAGTATTATGAAAATAAATTTTACCAGTACACTCACGAATAAAAAAATTACTGACATATCTTATACATGTATACAGTACAATGGGTCTACATAGTTTTTTAAATTATAAAAAATATGATAAATTCTATTTTGAAATTTTGTGTAGGTTATAATTAACTTAACGTACAGCTTCTATTTAATCAAACAGGTTTTTAAAGCTAGAGCAAAATTGAATGAGCTTTTTGGAAAATATCCCGATTCACTCTATTTTCATTTTGCTTTAATTCTAGTTATGTTTAATAATAAATGTAGGGAGGTATAGTTTATACAATGTTTATTGAAATGTTTATACATATGTACATATATGTTTTCATATTTCAATTAATAAAGGTACCTACGTTTCTTAAGGTCTGCAAACATGACCTTATCGGCATCGACACCGACACCGTAACAACATCGACACACACGTAAAATGCATATCAAAGTTTTACGTGTCAGTGCCGTGGTCATATTGTGCGACCTTTAGGTATATTGCACATCTTTCAAAGTTTTAGGTTATCTTCAATATAAAATGCTTTTAGAGAAATTTTTCAAAAGAAATAAGCTCAATGTTCATATATCATATACCTACTATTCTAAGCATTTCAATAAAATTGTGTTAATTTTACTACATAAAAGAATATATGTTTATCTATAAATGAATTATGTTTTAAATTATATTCATTAAATTAGGATTCAATTTGGTCTTTTTTGTGTATCCGCATAGGTATACCTCATACATATTTTCGGTGTTATTGTAAAACTTTCAGATTTATATGTATACAATGGTACATTTGTTTTATATTAATTTACATAACACATATGTTATAAATTATGTAGTCTGTATGTTATTGTCTAAATTCCGTTGCTTATAAGATAAATTATTATATGTATATCTAAAAGTTAGTTTTGGGATGTGACAGATATTTAACTATTACTATAGTTTTGTTAATAGTGCTTGGGAAAATGCAATGTTTTGGTCATAAGTAGAATAATAACACATTGTTAAACAGACACTAAACTTAATGGATTTCTGCATCAGTGCCTATCACCCTTTACAATATGCTTTCTGCAGATTCTAATATTCCTATTATTATATTTGAAATAGATGATGTATAAAGTATAAATGCAGAATTTATTATTCTTGTCATCGTCTCAAATTCATTTATTTTACACAATTGTGTGGCTGCCCAAAGTTTTTGAATTCATCAGAAATAATTTAATAAAACAATTCAAATTATAAAAAAGTGTGTACCTACTTTATATGTTAAAGGAGAGAAACAGTTGGAATTGATTATAGCGTTATTTTGTAAAATACAAACTTATCCGCCTACATATACGCCGTTTAAAAGGGTGATAAATAGTTGAAATAAATTGTGTATAGAGAGCTTTCTGAATTCATTCTCTTTTAAATAAAGGTCTGTGTGCTGCTTACAGAAAACTGACTGTCTAGAATACTCGTATTTTACAATTTAATATTAATTATCAAAAGGGCCTCTAAATTTCCTGTACAAGGTAGTAATTTAGGTCCTCTTCAAATATGAGTTATGATAACACAATAAATTATTAGGATTTAACTTGGAGTGCGTAATTGTGCTCTTTTCTCGTATACCTATACAAATATAGGTATACCACATAGAAAGTTGAACGTTGATTTGAGCCATAGGTGGCAAACATTATATTGCGCCCGTTTTTTTAATACTCAAGGTGATAAAATACAATTCACCACCTTTAGCGACAGAAGCAGTAACCGAAGGCCACATAAATCTCACTCCAGGCTCGTGTCTGGCGTGCCAACCACAAACAGGCCATCCTCTTTCGCTTCTTTATCATTTGCTGATTTGATAGGTTGCCAATAAATTATATTACACACGGACTCCTCTTCAAATTGAACGAACACCTATCAAAATTCGTAAATTGTTGTGAATTTTACGAGCTAGAAAACCGGTGGATTACTTAATCATTTCCTGCCTCTTCATTTGGAAAACCGCACTGCAATATTCAATGTGTTCAGGTGTCGAATATACTCCTATTTAATGTAAACATTTGTAAGTATATATTTAAAGTAGATGATGTTGAATGCGCTTATAAATAACAGTAGAAAATTGATCTCAAGATTGGTTTTCCAAATGCGAGAGTTTCAGTTCTCGTTTATGCTGTTAACGAACGAATCCTTAAATTGAGCTTAAAGCTTATCTCGGCATAAGAATGATGTTCACCATCTAACAGCTGTTCACTGTAAATGTTGTTTCATGACTTTGATAGTAATAGCCCGTCTTCCGATATTCCTATACAGGTAATAAGGTACACTGACTAATTACTAGGCCGTTTAATAAACAATCACTTTACTCTGGAATTGTTGCCGTTTACCTTAAAGATACAGAGTGTAATAAGATATATCTAGGTATAGGTTAACTAATAAATGAAAATATCGTATTAAAATTTTATTTTGTTAAAGTCAAAGTGGCAAGAACAAAAATTTATAAATAGAAGATGTATATCCACGTAAATGATGTATGGTATAGGTATAATGTTGAATGTAGTATAAAAAGTTTAAAACGGAATAGGTGAAAAAGTGATGGAAATAAAATATCAAAATTGTCAGAAGCGATTGAATAGATGTTGTGTTGTCGGATTAAGTTTATAGTGCATTAACGTTTTTTTATAGGCTGTACGATAGTATATCATGTTTCTTTTAAAGTTTTGATCCTATATGTAGAGGATGAAAGGATAAGCATGTAGAAAAGTTGAACAGCATCATCAGGTTTGATGCTGAAAAGCGTATAGCATACAGCATCCAGCAATGGCAATACAAGATGCCTAGTTTTATGTTAGGTATAAGTATTTGTGTATTTGTGTGTAGTGTGCTTCAACACGGTAGTGAACGCAATGTAGCGAATGAAACTGATGGCTGAAATTCAAGTTTCCTACAACTTAATGCAACAATTCATCACGTGTGCCATGCTCAGCCATTATTACACCTCCCTGTATAACAGCGGGAGTGGAGTCTTCATGCGAGCAAACCACCCACACTTTAGCCACCCAACAAACTTATGCCCTTCATCGTCTTCGTTGCCTGCTCACACCCTCCAACTGTTAGAAATATTCCTTATTTTCAACGGGTACGCATTATTCTGTTCTGAAATTGAATCGCGAATGTTTTATATGCAAAGCCTGACTTTCAGGGACTTTACTAGAGCTTTGCAAAATTAGAGAAAGAAATGGAGGATTAGTTGTCGCGTATTGCATTCTTACTAGGTTCAATTTCACGCGGCCCTGCCCATTTGGCACTTCAATTTATTACTAACTTGTGTATATGTCATACTATGTTTGAAGGTTACTTAGACGGTGAATGTCCAGAGAAGCAAATAAGTAGGTACTCTGTGTTTACTCTGTGTGGTCTATGTGGTACTCTATACGTTTTGAAAATGTTTTTTCAAGGTAAAATAGAACTGAAACCATATTGAATTTACCTCAATGTACCTTTAATGAAATTCTGAAATAATGATCAAATTCTATACAATTTCATAATGGGTGTTTTCATTTAGAATATTGACTGCTTATAGTTGAATATGAATAATACTGCTAGTTGCAGTTCTTGTGAGTTCTGGTAAAAAATTGTATTGATTCTAGTTAGATAATCCTAAGCACTACACGTATTATACATATGAAGTTCAGAATTTGTATTTCTGTTTTTCAATTTTCTCTAATGTTCGAACACATATGATGCAGCTCTATATTTCATTATTAAAAATTTTTAATCAAAGCAAAATGTAACAGGAAACAACATCATCACAGATTCATTAACAAAATGAATCCTTTACTAGAATGCATAATTTGGATACGTCTATAGGGTTTGTTGGTCTCGTAAAATTTCTAGTGTAGTTTTATATAAAAATTAACTATGAATGTCTAAAAGATACATAAGTCTTACATATACATTATTTAATAGATATACATAATACATATAGAATAGCATACATACAGGGTGTTCAGTTTCAAACAGTAAAGCAAAAATATTTCCAAACTTATACCTAACATTCGTAGGATGACTTCTTACTTCAAAACTTCCAACTTTGGACAAATGAAAATGCTTATATTTCATTGGAATTGCAAAAGATAGGTAAACATATCTATATGTTGTGGATTGGTGAGAATGCACCTGCATTCAAACAATAAAATTGTTGGTTGATAATTGTAATTACATATTTATTGCAATATAAACTTTGTGTGTTAACAGTTAAATTTTGTCGACCGAATTAATTCGTTTCTCGCGTCTCTTCTTTTAGCAAGAATGTCGTTTCCATAAAAAAGTAGTTTTTAACAAAAAATTTAAATCAAACAATTATAAAGACAATACAGTATTCTTAATAACATACTTGCATTTTAAAATATGTATGATTTAATCCAAAGTACAAAATATTTAAATATCTACATAAAAATCAACAAAACATAGAAGAACTAAAACAAACCTAACTAAAAATTTTATAACCGACTATTGATCAGAACTATAGATTGATTATATTAACAGTAGCAGCAGCAATCGCAACTTGATCGATACCATATATCGGCATTTAAGAATCGGTACACTATTTTAATGAGAAAGGGATTAAGTAGATGATGATTAGGTATATTAGTACCGTAGTAGGAATATTTTATTTCGACTTACGAAGTTGAAAATTTACGAGTCCCGAACCGAAAAGTTTTCTACTTTTAATCACCTAGACCCGATGTAGGCATAAGGAAGACACAAGTCGTAGAAACTTGGAATTTTAGCTATAGGGGTTTTCGGAGGGGCTGATCGATCTAAAATGTTTTCAAAATAGTGGAACACACTGTTATTTAGGTATTGCATTTTTGGATTCCCCTGTCAAATTTTAATGTGACTTTATGTAGGCTGTAGGGTACCTACCATATCTCTAAAATTAATATTTTTTCAAATATTAATTATTTTATCTATTTTGGTGTCGTCAAGTGTTCATTATCGTTCTACACTGGCCGCCGTTACTCGACGATATAATGAAATTTATAATGCGATGAAATGTGGTGCATTTTTTAAAATTGGTGTTGGCAGATCTGACGTTTGACGTTTTGAAATTCAAAAATTTGACGATAAAATAACCTGTCACATCATTTTAGGTAAGCCAACATAAAAATTTGTGTACTAAAATAACTAAATAATTTATTTATTTAAAAAGCAATATTTTCACCAAAATAGATAAAATAGCGTAAAAAACTCATTGCATAAGACATTTTACTGCAATCGTGGATGTTGTATTGAGTCCCGCTCTCCCGCTCCGCGGGACAGCAGGACAACAGATTCAATGCAATTGATATACACTCTTGCAGTAAAATGTGCCTTACCTACGCAATTCGCTTTTTAATATACTATTATGTCAAAATTTTCTTTTTGTAAGTGTTTTACCAAAACATTTGTTACATGAATCAGAGTTGATATTTTGTGATAAAATTTTCTAAAAATTTGGGGTAGTCCGAAAGGTAACCTACACAACTGTATAATTGGTTTTTGTTTTTTTATAATACAGGGCGGCGTTGTTATGACAATTACATTTATTCACAATCAGTATGTAATGAGTCATTTTCCGATATTTTATAAAAATGGAAAGTGACCCATTGTTATATTCAAGCGAGTAATATTTACTTTCCTCTCTAGAGAGGAAAATGGTCACTTTCCTGGCTTCCCATAATCCTGGCTACTACAATTTTTAATAATATTCATATTGGGCAACCAATAACAAGCCATTTCTCACTTGTCATTTGATGAGTAACAACAAAAAATTGTCATTAGTGACATATGTCAAATGTTGACATACAAAAAATTTATAATGAAAAACATTCAAAAGACATATTTTTTAATTAATTGTGTCTGATTGTGAATAAAATAGTATACAAACCTCGGCGAAAGGGCATTTCTGTCTCGAGAAATTGCCCGCTTCGGCCTACGGCCTCAGCGGGCAAACTTTTCTCTCGACAGTAATGCTGCCCTTTCCGCCTCGGTATGTAATCTACTATTGTAGCAACTTTGAGATTTCTACTTTATGTAAAATAACTTATTTTATCTACGCCGGACATGGAAAGTGTTTCATTCTGAACTGTTTTGACACATTGAAAACTGTACTTTTCGCAGACCGTGTAGACAAGTACTTTTCTTCACGGTTTCGTGCAAAGTTGTACAGAAAATGACAGTTATGTCACCTCGTATGTCACTTTCTGTCTTCCTGTCATTCTGGTGACAAACAAATCTGACATTCAATTGACAAATTAAAAAATTATATTCAGATTTTATACAGTATTTTACTGTATTCCTAATGTATATATATATCGGACGTAGATAAAGTATAGTGTTTAACTCGTGTAGAAAATAATTCCTGTGCTCGTGTATGTTGCGGTATTCGGCCTAAGGCCTCATGCGCAATCTCATACACTCGCACAGGGAATTTTATTTTCTACACTTGATAAACAATATACTCTTATCTACGCCCAACACTGAAAATGTACTATTTGTACATTGTTTTTAAGTGTTGAAACCCTCACTTTTTTCTCTAGTGATGAAATGAAATTCATACCATCACAGTGCTATGAAAAGTATACTTTTCATAACACTGTGATACTTTTATCATCACTCACAAAAATCTTGAAAAGTTAGACATAAGAAATAGCACATATTCAATATCGGGCGTAGATAAAGTATCGTGTTTAACACTTGTAGAAAAGTGATTTTTTGTGCTCGTGCTTGTTGCTGCACTCTCAATCACTCGCACGGGAAACGCACTTTTCTACAGTTGTTAAACAATATACTATTATTGTAACACCCCGTATGTATATAGTGATTAATGATTAATGGACGTTAAAAATTTAATGTTCATTAATATCTTATTCAATATTAAATTATATATTAAATTTAATAACAATTAAAATTTAATTGAAAATTCAATGTTCCGGACACAATAAATCCCACTTGAGAAACATAACATATAATTAATTTGTTGACCAAATACATACAAGTTGATAATAAAATATATGTATGTTATTATTAAGCGCGGTTTACACGGGATAGTATCTTGCGAGAGCATTTGCGAAAGTCACTTGCGCAAGCGTTTACATATGTATAAGCAAATTTTTAAAAGTAATTTCTGTCAGCAAATGCTCTATACATTAACTTTTAGCAAGTGTTTGCATACGCGTTTATACAGTAAAGCGCCGTAGGGTAATAGGTCCCTGATACTGTATTGTAATCAACAAGAAATTTTAGCGCAACAAAAAATTTCCAGGAACTCTTATAGACTTCATCAGTACCTTGACCACTTTTTCTTTTCTTCCTTTTTTCTTTTCTTGACCACTTTTCGGCTATAAATTTTAATGCATTTTGCTTCTTATTTCTATCTCTGTAAATTTTTCATTTTGTCTGCCACAGTTCCGGAAATGTTTCAAATATTGTTATTAATAAAGAAGTATCCTCTTTGGACCACACACGTTTTCCCTCCACTGTAAATAAATGCTTATAATTTTAATGAATTAATGCACGATTTTCTTGCGCATCACAACTTTCAACAAGACGGAAATTTTCTGATCCATTTCCACTTCTTAGAGGGCTTTCGGAACTTGCTTAGACGTGCAAGTGATTATTGCCGCAAGAGCTTGCTGGCAATTTTTAAATTTGTTGGGAGAGAACTTTCAGATACTGTTTACATTAGGCAAGTTCTTTGGAAGTACTCTCAGACATTAACTTGCGATAGTTTTACTTGCTCGTGTAAACCGCGCTTTACATACCTACATTATCTATTAAAAAATGGATTTATGCTATAAATGTTGGGTTTAAAAGGAAAGGAAAGGAAAGGATCCCTTACATTGGGATGTAGGAGAAAACATTCAGTCTTATTCCTAAGTCTATCGAAAATTTTCCGATCTCGGAAAAATTACGAATATCGAAAAAACTATGAAAATATGGTGAATTTGAATTATTATCTTTAATGATTATAGGATTTAATTCAGAAATCTAAATTGTAATCGTGTTATAATTCAAGAAAACTTGCGGTTTTTCGGCTACGTTGTGATTTCGTATTCCGAACGACCATAGTATTAAAATTATTAATTTTTCCGAGGTCGGAAAATTTTCGATGGATTTGGAAATAAGGCTGACTGAC
This sequence comes from Silvanus unidentatus, assembly GCA_963930825.1. NCBI lineage: Eukaryota > Metazoa > Arthropoda > Insecta > Coleoptera > Silvanidae > Silvanus > Silvanus unidentatus. The sequence continues at coordinate 18,484,723 of OZ005760.1, forward strand.
ATAACACCAGCTATTTACATTTGTTAGTGATGCTCTAAAGTTTAATAGTCCCTATTTAACAGCAAATTCATTTAAAAGAAAACAAGAATTTTAGGAGGTCAAAATAGCCAAGTGTCCCTTATTTAAATTTATTACCATCAATGGTTAATGGTTTTACATTTTTATTTTATAACCCATTCGAATTTTATCTGATATTTATGAGACCAACGAATTGCAATTAAATTTTTAACCTATAGACCCAAAAGTGGAGAATTTAACGTTATATTTTACAAAAGTCTTTTCTTAGTCGGAATCGGTCAGAGATACTATGTTCAAATAATCGGTGAAAATACTTCTATATTACCTCAGCACTAGAAATTGTTATATGCATAATATGCATATCAAAACGTAAAATTAATCGCATTTATCAACATAGCAACTAAGCAGATTTAGTTTAGCATGTATCAAAATGTATGTATGTATGTAATTTCGATATGATCTTAATGCATCGATAATCGGTATTGCTTTGTTAGAGTTTAATTATATCTAATAATAATAGGATCGTTTAGTTTTGATATATGTTTAGTCGATAAATTCTATTATTGGTCAATTAAAATAAAATCACCCAAAGCAATTTAATATATACATAAACACATAAAGTATAGGTAGTTACCTATTACGTGCTTTATACCTATGCGTAATAAGAAATCGATAACTTTTAGAACACATACTAATAAATATATGTATTATATTAACCAAGAGTAAGTGATTTCTCTGATGCGTATTATAAATATAGATGCATTTCCTATATAAATAAAGCATCGCCTCTGCGTTTTGTTAGTTGTGTCTAGGATTTGTTGATCAAATTTTCATAACCATCAGGGTAATAACTTTTGTTTTGCATTTTAAACATAACTGCCAGTTAAAATTCGTCCACTCTTACCTAACTCAATACCCCTGGAATAAATACCTAACTTATAATTATTCAACATTTATTAATATCTGGATCAGGCACTAAATACGTTTTCAGTTGTAGGTATAGGTAACTATTTACATATATTTGAAGTAAAGGAGGCAGAAACACTCAACAAGTGCTGCATTCTGAGCATTACTGCAAATATGCACTCGGGTGTAACGACTGTATGGTAATTAAAGTACCTAATATCTTTGTTTACTAATTTTACTAATTATGAGAAAATTTGTATAAATTCAGATTTTCAGACAGTTGGTATGATTATTGACTGAGAGAAATCATATTTACCTTGTTAAATGATTAATTTACTATTTACTCAAACAGCCGTCACCTGGCCAGGCAAAAGCGCTACTAACATCTACCTACAAACCTACATAGAATCTGCAATGTGGGTACCTATGTATATGTTTATACACTCGTACATTTGTAACATTTGTAGTATGCATTATTTATCTGCAGTTTGGTTTGATGTTTCAACATAATGAAGACTGTCATTTTTTGTCTTATTCGTTCAAGTTCTTAAATATTGACACACTTACTCATAAGGAATAAGGTATTATAAGGTAAATATAAAAGAAAATGAACACATTAGTTAATAGTTAATAGGTACTTCCATAATTCTATACCTGTGCTTACCGCCTTCTGTTTTAGAACAAATTCCTGCAACGACGTGTCCATGCATATACTCGTAAAATCGTTTGAGGGGTGTAAGATTAAAGTTAATCTTTTAATATTGCATTGCTTTCACATATTTCAAATTTGATTATAACTTTTTAATAAAACTTTCGTTTCCTAAATCCGACCTATCTTTAGATATAATTTCAAATTTTATTGCAATCAATCATACCATTTTTGAAACTAATCAAAGTTTTAAATGAAACATTTATCCTCTGTTAAGAAATTTATTATGTTGCTCTTATACTTAAGCTTGTTTCTTTATAGGTAGATACAACAATTTCTGTGTCATATAGAATTTTTTCAAATATGGTTTAGTGTTGCTATAAATATGATTACTGATGACAATATTTTTATAAATTGTTTCTTTTCTTTAAGAACCAGAGTTATACCACATGCAAGTAAATGAAATTTGTTATGTAAAGAAAAGCTTTTAAATTTCGCCTTAAGAAAAACAATTTATTTAGATCAGACAGGAACTGGAAATGCGTCTTTAGTGAACGTATTCGGAAGCAATTTACTTTTTTTTAATGAAGCATCAGTATCCATCCCCTGTGTGTGTGAGATAGGTGAAATTGCCGGTGCAGGACTTAAAATGCTTCGACCATATTACATAAGAGTGTGAGGGCGTTTTTTCTGTGATAAATATGCACTTTACCCTCGGATGTCTACATTATCATATTTTGCCTTCGCAAATTCAGCAGATTTTCAGATATTCTATTAGTTTATATGAATATATGGCTAAAGTGTCAGATCTCAAAGCTCAAATTCCCTGTGATGTAAACATGTTCGTTAATATATTTTTTTGCTCAACATTCACTCTCCCTCCTTTGCAGGAATACATTTTCGCATATTCACATTTTTTATGTACCTACTTGGTATACGTCTAAGTTGCTAGACTCTGCTATTATCAATAATATGAGATTTGCATTTTTATACATATCTTTACTTTCGTGTTAGCCAAATATAATTGCACAGTTTTCGAGCTTTTAAGCAATTCGTCGATATTAGAAAAAACTCTTTTGTAGGACTTGTGGGGTACGGAAAGCCATTAGTCATTTGAAGCAAATATATATCATATGTTGCTCACAATCATTAATCTTAATTTTTATATACATTTTTCAATTTTAACAGGAAACAAATAGCACGATAAATTCATTCCTATATATTCCTATTCCTAATGTGTTTGTTAATGCTAAGTGAATAACTTCTGATTCAGAATAGAAACAATAATAATCCATAAATACGAAAATATGTATTTGTTTGACTGTTTATATATTTGTGTATGTAATTATGTAAGGGCAAAAAACAAGTATTTGAGAAATCGATATATTTATTTAAATAACTCTGTGTTATGTTCTTGTTCTTTTTTTTCTAAATCTCTGTGCAAGTCTACGTAAAAGTTACGATTCTTTTTAAACGAAACAAGTTTTATCTTTATAGTATATTCCGCCTGACTACATTTCATTTTATTGTATTGGTTTTATTTTAAAAGAAAATGACGTTTTTATGGTGCTTTTTTCCCAAATCCAAAGTTGAAACAAATGAATTGAGTTGGAGAAATACACTGTGCGGTAGGAAATTCTCATGTAAAACATAAAAAGATTAACGGACACTTGAATATCAAATTTATGGTAGATAACAGTGGAAATATAGAAGATCCAATTTTCGTCTATACTATAAATCAAAATTTGGACTGTGCCGAACTTATAAAGTCAATGAAGACCATTCGCTTGGCGCATAACGATTAGAGGTAATAAATAACTTACAAGATCCATTAGTATAAAACGAATATTAATAGAGCACCTACAAATGCAATGGCTGTTTCGATTAGAGAGGCAAACATGAATTTGCAATCAATTTATTTGCTGACTATTGCATATTATCGCTGACCATTACGGAAACCGGATAATACTCGGCATATTAGTACCTACATAATAATTACATAAATGTTCGATTTTTAAGATTTTTAATTAAAAAAACTTCAGGTTGAAATACGTTTATTAAAATTTATTATGACGTGCTTTTAGAAACAATGTATCTGATTCCATTTTACTATTGAAATATGGCCTCTAATTGATGGATACAACAGACATGCTATTTTATATGCCCGTCATTTTAAAAAATTCAAATGGAAAAACGTAGAAGGATGCGATACAAACTGGGAAATGTTTTCCACAATCATATAGATACTTGTATGAAGGTAGTTATTGGCAACATTTATAAATTTCTAATGAAAGAAGCAATTTATTTGTCTATTTTTAAACTGTTGCAAATGAATAACAGAATATCAGAATATCTCATATGTCAACAATAGGTACAGACTAATAATCATAAAACTTAAATGAATATTTTTATCTTGTATGTTTGTGTACAAATTCTATGAATTCGTCTTAATTTAAATAATAAAGCTCTGTCATTATAAAAGAGCTTAATGCTGTTTTACTGCAACACGATTGGGTTGGTAAACGTGACCCCAGCAAAACCCTTTTAAAGTATTCTCTCAATTCCACTACTAATTAAACTCTCACTAAGTAAGACGTAATTGTTATTCGGGTGAGTGCTTAAATTAGTAAAGGATATCTAGCAAAAACAGTATCAAGTACTGACTAGACAAATATTTTTCAGCTCTGCCATCACATGCCCAACATAATAAAGAAATTGAGAGAAGGAATGAAAATATTTTTATGTAAGGTCGCCAAAGTTCATGTTTAGTCTAAAATTCTCTCGGTGTGAATTCTTTGCTTGCTAGTGTGAGTGTGTTTTTTATTTATTTTTATTTCAATTTAATTTTTTTTGTTGCTTTAAAACCCTTTCTTTATATTTTATCACACATTTTTATAGCTTCAAATAAATAAGTACCTACATATATTTTAACACAAAAAGCTAATTAGTAACAAGTGAGTAAAGAAAAGGGGTTCTTAATACACCATTATAAAACGACTATACGTGCCATTTACTATGTTTTCCTAAACTAATAAACCATTTTTATGAGCAGGATAACATATATTTTAGAACAGGGGATCAAGTGAGGGTCACGCAGTCTTCTCATATATGCACTAGGTATTTGTGATGCTGCCTGGTTGCCCTTTACCCGTGGCTTCTCGTACGTATACGCATTTCAAGGGTCATCTAAATATTATTAAAGGAGAAGTAATTAAACAAAACCTAATTAAATTTATATCCGTTCTCTATGTAAATGTTGAATAATTGTGGCTATTTGAAATGCGTGTCTGAGACGGAAACGTCTAGTTTTGTGGAATTAATGTGCAATGGTCTATTCAAGGGATTAGCTGTCTACTGCCGGTATTTAATTACTGTGCTGGGAAACCAACGCATTGTGCTCCCAACATACAAGTATTCATTAATAATTGTACCAATCTAATGCATGCTACTAATTATAGCCTTTGCATTTTTTTTTTCATTGTATTTCACTTTTTATTTTCAGCCATTCTAAAAACCCCGAAAATGGAGTTTTCAAGTTGGAACATCAAAAGCTTCTGCCCTTCTAACTGGTGCGGTCATTAAATGTTCGAATTCACCGAACTTAACTAATGCCTTCAATAATTATTCAAGTTAGGTCTCTATCAGTCAGTGGGGGTATTAGATGTAGGTGTTAATATATTGACTAGTTCCTTGGTGAGGGATGAATAGATTTATGGGTAATAAGTTAATTTAAACAATACACAATGTGTATACATAACGAAGTGAATGGCCAAGTTAATATAAACGTACATATAACATTCATGTGACAGATGTTAGAAGTGTTTATTGAGTGTGTACCATTTAATTTGCTATTTTCGTGTTATTATAAATAATTTCATTGTAGTTATAGTCTATTTATAGGGTAGTGGAATATATAAAATAGGGGAAATTAATGTTATTTGAAGGAAAAAGGACACAAACGTAAACGTGTAAAACAGGCGACATAAACGGTGTACCTTCGTAGCAAGTAAACGCGTAAGCTTTGTTGGTGCACGCAAACTAAAGATTTATCTACTGTGAACTGTGGAGATGGTATCTGTTAACGCAGTCAGTATTCGACAATTTACAGCTATATTGTGTTGTTTTAAGAGCGCTTCCTACTTTATTAAACAAGATAATTTAATAAACCAGCTTTAAGATATTGCCTTGCATGTTAAAGACGCCATTTATTATTACAGTATCGGAAAATAATTGAGCGTTTACAATTTTTTCCAAAATTAATTCTCTCTTCCAATATACATATATAGGGGGTTGAGGTTGCGCACCAAGAGTGAGTTCTCTAACCCTTTAGAAATACGAATACGAGTATCAATAAAAATTTGATTACCATAGGACGAATTAACGTTTGGATTATTAAGGTGAGGTCTTGGTAAATAGGATCGCATCATCTATCTATTGGATGGATACCGAAAGATATGTTGGACGTGCCAAACATATAGCAAAAAGAGATCAAAATGTGGCATTTTATTTCATACTTAACGGACGGGAAAAGGTATTACACTACTAAATAAATTATATGACACATCTAAATATTTTATTCAACTGTCTACTTTAATTTCTTGTTCTCTTTTGTGAAGTTTTTCAAATATTAAAATAGAATTAAATTTTGTATGTACTTTATTTGTGTAGGAAGATGGTCGCCAGGTCATATTTTGTTGAAATTTGAAATATTGAATCGAATTTAGCATAATTACAAGTCTCCTTCTATACCTAAGTATCCATTTTATTTTATTGAATTTTTTTTTTCATCTGTCAGATTTGACATTTTAACAATTAAGTGACAAGTTTTGATTATTGCTTTGAGCCAATGAGATTAGAATTAGGCGATAATTTAGCACTAGTGCAAATTATCGATAATTTGCACTAGTGCCAAATTATCAGTCTTTTTTAAATTTTAAAGTTTAAACTTTTTTATTAATTAAAAAGGACTTTTAATACCATAAACTAAATACGGTCATCCAAAAGATTTAATTGATTCATCAAATTTTCTTATCAAATATAACTCGTGCAATGAAAATTTATGGATATTTTTGACAAATCTTCATTCATGCATATTTCCCAAAAATTATCGATAATTTTCTTGCACTTGTTATATTACTACTGATAATCTGATTTAAGTGTGTTCACCGAATTTATCATATCTGTTACATGAACTACTAACTAGATTTAAGCCCAAATTGTTGTCATAACTCTTTAGGTATACTGATGCGATTGATGCGAAGTAACAAGGATGCCTAAAAAAATATTTACGTAAAAGGGGAGGCAAACTGAAATTCAGTGGTTGTAATTTAATTCAAAACTGACGCGTGAAAATTAAAGCAAAATAAGATATCTGACCCTTGTTAGCGTGTTAAAATGTTCTATAAATTTTCAGTTAGACACAAAGTCATGGTGGTAAGTAGTACAATGTTAGACTTGGAGTAATTTAAACAGTTGTTATAAGAACGTTGAAATGCAAATGAAACGGAAATAGTAAAACTTGGTCGGTCGGAACTAGTGTGTTTCCTTGTTTGGGGAGAAATGAGTGAATGTGCGCGATGGAAAAGGACCAATGTCAGTTTTATCTTGGCAGTGTTGCCACACGCACATGACTTTGCCAACCTACAATTCCCTATCATATCACTAGGGACACGTCTCATATGTTGTGTAACGTTTCCAACATTACTGCTACCAGATTTCTCTTACAACTCTAATCCAACTTCATTTGATATCTCCAACGTTTCGTAATAAAGTTTGCTGCCTTTGAATAATAATGTAACTATACGAATAACTAACAGTAAAGACATTTTAGTAAAGTTCTCATGTATAACATCGTTTTTTCAAAACTATATGAATTAATTAGTATTATACAACTGATAACTGAAGTAAACATCCTAAAAATATTTCTCTAAAGTGCCCTAAAGTTTTGCTTTTATGCGTTTATATCTTATAAGTGATATACAAGTTGCTCTTTAGGATCGTACCTAATACTGATACTGCCGTAAAATTATTATCTGTAATTTACTTTCATTTGAAATCAACATATTAGTTGGTATATTTATCATCTTAGAACTTGTCAGAAACGACTCTCTCAACTAATCTCTTGCGAGTGGTAGTTTCAATAAAAAGTAGCGTTACGAATTTGAAAAGTTTTTCAAACGTAAAAAATCGTTTTCATGGCCATAAATTCTTTCCCTCTTTAATTATAATCAATTTAAAGGAAATTTTGCCAAAACCTCAAGTGAAATAATCTTGCCGGCCTTTTCCCTCTTCGACAACAAAATCGATCATCATTACATTGTGGTGGCTGTGATGACATACCTAACATCCATCAGTTTGTATGAAGAAGTGCAATCACAATTTGACTGAAAACGGAGGAAGCTTGGTTCATATTGCTCTTCAAAAGAATTTATTAACAATTTTTAATGTGTGGGCGTATAGTACATAAAAGTAAACGAGGCTCTTATATGGCTACAACGATATATATTAGATCGCATCAGAGCATTCCGATCTCACTTGAAATCAATTCTCTACCCGCATTGTCGAGCGATCACCCTTCCTTAGATTTATATCCAAAAGACCTTTTGAAATCCTAACGTTGTTTTAGTACAACTTAGAAATACGAGCCCCACCGCAAATCACCCCACAAATACAACGCCCCATTCAGCAATCTGTGTGCTTCCATTTTTTCCTGTTTCTGTTATTTGGTTTTCACACACATTTTTAAATGTCATTCTATAAAAATGTTGGTACTTTCTTAAGTAATTCTTTCAGTGCTTTCCTAAACAAAAACTTTGAAGTGATATTTCAAAACAGCACACTGCCAGTGATATTGTTCTTGTATAAAAGTTTTATAATTTACTTTACTATAGGCATTGCGAAATATAATTTTTAATGGAAAAATATACGTTTTGATTTATGGACAAAAGCAAGGAAAACAAGATTGGAAAATCCATTTTACAGATAAATAATACTACAGATATGCGTTTGAATGGGGCCGCTTAATAATTGCCTTTAATTTTCAGTTATTAACTCTCTTACATGTGTCAAGCTGACATTTTGCGAAGTGAAAAAACTATATACAAGTAAGAGGAAATGTTTGGTACACACACAGGCACCACATAATTTCCTTATTATGGAATTGATACATTAATTAAATAGTAGTTATTTAAGTCAGTTACTTAAGTTTGCGTTTTATTTAACATGCAATCAATTTTCTCTATTCATTATAACGAATATGTGGGTACGCCTGAAAATTGAAAATAAACTTGTAGTCTATTTTATTTATTACTAATGTGATTAATATATGTAGGTAGGTACTTTTAAAAGTTATACCTATATTTATTTAGCTTCTACCTGTAAATGTTATAGAGAATCAAATCAATATTCTATCTCTGTACTATTACCATCCCCTTTTAAGTTTAATCGCGTTGCCACCAACGGCACAATTGTGTTATTTATAATTACAAAATTATTTCTTAATTCTCTAGACCTGAAATGATACAAAACCCGAAAACTGTATACATATATCTGCTTTTTGGTGACACGCCAAACGAATATAACTTTGTTGGAAATTTAATTAAAACTTGATGAACTCATAATTTTTGCTTGTAATACTTTAAAACATATCAAATTTAGGTATATTGTAAAGTGCATTCATTTAAATTTATTGTGTTTGAAACGTAGGAATGGCTATAATAAAAATAATCTTAAAGTGGGGGAGCGACACAGCGTTATTTTTGCAGTTTTAGCTTATATTTCATACTATAGTAATCATAATGGCACAATTTTATTTACCAGGAAAGCTAAAAAAGTTTTTTAAGTGATATTTTTCATTTGTTCGAGTTCTTGTTGGGTGCCCTTAGTCCGCTGTTATTCTGAATTATAGGCAAAGTGCGTCAGAAGTTCCTATTAACAACCCAGAAGCGAGCTGCGGCAATAATCCAACGAAATAAAAATCATTCTCAGAAATTTACGAGCAGAAAAGAAATATTATATGCACTTAATTTAGTACTTAACTCTATGGAACTTTAAACAGATGCCCTCAAGATATGGTTATGTGCTTTACCTATTACATTTTAAAGACTTCTTTGCAAATATTACTACGCCTTTCCTTCTTCACATTATCGCGTGAATGCGAACACAAACTTCTCAAATGTTATTTTTGTCAGAAGAAAATTTGTAAAAGTTCATTTCTTTCTTTAACTGATTTCAAAGTGTACTTTTTGTATGGTTTATGTTACAACTTCATTTCTTCGTGTTGTGTTTCAGCAGATTCTCCTGAACAAAAGAGGAAGATACCTAAGTCCACTTGCAATCGAGTAAAAATTTCAATAGACTTAAAGAATAAAAATTACTTTTATCTATTTCGGTGCTATAACAGATACATTTTGACACTAATTTGATGTCAGTTCCGTTTAATAATAGCTGATAATAAAACGGAACTGTCATAGTGTCACATTCTAGCACGGAACTGTTATTAGTGTCACATTCTAGCACGGAACTGTCATTAGTGTCACATTCTAGCACGGAATTGTCATTAGTGTCACATTCTAGCACGGAACTGTCATCCGCTTATTATAGTCAACAAATGTCAAACGACTGACATGCATATTATTTTTAAACAAAAATCGTAAATTTACACCGAAATAGATAAAATAGTATAAAGAATTCGTTTGATAAGGTGAATTTTATTGCAATAGCGGATTTTTCGCTAGTGAATTCGCGAAAAATCCGCTCTTGCAATAAAATTCACCTTATCAAACTCATTCTTTAATATATACTATTATTTAAACAGTAGCAATATTATAAGTATATGAAATTCAAAAGTGTGTGTAAATGTGGTAGTTAAATTCTGGCATAATTTAAGTTCTGGCAAAGCACCACTATGGCAGAAATTGCGTGATAAACTCTTGGAATTCTATGCACGCTTTAATAATGTATTTGCTTATAGAAATATGAACGAAGCCAGAGCACATACTCAGCCCAACCATATTCCATATGCACCAAACAATGTCCGAATCATGTGAGTATGTGTGTGGTTGCCAGAATTATAATTGCCGCCGTGATTATTTCATTATATTATTATAACTATATCTAAAATGATAATTATGAATTCATGTAGTTGCATGTTGGACAATTGTAAAGTAAATTAAACTTGCTGCGTTAAAACACTGTACATTTCTCCCATTTTACTTCTATTCATGTCTTTATTGCGCAAATTTGTAACCACTGAAAAGACACATTTAGTTTCCAAAAGTATACTTTTAGTGGTCATACAAATTCCACCCACGTTAAGGGAGTGCCGTTGAATGGCTGTGTCTTTTGTTTACATTTTAACGTTCCAAAAAAAGAAGAACTCCAATGTCTTTATATATTTCGCTCAAAAAAGCAACGAAATCGTTGTTTACTTATAAACACTATTCCAATTGTTCGAGTGTGCATATAGACTACCTTTGAAAATTTCTTGCTGAAGTTAACGATTTACTTAACGACCCAATAAAACGTTATGGAACCTTTAGATAATTGAGGCAAACATGTTTTTTAATTTTTAACAACACATTCCAGTGGTTATCGCAAATTACTTACACACATATTACGTCCACTTAAATCATTTTTTATTTCTGACAACAGCTATAATGCAATTAAAAGCTTTATTAGATTTCTAGGACATTTCACCCCCCAAATTACGATAAGGATTTCACATTGTCGCGCTACACCTGGCAGGCACTTGAACAGTAGAAATATGGTAGAAAAGTTTGTGTATGGATTTACGATTTACATGATGAAGTTTGTAAAAATATATAGCCTAAAACAATATTTCTCTATCAAACAGGTGACATCCTGTTTAAACTGCTTTAACATGCACACTGTTTCTTTTCACTGGCGATATATAAAATAGATTGCAACGCAAATAATCGTTAAATAATGCGTTTAAATCAAAGAAACCAATAAATCACTTTTTAAGATCACCAACAAGAAGCAAATTCGTTTTAAAGAAATTTCTGTAGGTCTATAGAGACGAAGCCAAGTTTTGGAGTAATACAAAGAGTCGGTTCGCGCTTTACTGCACAACTATTGAATATGGATAAGAAAATAAATCACGGAAGCTGTTTTGTGAATAGAAACCAAGGGCCACCGCTGTATACGAACTCTTCAATCAATCGACCCTATTTTCGCTCATTTCTCACCCTCTTTAGAAAAACTTTATTGACATCTTCATCAGCATTAAATATGTATACATGCTGTAGTAGCGCTCTCTGGACTAAAGTGTAACGCTTGGGGTATTAGATCGTTATTTACAGGCACTAATTTATTATGTATAATAACAAAGGGGTAAAATTAATGAGTAATAATTTTACTTGAACCTGATTCACTTTTTAAGAACCCTATTAAAGAGGTAAATCACAATTTGCACACAGTGTGATCCATTAATAAATTTTCATAAATTTGTTAAATTGTTTTTATAAAAATTTATATTTTATGACGTTGTTGCATCAGACACAATTGAAACATTTATAATAATTTCGGGTTGTACAAAATACACATCATAATAAATAAAGTTGAAGATAACATGGCTCTAAAAAAATTTACAAAATAAAATAGACTACATTGCATTAACTAATGTTGCTTTCACACGCAGAGTCCCTTGTCTAATTATCCTCATGGTCTGAGATAAACACTAATTTGTAGGAAACGTACAATGATATTACAAAAGTCATTTCATTCTGTACATAGTCAGGATGTAGCACATAGCAGATACTTTTTCATCTGCAGCATTTATAATTGTCCAGATAACACAACTTCGTAGAAGTAGGTATTAGTTAAATTTCTAGTATAGGGTTGATTGCTGAAAAATAAAAATGTTACAGCTTTAAATTGCATGAAGAAAATTCTGAGGGTGGGACTCAATAGTCTCTACATAATAAGTTGTTAGAATTGTTGAAGGAAAAAAGTTTTTTTTTTAAAAATCACTATTTACAGATAACAGTTAGATAACTGTAATTGGACTATGAGAGAAAAATTATTTTCGTGAATAGAAGAAATCCTATTCTTAAGAGTCTACAGTTCTATATGGTAGAAATTTTTATTACATAGTTTATTAGTCGAAATTACTGATTCGCAAACATGCAACGGTCGAATACATAAGTATGGGGTTTATTTTCATGCTGATTGACTACAATCAGTTAAGATGAGTTTTTTTTTACTTAACTAAAACACGCAAATAGTTTATTTTTTCATGATTCTATTAAGAATTGCTATAACTAATAAGTATACAAAGCATTTTAAGTTTTTATGCCGCTATTAATATCAACTTATTTTCGTAAGTAGGTATGTATCTGGGCGAAAAATTGATTTCTGTGCTGTTTTTCATTCAGTCGCGCAGTATAGAGATACGATAAGTAAGAACAATCTAAATAAGTTATATAGATTTTGTATTACGTTTGCAAAAATAAAGTATTAATAAGTAAGGCTTTAATTATTTTTCTCGAGCATTGCTGTTTTTATATAAAATTTTTTAATACTTCTTTAATCTTCAATAACAATTTAATATCAAGTTATAGATGTTTGTATTGGAGCGTTTTTTCTCCCGTTTGAGAGTGTTTTTGTCGGAGCTGTCGAGAAATCTTAAGCATCAAATAGAATTAAGACAAGGTTCCAAGCAATTTTCAAGTAAAATTCTCTGTAAAGTTTTTAATAAAAACCGTAGCCTAATAAAATGTGAAGTGTCCTTGCTGCTACGAAAGTGGTTTTTATATTAAATTTATAACGATACTGACACTTCTATAGTGAAATAATGAAGGTAGAAATATAAAGGTTCCACAAATTTTAATAGTAGTAAAAATAAGAATTCAGGAAAAGTTCTTCAACTAGATGTCAAATAAACATGTTTATGTATATTCGCTCATAAACTACTTCTTTTCACCGTTTATTAAACTTTATCAAATCTCCCTTCCTGAATAAGAACCGTTAAACAAATTTCGACATCCTGGAAACTTACTTTACTGTCTATCATCTTAAGCGTCAAATATTACTTTCTCTCGTTCCCCATTGTTGTCAAAACAAGATAAAAATGGGACTTTTAAACGAATAAGCGAACTTTTCCGTTATTCTTAATATATAGTCGAAAAAAATATTTCTTAAAAAGTTTATTTAGGGATATAGGGCGTTTTCTTTCACTTCACCACCCTCTTCTATATTATAAACTGTCAAGTTTGCTTTCAACTTTACTATACGTTCAAGTTAAAGAAGGAGAATTGCTCATCAACTTTGGGATGGGATATTCTTCGTCACATCTATGAACCTGCTGGTGCATTAGAATGAGCTCATTGTATTCACCTTGCGACACGCGTATATGTACGTTCTTATTAATTAATATTCAAGAATGCCTAGTTTCCGCTCAAAGAATTGACAATATGCTGTTGTCTGCATTTTATTGTTCCCATTATCTCCTTGCTTTATGAGATTATTGTTGTTGATAAACGTTTTATATCCAGATTTCATTTATAATTACATATTAGGTACTAAATTTTCAAATCCATTTTTACTTATACCATAGTTATGTACAATTAACATTCTCGAGATGTAATTGCTTTTACATTTGTTAACGTCCAAAATAATAAACCTTTCTCTACTATCATTGTGAATTTTATTTATTCATTTACTTGCAAAGCTCTCGCTTTGTTGGATGGAAGAAGCACATTAAGGATGTGCAAAGAAGTTTTCTCTCCGAAAAATTACCGTGCAAGATCGGGGGGTGATACGTTAAAGAAAATAGGAAAATATTGTACGGTTATGTTTATCAAGTGGGATTAAATAACAGCACTTCAAAGTGTATATCTAGTCAAGGTTTCTGAATTAGGACGGGGAAACAGTCCCTGTGGGACACAACTATTGGCACATAAACATTCTTTAAATTTTGATACATTGTGTATTCATTTTTTATTAAATGAATATTAAATTAAACTGAGGCTATATATGTATATTTATAGGGCCAACGTTCTTCTTCCACTCCCTCACACTTCTTAGATGGTGGTCTCTTTTTGTATACAATTTATCCACACATGAATACGGTAGAAAGACAACATTTATAAATAAAAAACAAATATTTCTATAGACATTTCGGCGAGTCCAAAATCCCTTGTAAGCAAAATGTATTTAAGTAAACGATGCGAATAAAAATAAAGTAGAGCACATGTGGCAGCACTTACATATAAAGAAAATATATTTGTGCTCGTTTTGCGTACGACATAGATGTATTGCATTCAGAATTGGACGTCTCGTTTGAGTTTGGAGCGTTTCTCTACCGACCCCTCACTCACTAGTGAGACTCTATACGTTTTCTTCGACTGACTGTAGCCTCAAGCACTTCGTCGCCATGTCCGGCGTTTTAACCAAAACTTTCCCGATATTTCATTCTGTAACGCCAGTTTCTCAACAAATGCGCCCACCAAAGTCACAGGCTCTCATACACGCACACAGAAACTTTCAAGATTACTATTTCATGATACAATCGAGCTTGAAAATCGGAAAATAATTCATTACCTTCTCTTCCTTCTGAGGCGCTAATTGCATCACAGTGTCTTTTAATTCTGTAAAGAATAAATTAGTGAACATTATTTTTGCTTAAGCGACGACATTGTCTTTTCATTTATAATTTACGTGAAAACCATTGCCATTCTAAACGGATTGTGAAATGTGAAACCTTCATTTTCATCGACGTTGTTCGTCTCGTTCATCTCTTCTGTATCGAACTTCATTTTCTTATATGTATGTTCATGTACGTGACTACTATTTATCAAAATCAGGTTACCCCGGTATATATTCTTTATCTTTCAAGTATATATGTATAAACAAAACAATATTTCCTTCACGATGAAATAAATTCGTGAAAGATTGTATTTTCTCTAGCATATTCAATTCCCATCACATGATTATTATGAGATCATTAGTTAAAACCTTAAACGGAAAATGGTTCTATTAAAATGTCCGAATTTTCGGTTTGGTAAAGTAATATCTGTTGTGCATTTAGAGTTTTAATCCGTCTGCATAATTATTAGTTAGATTTTAATTACAAAAAGGATTTTTGCATTATTATGGAGGTTCTCTCGTTATTCAATTCAGAAAGCATACCAACGGTAAATATCCTTGGTCTTTTCGTTCAAAGTACGTAAATCAAATTAAATTGAAACTCTCTAGCGGTTATAATTACAAAACAAGTTTTAATTAGTTTCCATTTGTTTATTTGTATCGGAAAGTCAGTGCAATTGCCGATATACCTACAGAGATGCACCGATAGAGACTTTCACTTCAATATATCAAATCAATACATATGTATAGACTTCATAGGAAAGTATTTTTGAAGGAGATTTGCTATATACACATAAACAAATAGGATTTAATTTGCTCGGTTTTTTCTTAAAGAAGTGCTCTTTTGCGTAATTTTACTTATCTCCATCTGTAATTCATTTTCTTGCAATTGTATCGTAATTAAAATTTGAGATTTATTATTTTCAAAAATTGTTTATGTCGTTGTTAGTTAGCCAACAAAAATAAGGTGTGGAGAAAGTATGATCGTTAAATTACTTTTGTGTGGTAAAATATACACCCAAAGGGACAGTAAAGGGTTAACATTAATTTTCGTCAAGAGCGTTTAAATTGTTTTTCTCTCCATAGGGACAATATATGAGAATATCAAAGTATGTTTTCAACTCAGTTTGAAATTTCTGTCATTTCTTTTATTTCATAAGAATGTATGACCCGTTACATTTCCTATTGCATACGAAACAATAATTTGTCTAAGCAATATAAAGTTTTTATTTCCCCAATAAATGTCTTCATGAAAAAAAGATTGTATTTATTGAGATTGTTGCTACTTTTTTTTGTGCTTTTAGGAGTCTTTTTGAGGTATTTATTTAAGAAAATGTTTATTATAACAAATGATATTTTTGAGTATTTTTATCTATATTATCTATACACACCTTAATGTCTGGGTATTTAAACACATAATAGGTATTTCAAATAAAATAAAATGTATTACAGCGTCTCCTTCCCGAATGTTTGTGGTTCTGCAACAATCAAAAATCATTATTTCAACAATATTGTAACATTGTAATATAGTGGCCTACGATGATTAATGTCACTGCCGCTCCATATGGCCGTTGCACTCGCCTAAATTTCATTGTTGAAATTGATTCCGAATAACCTTAAAATTTCGTTCGGTAACTAGCGATCCCTAGCGGTTGAAAAATTGAAATACAACTCAAAAATGAACGATTGATACACAATAACCAAAAAATTTCATCCGGTAAGTAGCTCTATCTGTTGGTCATCAAATTGGACAATTATAAAACATAAATGATTTTAAAGCTCATTACAGATTCTGACAAAAGTCGATCATTTTAGTTTATATTTTTCAGTTAGATGGGCCTAGTTACCGAACGAATTTTGAGGTTAGTCGGAATCACTCAAACAGGGCGAGTGCAACGGCCATATGGAGCGGCAGTGAAATTAATCATCGTAGGCCACGGTAATATGTATATGTAGGTGGCAGAAACATCGATAAAAAAGGTGGTAATATCTACACATTAACTTGTTAAACATAGGTACCTATTAATTTAAGATAAACAACTTTTCGTATGATTTAAAATTAAAGCTTTATCTTATAAAGCTAAGTTTCTCTCTTGAAACGATCCATTAAGCTGAATGGTGCTAAAATTTAGGGTATGCTATTAACAGAATATCAAAACTATTAAATTAAGCATCATTCAAATTTACATAGGGTCGATATGGCCATGTTATGAATCATAAAAATTAAACTTATTATGGAACATTATCGCGTTTTTCATCAACTGGAATGTTGGAATTTTTTCTTTTCATTTTATAATCTCCGCTAGAATCTTGCTTAATGGCAATGCAAGGAATCCAATCAAAGTTCAAATAATTCTCCCTATTTTATGGTGTTAAGAAATGGAAAACGTTGGAGATATGTTATTAACGTTGAGTATCAAATATTTTGATCTTGGAATGAAGTAACAGAACTGTGTGTGTCTTAAAGCAGTCTGTAGTTTAATTACATTGAGAATTTCGCCGAATTTGGCACTAAGTAATGTGTGTGATGTTGTAGTGGCATAGTATGCGGTATGTGGTGCAAGTAATAATACTGTGCATGAGTGTGCAAAATGCAAACGTAACAAATGTTTGAGTGTCATTAACATGTACATATGTATATATGTGATATATTCGGTGTATATTGGTAAAAGAGTATATAAATAACGGAGTCAGAACGTGTATTGTTTCAAAATCCAAAATATCCGCAGAATAATCATGTAGACGGTAGGTACATACATCACCATGTATTTATTGTGTGCGGAACTATTTGACGTGCTGATATACGTTGGACTCTTTAAGTACTCGGTATTGCCACTAAAGTTCAATTCCATTGTTGCTCTCTAAAACCAAACGTTACTTTTCATGAATAGTTCATTTCAAACAGCTATTGTTTTCTTCTCTTCCTTATCTTACCCTTCCACATCCATTCATCCAATATTCTAATGTAATCACATTTTCTCCTCACTTTATGTATTAATCATTAACAAAATTTATCAAAGTAAAACTTTGTTTTTATATCAGTGGAATTAATCTTTCTCCACTAAACCTTTCATTGAAATTAATAATATTGTATATAAAAGGTTGATTCGGTTTTATGCAGATAGAATTATTGAAAATATTATATTGAATAAATTTCCATTACAACAAGCAATTTAATTACAAATTCAAGAGCAAAAACTGTTTTCGAATAGGGGCCGCTCATTAGATGGTGAAATTTGTCATATGGTTCCACTATCTAAATGCAATGTGAGGATTTTCTTATAAAGGTCAATTATTATATAACAACTTATCAAGTTATCACTAATCTCCAGAGAAAAGGGGATTACAACCCCTAAAGTTCTTAGACTCTAGGGTGTATTTAGTATACATTATAACGTACTATTCAGATGAGACGCTCAAGGCAAAGACACCTCAGACACCTACATCCTCGTATTTCTCGAAATTTATTAGAGTGAAACTTTCGAAAATTATAAGTCCATGTTATATTCACATTGTAAACAATTTTGCTACAATTTCAAAGTGTATAATCTGAAATTAAAAGAACTCTATGTAGGTGTACCTAATACGATATTTCGTAGAAAATTCAGTGTGCGAGCTGTTATAAACTGAAATATAGGACGTGCAGCGCAATCAATAAAATCGCAGTCGTTATGGTTAAACTGTGTAACATAAGTCTGTACAGCAATAAACCTTACAATCAATTAGTATTTAATTAAAGTAGAAACTCGTCGTGTTATTCCAAGTTTCAAATAATTCCTTACTGACCGCAAGTCCTCCTTCTTCATGCCAAAAGTAATAGCAGGTGTCTGGTTAGAGTAGTTTCAGTTCCAAGACCATGTCAGTAATTGAAAGTTGCGGTTTTATTTCGGTGGGTTATTGAAACTTCACACGAACAAACTTTTGCTATAGAAGATAAATGTGATTGAAGAAAAGTTTTACGAGACTTTACAAAATTCCATTTAATTTTATCTTCTAATACATAATAAAAATCATAGATCGTATGCCATTTCGGTTGTCGCTTGTTGATAACCTTTTCTCTAAATGACTAAAAATTCTACTGTCGTGTTAAAGACTGCAAACACACCCTGAGCGGAAAAAATGTCGAAAAAAATTCTGTTGGTTTGAAATTGCTCTTAGGAATTAATTAAATTTGAAAATTACGGAGTTGAAAATGAAATTCACAGGACGCAGGTAACCAATTTTCATCATATGTTACAACGACACAGTAGAAGTTTGTGTGGTTTTAAATGCGCTCGAATACGCTCTCTAGCGCTAAAGAAAAGTTGAGACTAACAAGCTGTTCCTCTAAATGCCGTTTGTCACAATTTCTCTTACACCCGGTGCCTTTTCCAATTCTCGTATGAACAAATAGTGTAACATAATATTTGAGAAAAAAATGTTCTTATAGTCCAGGAGAATATGACCCAATACTAACATTCACACTCACAAAACATGAGCTCTAACACCGATTCTATATGTTTTCTGTCAACTCTATAAAAATCCTTCCTTTGAACTTTGTTTCCACTAAATTTATTGTATGAAATGTATGGTATCGTTAAATTCAACCATTGTCTGTTATATTTATTAAATAAATATATAACTCGAAACTCTACACATGTAGTAGGTGCTCGTAGGTATATGTGATAGATTTTGATATTTGAAAAGCAAAAATATTTTCAAAAATACATTTCATTATTGTTAAAACATAAAACTTTTTGCTGTAATGTGTGGTAATAATATTTCTATTGAACTGTTCATACCTTCATTATAAGCAGCAACAATAGCAGACAGATTGTTAAATAAACAATAATAAATTATATATTGTGTTATGTATAGGTAGGAATATTTCATTGATTTTTAATAGAATTGTGATAGTGTGATCATTTAGTTGATTTAAATTAAATTACGTATTTAGGTATTTTCATATATCAATCCCACAAATCAGTGAACCGCGTTGAATAATTGCAGCATTGTTTGATTAGGTATTCATTAAATGATTTACACCTTATGACCTTAATTATAATAACATATCCAAGAGAGTAAATTAACTGCCACTTGATTCATAAGAATACATGGTAAAATCTAATTCCATAATTAGGCGATGGTAATGTTGGAAACATTTAATTAATGTACATGTCTTGTTCTATCCGTATTAAACAAAGCTCTGTGTTTGTGTTCAAATGAGATCAAATGGAAATTTGAACAGTTTGTTCCGCATTATGACGTTATATAATAATGCATTTAATAAATATGTAATTGAAAATCTCACACATATGTATATAGGTCAGGTGTACGAGTAGATTCATGTATTTCGTTAGTCATCTTGAGAACCGATCGAAATAATCACCTAGGTATAGGTACATAAGTATACCTACGTGATGCGGGTGTACCGCAGTCACTCTCACATCAAATGTTAATAATTAATCTTTGAGCGTTTGGTATAAGCTTGATTAAAAATTCATGCTAGTTGAATGTAAATACTTTTTATAATACTTAGTATTTATTATATATACATGAATGCTTTATAAGCCCATACACATTTCTGATATTTTAAATATAAAAACAATTAAGTTCACGCGAATATATTGATTTGAAGTTTTGCAGTGGTTTAAAAACAGAACAGAAAATACACACCTAATTGGAACGGACTACAAGTGCACGAAATTCCGTGACTTTAGGCCCGATGACGTGTCGATAAAATAGATTTGAACTGCCTTTACTGTTCATTCCATAAAATATAATGTGTGGAATTTATATAGCGACAGGGTCAGCACTAATTAGTTATTGGATTATTATTGGTTGGGTTGTAAACGTATAGCCGCATGAATAAATTTGTACCTATTTTGTATTTTGTAAACTATATGACTATTTCATTATCGAAATGTGCTTTTGAACTTTGTGCCAATTTAAATGTTGTAATTAGGAAGTTCAAGTTGCATGGATTTCCTATTAACTTGAAATGTAATTGATTTTGGAAGCCGATATCCGCGCCCTGCTTTTAAGATTTGTTAAAAGATACACAGACAAATGGAGGCTTATACGCAAGTATTGAAGTAAATTTGAAAACTGCATAAAAAAGTAATTGAATATTTAAATGGTGTGGTTAACGCCACAGGTTGGAGAGTAACATAAATAGGGATGATAGTGGATATTCCATGAGGGGTTTTGCTAAATAACGATCGAACTATTGGCTGGAAATTCTACTATAGCTAAAATAAATTTTACTTGCGTTGGATATAGATAGAAGATACTCTCAACCTAAATATATATATGAGCCATAAAAAATTCTTCCTTCATAACATAACACGGTTGCCATGCTTTATTTAGAAATTAAATTTTCACAAACGTGGTGCATACGTGTACAAGAAATTAATTTTTCATTTTGTTTAGATGTTTTATGCAAGTTATTGCAAAAAGAAAAATGAAAAGTTGGTAAAAGATGCAAAGCTCTACATTTTTTTGAATGATTATGAGTGACACGTTGAGGGTTTCTTTATAAGGGATAAAATAAAATTCTTCTCCACAATAGTTGGGTAAGAAAATTCTTCCAGGCATCAAAATGGGACAAGGTGTACCTAACCACTGGAAAATGATTCAAGCCCATAATACTTTGCACTTTTAATTCGACGAATTTTTAAAAATTATCCTCTCTACAAAACCCATTTGCAATAATTCTGTCATCTATTTATACGAAATCTTCAACAATTTGTTGACTCAAATATTAAGAAGGGGTTGCAAAAACTCTACTATTTTCCAAAAATATTTCTCTGTGTTCAATGCTGTGTTTAGCTTAGCATTCTTTCTACTTTCTACGAGTAGTTTCGGTGTAGCACACAAACGCAAATTCAATAAAAATAAACGTGTTCAAAAGCAAAATTTTTTTAGAAACTTTTCTGTTTTCCAAGTTTTAAAGTTATTTTAAAAAAGTAAACAGCAATATGATGTAACCCGCTTGTATGCCCGGCAACGGTTTAGATTAATCATGTTATCGTCATGGGAGCTATAAAACACAACACCAACAAGAATAGATTTAATTTGAATATTTAAGCAAGAAAAGTTTTATGTAAATCTATAAAATTAGGTTTCGTATGATGTGTTGTTACTTGTTTAATCGTAAAGAGGGAATTCACACGCAAGATTCGCCAGCTGGATCGATTGAAAAAATTGTAAAATTAAGTTATATGGCCAGGATAGCGAGGTGAACAGAACATTTCTCCACACAGCCAGGTCCTTGTTTCGAGTACATAATTTATATATTGTTAACATTTCTATTAATCATTCACTGGGAAAAAAGCCACAAATGGGTTAGATCGGACCGTATTGTGGTCAGAGAGCACAGTGTCCTGCTTAGAATAGGAATAAAGTATCAAACTCTGGTCTCTATTGGCAGCAGTGAAAGCTCTCTGAATTTTGCTCTTTTTAAATGTAGAGCCAACCTTTTATAAGGTCGATCGATATTTACCTTACACATGACTTGCATTGTTATTATATTTTAATTTATAAATATATTTTTAATTCCCAATATTCGTACTTTCAACTAAATAGGCTTTCAGTTCCTTTGTATAAAATTATTTTTAAAGACGTAGGTATACATATTCTTTTTTGACTGGAATTATCATGTTAAATATATACCTGAAAGCTATTTATAAGAAAATGTTATATTATTAGGAACGAAAATATGTAACTTGTTCTTTCAAATAATTTGTTATTTTGTTGTGGTATGAAATACATAGAATTATTTTTCCATTACTTAAAAGAACATGAGAGAGAGTTGAAATATGGTCACGAATTTCCAGTACCGAATTTTGAACGTTTTCACGCAACACTGGACTTAGTCTGAAGAAGTTATAACATGGAAGAAAGCAAGATTAATGAGTTATCTCTGAGTTTAAATGCTTTTCTAATTCCACATTTTATCTAAGAAATACTTGGTGGGTACCTACTTTAAATGAAATCGGACATTTTCTAGTTATGTAATTCGATATAAAGGATGAAGAGCAAAAAATCACACTTTTGATATTTAAAACTTGTATAGGTACTAGTAGGTATATCTATACATATTACATATACAGATATATGCACCTACATGAAGGAAATTTCATATTTTATGACCCCGTTTCCCTTTTATATTGTAATAATATCTCATGTTTACAACTTATGCACTGGCGTTATTACAAACTGTCATGATGTATTGTTGCAGATAAAAGAGATGGTTTTTGATGTGCTCGAATAAGAATTTATTGACATCAAAATATATTCTTATAGCATATTCTAAGAGGTAGCTAAAGCTAGCCGTATTATTTATGTTTTCAAATATAAAAGTATAATGCCCAAATACAATTCCATATACGTTGTGTGCCTTTAATTTATAGTTTAATATTTTTGGAGAATGTTTCTCTTTGGACATTATAGCATTAGAGTAAAATTCACGTCGTCAGTGAATTTTCTATATAAATATTTGTCGTTATTGTTATGTACATGTGTGTTTAATATTTGTTTGGATTTCGCTAAAAATTGATTATAATAAAGTACTAATAAAAGCAGTACGTTTAGTTTAATTGAACAAAGCACACACGTATCCACCATTGTATTCATTTATGTTGTGTGTTCGTTCTTCATAAATGTGTTTGCCATATTGGACTGATAATATGAAAGAACAAAAACAATGTAACCGCATTATGGAAATTGTATTTGTGAAAATTCCGTATTTTAAGTCAAGACAGTTTTATCTGTGACAACAATTGTAACTGGGGAATGCAATACTTGAAAGGCTAACTTTGGGTTAATGGAGTTGGTTGGAAAGTATTGTCTAACAAAAATAATAAAGCTGTTGTTGATATTCAGATTTTGTTTAATCGTAATGCGAGTTAATGAAATTATTATATAGTGACAAAACACGCGAGAGATGTTTATGGCTTTTAATGTAATTTATCGAATTGGTTTCATATATACATTTGAGAAATATATAAAACGCGACTGAAAACATTCTCGTATACATGGTTCTGACCTTTACCAAACGATTATCTTATCTTTTATTAGGTCCACTAAAAAGGGTTGGATGTTCTGGAATGGTCGTGGGGATTTTATTATAGAGTTATTAAAGCTTCACCTAAACGTTAGATGCACATTTATATAAGTGAGAATATTTTGAAAATGATGGGCATTTTTCAGCTTTTGATATTATACAGAAAATTTCCTATTTCCTATAGCAATATATTTCACTAACCGAAACACATTCTATAAATATTTTATTAAAGGATTATGGAATAAAGTAGATGGTTTCGTTAAATTGTTTTCTGAGATGAAAATGCATGTGATACCTTAATGATCCAGATTTTAGAAAAACTCAATAACACACAATGTAGACTTAATATATTTTCATTGTATAAAACTTTCATAACTATTATAATACCTAAATATAACTTTCATCCGAGGTTTCATGCGAGTTTTTACCATGCATGTGTGTAGGTAATACGTATATCTAATTATATGTATATAAGGTTAATTTCAAAATTAGGTGTCTGTACCGCATTCAAAACGACTTGAGTCTAGGTCTTGTAATAAAATGAACTCTCTCAAATATAAAATTTAAAGTGAAAAGAAAGAGTGCAAGCTGACCAGATTCTGAGCGAAGTAGACACTGAAAATAATCAGAAAAGAGCACGTTAGTTTATATTGACTAACGCATATATTTAAAATTAAAACTTATATCATGAAACGTTATTTTAACGTCACAACAAATGATTGAAATAAATATATCAATTGTTCGAATACTGTGTATAGATAAATTATTTTTAAAAAAAAAATTATACAATTAATATAATTTACATAATAAACAGCGACGTTCGTCTGACAATATTATGTAGTTGTAAAATAAACTCTGATTTAGGAATTCTCCATAATCATATGAGTTTTGAAATTGTATATAAAAATCCACCAGCGTCCTGGAGGTGCCAAGCGTCCCTGACAATATTTATAGTCCTCATTTGCGAAGTACTATAACCTAACAACCCTCAATACGAGGTAGCTGCAGGTGAAAATGTACCAAATTGGTTAAGTCATACACCAAAATGGACATATGAATATACTAGTAAAATACACATAATATCGACACACTAATAGTCGGAATAAAACAACAGTTTCTATTGAACGCTATACAGCAGAACAAAGAAACTGCAAATTCAGCAAAAACAACTCTTGAACATGTCCGTACTATTCGTACTCGAACAATTGACAATTCACCCGAATTGAAATATGGTAAATTATTAAAACAAGAATACGTATTCTTTATAAACAAACAAATATCAATATAAACTAGTGAGGTACTCACCAAATAAATTGATTAATTATATAGCATCAAAAAGAGAAACTATTCACTGTTAAGCACACCAAAGTCTAGCGACTGAAATGTTACTTTCAACTCTGGAGTGTCCCTTCAACACGCATAAAGAAATACCACGTGACATAGATAAGGGATTGTGTTAAAACTGAACAGCAAGTCCCTCTATGCAATTATTGAAAAATAATTTCAAAGTTAAATGATTGAAGAATCTGTGTTACCACATACTCCCCCCATATTTTTAGTCCAAAAGTCCTCAAAATTTTGGAATAAAAATATCAACACGCATAAAAAAAAACGTAATTTATGGCAAGAAAAATCAAGAAGCAGCAAGAAAACATCAGTCATCAAATAAAGTAAAATATTATATCAGTAACTAGATTTAATAAAAGAGTATAAAAAAAACATACAAAATACATTGTATTAAACAAAACAAGAAAATTCAAAATTGTTCATAACTAACAACTTAAAATATAAGTCAATCAACATAACGATCCTAAACAATTATGGCACTTATAACTAAAATAGAGATATTCATGAATACAAAGTAAAAAAAAATCATAAAAGAAACAATAATCAATCAACATCAGAACAATTAACATGATAGTACAATTTCAAGTTCGTCACATTATAATTACCCTTCACTATACGACTTTCCACATCAGCCAACGTATATACATTGGGATATGGGTTTTCCACAATAACATATGGTCCCTGATACAGATTATGAAATTTAGCATATTTCTTAGTACTCGCATCTGACGTAACCGGTACACGAAGTAATACCCAATCACCTAAGAACAATTGATCATTGCGATTTTGAACCTGACTACGTTGTAACGCGTGCTTTTGTAAATTCTGCCTTACGCGATTCAAAAGTTCTTCATGCGTCTCAACTTTCACACTGTCTAAGGGAAAATACTTTTGAAGAAGGTGATCCAATGGTACTACTGGTTTTTTATTAAAAATAACGTGAAAAGGAGCATATCCTGTACTCGTGTGAGGAAGGCTATTAAACAAATTTTCAATTCTTGGCAAATGTAACGCCCAACTGGCATTATTGGTCGAACAATATGTGCGAAATAAACGTCCCAACTCACGCATCACTCTCTCCGACGGATTTGATGCTGGATGTCTAATAGACGTATATGAAAACTTAATACCCGCTTTACTAAGTGTACTAACCCAGAGTGCAGACGTGAATTGGGAACCATGATCACTAATAACTGTTGTAATAGGTATTAATTTATGATAATCCTCTATCAACTTATTTAAGGCTGCTTTCGATGTAGCTTTTCTAAGAGCATACAAACGTACATATTTGGAAAAGTTGTCTATAACAACAAATATATACGAAGTTTGACCTCTACTGCTCGGTAAAGGACCGTAAAAGTCAACACATACCAGCTCTCCCGGATTGGTACTTATAATAGGATTCATGCTCCCCAGCAAATGTTTTGTCGCGTATTTGACTTTTTGGCAAATATCACATGTCCGAATAACATTTAAAATAGAATCATACATATTAGGCCAGTAAAATAAGTTCTTAATTGTGGCATAAATCTTTGACGATCCAAAATGCCCAAAAGCATTATGATAATACCAAATCAAGTCTGTCCTTTTGTGAACAGGTATAGGTATTTTATATTGTTGTTTATTGACTCCATGCAAATATAATAAAACTCCATTCGAAAGAATATACCGATCTCTGTTCCTTGACACATGACGCTCTAGCACTATAGGAATTCCTTGCAAGTAATCAAACATTTGTTTCAATGAAAAATCATTCTTTTGTGCACCTGATAAGTCATTAAACATTAATTTCATGGATTGTGCGAGCTCTGAATCATCATTCATTGTTATCAATGCTGAAAGTACTGTCTGATTTAATGTGGCTATCAATGGTTCAGTCAAAGTAAACGAATCTCAATCTGAAGGATAACGAGATAAAGTATCCGCCACAATATTATTTTTGCCTGGAATATGCTGGATAATATAGTCAAAATCATTTAATACAAGAGTCCATCGAGCTATTCTTTCATTATGCAATTTGCATCTTGATAAAAATTCCAACGCTCTGTGATCGGTTTTTATTACAATTTTCTTACCCAAAATCAATGTTCTTAATTTTTGTAAAGTGTAAATAATAGCTAAGAGCTCTTTTTCGGTTACAGTATAATTTAATTCAGGACCCTTCAATGAACGACTCACAAAAGCTATCGGTAATTTACCACCGTCTTCTGAAACTTGATACAACTCTGCACCAATTGCATACCCGGAGCTATCGGCTTGAATGTAATATATTTTAGTATTATCCGGATGATGAAGTATTAAATTATTAAGAAAAACATCTTTTATATTAGCAAATGCCTCCTGTTCTGTCTTACCCCACCTCCACGGAGTATTTTTCTTCAAAAGATGTTGAAGAGGTAATGTAACCTGACTATAATTTTGGCTAAATTTCCGATAATAGTTACATAAACCAAAGAAAGAACGAAGATGTGTCACTGTTTGTGGAACCGGAAAGTTTCTGATGGCCTCAACTTTATCAGGATCTGGATATATACCCTCAGAAGACAATATATGTCCCAAATATTTAACTTTGGATTGACAAAATTGAGTTTTCTTTATATTTATGGTCATGTTTCCATCCTGTAACTGTCTAAATACATTTTCCAAGTGTTCTAAATGCATTTCCATTGTCTCAGAAAAAATCAATAAATCATCCACATAGTTAACCGTATACTGTCGGACTTCAGGTCCCAATACAATGTCCATCGCTCTGCTAAACGAAGCTGTAGCGGTTTTTATACCAAATGGCATAACTTTAAACGCATATGACCGACCATTGTATAAGAAAGAAGTGTACTTCCAACTGTTTTTCTCTAATGGAATTTGCCAAAATGATGACCGTAAATCTATTATAGTAAAAACTTTAGCACCGTGAAACTGATGCAGCATCTCCTGGATCTGTGGTGGTTGTTCCATGTCCGCCTGCATATGCTCATTCAAACATCTCGCATCTAAACAGAATCGCAACGTTCCATCTTTCTTTTTAGTCACCAGTACCGGACTCGAATAAGGGGAAGTGATTCGTTCTATTATATTATCATTCTCCAGTTCCGTAATTAAAGCATCAACATCAGGCCTAAGTGATAAAGGTATCGGGTACGACTTTTTTATAAATGGAATCTCAGTGTTCATAATTATTTTGTGTTCATATTTATGTGTAAGGCCGGGTTTCTTTCGAAAAATATCATGGTATTTTGAAAATAAAGTTAACAATAAATCTTTATAAGTTTGTGAAACGGGAATTTTTGTAACAACGGTTTTAATATCCTCTAGAGATTCTAATGAATCATTATCTGATTTTTCTGTCTGTATAACAAAAGTGTCTATTAAATTTATACTTGTAACTATACCATGAGATGTATTAAAAGGTATTAACTGTGACTGACTATCATTATGTAATTTAAGATATTTATGTACAAAGTTAAGTTCACCCTGATATTCTAACAACCAATCGCAACCTAGTATTAATGGTTTTGCCAATTTTGGTGTAACAAGGACCACAGCAGAATAAGTTATCTTATTTATTTCGAATTCAATGAAAGCTTGTAATAATATACGCGATGATTTCTGACTTAATGCACCCCTTAAGTATACACCAGACAGTGGCAAAGTACGAAAAGAATGGTCTTGACAAAGTTGTTGATACAAAGTTGCATTAATACAACTGACTACACTTCCTGAATCAATTAGCGTAGAAACCTTAGTTGTTCCAATATAAACAAATATCTCAGGATAATTGTTCATTGAGCTTTCTGTGTTTACATCTTGTTTTAATACAAGTAAAATTTCTACGTCATTGACTTTATACATATTAATAGGAGTAATTTCTTGACAAAATTTAGTATTATGAATTGTAACCGGAAATAAAATACCTTGACCATTTTTGCCTAATCCATTTCCATCAGTCCATCCTTGTGATCTTAACATTTGACTAGCAAATGGGTACTTTTGTTGCAAACTTATTGTCGAAACTGTTTGTTGACATTCTGTGGACCCTTCTTTTGCTCGACGAAGTCGGCCCTTTTCTTCATCGCGGATTCGTTTCCCTTATTTTGGATTTTCGCTCTATTAAAATTTGTTCGCTGATTTCTAGCGATTGGTGTAGTGTCACTACTGTTTGTTACTGTAGACTGTACTTTTTTCTCGTGTAATATATTTGCTTTTTCCGCATATGGTGTAAATCTATTATTATTGCGAGTGTTGTATTTGTTTTTAGGTATAAATTTATTATTCTCTTGGATTTTGTTATTATTATTGGAAATATTCACTCCTGGATTCTGAATCACTGATTCGTTCTCTACCAAAAACTTTGAAAATCCTTGAATGGACTTGTTTTCACGAGAAATCCATTGCGTTTGTAATAATGGCGGAAAATGTCTCACTAAGTCTGCCAATAACTCTGGTTCCGACATCCTTGGATCCAAAAAACTAGCCATATGCACATAATGAGAGAAATGAGATACCATGGATTGTCCATTCTGTTTATCAAATCGATCATTAGCGATTTTATATTTAATCTCACGCTGTTTTTCTGCATTCCAATACGTTGCCACCAAATCACGTTTAAAATCTTCCAATGTCGTCCAACTATTTTCATATATAGTTGTCCAGGGTTTCGCAGAACCTTTCATACAATCCTTAGCCAGCTTTAATAATCCATCATCAGTAATCATCATTGCCTTACTATAGTCTTCCAGTTTTTTCAAAAATAGAATCGGATTGTCTTTTTTATTTCCATTAAACTTCGGTTTATCTGGCAAATGCGGTGTTTGTTTAGCAATTCCCCAAATTACTTGTCGAAAATCAACTGTTTCCGGTCCTTTTTCTTGTGTACTATTAGTAGTCGCAGATGTAGATGTAGAGGTATTATTACACTGAGCCACCAATTCTATTTGTTGTCGTGAAGTACTTGGCTGTGAACCTTCCAAACTATTTGGAGTTGACGTATTCAAATTACGAACAGTTTCAGAAGGTGCTGTTACCACCTCTGGTTGTGTATTTCTGGGTTGAATATTAGATTGTATCAAATTAGAAACTAGATTTTGCAAAGTTTCAAATTTCTTCTCCCAGTCATTTTCCAACTTATTCTTTTCTTGCTGTTGCTGTTGTAAATACGACGAAAACCACACAGGCATCGCTTCTTCTGGCGCTACTGGTACTGTGGACGGAGCTGGACCACAAACAGTTTTTCCTTTTCGAGGATTTTTCGGTACAGCCTTTCTTGCAGGCTTCTTTTTCTCGGAAACTGGTTTGGGTTGTATAACATCCTCGTCTATTCCACTTGGATCTTTATCACTCATTTTGGACTTTTATTTTAAACTTTGTTACCTAAAAGACACAAAACAACTTTCTAGAGAAAGAAAATAAACAAAAGGTGTTCTGTAAAAAAAAAATGCAAACAAAGAAAAATACCTATTTATTTAAAATGACTGTCTTCCTGCTTCTTACGAACTCATATTTAAAATATGTGATAAATATTAAAAAAAAAATATATAAACATCACCCCTTATTAGTTATTAAATTCCTTCGAACACACATTCAATGCAGTTCGATGTAATGAACAAAAAAAAAATTATTAACAAAAAATAATTATGCCACATGTACTTTGAGCTAATTTTAAATATGTATGTGATCGTCTTCTGTACTTTCTTAAAATGTATTGAAATGTCCTACGTTGTTATTTTTAGATATTTATGAATTTATGAGCATTTATATTCTATACAATCTATTTCCTAGTCCACTACAGTTTTATAACTTAGCAGGTAGTTAGTTAAAGCGAAAAATAAAACACATTGCACACCAGTCCAAAAATGCATTCATGAGCTTTCATAGGCGCGCCTTTCAAAACAATATCATTTTCCTTAAACCATACAATATGCACATCTGTTTCAAACACGTTCTGTGGAAATAATGTCAAAACTTTAGTGGACCTATACTATAGAATAAATTAAATTATTGACAACATTTAAATACACTTCATTAAAAAAAATTTTGATCTCGAACCACAAAAAATTCCCCTCTCAGAATTATTCCTTAATATTTTGTTTAAACAATAAAATATTTACGCAATTAGGTACCGCTAACTTCAATAAATACCTAAAACACGGGAAGAATACGTAGACACACAGATATATTTTTATTAAACATTAAAATGTATCTAATACTTGATTGAATTTAATATTTATATGTATATTGAGTTTTATTTTATATTTAATCTGAACTATTTTGGTCTTTTAAAACTCCGCTCTGAATAGTCACGGCACACTGTAATAAAATGAACTCTCTCAAATATAAAATTTAAAGTGAAAAGAAAGAGTGCAAGCTGACCAGATTCTGAGCGAAGTAGACACTGAAAATAATCAGAAAAGAGCACGTTAGTTTATATTGACTAACGCATATATTTAAAATTAAAACTTATATCATGAAACGTTATTTTAACGTCACAACAAATGATTGAAATAAATATATCAATTGTTCGAATACTGTGTATAGATAAATTATTTTTAAAAAAAAAATTATACAATTAATATAATTTACATAATAAACAGCGACGTTCGTCTGACAATATTATGTAGTTGTAAAATAAACTCTGATTTAGGAATTCTCCATAATCATATGAGTTTTGAAATTGTATATAAAAATCCACCAGCGTCCTGGAGGTGCCAAGCGTCCCTGACAATATTTATAGTCCTCATTTGCGAAGTACTATAACCTAACAACCCTCAATACGAGGTAGCTGCAGGTGAAAATGTACCAAATTGGTTAAGTCATACACCAAAATGGACATATGAATATACTAGTAAAATACACATAATATCGACACACTAATAGTCGGAATAAAACAACAGTTTCTATTGAACGCTATACAGCAGAACAAAGAAACTGCAAATTCAGCAAAAACAACTCTTGAACATGTCCGTACTATTCGTACTCGAACAATTGACAATTCACCCGAATTGAAATATGGTAAATTATTAAAACAAGAATACGTATTCTTTATAAACAAACAAATATCAATATAAACTAGTGAGGTACTCACCAAATAAATTGATTAATTATATAGCATCAAAAAGAGAAACTATTCACTGTTAAGCACACCAAAGTCTAGCGACTGAAATGTTACTTTCAACTCTGGAGTGTCCCTTCAACACGCATAAAGAAATACCACGTGACATAGATAAGGGATTGTGTTAAAACTGAACAGCAAGTCCCTCTATGCAATTATTGAAAAATAATTTCAAAGTTAAATGATTGAAGAATCTGTGTTACCACAGTCTTACATTAAATACCTATATACATATCTGAAATATACATTTACCTATTTGCGTTTTGTAAAACCTTCTATTACAAAACAGAACTGTCAGATTCGGGTTTTGTAATAAAAGTAGTTTTACTGTAAGAAAATAGTGATTTTTACTATTTGGGGTTGACGAAACCTTGTCAATTGAATCGCTGTCAACAGATTTACGCTGCGATACAGCGAGAGTTAATGACATTGACAGCATGACAACATTTAAAACTGTCACACTCGAAATGTTTGAAAAGAAAATTGAACCAACTTTAGAAAATAAAAATCTCTACAATTATGAAATGACTAATTTATTTATTTATAATTAAATATTATAGACGCAAATAGGTAAAATACTGTAAAAAATTCGTATCGTAAGGGATTTTAACGTATTCGTAAATCAAACGTTAGCCGCTAACGCGGCTAACGGTTTAATTTACTCATCCGTTAAAATATCCCTTACGATACTCATTTTTTAATATACTAATACCTATAGTAATATGTACATATGCATATATGTATTACTATATAATCTATCCAACACATTGCGGTTCATGTTGTAAACTGATAGTACTTATAGTGGAACAATACCTACCTACTCTAGCGAAGCAGACGTCAGTCTTATATTAAAATATAAGAAAAGAATGCCGATCAAGTTCTGGGTGAAGTAGACCACTGAAAGGATAAAACGAGGGGTTGTCCACTGCCAATTTTCCGTAACAAAAAATATCCTTCTATGAAATATCCCCACGATATCCATCTAATTCCTCGGACCTCCTGATTTCTCTATAAATATTCTCACTGTTGAGAGTCACTATGTTAGCTAGCTCTTTCAAACGATAATTTCTTATTGTTTAAGTATTTCGTGCAATAATATGTTCAGAAAACAAAAATTACTTTTAGGAATATAATATTTATTTAATTCTATAACAAAACAATATTTGAAGATGCAGAGAGACTCTCTAGCAAGAAAGCTTATTGCTGACTCCAAAATGAATCGTACAAAAAAAAATAAGAAGAAAAATTGGGGAGGGATGGACTAGCTCGAATGCCTTTTTTAGAAACTCGAAAGCTAGATTTGGCCACGCCCCAATAAAAAAATATATATACAATTGCATGGCCCCAATTGTCCGAACCGTGGACCTTTGGCACCATTAAGTGTCGAAAACAACCTAGGTCAGTTCGGAGTAGTCGCTACAATTATACTGGCTGCAATTGAGGCCAAAGATAAGAAACTTAAAAAAAACTGTATGCATTTATGCGCCTCAACACTCACATATCTCAAAATATTTTTAAATATCCTCGAATATCATTGAATATCCTCATAGAATCTCCTATTCCGATAATAACCAAATGAATGCGAATGTTACCGATCCCCACTTTCTGCATGAACTACCTATTTCCCGAAAATATCCGTATTTCCCTAAAATATCCTTGCATCTCCTTGTATCTTTCAAAAATCTTTTCGAATCTCCTCTTATTTCTGCCAAATATCCTCTCATCGTCCTGTATCTCCCCATCAAAGAACGAAAGATATATCCAGTGGTGAACTCCTCGGGATAAAATAAGTACATTAGTCCCACTGACTAAGTAAATATAAATTCACATAAACATTAAACAATAAATAATAAATAATGAAAGAACGGGATACAACTTGTATTTAACAATCAAAACTTCGCGATCTTTAAAGTTAATGCTCGAAATGGCTTTGACTTACCAATATCGCTTTATGCGTTCAAAAAGAAAAGTACTATCAAAGTACTGAATTACTGATAGAAGTCAAGCGTCCTTATGCTCCTTAACTAAGTTGGAAACAATTTCCTAATAAATACGAACAAGCTAAAAACCAAGTGACCAAAAAGTCACAAATGAATGAGCCATAAACGGACATGAAATGGAACAACTCTGTCACTTGTAAACAGTGGATCACTTTTTTTCGTTGGTACCTGAACTTTTACACTACCTGACCGATTTCAGGATAAATTATAGTCCAGAACGAACAATCAAACAACTCCTTCCACCATTTGATGATCATAATCTATGTCAGTCCACGTGGTTCAAACAACGGATTTTCTATAATTTTAACTTTGTTTATTAATAACTAATTAGATATATCTAATATAATCTATTCGCTTAAGCGGATAAAATTGGGAATTTTTAACTTAGTTTACAGCTCCATTTTTAATTAATTTCTACATATAACTACTCGTTCGTCTAGGAGGCGTCATTGTGGACATATTTTTGTAGGAAAATATATATTTAGCACGTAATTTTTAATGTATATATATTGATGTAAGAAAAATATATATTTTTATATTGAAAAATATATATCGACTTATTTTTTTATTAAAATATAAAGTAAAATTTGAAATATATTTTTTAATTTATTTATATGTTTCCATCAACTTTATATATATTTTGATAAATAATTAAGTCATAAACGACGCCTCATATTGATCAGTCGTCACTGAACTTTTGTCAAAAGACTTTTTCTGATATATTATACTGGTTATGTGCTTATTCTTTTGCACGTTGCAGTTGTAGTGACATTTCCTCTCCTTACACGCGCATCACACGTCGGCAACTATTTTTATCCACATTATCAATATGTAATGAGGCATTTTCAGATTTTTTATAAAAAAGAAAAGTGACCCATTGTTATATGTACCTATATCAGGTAAGTAGAGTTGGATTCAATCAAATTCATTTTTGAAATAATGAATTTGATTATTGCGTAACCATCATAATTCGTGAATCCAACTTTAATATATTTTTTTCTCTCGTGAGGAAAGTGGTCACTTTCCTACCCCAAAGAAGTCGCTACTCATTTGTCATTTGATGAGTAACCACAAAAAATTGTTATTAATGACATATGTCAAATGTTGACATTCATAATGATTTATAATAAAAAACATTCAAAATATACATTTTTTAATTAAATGTCTCTGATTGTGTATAAAATAGTATACAAACCTCGGGGAAAAGGCCTTTATGTCTCCAGGAATTGCTCACTGAGACCTTCGCTTTATTACCGGCATTATTGCCGTTTATTGAAGTATCTTCTTATAGTTTAAGATTCAATAGTCACCTTTTTTATTAAACATGAATTTTGCATTACTGTGAATGATTGATACGTCATTTAATTTGTATTTCAATTTTACTTTAAGGCCGCAGCAGACGCCCTCAGTCGCTGCGCGACGACATTGCAAACATAGATAATATAACATAAGATAGATGTAAATCTCCCCGCTTTCAAAGTCAACAACGGCGCTAGTGTCTACAAAGAGATCTTCGAATTTTTTGGTGCAGCTTTTATGAAAATTATAACAAGTTTACATGTTTATAAATCATAATCTTAAAAAATATAGCAATTAGCACATTTTCAATAAAACATTTTACGAAATCAATTTAATAATTTTATCACTGTTTAAAAAGATCGTGAAAAAAATGCAATAAAATGTTAAAGTAACAAATGTTAACATTAACAAAAATCATAATTTCACTATTACTATATGTCTATGTATATTACGTATATTTTCATAGAATAATAGGAACCGTTAACAGTACATTTATGTTTAAATAGTTGTAAATGTTAATAATTACCTACGCAGTTTGTAATTGGCAATTTTTAGTAATATCATTGAATATTATCCCACAAATTTTAATATAGGATAAATATGGTTAATAATAGGTATAGATCACGTACCTACCTATTTGACAGAGGAAAATTTATTTATACAGTGGTTTTGTATTTTTTTATTTCCAAGAAAGTTGAACTAAAACGTAAAAGATATAAAAACAAATACCTACAAGTAATTTATATTGGGTTCTGACAGATTCAATTACAAAATTAGTATTATAAAATATATTAAAAAATAGAGCATTATCCCATATGGAAATTGTATAGATATTTTACGAAGCATGTTGGGAAAGTAACTGCGAACGGTTTTTAAATTTATGAAGGGAATTTTTAAGACTCCTCTATCTCTATAGATATTTACACCTTGCCATATACGAGGTATTGATTTTATGTTGGGATCGTAACAAATGTTCATTGACTGAGCAAATAGGTATAAACATTCTTATTTTAGGTAATTTGATTGATAAAATTAAATATATTACCTATATGCATGTACATAATACAATAGAGGTAACAGTTAGTACACATCTGTTAATATACATATAGCATTAAATATTTGCTAGAGTACACATTGAAAATAATTGCGGTGAAATAAAATCAACATACAATCCCTAAGTCCACACCACACGAGAACACAGCTTTTTCAAAATTGAAGAGTTTATTGTGTTCAAAACATGCTAATGAATCTGTGGCCAAATGATGTGCTACAGGATTAGGATATTTTATTTCCATTTTATTATACATATTACATAATTGTGGAATTTTTATGGCTATTCAATATTCGAATCTCATTTTGAAGGTTCGTAAATAACGTCGTCGTATAATCAGATACCTTAGATTCCAGCAATTTTACCTTAAGTCATGTTCTCCAATTCAGAATAAAAACAACTCGTAAACGAGTCTTATCCAACGTCTATGGCATTGTTTATGTATAATAATAAAAAAGTATGTCAGTCCGACAATTTTATTTTGATTTTACTTTAATAGAAAAGATAAATAAGACATATATAGTCATGCTAGTGATAGCAATGATTATATTGTGTGCAGTCGGTTAAAATATATTTTTTCAGTGGTAACATATACTTATTCAATCAAACTAAAATTGTTGTAGGTGTTTTCATAATAATAAAGTGCCTAATTTGATAAACTACCTTCAAAAAATTTGATAAGATCCAATCTTATCACAAATACTTAATATTAGATTTACCTGTTCAGTCACTTGTTACGTACAAATAAGAAACTTGTGTTAAATAAAAATTTGTAAAAATGAGTAAAATAGGCGTTGTTACTTTTGCAATTGTGCTGTGTATTTGTTCTTATGGGCATTGTGCAAACATTCTATTTGTAACAACATTTGCGTCAATTAGTCATCAAGCACCATTCCAACCTATCTGGCGAGAATTGTCACTAAGAGGTCATAAAGTGCATGCAATTACACCAAATCCTTTAAACGACCCCAGTTTAACGAATTTAACTGAGGTAGATTTAGGATTCCTATACGATAGAAGGAAGAACCAAAAGATATCTGATACAGTCGCTTACTACATGATGAAAAAACCAAATTTTCCATTAGTGTTTATCAAAGATCCCATTATGACATACTTTTTTCATAAAATGTCTGAAAGTGTATTTGAACATGAAAATGTACAAAATTTCTTAAAAGAGGATCACCACTTTGATGTGGTAATCGTTGAATGGTTATACCCGACGATGGCCGCTTTTGGGGCAAAATACAACGCTCCCATTGTGGGAATCACTTCACTAGGCGCCCCAGTAGTGGCCTTAGATACGGTTGGAAATCCTTCACATCCCGTAGTGGCACCTGATCACAACTTGCCCGTAACAAGAGATATGTCGTTTAGAGAACGGTTACTATCTACGTTGTATTCGGTTTATGTCAGGATTTATTATCACCTTGTTGTTTTACCGCGCGAAGATAAATTGGCGAAAAGATTCTTGGGGGATGATTTACCGTATTTGGGGGACATAGAAAGAAATATAAGTTTGCTGTTGTTAAATCGGAACAATGTTGTGCATCGACCAATGCCTGTAGTTCCTGCTGTCATCGAATTGAATGGAGTTAAGAGCCTTATAAAGAAACAAAAATTAGATGATGTTATTATTTTCTAACGCTTGTAATTATGCTACAATTATAATGTTTTTTTTTATAGGAACTGAAATCTTTTCTTGACAAATCCACAAATGGAGTTATATACTTTAGTTTGGGGTCAAATGTTAGAAGTAGCTTCCTTTCCGAGACCCAACGAGAAGCTTTTGTATCAGTATTTTCAAATTTATCGCAAAATGTTATTTGGAAAATCGATTCAGATGATACAGCAATAAAAGTGAACAGCAAAAATATTTTATTAAAGAAGTGGGTTCCTCAAGCTAGCCTTTTAGGTTGAACATTTATTATTTATTTTCTTTGTTATCAGTGAAGTAATTAATTGTCTGCATTTTAGATCATAAAAATATTAAATTATTTATAACACAAGGAGGGTTACAGAGCACCGAAGAAGCAATGGCCTATCAAGTGCCAATTATCGGTATTCCTTTTCAGTCGGACCAAACAGCTAATGTGGATTCTTGCGTAAAACACGGTATGGGTGTTATGTTGGATTTTGATGATATCACTATAGATAGTTTAAATAGCTCTGTACAAAAAATTTTGAATAACCCTAGGTAAAAAGCTTATATATTGGTTCAATTTGTTTTTGACACTATTTAAGATTATCTTGATGAAATTCCAGATATAAGGAAAATGCTATTAGAGTGTCTAAACTTCTTTATGATAAACCAGTCGATGGTTTGGAAAAAGCTGTTTGGTGGATAGAATATGTTATAAGACATAAGGGAGCGCGTCATTTTAGAAGTCATGTATTGGATATTCCCTGGTATCAATATTTATTCTTGGATATTATTGGATTTGCAATTGTAGTAACTCTAATCCTAGTTACAATTTTATTTTATACTTTTAAATTTATTGCAAAAGTAGTCGGAAAACTAATAATATATCTTTTGGGTAGAGGTAAGGAAGTCTCCGAGGAAAAGAAAAAACAATAGATATTTCTTCACATCATCCTAATTTTTTTTGTGACCCTTATATTGGAGTATCTTTAATTCCATTTATTAAGAATACTTTATAGAGGTCATTGAAAAATAATCAATTATTTTTCGCTGTGTAATTGTAATTTTATTGTAATCAAACAAATATATTTATTTTAATTTTTAGTATAAATTGTTTAAAATAATCTTGGTATTCTATTAAGCACCTGCTACAGTTTTGTACATATACATATATGTATAACTACACACATTCAAAATAAAAGATAATCACGAAATGATTTCATGCTGTTGATTGTTAGATTATTCATATGAACAATATGTACTTGAAAATAATATTGTACCTAATTATTGTGGATTTCATCATAATCGATCATAATAATGTATCTAATGTTTTAAACCATAGTTAATACATTTTTAACTTTGATACGCATTTTTATACTTTTTTATTTATAAGCCTTTTTTATTTATTTATTCTCAATTTGTCCCAAATTCAATTAAAGGAGAAACTTTGTTTTGATAATACTAATTTAGGCACCTAATCGATATGCGCGCGATATCGTTAAAAGATTTGTAATTAATATTTGGAAGTACATACTGATAATTCAAGTATGTAGTATACAGTAATCGGATTACATACCTTATTATTTTAACAAATTTTCACAGTTATAGCTATCTAATCTTCCTGCCACTTAAAATCTTTAAATCAAACTGTTTATATCTACATCGAGATCTACATGATCTCAGAATATTTTCAGATAATGTGTATGTACAAAAATATTCTAAATATATATTTTATTTATAATTCTTTAGAATAGATGAAAACTACAAAAAAAAACTATCTGATTAAATTTTCTGATTGAAGTTTATTAGGTAATACCTACTTACTGTAAAAAAAATCGGGTGAATTCTGTATGATGCTGCAAAGAATAGTTTTTTTAGTCATTATAATGACAAAATAACATTTCTCACGGCAAAATGGTAGAAATCTAATATAAAGAGAAGACTGTAAATGATACTTAACAATTAATTAATTTGTTGTTTATTTAAACCCTTGGCACGAAGCGTCAAGTGTTATAACACGCAAATAGCCAAACCCATGCCTAATGTATGTGATAAATCAACAACAAAGATAAAGATATCTCTTGTGTAAAAAAGCGTGCATTACTATTTTTTATGTTATTGAAGAATATACATTAGAAAACTATAGTTTGCTACTCATCCACACTAGATAAAGGCTAATAATAAAATATTTAGGGTATGTCTTTATTATAAGTCCCTAAATAAATGAAAATTTCTGACTATGGTTTTCCAACTTTTTCTCTGATGTTGCTACGGTAGCATTTAGAATATGAAATCACCACTTCGTTCAAATACTATAGTTATCATTGTGTATTTGATAAATGGAGTAATAAATAAAATAACTATATTCCTCGAACAGGTTTAATTCCTTCAGTTTATGTTATGTATTATTAAAGATTTCCTTATAAATTTAGGTAAGAATCAAAGAGTGAATTATTATGATTGAATGGTTAAACAATAATAAATAAAAAAATAATAATTAATTTTGGTTTCCTAATCCTAAAATTAGCAGTATGCGGAATCAACTGAATTAATTAGATACCCATGCAGGAAGGAGCACGTACTCCAAAAACCATGAGATATTTTTTAATCGCACATACATAAATACCTAATTGTTTTCTATTAATAGAAGATGCGATTTATTTTTATTTTAGATTTTTATTCATTATTAATTACATTGCTAAGAGTTCCAATTATCGTACAATGTTGGTATTAGTTAAGGTTCACGATAAAAAAAAGCGCTTAGCAACTCTTTTTATTTTAGTTATGACAGTAGATTTAAAAAATGTAAAACACTATTCCTTGTAACTTTTCAATTGTCTTTCATATCAACTGATAAATTCATTATTGTATTCAAATGTATATAAGGTACGAAGTTTTACGTAGGTACTTAGGTACATATTTCTGATCATATAGAAATAGCGTGATACATCAGAGTAAATATATATAAATGTACAATTTTTATACACCAGTTAAGTTTTTCGTGCTCAGGTGATCAGAGAGGACTCAAAATGTATATCCAATTAATTTGTTTAGTGGTAGTGCTTACAACTGTTGCAAATGCAGCAAATATTCTAGGTGTGTTTATGACACCTAGCTATTCTCATCAAGTAGTATATCAACCAATATGGAAAGAATTATCCTTAAAAGGACATAAAGTCACAGTGATTACTACGAATCCGTTAAAGGATCCATCACTCACGAATCTCACTGAAATTGATTTAAGTCATTCCTACGAAATATGGAAAAATCACAATATACCTATATTAGGTACTAAAGAGCATTCTACATCTGAAGAAATCAAGCAAATATCTGCAGCTTACATGTCTTTGAGTCATTATCAACTGTCGCAACCAGAAGTTCAAAAACTAATCAAAAGAGAAAATAATGAAACTTTCGATTTATTATTGGTTGAGTTCCTATATCCAGTAATGTATGCCTTTAAGGACATTTATAAATGTCCAATGGTGGGAATCACTTCTTTGGGATTAACTGGTTCTGGATACGCAGCTTTAGGAAATCCAAAACATCCAATTCTGGATCCAGAGTTTGCTCTACCATATTCAACGGATTTGACATTTAAAGAAAGAATTGTGGCAACAGTTTTCCACTACATGTTCCGGTTGGGAACTAAATTAAATTTAATGCCGAAACTAAATCAATTGGTGAAAACATATTTTGGAGACGGAATTCGAAATATGGCAGAGTTGATCAAAGAGGCTAGTGTGGTTATTGTTAATTCCAATTACGCTCTACAAGCAATTAGACCTACAGTGCCAGCTTTTGTGGAGATATCTGGAATTCATTTGCAACCTAAAAAACCCTTACCTGACGTAAGTTAACTATCTATGGTATAAATATTTTCATATCACTAAAGACTTGTTCATAATTAGGATCTACAAATGTTTTTGGATAAGTCAAAGAACGGAGTTATTTACTTCAGTTTAGGTTCTAACGTAAAGAGTAACTTATTGCCAAAAGAAAAACTAAATCAGTTGATGGAAGCATTCTCTCAATTGCCTTACCAAATTTTGTGGAAGTATGAGGATGAAGAACTACCAAGCAAACCTAGCAATGTTGAAATTAGAAAATGGATTCCACAGCAGGATGTTTTGGGTCATCCAAATATAAAATTGTTTATAACACAGGGTGGTTTACAGTCATTAGACGAAGCCCTTCATAATGGAGTGCCATTGTTGGGAATGCCATTTTTCGGAGATCAACGATTCAATTGTGATCGTATGACCAAATTGGGTGCTGCAGAAATGATCAATTTCCATGATTTTACCAGTGAAGAGTTAGTTGAAAAAATTAATAAAATCATCAAGGATCCAACGTAAGAAACGAAAAATTTAATTATTAAAAATTTTCTGACACCATCTTCTTTATTACAGATATAAGGAGTCTGCAGTAAGGTTAGGTGCAATTGCGGCCGATCATCCCACTCCCGCTTTAGAAAAAGCTGTATGGTGGATTGAGTATGTCTTAAGACATAATGGTGCTAAACATTTACGCTATGGTTCTTTGGATATGCCTCTATACCAATACTACATGTTGGATGTCTATGCTTTCTTCATCGTTTTATTAAGTACAGTAATTTATATTTTACGAAGGATTGTTCCAAGGATAATTATTGGATATCACTTTGTGTTAAGAACGATGTCGCAAATTAAACAGTTTTTGTGGAAAGTAAGAATAACGAAAGACCACGCTGAATAAAATTTTGGATCTCTTTTATAAAAAAAATGTATGTGTTATATTGTAAGTATGTTTTGACTGAATAAAAGAATTGTTTAATATCAAATGAATATATATTTTTTTTTGGTAGGTCCATGTGTAATAAGTTCTAATATACTATTATTACGGTTATTGCCTTAGTTTAACCAGGTATACGATTTATGAAAATAATGCGTATACATATGTATACAAATGTATAATGTACTCGTACATACTACCAGTGATAATCTAAATATATATGTTTTATTCGGATTTATACATATAGGGCAACCATTATTGCAGGTGGTACATTGATATCACGGTTTATCTAGATTATTGGGTTAAGATTATCCTTTATAACTAGTAGATTTAGGCCCGGTGGATTCATATTTGCCTAAAGCATCAATAACTAGCTTAAACTTTATTGGGTAAATGAATAAAACGGGTCTTAGTAACAATTAACAATAGGATCTTTGTTAATTTTTCTTTGCTTTAGGTAATTAGTTGTAGTGTTTAGTAGTGTTTTTGTTATTGTTGATATTTACTCAATAATAAATGATAAACACATAGATTATATAAGAAATGGTTTTAACTGGTAATAACTACCTAATTTATGAACAACGATAAAATCGTTGGGTTCCTTTGTCTCTCAAGCGATTTGCTTAACCTTTCAACTGCGATGACTGCAATTTTACGTAAAACTTGAAATTTATTGCTTTCTATCATCACTTGTTAAATTTAAACTCAAAGTGATAGACATATGTATGTACAAGCATGCACACTTATCGAACGCTTGTGTTCGGCGAATTTGTCTTAAGCAGGCAATGACATTTATGTATCGAATCCTTTTAAAATGTCCTTTGTACAATATAAAGTTCTGTCTAAATTGAATTGAGCTTGAGTACTGAAATTAATTCGACGAAACATGGGTGTCTCCATTATAGGCATTTAATAAAGTAAAATATATATCGTCTATACGTTTTAAAGGGATGAGACATTTGTAATTTCATTGTTCTATTTTCTGAAGTTGAAACACATTAAATTTTTATCATTATAGATTTTGCGGGAAAATAA
This sequence comes from Silvanus unidentatus, assembly GCA_963930825.1. NCBI lineage: Eukaryota > Metazoa > Arthropoda > Insecta > Coleoptera > Silvanidae > Silvanus > Silvanus unidentatus. The sequence goes on from OZ005760.1 coordinate 18,529,199, forward strand.
TGATAATTTTTTTCCAGTGATAAATAATAAAATTGCATTTCTATGTGTCTTTTTAAATTGTCAGGTGTAGGTATGAATATACTAATCGTTGTTAATATAAGCCGATGCTATCATTTAGGATTATTGAAATGAATTAAATTGATCGTTATAGTCATTATATGAGATCAAATCTATTTAATAGTTTATAGGTAATTGCATTTATGCAATGCACAAAAATGTCTAATAATTCCTGTAAATGTATTAAAATCTTACGTTTGCTTGTTGATTAAAAGGAAACCTTCAAGGATTGCACCTACAACGCTTGCTTAACACCATATAGATTTGCCAAACTTTGGATAGCAATGTTTATGGTGTCTTTACATAATTGAGAATTTTTTAAAAAAGACTTACAAATATAGATTTTCTACGGCTTCATCTTTTATTATACCTTACACCGAGCCTTATATACCTTATACTAGATTTATTTTTTCATAATAATCAATAAATTACTCACTACCCACTTTTACAAAAATATTATTGAAACTTTTCTTTTATAATATTTGTTGCCAATAAACTTGATTAAAAGAAAAGGATATAATGGATTTAGTATAGTCTAATATGCATCAGCTACTTTACTTTTTTTCATCCTTAAAAGGTTTTTATAATTCCATTGGGAGCTCCTTAATGAACAAATGTATTAATAGTTAATTCATCAACTAACATTCAATAAACGTGTGCATTTAAAAAAATATGTTTTACTCTTTGTTTACGCGAATGTTTTTTATTTCTAAGCCATTATGCATATTAGTCATATTTATATTTTTTTATGTTTTCTTTTTAGGAGGGCGGACGACTGGGACAATACAATAATTCTTTTGTGCGTGAAAATAAATTCTGTATAAGAGTGGAAGGCAATTTTTTAAGCAATTTTCAAAAATTGTCAGGATAGCGTCCTTCTTGTTCATAAATCAATTTAAGCCTGATTTCAGCCCCTAACCCCCATATATTTATGTGTTTTACGACCCACTAGTCATCACAATGATTCATACTAATCCATTCATCCCCCTTGCACTTCCTTATAAAATCACGCACACATAGTTCTCATCGTTATGTGCATGTTTTGTATCGTATATGGTATGTAGTTGTGCACTTAACTAAATTATATTCTCCAACTATTTGTTATAATTATTTCCTGCAGCGCGTTTTCACTTCAAATGCTTACACTAGAAATGGGAGGCAAGAGGATATGTCTTACTTAAAACAAAATAGACCGTAAAATACTGATAAAAAGAGGAAACTTAAAAATTGTCTACATAAAATCGACTTTCACATAATTGGGTCTTATAAACCCAAATGCAAGAAGTTCTGCGTATCCTATTTGATATTACATTTAAATAATCTACTCTAACCAATTAATAGCTTAACATCAGCACAGTTTGACCCAGTTGAAGTAAAACATTTTTTCATTTACACACGCACAATGATGTGTATATGTTATAAATTAAATTTTCATTTTGGTTTGAAATGAAAAATTACTTGTCAAACTTTGACCATAAATAATTCTTAAGCAGCGACTTTGCATATAGACATAAACGCCATTCATATACATACATAATATAGACGAAAATGTGTTAGTGTGTACTTATACTTAGAGTGGATGAATTTATATTATTGAGTCAAATTAAAATGAAAATTTAGATGTATGTAAATGAAGGTCGTATCTCAGAGCGCACACGAGGTTTTACTGTAAAGTCGTTACTATGTTAGTTATCTTTCTATCCATCATGGCTTTTATCGCCATTAATCAGGGTCCTACAATGGCGAAGGCTATTTCACTTCCACTGTAGGCATACTCCTATACCGCTGAATTAAAACAAAATCGAATTTTCCACATTGATTAAACTGGCTCGGCTGTTAAATCAGTTTAAATATAGTTTTAAAGTGCTAGCTCATGTTATAGCATCATCTAATTAAGCTTAAAGTATTATATAAGTAAGGTATGTATTGAGTTATTTAAATTATTGAAAGTTCCAAGTGCTCATAGTAATGTAATCCGCGTCGAATTTCATTATTTCAGACAGAAAAAGACTTTTTTGGGCAGGCGGCCGGAAAGTCGCTTATTCCGGACTAAAAGTCACTCAAAATCGTCCGGAAAACAACCTTTTGCCGGATGATTTTTACTGCATTTCTGATTCTAATGTGGGCAGTTAAAATTACTAACTTATTGTATTAAATGACAGCTATCAGGCTGACACTGTCAGTGATAGATTGTTGCACCTACAGTTTCCTATATATACACGATAAATTTTTAAATAGTTGCAATTTTTTTGTAACTGCTAACCCAAAAAATTCCCCTGTGTCGTAAAATGTCAATTAAAATTTAGGTATGAAAATAAATAAATTTTAAACGCATGGCCAAAAAATCCTGTGGATAACACTGCTGGAAAGTATTATTACAAGGGCCTAGTTATCCAAGTAACTACAGTGCGAGCATTAATGACTATGGAAATGGAGAAATTTTGTGGTTTATTCGATTGGCAACATTATGTTTCAAAACTTTGACATGACAAATAATTTTCAAGATTTGAGGGGTCAGTGGCGAACGATGTCACTATTTATTTCATACTATTTTCTTAGTTATTGGTCCGCTACTGAACTTCAAAATTTGTAGGTTTACTGTCTTGTCAAATTTTTGAAGTTTGGAACTGCCAACCAAATGGACCTAATTCAACAAAATAAAACTAATATGTATTTTCCACAGTCATTATTGCTCGCTCTGTATTTATTATACCTACTTAATTGGGTGTGAATCTGTGAATAACTGCATTTATTCATACTGTCGAGCAAATTGTTTTCTATTATTTGTTGATTATTAACAGGGTACAAAGTACAATACATTTAGGTATATAGAGAGAAAGTGAATGGCGTAAATAATAAATTGAAATTATATATGTATGTAGGTATGTGATGCGCTGAAAATTTGTAAATAGTCGACAGGTAGAGTACAAAGCTACGCCATAATAAATAGAATTATTCGGGTCGAACACTTATACAAATGAGCAAAAGTTCATGACTATGGACTATGGAATATGGACCCTCAAATCGGCCTTTTAAGTTTTATCTACTTCTACAACATTCAACATTTGTACATACAAATTATAACCACTCGGTGCGTGTCTATTATATTTAAAATATGAAATATATGTAAAAACTAACCCAATGCCAAGGTCTTCCACTAGGAAGACTTATTAAAATTTCCGACTCGTTTTTTAAACTGTTAACGTGTAACAACGTACTAATCATTTTTGTAAAACAAAGTATTGTATTTATTGTTAACTAATAAAAATCAATTTGTGTTAGTGTTAATCGATCTGCTTATTATTATCCACGCATTAAAAATTAACTGGTTCTTCGATCCCGGCTAAGTTCCAAAAGCATTTTCACGAACACCACTAATACATATGTTAATTAAAATATATATTTAAATGCACTTTTACATTGAAATTAAACTTGCCTGATATTTTAAGTTATTAATAACTACTTGTACGAGTACATTATATAATATAGGTACACAACAAGTGTAGGAGTATTTATTCAATATACCTTTGATTTATAAAATTACCAATATCAATTGGAAAACTTTGAAAATTTTAATATTTTGGTAATACGGATATTGTATTTGTTTTATTATAGTAAATTTCCTTCAAAGTAACCACGTCTTCAGTATATTTAGAAGCGTCTCTTCTTTTTATTTTTATACCGACAATCTTTGTCGTATGGAAATATAAACTTAATAAGAGATGTGGTTGAAGTTGAAAGCATCACATCTGTATAATTATTATACGTGTAGAAGATATATAAATGAATGAAAACTTTCCATATCAATTACATGTACTTACATAGTCTTTGGCTTACTTCTATTTTGTATAAAATGAAGACAGTAGGTAAATGAAAATAACTTTGTCGTCATAGCGAAACGGTGGAAAATATTGAATTTCACATTATACCTTATATAGACACCCATAATGTCTTCAAATTAAATATGAGGTAGTCCTAACATTCTATTAAGTTTATACTATGTATATGTATGTATATTTGCCTCGATATTCACTAAGGGATATTAAACTTTACTAAAACCCATGACGTTTGACTCTGTCCTGTGGTGGAATAAAAGAGAAAAATACATTTTCTGTTCTGTCTCTTACCTGCTTACTGGCAAAATTATTTCGTTTCTCTCTCACTGGCTCACTTTTATTGCACCACACGACAGAGTCCAACGCGAGTCCAACGCCATGGGCTTTATATTGTAATGGTAGGAACTCGGGTTAATTTTTATTATTTATTTTATATTAATCAAACGACCGAATTATTGTAAGTACCAACCAGGTTTTAGACAGAGTAGATCAAATGAAATAAAGATAAAGTGTGAATTAGTCGACTAAGTGAAACTTTTAGTAAATTTTAAAAACATTACATATACAAAACCGTGTGTTATTGAAACACTATTCTTGGTTTCCGTCTACCAATATCGCTGTAATTGTTATATAAAATCCTACTAGCGCCCTAATTGAGTACCAGGCGTCCCTGATAATGTTGACAAGCTTTCCATCCTGGATCGCAGTCAAATACTATTAGCCCCAGGTAAATACAGCATTTAGTGTATAAAATTTGTGGTGCGATATCAATACACTTCCACCAAAGGATCCTTATATCCTTCTTCATTGTAAGACCGACAATACAGTGGCTAAAGCCAAATAAAATGAATTTAACACAAAATTATGTTGAATGACCTTATAACACAATAATGATGCATCATTTATTCGCGTACAGATATTAGCAAGTGAAATTTAATAAAAACAATAATAATTACTAAAAGTACTCACCAATAATTTATGATCACGAAACAACGATCTAAATATTTTAAGAAATAACTCACAACTGACTATTTATTCTTAGCCAGAACACATTCGCCTTTTTACTGTATTAGCAATATTTTCGGACAGTACCTTCATTGTTCTATTTTTCGTACACGCAAAGTGAGAGCAACTAAAATCTAATAGCGAATAGCGAATTCGACATAATATACGCGTTTTTACTAAACATACAGAGGTGGACTGGGGTCCCTTACAATATGGAGTGACTCTATCTGTATATAGGTATATTTTGTAAAAATTGAGTTTGCGTGAGTGCATAAAAGTTTGCGGAAAAATGTAGAACTCATCTTCATTGCATAAAAAAGATTATTTTTATTTGCGTATTTTTTCATTAGAACAAAGACTATTATCTAATTTTTTTGCCGTAGCAGCCTGCATCATTACGTGGAGATTTCTTGTAGCCGAATGTATAGGGGTTGGAATGCACAGTTAAAATGAGCAGAAAAACCGGGTTGTCCATCATTGTAGCTCTTGCTCTAATACTAAAAGGGCTTTTTTGTACACACACTCTGTTCTGAATACAAATAACAGCGTACAACAAAAAAAATTGAGAAGAAAGAACTGTAGCAGTCTGTAAGAAATTAGAACGGTTTTATCTTCCGTCTTGTTTGAAGTTCAGAGTAAATAGTCGGCTTTCAATAATAGACTTAGCAACATATATATGCATATGAATGATATATGGGTTGTACTTTTTATTGTTCTTATGTTGGCGCAAATTAATGTTAAAAAGTTTACCTATTATAACTCTAGTAGAAAGTATTTTTCTTGTTTATGTTTAATAAAAACGATCCATGTAGCTTCAATTTAAGTTCATGTTATATATTTTCCCTATTAAAAAGTTTTCCAAGCCAAGGATATCTTTTTACTTCCGTAAGCTGTTTTAGAAGTAAAAAATAAATTATTTTGCAAGCTCTCCGTCTATGACTTTGTCGTGCCTTTCCTACTTAAGAAGTCATTAGAGAGAGAATTTGTGAATTGCTTATATTTATTTAAAATCGAACATACTGCTTGTGTAATATTCCATTTGTACAAAAATGATTTCTTCTTTTCGTTCATATAGCATAATGAAGAATTCAAACAAGTAAACGCCTATGCTATTGTATTGATTTATTATTATGTGTCGGTAGTATTTGTTTAGTTTAATATGTTTGTTTTGATGTTAGAATTTCTTGTCATCATATACATATATCAAGAGTATGTGATGATAAATAACAGCATTATCCTACTACGTAAAATCTATCTACCTAATTGAAATGCAATGAGTTTATTTACGTATTCAATCAAATACAAGTAGGTACACGTCTCGTTATTTCAAAGTTATTGAACAGATGTACAATTACCTATTTATTTTTTAAAGTTAACAATAAGTTTAATGTTCCATAGTGCATGCAATTTGTAGTACTAAATTTCCATTCTGCAATGTCCAATTTGTAGGTATAGAAAAAAATAGATCTATTTCAAATATGTAGAATATGTGGGCAGTATCATCTTAATTGCTTTGCTTGTAGCTTTACTCATAAACTATTTAGTCTGTAATTTAATTCCTTTGATTTAGAACACAATAGAAGCTTGTTATAACATTGATAGATAATAATTATTTGTGTCCCCGTCTGGTGCAGTGGTAACAACAGTAATGTAATAACCAGAAAAACAGTTTAACATCGATCCCACCACACACAAAATACACAATTCGATTTAATTTCAACCACTGAATTCGTTCTTTTTGTTAAATTGCTAATAGAGGAACACAGCTGCCAACTAAACCTCGGAACATCCAATGGAAATAACCGTTACCGAAAAAAGAACATATACATTTTTTTGGTGCAAATGAATAAAAGAAATCATGTCACATGTGATCATCAATAATTTAGTAGGTTTTTCGGATTTCTTTCTGCAATTTCGTACACTCATCGTATTACTTAAATATGTTAAGTCATACTTTAACCTATTATGTACATATGTCTTATATATTTGCTCTGTACATATATGACATCATAAGAAAGTTTTAATTGAGATATGAACCATTTCAAATTCAATAACGGAAATATTTCAAATTATTCCTGTTCATATTGGCTACAAAATGTTATTTTAACACAACTTTATTACAACCCAGATCAAATATCTTGAATATTATTTAGGCACATTCCTGCTGTAGGTAATCGTAATCTACATATAGATGACATTTTCATCCATTAATAATCTCATTAAATGATTAAATTTCCCAACTGTCATTCAGAGGGATGTGCTTCTATCTTTCACAGGTGCCTTTGCATCCAACGACAACCCTTTGATGCTTATAATACAGATTTCAAATATTTTTTATCTTTTTCAGGTACGTTGAAGTACTCTTAAGCAGAAAGTTTTACGGGTAAGTGATGAAGTTATTGGTGAACGCGCCAAGTTGAACTTTTTAATAAAACAATGCAGCTTTAGTTGCTTAGTAAGTCTGCGTCGACTTGAAAATTTACTGTACTTTGCAAAACAAATTCTGGTTTTACGCCATTTGTTTCGGTCATTGAAAGGAATATCTTATTTATGCAAAGTTCCACATTCCTAGCCAATACTGACCACATGGTCTCCACATACTCCTCTTCCTATTTTCCATCAATTTATGGAAGGTTTGAGCATCTGTACACTTTTCACCATAATATCACAATATGAGTTGGCGAAAGAATGAGTGTATAATAAAAATAAAAACTGCAAAGTATTTTAAATGGAAATAGGTTTTTTCCACACGCTTATCGCATATGATATTTTATAATCTGGAAAGCTTTTAATTGCTTTCCAATTTGATTGCTTTTGTTATATATATATATATATATATTAAATTATTAATAAATATAAACAGTAAAAGCGGTTTGCCAAATGCACATATATAAAATTACGATACACACAGAGGTTTGGTTTAACGTAGCATATTTGGAGCAGATAAAGCTCAGACACCCTTTGGCGTTTTCGTTTACAAGCAAGTCATAAACTTGTACATTGTGTCGGTATTGTACATAATAATATACACATACGAGGATACTTGTACAGCGTTTCGTATAATTATAGCACATCTTTATTATACACATATTTCATTGAAATACTAGCTTAACTTGCAATATACAATGATATATTGTTCAATAATTTATTTTATTAATTAACCTCTGGTCCGCATTTTTCCGCATTTGCCAATAATTACATACCAATTAATATTTTTTCATGATAATAACAAGTAATTGGCAAATAACGCTGGTTATTGTGTATACTATATTTGCTTTTAATTAAATGATATATAAATATTCCTAAAATGTTCTAATGTTCAATTGAATACGAACAAATAACACCAATAATAAATTTGTAGCGTTAAATTAAAATGTAGCATAAATTATCCTAACTGGACTATTGGTAAGCATCCATTATCAAGTTCATAATGGCGTTATTGCAGACGATTGGGAACTACTGCTGTAAATTTATAAACAATAATAACTGTACGATTGTGTATTATCCCACTAGTGGGTACATACTGTTTGGGTGAAAACATTATGTTTCAGGTGTATTAATCGTTAGTTATGTACAGTTTTGCATGTAATTGTGCTAATACATATTTAGTTATCTAGAGATATAAATCGTGAAGAGTAAGAGTTGTCCTGCTATGGGACAACTATATACATATGTATATACACAATCATGAACAGAACCGTAATCCATAGGGTAGGTATCTCGAAAATTATGATTTGTGGCAGAGTTGGCCAGGTCAATAACAGTATGTCGAGGTCTTCTTCTGAATACGACGAATCTGGTCGTGACTGGAATATATAAGTAAGTTTTCTCTCTCTCCCCATGTTCTGATCTATCTATCACAAGTTTATCCCGATCGATAATGTAATTTCCAACAAACGGGAAACAGACAGAAACCAAGTGCATTTAACAAAAATGACAATTTCAAATTTGATTTAAAACACCATTCGTATTCAAATATTAAGTGAGTCATTTATCATTTCTGTAGTTTGCCGCGTTAATTATGAATTTATAGAGAATAAATTTAATATAAACAGTAAATACTGAAAAATACATTAATATTAAAATTTGCATGTGTTAAATCCTATGCAGTTTTTGATTTAGTCTTATAGAACGGACCTTTAAATAATCAATATTATTGCAATGATATAAAGACAAAAACAGTTCTTAGAAAAGTTGTATTTATTTCCAATAGAGTACATGCAATTCTTAATCAATACCACGCCTAAATGAAGTCGTAACGAAATAAAATCGTTTCATTCGGGAGGTGGAGGTCCCTTAAGATCGCATCGCTATCGGTAAAAAAAATAACCTAATGAAAAGATATGTAAATATTTTGATGAGAATGTCAGTTTGACTCAACTGCGTTGGATGAAAAAGATGGGTCCTAATTTAAGCTGGAAATTCGATCGGTCTTATCACAACATTTCAGAAGTTTTATTTAAAAACCCTTCGCACACAGGGCTTATTTATTATAATTGACATCATATAAATAAATATATCATTGTGTCACATACAAACTAGACTGAAAAGGGTGAGGAATCTCGACGGGTTTACCAAAAATACACCTCTGTTACAAACGAGCCTCTTCATACATCCAATTCATAAAATAGCCATATTCGCTGGAGGTTTCGAAACGACTGCTTCAATTTTTCTTGTACCTATTTGACAGGTACCTATAGGTATACATATATATCCCTATTATCTGAGGAAATTTTTCGTAGTATTTATAAAGAATTCTCTATTTAAGCCTTTTTTCTATATATGATGCTATTTATTTTTCATATAGTTGTTTATTGTGGAAGTAACTGCAAAACAATTTTAATAATCTTTTGATGATCGAAATGGTTTTTTTATTTGATGTAACAATCTAGATGTTTATCTAAGAAAAAGGGGTAGGTAGAAGGAAAACATATTATTTTCTGTTATAAAAGTTTTTACCGAAATTGTTGTTTGGAAATATATTTTCTTTATTCAACTTGGCAAGGCAATATAGTGGTTTTTTTTCATTTTTAAATCAACACGTTTAGTTTTTCAACAAGAAACAAGTGATCAGATGGCCACATATGTTTTGAGGTCGGAATACATAAATGAATTTAACGATGTAACTTTTTAGACCCATATACTTTTTTGTCGAATTCTCTAAATAAAATACGCTCTATAGTCGTGGAATATGCGCTACAGCATGCATTTTATTGACTGCAAAATTTTGTGCTGTCAGAATATATTTTAATCTAAGCACGAAATGGACAAATCAATATTTGTGTTTGTTTAATGCTAATTAATTCATAATCTAGGCGTTAATGGTGATAATCACATATTTGTACTAAGCTAATTTAAAAAAAATTCTATAAGTACGAATGATTAATAGTTTTAGTGTGTATCTCTCTATGAGTATTCAAGTAGTTCTCGCGTGTTTTATTTATGTTATAAAATGTTATGTTATTTGTTTGATGGATACTATAAAAATCAGATTGATTATAATACCTTATACATATATGTAAACTCGTAATAATATGTGCATGTATATGTGTATTTATGTATAGGTACCTACAATTAAACCTTCGTTATCTACCTGTGTTAGAGTTTATACTTCACATTAATTTGTATTCACAAAAAGATTATTTTTTAATATCAATGTAATCGACAAATAATTATGAAATTATTTCAGTTTGACTTTCTGAAATTGAAATAGGAATAGGTACCTAACATAGGGTCTCGTTCACGAATGTTTGTGGTTCTGCAACAATTAAAAATATTGTTGAAACAATGATATATATATAGTTAACTATATAGAAAATATAGTTAAGCTGCGTTTACACACTCATCCAATTTGCGCAAATCGGTGCTTTCGTTCACACACAACGATTGCCTTCCGCAAATTGCGTTGCGCAAGCCAATTTGAGAAAATCACATTCTTGTGTAAACGCAGCTTTAGGAGATAGTATCAAATTTGATCTAAATACAATTAAATATTTGATCAGGTATTAATATATACCTACCTACATAATTGTTTTCAAAATTATATGGGTAGTATTTAAGAAATCTTAGAGCGACTTGTTTAATATCTTATTTTAGTGCTTCCGGAAAATCTTTTAAATATTGAAATGTATCCCACATCCGAGAAACACACATACCTGCAATATTTCATCTTCACTAAAAATACACCAATATTTCATTATTTATCAGATATACATATAAGTACATATATATTATATATTCATTTCTAAAGCATCTAATTCTTATAAAATTTTATCGGTGATGCCACTGCTTTCATATGGGAATCCTCGATTAACAAATATATAACACTTACATAAGGCACAAAACTAAAATGTTTTGAATGAATAGAGTTGCCTGATGATTGAATATTTTTGCTGATGTTCATGATGGCATGTAGTTGGTTAAGGGTGTAGATATATTGCTCGGTATATTAAAAATTGAAAAATTTTGTCACTGTAAATGTTTATTTTCCATTTGATTTTTATAATGAGAATTTATATCAAAAAATGTTTTTATAAGTAAACAAATGTAGATACCTAGGTGTACATACTTTCATAAAATATACCTACAGAAAATCTTAAATCTTATAAGTTGATATTACGAGTAGGTAGGTAGGTAGGTATTCGTATAAATACTTCGATAAATGCTTATACCTATGGTAGATAAAAGAAAACATGGTAAGAACAATAGCAAAATAATAATCGTAAATATTTCTCGCAATGAATGTATGTACAGGTACTTAAGTAAAGTATTAAACATTATTTCAAGCAATAGACGTACAAACAATTTCCTTGTTTTCTATTACAATAGGTAAACAGAAGTGGGTTCAGAAATACAGAACGTTCGTCCTCGGGCGTATATATTTTTTACCCTAAATTTCTTAATATTTGAGATTTTTGTTCAAAACTGTGTGTCCTAATGTGTAGTTTAGTGTAAAACTAATTTAGTGTAAAAGATGTTCTGGACGCACCCCAGCATCCAGCTATTACTATTGGTTCATTAAAAACGGCCTATCTATACTCAAAACTTTTTAATTAGTAAAAAGTTCTTTTATTTAAAATAACTTAACCTGACTTGGTAAACTAGAAAGTTTTCCCTTTTGAAATGAAATATTAAATTAGTTACAAATAAACTACATAAAGGGTTTTGTACATTACAGTTAAAATTAGAAATTTTACATTGTAAGATAATTTGGGCCTAAACTTTAGCCAAGTAATATTTTTCCTTAAATAGCCACTACATAAAACAATTACACAAACCCCTTAATACAGTACAAATGCCAAAAGTTGGTAAACTTTAAAGTTGTACAGTATCTAGAGATATTTGAGGTTAAGAAGATTAATGAAGCACTCTGTATAATAATATATCACGGCGTTAAACTTACGCTGGTCCCATAATAACGAAGTAATTCAATAGAGATAAATTAAAAGTGAATGGTAAGACTTACGAGTAGTAGCAATAAAGAATGAGATGTGAGAAAAGGTAGACAATGTACCTTTACAGAATACACTACATACGAGTATACAGTACCTAATGATAGAAATATTCCACAAAAACAGTACCTAATATCGACTTGACTAATATCACAATAGAGGTTTTTATTTTAGAAGGTCCTTGTCAATCCGACTCAAACTATGTATAGCATAGCTCCGCGCAGCATGTTTGTCTTTTATTAGTGCATTTCTCCTCCTCCCTCTGAGGCTTTTATTTAGATGGTCCTTGTTCAGCAGACGCAAACTATGTGCATTATAACAAGCGCATGTTGTCTGTCTTTTATTAATGAAAACCTCTATTGATATAAGAACAACCAACTTAAAATGTGATAGTGGCATAATCAGCGACAGTCCCAATTGCAACAATAAGAACCACTTGACAGATAAGCGAAAATGTCAAGTAAAATTTATGTGTTACCTCACGAAGTCACTGTTCTAGAACTTCTCTCAACCCTGATGGCACATAAACGACGTTGTAGTTTAGAGGGTAGTTCGGTTCAGATATAATTATAATAATTATACAAAGCGCTCCTGTAGGAGGTACACACATAGAGCAAGTATGCGAGATAGTTATCATCCGAAATTATGCACTTTAACAGATATGTCAAGGAAGCATATTAAGATTTCTCGTAAAATATTATAAAATTATAATTATGTCTTACAGAGGTTGAAGTGTATAATACAAAAACAATTTGAAAATGACATTTTAGGTATCTAATTTGATGCTTACAAATAATGAAATTCTTAAGTAAATTAATTAAAACGGAATCATGAATGCGAGAAGAGAAAACGTTTCAGTGCGAATAACTATTTAATAATTCATTAATTACACATATCATTTACAAAACGCAATATTTATTTATGCAGTGCGGTAATTAATTTGATTAAAATATAAAAGGAATAAGAAATGTAAGTATAATTAACTCAATGAAGAATTAAACTGTACTTAAATTTTGAGGGTTGTTTTAATTGTTTTTTATGTTAAGTGGGTCGTAAATTTGATTTGAAACTTTTGCATAACGAGGGTAAACTCCAGACACAGTCCGTAGATTGAGTATTGCACGTGTTGTACAGGGCTATTCAGAACTTTCCTCCAACTCACTGACCAACACTTATGTTACCACAAACGTGATATTAATGACAAGTATGAATTTGTTATATTTCAGTTTTGCATTATAAACCATTCTTCTTTGAGCTTTTGACATTTAACATAATTTTCGCTTTGGTTGTTAGAACATAGATGCAAAAGTAGGTACTTAATATTTTCTAGTGTGAAACTACAATTTTCACAATGTGTTTCATTTCATCTTATAAACACGTAACTTGAATACCACTCGCATTTCATGTAATTTATATTAGGCACAACGTATGTGTCTATGTAGATTACATAATGTATTAATTAAAATCCCCTTGTAACTTTACAATTATATGGTATTAATTTATATTTTGCCTAAAATAAAGATTGATTTTGACATTTAATTAACTCAAGTTGGTGTACGTTGTTATATGCATGAAAGTAGTCGCTCTCGTTTAATCAGTCCTTATTTTTGATTATTTGTTTTTACCGGACATACGCTATTTTCAATTTCAGTCAGTTTTGTTCTATGCACAATTTTAATTGCAATTAATTTTATACAGCAGTATCGTTCCCATCAAAGATTTTTTTTAATTACATAGCACAAACTACAGCTAACTTGCTTAATGCCCGACATTTTAAAATAAAACTTATTATTTCATTAGAATACCGAAAAACGTACATTTTACAACTTTGCAATCAGCACTAGAGAGAGTTAATGAGATTATTTCTTCCTTTTTTTATAAATAAATATGCTGGAAATAATTCAGTGCATGTAAAAATGAAAGCAAAAGCATCCTCACTTACTTAGAGGAAATATTTAAAGCAATCAGAGATTCCAATTAAGCATGAAGCATTCATTTTTATTGAATAAAAACGAGTTTCATTTGACTTCTACATGTCTTCTCTCACTTCCGTTGGCCTCCACTTTACGGTCTACTAGTAATTACTTCTGAGTTGAAGTATTCTTCCGTCATAAATTCTTTGTTTAAACTGAATAGCAGTTATAAAGGTGAAACTTTTAGTTGTTAATGAAGTATATGTAATACAGTGCTAAATATACGTATAATTCATACAATGAAAAAAAAATGGATAATAAAAACATTCAAATAAAACAATTAGGTTTAATGAATTTGCATAATCCATACTGGAAAATAATACATTATTCATATATTTATATATATATATATATATATCTATGTATATGCGCGCTGCAAATGTAGGTATAATTAAATTGTGAAGTAATAATATGGCAAAAAATGCAGGTTTTATGATAAATTTAACGTGTAATCTAATTACAAAGTTCTGGGAAACTAACAGTGTAATGGATTCCGTATCAAATGCATACAAAAATAATTCCAAATATACACCATCAATTTTTTTCTTCTCCTTTTAAGTTTTCTTCGGTGTAGTGTGTATAAGACGGTGTCATGTTTCTATTTTTCATTGTACCAAACAAACGATCTGGAACGTAAAATATATCGAATACTTGTACTTGAACGAAATGTCATGCTTTGACTTTTTTCTTAAGTTGAAGACGATGGCCGGTTTCTCAAATTTTCTTGACCGTGAAGGCACGTCTTTGTGGGATTGAAAACTTTTGTAACAAACGCGAATACTTATAGTGCATAGCAATAGTGTGTAAGATGTATTCTAACTTCTGTTTATTTGATTTAGTATTGATGTGATATTTTTTTTGCCTTAACTATATGTATATCCAACCAAGTATGGAAGTTTAAACAATGGTTTTGATAGCTTAAAATGATGGAGCCTTCACAGAGTGTTGTTATCAAAATCGAAATGCTGGTGTAGTGGTATATTTCTATTTATTTATAAGCAAACTTCAATGTGCAAAACGTATTATGACTAATGCATGGCATAAAGGATTTCCTTGAATCGATTTACATCGTAAACCTCTTTATGTCGCCAAACCAGACTTATACAATATTAAGAAAATAAAACGAAATGTTTGGATGATTAAGATGTTTATTAACAAAAATGTTATGCACCGTTCACATTTATATACATTATTATATTTGGTAACATTAAGAATACTGAATAATTTAGTTATTATCGTATATTTATAATTAGTACACAACAAATGTGGTACTGTATATAATTTCATTTTTATATAATATATTTGTAGTTTTAACATTCATGTTTAATAATTACAACTGAATACAAATTTTTATTTTCTCCTCTATACAAACAGTCATCAAGATTTTTATTATTATTTTTTTTGTTATTTAGTAGGTACACAATTTACATTTACGATAAATATAAAAATAAATAACTTATTTCATTAATTATTGTTGTATCGCATTTATTAGCATTCCAATATTTATATACAATTACAATTTCTTATATTCAAATACGTTTAAGACGGGTAAAGGTACATAAACATACGTATGTGTTTGTTTATAAGCAAAAACATATTGCATTGAAATTGTTTATTAAAATTTTCGTTGAATGAATAAATAACGGAAGATTTGATGGTTTTATGTGTACAAAATGAATATGAAATTGTGTAGAAGAAAATTATATATCACTATTTCATTTCTTGTGATACGTACCCGAAACGTATTATTTAATTTTAGTATGTAACATTCTCGTGTAACTGTCTAAGAATTTCAGTCTTTTAACCATGTATACTCCAAATTTTCTTTTCTATAAAATAACATTATATCTACAATATACACATTATTTACAATTATAGGTTCACTAAACGTCATTATCACAAAGGAGAAACAGATATAAATTTTATTATATTTCTTTTACACTTCCGTTCAGCTATAGAACTTTTCACAGCACTGGATATTTAGTCGCTTTTTTTTATTGAGCAACCACAAAGTCTCTTTGAAATGTTAAAAATTATCCATTAGGAACTCTATGGTCTTTGGTATAATATGTTTTATATGTAGTAATGATATTGGTATAAATATGAAATGAATCTCTGTTGTTGCTGTAGATCATTTTAACATTTATAATTGAGTGTTCATTTACACATCAGTACCACAACCTTCTTGATACCCTTCATCGGGTGAATTTCGACTATGAGTCAGCGCTCTCTTGAGGGCGGTGACCGGGGGCAGCACAGGAACACCTCCTTTTTGCCACACCCTTAGAGTTTTCGCGTTTGTTGGAAGGTTTATTTGTGTTGCCGATGTTGACACAGCAGTCTCTGATTTCGGTTCCATAATGGGAAGACCGTAGTCTGAAGGATATCCGGATACGCGATTAGTTCCTTGAGCTAAACGAAAATTCAGCTCTTCCACCGACCCTCCGGCACTTATTCCGTCACCCATTATTGGAGTTTTGTCATCATAATGAAATCCGGAATTGTTACTACCTAAATGTCGGCTAAACACCTCGGGCTCTTGTTCCCAAAGTCCTGATGGATAGAGAGAGTCGGCATTTCGACTATATTCGCCGCTTGCTGGCCGTTCAAATATCTCTGATGAGCACTCGTCCTTTGTCGATATAGGAATTACATCGCCACTATCCAACACTTTCGTATCATTAATTAAGTCAGGATTGTTGCCAGATGTGGAGGATGGTGAAACAAAACATGATCCTGACATTACGCTACCATTGCCGTTATAATGGCCGGTTGTGTATGACATTTCGTTTAAACGTGGCGGTTTTTGTACGGGATTACAAAAGTTTAATTCTGTTGGATGTTTACGATCTGAAAATGATGAGGTTTGCTCCTGTGGATTTGTCGGTGATATGGCAGATTTACCATTTGGTATAGTGGCCCCGTTTACAACAGTTACCACCTCAATCTGACCAGGGGTTTTGCTTTCAGTAAATGGAACATTTCTAAGACGAGCTAGTAATACTGAGATTACAATTAGTATAAACAAGATGAGAATTACAAGTGCGGCACTTAACCCAGCTATCTGACCATTCCCCAAAGATGTGATTCCCATGGGCCGCATAGACACTCTTAGTGTGAAGTTTGCTTCAGCGTTTCCAGCACGATTCTCAGCCACGCAGTAAAACTCACTAGAATCTATTTCTTGTACGTTTGTCAAAACTAAATTGCTCCGTTTCTCTTGTTTGCCTTCTTCATAAACATAAATTTTCTGGTGCGATGAAAATGCCGAATTATTGACGAGCAATCGACCATTCCAATACCAATTGATATGGGCCGTAGGTACAGCATTAGCTCGGCACGCTATTGTAGCATTATCACCGGATAATGCTTCAATGTAGCGACTAACCGGAAGAATTTCCGGCTTACAAGCAAAGTCGTCCAAATGTAATTCTGAAAAAGTCTTATGTATTACTCTCTCAGGCCCTCCACTACATACTGGAGATATCGGGGAAGGTATATTGTTATGGACAAGCCATTCTTTGACTGCCCTCAAGCGACAATCGCAATGCCATGGATTATCATGTAGTTCGACCCCATGTAGTCGGCTGAGGGTGTCTACTGTGTGAAGACGCAGTTCCGTTAGGCGATTTCCATTCAATTTGAGTGATTCAAGCATTTCTATGCCTTCGAACGCCTTCGGAGCAATCGTCTGAATTTCACAGTTGGAGAGGTCAAGTTTAATCAATCCGTGGATTGCTTGAAATGCAAGACTGTCAATCTTCTGAATTGGGTTGTTTGAAATGATTAGGTCACGCAAAAAAGGTATATCCCGGAATGTGCCCGTAGGAATGGATGTAAGTAAATTATGTGACAAATCAAGTTCAATAAGGTTCGTTAGACCCCTAAATGCTTGATCGTCAATTTGTCCTATGCGGCAACTTCGAAGGTAAACTCGCTGTAAGTTAACTAAGCCGGACCGGTAGAAAATATCCTTAGGGAGTATCTGTAGATTATTTCCCGACAAATCTAATACTTGTGTCTCTGGATCGACACTCTCGGGAATTGTTATAAGTCCACGTTCCATACACTCGACCGTTTGTTTACCACCCTTCCATTTACACGTACAAGGTGATGGACACGTCCCACTCATACTATCACAATAATCCACTATTAGCACAACTACCACTAACGTCAGCCACATGGGCCAGCAACAGTCTTTTACTTGGGAGACCATCGTTCATTCACTGACCGTTATAAATCACTGCCACTATAAAAGCAGTCATTTAAGCCATGTATTTCACAAACTGTTAATTGGTATAAATGAAGAGCGATCACAACGTGTCGCGTCTACACTATGGAATTAATTAAGCAGTTGCCCCACTTTCACTTGCGAGGGACACCACACACATTGGTAACCGCCAGATTAATACACACCGAAAGCTCAACACTAACTGAATGGGCTGCCTTTGGTCTCCTCTTCTACGGTATGCTTGCTCAGTCCCGCACCCTCGCCTCTCTTTTCTGTCTTCCGTAGTCGCCGTTGCGCACTAGTTCACAAGTAACCACCGCATCACCGTACTGATTTTTACTTCAACCCCTTTTTATTATTATACCTTCTTAAGTTTACGAATTATTGTTGTACCTTTTTTATATTCGCTCCAATCAAATGGCAGTTTTTATTTTATTTTATTTGTTTCCATCAAACGTGAAGACGATACAAATTAGCACATCGTGTTGCAGCCTTTACACTGCTGTTGGAGTTCATTTGGTAATGTGGGATATTACAAAGAATGAAACTAAAATGTGAAACCAAAACCAGATTAACAAGTAGGGATATAGAATAGTCGGTATGTATTTCTATCTTTGTATGAAGGAATGCACTGAAGGTTTGCCCATTGAGAAATAATAAATAAATTGAAATAACCTGTCGCCCTAAACAGTATCCAGTGGAGGCACAATTCACCTGAATTGGTTTTTGAGTCCGTACGAGTACAATACAATGAAATCGTAAAGAAAAGGTGTCAGAATTATAGTATAAGTAACCTTGGGAAAGCTTTTATTCTTTAAATGCTCGGTATGTGTGAGCTTATACATTCTTATTTTTAGATGGTAGGTAAATGGGACTACACTTATGTATGGATATGAAATATATGAAAGAATGTAATATATGTTTGTACCTTGTTTACGTGGAATACATCCTAAGTTGGATTATACATATATTTCTAATTTGGAATATTTTCTAAGAGTTTGTACATGTAGGTATACATAGATATCTGATGGGCATCGTGGTTATTTCTAACCAATTACACGAGAGACGTCCTATTGAAGAATTTTTGACTTGGTGTACAAAGCACGACTTTCTTTAATTTCACCATTACCAAAAAGATATACCAATGCAATTTCATACACAAATATTAGTGTAATGCACGAAGTAAAGTCTCGGAAAATCTCTGTTATGTAATTTAACTTATTGGGTTCAAAAGCATTTTCTTTATTGATTTTCTTTCGTCGTATTAACAAATGTTACTATGCTTTCGAACTGTTATTATTATTAAATTTCAATCAATTCATCATTGATTATATGTAGTATTACAAATGATGAAATGTGCTACAAAAGGTGTAGTCTTGGAAAAAAACTAAAACTACTATTCAACTCGTTTCCTGACAGTCTGATTCTTGATTTTTATTAAATAACAAATGTGTACATTTTGTTCGAAAACGGCAATTTTAATTTAAACAAGAACAGTACGTTTCCTAAAAAGCCACATTAAACGTCTTTTTATTTTAAGACGGGGACAACGTATTATGTAATAACGTAAAATTATGTATTTCTGACAATACAATGCCATATGCAAAAGCACAAGCATAATATGAAGACGTGTCCACAGAGTGGCTTGAACGTATGGGTAGGTACGAAAGTGGCGTACGTGGTTGTATTTTTAACATGTAATACTAAACTCTCACGCTACCCCGTTCTCGTTCTTTTATGTGATGTTGATATGGGGGGTAGGTGTGTAATGCCACTTTGTGTTCGAGATACAGCTCACAGGCATATTGAATAAGAATGAAATTTATTTGTGGAACTTGGTGGTTGAAATTAATTAATCACGGAGGCTCTTTTTTGGGTTCCTCCTAGTGTATCATTTTCTGTTTGATGAAAAAGTATTTTACTCGATTTTACTGGAGTGTAAGGAAGGTGGTCGAAACTTTTAGTGAAATTATCTTCTTAATATTCGGAAGAGACGTTTTGATTTTTAAACATCATACTTCATGTATATTTAATATACATATAGGTATACATATTCCTAACATATATACTTCATATATTTACTGCATTTACCACACGTTTTCCGTACATATGTGATACTTTCCTATATTCCTTGATAATAGGTCAATTATTAGATTCAGTGAATAGTACCTTTTTCCAGTTTTACGGTTATTTGTAAGTTGGCATCAGCAAAAAGTAACATCGACTTTACTTTAACTTAACGACATTCTAAAAGGATATAAGCTTTCAATTACGATTACCTTTAAAAGCATCAGTTAGAATTGGTAGAAAAAAATACACCGAAAACTTTAAAAAAGTGTTTTATGTTCAAAATGTGGAACGGTGGGCAAATGAAAAAAATTAATTTACTTTCATGAATTTTCGTCATTTCTCACAAATATTTAAAGTCGGTGTGATTTTTATTTCGTTTTATTCTTAATAATACTTGAAATCCATGGTCGACCGCTTGACTGTGAAATAAGTAACAGCAGCAGTTCCACTAATGATGTGGTAGAAGAGATGAATGAGCAGGAAATCTGTAGGGTTGAACAGAGAACGGAAAAAAATTAATAATTTATTGGAGTGAGACAGTTGCTTTAGCGGATCCTTTATTCATTCAGTGTATTTCGTTTGTCCGGATGCGGTTCATAACAGGTAAAATACCACAGCTTTAGAAATGGTAAAGGAATTGTTAGGTGGGCTACTACAAATATGTCGTTTACAGTAATTATGTTTTTTGTATTCTACGGTTGTTACATTGAATCATTATCAGTCTACCTACCATGCATTCAGAGGACGTGAAAAAATCTATTATTCTTTAAAAATATGTTTATAAATGTATAGATAATCAATTATACTTAATGTCTTTAATCTTAGACAAGTATTAAAAAGTTAGCACTGATTATACCTTTTCAAGGTATTCGTTGTTTCCGAGGGAAGAGATCAAAATCGCATCAATTTTTGCATTTTATTTTCATCAATATGGGAGTAGTAATCATCTATGTTGTTCTTTGTTGTTACTGTTGATGGTGGTAAAACATTGATATCAAAAAGCTTTCGAATTTATCGGTCTGGTATATCTTTATTGGAATTTGTGAAGTATTTATTGGTTGGGTATACGTGTATCATCACAACATACAAAATACAACACGTTGACAATCAAAATAATCATACGACGTATATGAGAATATTTTGGCTATTATCTCTTGTTTTTATTTAGTTTAAAAATGGCATATACATTGATACTTTTCTTTTATTACGTACAAACGTACATAACACCTACTGCATAATATATTTATGTAAAAATTTACACATAACAGCGCTAACCTGTGTATATTGGAATTTTTAAATATATACCTACCTAATAGTTAAATAGTAAATCAATAATTTATGGTAAACTTTTTTCTTTTTTTATTAAAATGAGTATTAGATAGGTATTTGTTGCTAATAAAAAGTTGAAGCAGCTCTTCATACAATAAACAAACAGTCTCTTAAACTATGTTTAAGTTACTTTAAGTGCAATGTTTCACAAAAACTAATCCATTTCATCAAATATGGCTATTATCCATTAATATCTCATTAAAACTACAGCTCTGTCGGCATCATTTGTAAAATTTTCTAGAACATACTCAAAGAAATGAAGCAAATAATACAAAACTTTGTCAATTATCCAAATATTAGAATAATTAGTTTTTGCTGTTACCACACGCCACTCTATTCGTAAAACGTCTCTTATCCAAATTACTTTTGAACTTTCATTTTTTGTCGGCTGCTGTTTCTGATTGAAATTCTGGTTAGGCAGTGCATTTAAATGAGTTTATCCACTTATCGAAGGGTCTTTAATTAAAAGTGGATAGATGGAAGGTGGCATTTTGGTGTTAGTTGTAGTAGGCGGACGGGTGTTATTAGTATGCGTGAATAAAAAGGTATTTTTTTGTGTCTCCGTTGGATAGAAGAGAGAGTGTCTGGCTAAATGCTGAAGCTGAATGTAGCAGTCAGTGACCAAGGCAACCAGCGGGCATTTCGGGGCGCCATGTGTGAACGGACCGTGTTACATACCAAACGGCTAAACGTTTTCTGTCTTGTCGGTTCTTTCGTTATTGAATCTCATCCGTTGGCCGCACATCCGCTATGGTTCAGCTTTCTGTTTGTTGTCAGCTGACATAAACACTTTGATTTATTTAGAAGTATTTGTATTTCGCTCTTCCATTTTTTTTTATTAAACTGTCAGTAAATTTTCTATTTCGTTAAATTAATTTATTTCAAATGATTTATTACAATTTTCCAACTGAAACTTCAAATATTGTTTTTATCTTTTATATGTATATTCATTTTCTAGTTTTGCTAATAGGTTAGGTATACCTTTTTATATTCAGACAATTTTCTTTCGGTATTTTCAGTAAAGTTCTTTTCTTTAAGGGGATAATAGTTCCGAGATTTCTCTAGCATATCGAGAGCTAGAGAAGCACAGTTCGCAGACGCCTTGCTTGAAGTCATTTGGGCATATTTTTTGGGCTCAATAAATTATATCAATAAATGTAAGATCATCAAATACAGCAATAATAGCATGTTTTTCGTACCAAAGTTCTCAAAAATCGCATATGTTTTTTGAAATTTGGTCTCTGTGGTACCATAGATTGGACTTTTAGGTACAATTTGAAAAAAAATTGACCATTTTCGTCTATTATTAACTTTCGGAAACTGTTTTTTGTCAAGTCCTGAATTATACCTCTTTAAATATCCCCTTAAATGGAATGATTCTGCTAAATATTTATTATGGTACGTAATTGTTTTTTTGTCTAGTGATATGCATATTTCTATTAATATAACAAAATTGCTTTTAAATTAAAACCGAATGGTTATATAAAACAATAACAATGAACATTCTTGCATTTTAAGAGCAGCGTCTCGTGAGTCGATTTACTTTCTTTTTATCTCGACTGCACTTGCACGTAACCAACTTTTCTTAATTTCCTATATGTATATGATAACAATGGACTAATTCCATTGTGACAAATTGAATAAGAACCATTGAAGTTTTTTAGTATAGAGAAAGTTTTCCTTACGGTGGGATTTATTACCTGCAGTAACACTTAAAATAACTTAAAAGACAAAAAAATAATAGATACCCTTCTAATTAGTTTATGACCATATGATCGACTGCTATTAGTACCTTAAAATAATCGCCGACAGAGACTTTTTCAAATGAAAATGAATATCTATGATTGTATCCTGTATTTCGTTTGTATTCCCTTTTTTATAGAACAATGCAGTAAGTGTATATTATGTCGCTCTCTTATATTGTTGTAAGGCTCGTTATCTCACAAGTTTGTCGTTTGGGACACACAAGATAGAGAAGTGAGTCTATTTCCAGCCAAGCGATTTATCTTTACTGCCTTCAATTTAATTGGTAGGTGTGGTTCTCAAAACCCACTATGAATTCTAATGAAAACCAAAAAACTTATTAGTCAAATCGATGGGGCATTCGGCGCTATTGGAGATAAAGTTGAGATGGTAATGCGCTTGAACATTAATCTATCCTTCTCAACGATTTTATAATTCATATCATTTCTGTTTTTCAAGTAGTTGGTAAAATTATTACATTTTCCATTTGGAATGATTTCACTTGCGAGGGGGTTCTTTGTCAATAGCAATTTTCTACCGAAACATTGTAAGATATTTGCTTCATTATATTCGCTTGGTAAACTTCGCTTTATTTCGCCATTTTTCGTATAACAATAGAAGGTGTGTATATGATGTATATTTATCTATTTTCCTATCAAGATAATGTAGAGTAGAAACTATAAATATACTTTGAACATTAATCTTGTAAAGAATGTAATTAGGGAATTTCGAGTGTTTGATAGATTTTCCAACGTTTCCTTTCAACACTTTCATTTTCATGTTCATTTTCTTTTTTGTTATATATATCTGCTATGGCACGTAAAAGTGAATTTTAATTTGCACTTCCTTCGATAAGAAGACTTTGAAAATGAAAAAGCATATTATTGAATTATTAAATAAAGTAAAACTCTATCACGGTAAATCACGTTTAATTCAAAATCAAATTTGGGAGCTTTATGGAGGAGGTAATGTTTGACCAGAATAAACGATGTATGATATGCATGTGACAGTTCAATTTACCGTTGTTCTAAAAGTACTATTATGTCATGTTTATACGCTTTATTGAGTGCTAAATAACATGGACGGGGTAGCAACTGGCCAAAACCCAAATTCTTTTCAACTTTTGTTCATATGTCGCCCTTATTTTATTGATTCTATATATACGTATATGGGAGAACGGTATTATTAACTAGGGTTGTTGCAATAAGATATTCTTTCAAACGTCACTCACATTATGTTGTGACGCTAGGGAAACTGATTATTGTAAGCATTTAGATATGATATTTGCAAATACTTCTAGGGGCGTCTTCAACCGATTTCATTTAATACCTAGTTCAGCACTACCACAAAAGGAAAATTGATAAGCAAGTCTATGTGCTAGTTCTTCGAAGGTATATAGCTACCTACAGAGAGCTGATAATTTAAGTAAGTGCTTCGAAATTGAAACTGTACTCACCATTGTGAATTTGGTTGGTCAGTTTGTATGTAGAAGTGATCTTTTATCACATTTTCGAAACAATCTCTTAACAGTTTTCCTATACCCGTGAACATTTGTTATTTCCTGTTTTACCTTCCTACCACTGTAAATATAATGTGATTAAAGGTTTTACACATTTCTACAATATATCTGTTAAATGACCATGATGATTTTAGTTGTAAACATCCTACGAAAATTTTTTTATTGAATTATTTACATTTTCATTTCTACAGTACTTATAGTAGCAACATGTTCTCTTCTTATTCTACTGTGAAAAAGTAAATAACCATTTCCGGCTATAGAATTTTTGTTCGTGACTGCTATCTTAAAATCCGGTTATAAAATTTATATACATAAGAGAACATACAAACCATTCATAAAATATAAAACATACAAATGCTGTTAGCATTTGCTATAACAGGCTACAGGTAGAAATTTGTCTTTGTATTTTCCACTCCAACGATCATACTATGTTTGTTGGTCCTTTAAGCGACCCTTCATACAAATACTCTATAGGAAGTACCTGTAATTAGGTACTAAATGTTCTTGTGGTCAAATATAAAAAATGTGATCTGTTAGGAGATGTTTAACTAATTAGCAGCTTATTATGTTATAAGTACTTTTTCCAAGCCACTAGCTTTTTCCCTTACATTGTGAGTAAATTTGGCATTGTGTGGAAAATCATTAACTGATTACAAAGACCAGTGAAGGGCGGCCAGTTGGGAAAGTTACCAATTACACTTGTTACTTCATCGATTATACATATAGAATCCACTTTTTGAATCTGTAATCTATATTATTATTAAACTGTTAAATAAATTGCAGCTTCTATCTAACCCTTAATCCATGGATTTCCAACATTGGTTCCGGCTGTCAGATATGTACCTAGTGCTACAGTGAAATAGAAATTATACATTAGATTTAATTAATTTAAGGTGAACCCTTTTGAATCAGAGCAAAATGAAACTTTTGAATTAATTTTACACTTCTTTAGTATTCAAATTAAATTAATATTCATTGACATTGCACATCAGCTCATTTCATTTTATATCGGATTACAGCGCGAATGGAAATTATTTAAAAACAAATCGAGTTTGGCATAATATTTTGTTTCCGGATAAAGAGTTATAAAGAAAATTGTTTTTATTGCACCATTTAAACATGTTATTTTCACGTAGCGCATAAAGTTTTGAAACTTTTTTTTAGAAAATATATATGAGTAGGTAGCATACTATAATTTCATGAGCACTTTGACGTGTTTTTGTATTTAATGTGTTTCTACATAATGTACGTTCCAAGTAGCAGCAAAAAACCTCATCAGCTTGGTAATTTTAAGTTTTATTGGGACAAGTTTGTCTCGGGATTATTTTTAAGCTGGTTGAGCCAAAAGACTTTCCTAGAACTTTAAACGGTTTGCATTTTCCGAATCATGCTTTTATGTGGATTTCGAATATAATGATTTTTTTTTATTTCACTAGTTTGTAAACTTTTAAGGATATTTTGCAATTTTTGTTTGTTCAAAGTGCCAGGTAACTTTCATTATTGAAATTTGTTTTATCTCCCTAACCTGCATGTGAGAATTAAATTATAGAACTAAGTAATATATGATGCATCAAAATGTTAAACATCATCACACATACACATCTAAAGCTTTTTGTGTAATATATGAAATATTAAATTCAATTTCCTTATTATTGTTATTCTATTTCCATTGTTGTAAAGTTTCGTTTTTAGTATTTTACTACCTAATATGCGAGTATTATGCAAAAGCCATTATTTAATTACATTTATATGTTTGTAACTATTATTTATCTCAAGGCAATTCATTCATCCATTTGCTTGATGAACAGCAATGTCCAGAGCACTTATATAATTATAAGGTTTACTTAGCAAAAGAACAGAGCTTATGTTAACTTTCGATATCAATCAAGCAAATTAATATCGCAACTTGTCAAGTTCATGAAGAAGATATGAAGACTGTTGGAGATCGTTTGTTTCCCGATTTTGATGGCTGCTCGTGACATATACCGTAAGGTATATAATATATATAGGTATTGTTTTGTTGAGAATACTCGTAATTTCAATTATATGTTAAGTGAGAATATATGTATCGAATAGCAACAGTTGGAAAATCTATTTAGAATCCTGTTTGATTATATTCAGAACTTTTCATGATTGAAAAACGAAATAATAATAAACTATACTGTATAGGGTATAGCGGATTCGTAGCGAAACAGCTACAAGCTGTGGATGGGTATTATTAAGAACAGTGATGCTACAGGATAATTAATAGTAGTAGCCGGCAGGTATTCTAAAATTTCGAATTATCTACATAATCTACATAAGTAGTCGTAAAAAAATGTTCAGTTATCGTAGGCAGTAGAGAACATTTGTGGAAATTGAGAAAGTAAACATAAAACATATTACTTGTATATACTGTGTAAAATTTGTAATAAGTATACGACCACGTGTGTGCTTTTGGACAAATTGAATCAACAATAATGTTTCATTCAGTTTATATGGCCTGTTATTTTTACGAAGTAAATTGCATTTCTTTACATGCCATCCCTACATAATGTTATTGAAAGGAAATGCACGTCATTTCACACAGGCAGATGTCGGTTGATGTTTTTAACAAAGCTGATGGTATGGTCACAAAAATCGGTTTATTCAATTGTGAAAGTTTTCTATTAAATTGTAAATGTGTGTGTATACCACTTAAAAATTTAAGAGGAAATTAAATTATAGTAATCTTGTAAAATGCTAGGGGAGGAAATAGTAATGTTGTAAATACCAGTTTCCTTGCACTATAATACGTATAGAGTAGAAACCTTTATTCTTATTGTACACGTTTCTATTGATTCAATTTATATTAAAATGTCGTAAAATAAATAGTAAACACAATTATCTACGATTTATTTAATTAGATAAATAGCCAATAATTAGGAAATATTTCACTTAAAAATTGTTGTAGAGATAATTACGTTTTAATTATTAATATCAAAGCCAACATGTACTTTGGAATATGTAGTTATAATATTATAGATAACGAATTTAAATTCGGCAGATTGATGGCAAACAAAACCGCAATGAAACTATGCAGAAATGTGTATTTAATTTCCCTAGAGATAGCAATCTGAATCTGTTATATAGCGCCAACCATGTATTATATTATACATAATTATTATATACTTCGGCATGTTCATATAATTGTTTTAATATCTGCCATATACTTGGGCGTTTATCTAAATGTTTGGTAAACATATTACAATTAGTGATTGCCGTAGGTATATTAAGAAAGAGATTACGACCTTTTTTTCACAAATCCATATCTGAAATAAATATCATTGAATTGATGAGATAATTTGTATAATACCTGGTCTAATTTTGTCATTTGTTCAAAGATTGGAATTCTCAATGAGATGGGGACAGACCTGAATCATAAGATGACAATAGAATTGTGACTATGAGCCGTGGCCTCTTGCCTCATGTTTGTAGAATAAGCGCAGATGGTTTGGAGATTATTAGACCGTACTTCCTTGAGTAAATCTGTTATTTCTTCAAGCGAGACCACCTTCGCTATATCACGCTTCTTATTGTAATGACAATCTGTGAAACACTCTTTAAAATATATTAGGTAGGTAAATGTTCCGAATCGTAAATCTGTTTCTATTAAAGCGATTATAAAAATTTTTTTCAAGACGATTTTTAAGTCGAGTTCCAAGTTCCATTTCAAACCTATTCAAATAATAAACCGCCGGGTGCTAGTACAATAACTTAGAGCAAGATCGTTTAAATACTAATTTGAAGTTTGTTTTGTTTAATATGTAAAAGAGAGAAGACTTGCAAGATTTATATAACAATACAAGCAGGTCATATGATGGGCCAAATATAGTCTAAATTGCTCTATTATGAAAGTCATTAATGCGAACATAATATGACTTTACATTTCATAAGGCTGGTTACCGGAGTGGCAAAATCTTGTAATATTATTTCAGTTTGTCGTAAGCAATCCATGCTAGAACAAAATGAACTTTCTTTACATCATTTAGTCCATGGTATTGCACTTAGTAAAATCTTTGTCAATAATTGATGTTCGTCCGCAATATAGCCCCAAGCTATGTATATAGTTACCACATTGATTCGCCCATCTCCTGTCAGCGGAAATCATGATTCATTCAAGTTATATTCGATTTCCATTAATATTAACGAAAATTCGTTCAAGGGTTCAAAACAACGGCTTCTAAATCTTGTATAAGAAATGTTGTTGACGTTATTCAGAGTCCTTACATTTTTTTCTATAACATCTAAATGTTAATCTTAAAAATGAGAACTGGGTATAATGCGACATGACCGAAATTTATTAATATTTTTTGCACACAGCAATAACTGCGAGTCGCTCGCGTTTATAATGTGCAAAATATATGAAACATTTAATTTATTATACTCAAAATATGCTGCGGATATAACCTAATGCTATTTTAACATTTTTAGAAACTTATTTTTTTGTGTAAATTCCTTTTCGTTGAATTGAAGTACAGTTCATTCTTTTTAAAAATATGGTCACACTCATAGACATATATACAGCGGAAAAAACATAAACACAATTTTTAAAGTATACATGTACGGTCTGGTGGATGACAATTCAGCGTCTGGACGTAGCGTCGACACGCTTCGTTAGACTTAAATATCCACGGTCTGTGACAAACAGGCTGTTGGACTACATATTTTGATACAAAACTAAATATTTACAAAAATGTTTTCTTTTTTAAGGACTGTAGATATGTGCATTCATACTTACCTACATTGAATATAGAACCGATGCAGGAGCAAGAAGTTAACTATTTAGATATAAATGTATGTAGTATAAATTTTGTAGTTTAATCACTGAAATTTAATACAACATTAAAATAATACCTATATAACTTTGATGTGTTACATAACATATTACATGGAAGTTGTTATAATTTTATAATAATTATGTTGAAATTAATATGTATGTATTATATGCATGTATTCATATATGTATGTAATACATACCTGGTAAATGTGGCATGTTGGTGTTTACAATCAATTTTCCACTCTAGTTGATAATTAGGATTGCAAAGTATGAAAAGCCTTTGTTTCATATCACAAAAGGAAACAATAAGAGAGACAACTTAAAAATTTTAATATCCTTCGAAGAATATAACTGGTGCGTTCATGAAGAACATCAGTAAAGGTATATGAACCAGAATAATACAAATATATTCTTTTTCAACTTACTTATTTCCAAATCCAAAGCCATGTAAATAGGTACCTAATGAAAGATATTCGTCTTTTACTTTTGTATTATTCATTCGCTAGTTGTATTTTTAATTTCAAATTTAATAATAACTATATCTAAGAATTAGATTAAAAGTCTAAGATCTATATATATGTGTCCTTTAGATTTTTATGAAAGAGCGAAAGAACGATGACTTTCTTAGAAGAGTTTAATTAAATACAAACTTACTTAAAATATAAAATATATAAAATATAAAATTTACTTTACTGATAACAAAGGATGAATGAATATAGGTGTAGGTCTGGATAAATTATCAAAATTAACAAGTACAATTAACAGCATATAAAAATTTAGAAGTGTAAGAGGTGAAGGTAAATATTTTCTTTTTCAAATATATCTACTTCCAAATGATGCCTCTCTTTACTTCTTTAGCCTTACCCTTAACTGTGACGTTAGACGTTAGTTTATTTGATTGAAATAGGTAATTATAATTTTATGAGTTCATAATAAAATATTTTCAGTTCATGTAAAATCGAAACATGATATAAAACCAATTCAATAAAATTTAAAACAATTCAATATACTCTTCGGGTCCGAATAGGGCCTCCTAATAGCGCTTTCGCTTCGGGAATGGGGCGCGTTCGCTTTGCTCACGCGGAGCTCGCTTCGCTCGCCATCGCTGCATCGCAACTATGTTTTATTCTTAAATACATATAGGGGATATTTAATTTAAAGAAATAAATAACAGATATGTAAACATTCCTTGTCTAGTGTTTTTTTGTTTGCAATCATTAACACGTTTTTCAAATACTTATATACGTTATATTTGGATTTATTTTACATATATTTATTTAGGTAACTGATTTTCAATAAAAGAAAATCGAACTAAGTACCTAATCTGATTATAAAGTTGTGTCATTCATTCTCTGATGGTCAACTACAAAGAGCTCTTTTTTAACTGTTTAAGTCATTATCGTTTTGGTAACCATATACTCGTATGTATGTACCTTATAGGTACTTCGAGATAGGTATATTCAATTAAATTCTTACAAAGTTCCTGTTCACTGAGAGGGTTTGTTACTTCTCGTACCTACCTACATCAATAGTAAAAGAGGCGATTAGATTGTGGGGACGTTTGTTACCTTATATCTTGAACCACCAGGTGGAGTGTTTTGATGAGCATATTTGCATATTAAGAATATAAGTGTAGGTTGAAAAGTACATTTTGGTTGATAATAAAAAGACTCTACATAATAATATTTTTATCCTTCTTTTGGATTAATATTATAATGTCCGTCTCATGAATGTAAACTGATTAATAGGTATTCGGTTGTGTTTGAAATATGTATGTATTTGAATTTTAAAGAGAACAGATTTCCGAATACGCTGAGGCCTTTCATCAGAATGTAGCAAATCGTAAGTCTTAAATAACTTGTACAAATATGGGATATAGGTAGGTACTATAACTTTAGATGCAGAGTTCCATTATGCTTGTAACCTTTTCAAATGTCGATTCGATATACCTACTCGTATATGTAAAGAACTTAGTACAGAGAACGATGTGCATTGATGAACCGCTTATCATGAATGTCCATTAAATTACAGTTGTATTTAAGAGTTTAATCAATGTGGAATGTGTATGCATTTAAGTATAAGCCAGGATCAATTATTTCATAGAATGCGTGCTTTTTAAGCCTTAGTAAGCATCTAGCATCCACATGTATGCTGTGCTGGCAAATGTCTGCAATCTCATTTGGCAACTGGTTGTGATTGGAGGGTGGTGGCCCTCCTCATCATTGCATTTCAGGCGTGTTTCAGCGGATTTCTGCACGGGGAATTTGCTCTGTGATGTGAACTGTACGATATGCGGTTATATTATTTGAATCTATCCATTCGAAATATCAGTGTAATGTTGCCATTATGCGTTCATCACACACATACGAAAACATAAAATTATATTGTTTTTATTGATTGTTTAATTGTTTTGTTGGAACTTTTACCATTGTTGATTTTGGGTTGATTTATATTGTCCAGTAATTTCAAAAACAACTAGAATAAACTGTCGAAAGTGAACGGGTTTGAGGAGACAAATTGTTAAATTCATTGTCAACTCTTGTTATTGAAAAAATAACTTGAATATTGATCTTCATATATCAACAATATGAAATGCAACACGGTGACATAACTTTTATAAAATTTTCATAGAAATTCATATCTGAAATAATCATTTAAATACTGACTTCCTCTTTGTTGTAACGCTTTATGCCCTGTTTCTTATATAAATTAGAGAAATTAGAAATTTTATTTACTGCAATATATTAATAAAAACCAGTGTCTTGTATACATTTGCAGTTATGTTACTGTTCTGTCTAATAAAGTAGTAGTACTTTTTGCTTAATCATAATTCATATGCTTAAAAAGCAAATCAGTTCCTTTAATAAAGAGTTTACGCTTATTTGACGGAACCGTGGATTCACTTATGTAACATTGTAATACACTTTATTACAATTTGGTGTTGTTTGTCATTGATTGATTAAGAAATGTTATGTTTGATGTGAAATTGTGAAACTATAAGGAAGTCAACGAATATGTATATTTGGGAGCTTAAAAAAGTCAATTGGTGCCAGATATTCGAAATGGGTTTAAGAGAAATGGGTCAAGTGAAAAACGAATATTCCATTCCACTTTGTGTTCATTTTAAAGAACACGATTTAAAAATTCATATTGAAATTGCAGTTTTGTAAATATGTTAGTAAGAGGGCATTTTTTCAACCCGGAAAATGTACCTAAATAATTTATTTTGTTTATAATTAAATCTAATGTGCAACTTCCTATATGGCTGTTAATTTAATTCGCTAAAGTTTCTTATAGATTTTTAACACGGAATTTTAGCGACTGAGTGACTATTCTCAAATTACGATAATCAAATTAGAGCACGCCATTTGGTAATTTATCTCATATTTCGAGTTCGTATTTCTGATAGGTAAGAAGGTCGTGTTGCTTTATAATTGTAAGTCTAGGAATGTTTTATGCAAAGATATAACAATTTTAGTTGAAGTCCTAACTGTATTTAATTTCCTTTTGTGGAGTACAATAATCGCTAATTGCATTTACAACTTTACAATCTTACTCATGTGTGAGAAACTATTCCGAAAAGCAAAATGCTGAGTTTCATATAGTTTCGGAATTCCATATATGATAGTGTTGTAATTAATACATATTTTTCCACATGATGAGGGTAACAAACTCAGAATAATAGAAAGTGCTTTATGTTTCAAATAGAACAACAATAGAATAAATTAAAATAAGGCATTGTTTTTATTTATATTATACGATTAAATGTCTATAATTAAATTAAACTCATTAAATTATGAAGACGTTTATGTGACCGTCTTTTATTTATCCATTCATTAAAAATAAAAGACGCATAACACCATTCTGTTATTTTTGCCGTAGGTAGGTCATGATTCTTCTGAAATTATTTATTCGTATCTATAGTTATCTAAGTTGTTACATAAATAATATGTTTAAAAGTACAAAATAATAAATAATTCAAAATTTGATAAAAATAATTCAACCCACACTGATTATTGACATTCTCGATATACGTGGAATTATATGTTAGGTATTTGGGATAATATTTTTGCTTTCTCTAAACAGCTTACAATAAAAATATTTTCAATACAAACCTCGAAAAAATCTAAGGAAACTGTCACGTTCCAGTATGGTTATTTTCTAAAGTTTGTTGCTTATACAAAGTTCGAAAAATAAGGATATCAGATCAGAAATGGATAGGAAGGTTGGTTAAGCCGGTAAGTGTGTCTCGTTTGGGGCACTTTTCATTCAGATTCCACATTCTAACAGCCCCATCGTTCGATGTTACAAGCGGCTGTTACGTGCCACGAATTTCGATTAGTGGCAAATATTCTATTGACAACGTTTATATTGATAAGGAATTTTAATGGGACTAATGTACAAGAAAAATCTAAAATTAATAAAAAATATTTTCGTTGAGTATCGTTACAGTTTTATAGATGTTTAGTACATGTACTTTCGTTTCATTTTTATTATAAACATAAATTGTTTGTTTCATACTTTTGCGTATGTTTTTTATTTTTATTTACGCGATATAGAAGCAAAAGAATCATAAAAATGCATGGTATACATAATACTTCGCGGGAGTTTATGAGAATAAAAGAATAATGAGTAATTGAACAATAAGACTTTATTGCAAATGTAAAATAAAATAAAACACCCTGAATAACTACTTAAGCAAATTTTACTGAAGGAAATCACAAGTTCAAGTAGGAATTGCGTAATATTCGATTAGCACGTTCGATAGATAATAATTTTAATTAAATGTCCTGTTCCTTTTTCAGTGGGATACTTTACTTTTAATAGTGCTGTGAATGTGGGCTATAGACTAAGTGTAATATAAAAAATCTTATAAAACATCTTAAATAGAAATAAAGGGGTTTTTATTCGTATTTATTCCGTTTTTTATGACCTCTTAGGCAAAATGAGCATTCTCTTTATTTTTTTTTTAATTTCCCAAAACATTCTTTTGTTTATACATTAAAAGCTCCCATTACTAGAGATTTGTATTTATAGAGACAATAATGCTTATATACTATAGATATTTTATTGCACGATATTGGAATAGCTGCTGTAATCTGAGTCATAACTCAGCAGTGAACTGAAACGAGTATGCTATGTAGTTGTGCTGTACGGGGTGGTAGTGAGAAAGGGATTCGGGCTGAAGGCCTAGGGGCAGACGAGAGAGAGATTAAGTGAAAAATTCAATATGTAGGAAACAGGACATTGAAATCCGGAACAGATCGTTACAGTTATGGATTTATGGAGTCTGTTATCTGTATAACAATACTATTTTGATGGAAACGATTACCAAACGAGAGATACAATTACTGAGTGACTTCTATGTAGGGGGTGAAAGCACGGTTTCGACAGTTTTAATTGTTCATCAATTGATGCAATCGTACGTAGGTATTCTTTAATTAATAAATCAAAAATGTCGAAACAAGCAAAATAATTTCAAATATTGCTTTATATAACACAGTTGCCCACTAAATTTCATTTACTTTTACCTCGACCTTTACCTATAGCTGAATTTTACAATTTCAAACCTTTTCTCATCAATATTTTGGTGAATTCAATTTGTTGTACATTTGGATAGCTTTTTCTATCGTAAAACTGGACAAAAAATCTACGTAACACTAGCTGCATACACACATATTTCACACATGTAATATGTACATGCCCATTATGTTATACCTATACAGAGTTTAAGCGGTATTGAGAATTAGATACGATTTTTAATGTACCTATACATGTAATAATGTAGGTATGTGAGCGAATTTTATATTCAGAACTGCGGATATCCAAAAATGTTAAAAAGGAGTGATGATGACGATGCTGGTGTACCTAATTATACATTTGTACAGCAGGATCCAAGAACCATAAATATTATGTATGGGCACATCTACATATATATATGTATATAGTTACAATAACTTTATAAATATTTATAGATTGAAACGATACCTATTTTTTGTTGTCCAATAAGAAACTAAATTTTCTTATTCATTAGATGCCTCTTTATACCAACGAGTCTACCGATTTTTATAAATGCATTGAATACCAAATGGCTAATGGTCAACACAATATATTGTTTCGCAATGTATAATATTGATTCGTACACATGAGATGAAACACAATGGTATACCGATTACCTAGATTAATTGCTTTCTGGTATCTAGGGTGAGTAAATTGATTTTCGACAGTTAAATGTTCGTCAGATAACCTATCCTCCCATATTCCTTCCAATATCTAACCGAAGAGGGACGCCACCAACAGAAATACCAACTACTGTGAACAATTATATTTCAAAAACCTCATATTATTGCCTTCCAAATTGCATTTCAGTTTCTGTAAATTGCCTTAATATAAAGCACTTTTACTCTTTTAGTGTAATTATGCTCAAAATTCCAATGGTTTCCAATGAATTACCATGTCAAATGCAGAAACCATTTATTCATACTTCATAATAGTTCTATACAAAAAGTCTACGTACATATATGTATACATCGTTTTCTGTGCTTTTAGAAAATTACCTTTTCATTTCATTCATCCACCTATTGGTATACCTACATATGCATAGCATAAGCATAAAGTACATGCATATATCTGCGGATAGGTACCTACTTTAATTAATGTAACTACACATTTTTAACTTTCAACGATATACCTATATAACATATGTAGGTATAGGTCGTATAGGTATAACATTTTGCACATGATGGGCATGGGTACATCTATTTAGATGATAATTGTTAATTAAATTAATTTCCTGCCACTTTTAATACACAAAATGAAATGTATTATTCATTTCTACTTCTATTAGGTCATGTATACATAATTATTGACTTTAATAACATTGAGGGAATTTTGATATCGCTCGTTTGTTTCGAATTTAATTTTTCACAATGAAATGTACTAATAGTTTTTTGTTTTCGAAAAGGTGTTAATAAATAGGGACCTGTTCTACCCTCGTCAATGCAAAAAATGCTCAAGAAGGAATTTGAGTGACAGTTTGTATATATGTAGATATACATAGGTTTGTAGAGGTTACGGGCAGATATTTAACGCAAATTGTTAAGTATAATTTACGTTTTTCAATTGGATGAAATATTCGAGTGCCTTTTTTAATTTGTATCCTTTTATGAGGGGTTGATTAAAATTAAAATTAATGTGTCCACCCAGGCACACTTAGAAATTTAAATAAATAAATAAGCTATTTCGCTGGTTTATTGTAATTTTATTTACGAGAAGAAACTATTAATGAACATCAGCGAATAGTTTAATATAATACGAGTATGTAATTTTTCAAATGTAATACTGCGACCCGTATTAAATTAGGCAAACATTAAACGATTTCTCTAAATAAGAGACCTTAATCAATGCTTTTCTATAGTGGGGACACAAATCACATTTACGGTAATTGGCAGAATGCCACAGGAATTCTTTTTAACCATTAGTCCTACATATTACAATTTTGGACGTTAACAGAAAACGATATGAAAACCGCACAGGCAACCCAATTTAGCAGAATGAAGCAAAGGGTGAGTTAAAGAGTGACTCATGGGATGTGCAGACCTATTAGCATGTCAATGAAGAATATAATCAATAGCTCCATCGATTCCAATTTATATTCCCATTCGGTGAACATTTTTATCCAATTGTCTGATTTATTGTGCCTGGACTGGATACCTCTCTCAAATATATTATTTTAACAATTGCACTTGGCTCGTAATTGAAGTAAGACTCACCCTTTTTCCAACTACAAACCTATACCCGAGACTATACCTTCAATATTTGGCGAAATTTATTTTCTATTATATATTTTTTCACACTGGTTAGGTACCTATATAACAGAAAAGTTTTTAGCATCAGAGGTAGAATTTATTAGAGTCTTTCAACGACACTTGTGAAACTATTTACTGTTAAGTATTGTAGAAAGTTTTCTTAAGCTACAGCAATATTTTTATTTGTCATATTCGAAGCGGATTGTATATTTTGAAAATATGAAAGCATCAAAGACTTCTGTGTGAAAACTGTTCTAAAACATTTTAATGGGAATTTTTTCTAATCTAGTTTAATTCACGAAAGTTTTTGTGGTTATTGTGCAACAACCAAAAATATTGTTGAAAAATGATTCGTGAACGAAACTATAATAACCATATCAGATATATTTTTAAAAAGTATATATAATTTCAAATGCAAAGTCGTAAATATACACGTATGTGGTATAGAGAAATTTGCTTATAGTGAATATTTTTATACCTCTTGATTAGTTTCATCAGGAATGGGAACAGTTTCCTAAGCTACCCTAATACAATTTGCAATTTCTTCTATGACATTGGATTACTTTTTAAAGTATATGTAGGACTTTGTAAAAGCTATACCACAGAAAAATGTCGCCGCTATAATGGAGATATAAGTATATCGTTATTAATCGCACTTCGCGAATACAGTTAGGTTGTTGGAGAACACTCGCTTTTACTTCACGCCTCGTAAAGTTGGTACAAAGAATCGAACCCCTGACGATCCGATATGCTATAGTCAAAGAGCTCACTTTATGCCTTCACATCATGGTCCTGATAATGTGATGATTAAATTACCTACATTTACTCTTTAATATATGCATTAGCAACGGCCCTTTCATCTAAGTACATATTATTACACTAGGTACTTAATATATTAGTAAATATGAACTTTGAACATTTTAAGGGATTTAAATTCTGATATTTGAAATGGGTTTTTCTCAAAAATGGTTTTACATCTTCATCGTACAAGTAGGTAGATGATTTCCTTAGATAAGTTTGTACTCTGTAGAAAAGAACTGTAAAAACGTACTAGAAAAATAAAAGGCAAATAATATAAGTTTGTTGTACAAAATATCATAACATCTAATTCCATTATAGTCGAACACGTAAAAGTTTGAAAACAAGTTTAAGACTTCAAACCTCTAAGCTGAGAAAACTGGTTAGAAGTGTTTGTAGGGTTAGAAGTGATGTCATCACCAAGGGTATATTTATCATACCTGCAGTATTCACCGTCTCCGGAGGAAGAAGCACTCATAGATAAATAGCATCCGCGATGGGTAAATGTTTGCATACCATTTTGTTTAAATTCTTTTTATTAAAATTTCATTTTACTACCATGTGGATGTGTATACTGTTAAATTTTTCATGTAAAGTGAATATAAAACACTATACACAAAAAGATTCGCTCCACTTTGTTATTTTAAAAAGAAACCTCAAAATGGAAGAAAACACAATTTACTTAAATTTAAATCCGAACAAAATATTTGTTTCTTTGTTCATATTTTGTATTGCATACATATATGTATAATTTACATATATGCAGAAACCAATGCCAATATGTGTACATTAACCTTATGGTCGTTGATTTTTATAGGTGTTTTTTTTTTTAATTTTTATATCTAAGTTATGATTTTTCATGGAACCTATTTCGAAATCTGAACAGAACTAAGTAGTACGAATGGAAAGGTGATATATACGATATTAAAATTGTTATATGGAGAGCCGTAAAATATTTTATTGGCAGTGAGAATTGAAATATCAAATTTAAAAGATCCTTCTTGTTAACAACGGTAAAGCCACTAAATTCACGGAATGGTTTTATTTAATATGATAATGAAGCTTAGAATGTATTTTATTTATTTTATAGAAAATGTAAAACCACAATTAGGAGTACACATTTACATATTTTCCTTGCAGCTTTAATAATTAATTAATTTTCTTTTCATATAAGTTTTCTATTTCTTCATCAATTACAAAGGCAATGTTTCAGAAGTTTTTGAAATTCAAATGGAGCTCGCGAATTCCAACAACCAAACAGTAACAATATGAATAATTCCTTAGAGCCATTAAAAGCTCCCCATTTTATTATGCAACTCGGAAAAAAAGCTTTAAATTTACTAAACTACCTTTAATTTGTGTTTGCTTCAAAATCGGAATAGTATTATATTCATTCTTGATACGGAGCGGAAGAATATTTTTACCTTGACTACCTTTGATATGGTATTTAAATTGTAAAGTACTTGTAAGACGATTCGTAATTAAAAGCGTCATGAAGAGCACTTTCACATAATTTAAGATTTAAGAATACGGTCACGCATATTTACGATTTACCACTTTGCTTTCGTCCAATTATAAGAGTACAGTATACCCATTAACCACCGATATTTTCTCTAATAAAGATTGTTATACATTACAGAATTGAGCATATGTATATTATGTATTATATACGAATGTAGATTGATTTATCACAATGACCACTTTTTAATAAAGTAACAAAAAATTAGTACAAAACAAAACATTTCAACTATAATAGGGATAATGCATATACACATTCATATTTAAACCACCATGCTTGGGTAAATGAATAAATAATTTCCAATTCATTGAATAGTTTTTTGTTCTATAAAAGCTAAAATTCAAAAAATAATCGAATACAGCAAAAAATTATTCAAATCCTATATGTATGTATGTATATGCAAATCATACATCTATATGCATGTGTAATATGTACACATATAATAATAAGCTATACGAATATGTATCATAATTTCAATATGTAGGTACTGGTATTATTGTGGTTATCGGTAAAATAAAATACAATGGAATTCAAATTCACTTAAGTATTAGTATATAATGCCTATCTAGGTGTAGGACCAGTTGCGGTCGAGATCCAAATCGACCCAGTTGCGGCCCTAGAAGTTTTTGCTGGTTATCAATCGAACCACTTGCGGTCCGGTTTCAGTTGAGACCGCATTTTTGCAATAATATATGTATGTCTATACTATACATATACATATTGAGTATCAATTGTTAGGTATAAATATAAACTGAAACTTTTTAAAATACCCTTTTTCATATTGAAAACGTAAACTGTCTTGTTAAGTTTAAATCCGTTAGGTTAAATTAGGTTTGTGTTGATTCAGTTAATTAAAAAAAATGAACTCGCTTCGTGTCGTATCGAATTTGCACGGTCTCTTCTGTAGACTTACTATTAGATACATATATATCTCTATTGCAAAAGATGTATATGTATTATGAATATGTACCTACTACAATTACCTACATCCCGGGCCGCAAAGTGATTCGATTATTAACAAGTAAAAACTTTTATTGGCGCAACTAAATCAATTTGGGGTCTCGGTCGCAACTTGTTCGTATTCTTCTATATCTGATTTAAGGAATACGGACCAGTTGCGACCGGACCAGATGCGGCCGAAACCTAAATCGGCTCATTTGCGGCCATAGAAGTTTTTACAGATATTTAGAAGTTTTTTAGATATTTTACAATTGTACATGTACACTTAAGCCACACTATACATACATACTAACTTGTTTCTGGGGTACCATTTATTCGCATGATAAAATAGTGTTTTGGCACGACAAAATTGGTATGTTTTTACTACAGGAAACCGGAAACTTAACCCGGGCCGCAAGTGGTCCGATTGAAACCAGGTAAAAACTTCTATGGCCGCAACTGGCCCGATTTAGGTCTCAGCCGTATCTGATCCGGCCGCAACTTGTCCGTATTCTTATAGAATGTTATGTATGGGTATTATAGCTCATAGTTATTTCAAATACCATTTCTAATATTGTAATAATTGTAAAACCTCTTTAGGAAGTATGTATTTAAACAGTTGATTCCCTTAATTATAAAATCGATATAAATGAGTTTTGACTTTCAAGAAAACAACTAGCTATTCAACTCACCTCAGTTTCAGAAAAATTGCAACTAAAATTTTAAGTTCTATTAATTAAGGACAGAGAAAATATTTTATGTTTGTGTGTTATAATTGGCAGTGTGTAGGGTTTAACTCCCCAATATTTCATAAATTGTCCTCGGACCAGGTTGTGGATATGCCTATATTTACATACCTTACACGCATGGCTGCTCTACTACTAGAGACTTTTGCCTCAATGTGGCCAACATAAAAGTGATACACGGTCCTTGTGTTTCTGCATAATACCCTATTCATATATAAAATGGTTTCGTCACATTGTTCCACAGATATGTAAAGTACGTTTTTTATTATAATGTTTCGCTGTTTGAGTTTCTTTTCATCTTTTATTCGCTAAGAATTACATCATATGACGCATTTTGTAGGATGATCATAAAATATTTAAAGAGCAAATAAACAATATTTTTTATTTTATATCAAATTCGTTTTAACATGTATCTGCTTTGACAATTTTGCTATTTAAAAAATAGACTTATGTACCTACAGAAAAAAATAGATCTGTACAGGTTGGCATATGCAATGTAATTTAGATATCTATACCTATTTATATGTTTACATCTTTTCTTTATAAAACAGTTAGAGGTATAGCAACTTCAAGTAGGTATGAATGATGTTAGGTATAAAAAAAAATTTGTAATAATATAGTTAAACAAAAGAAAATCCCCTATTCATTTTTATAAAGAACCCAACCTATATACATAATATTAGGTATAACTTTTCAATGAATTTTCTTCTATAGTTCTGTATACAAGTTGGTTTAAGCACCCAACTTTTTTGAACAAGTAAATCATATTTCGTGATAAATTTCACGAAGTGGTAAAAAGAAATAGTGAAAGAGTTTTCTTCGCGTGAGAAACGTTATACAGCGCCGTCGGTCAATAATAGAACTAATCCTGCACGACAACGCACAATCAATCTCTTCTCGCTAGACTCACTTTACTGGCCATACATTCGAAAAATTACAATTGTGCTGAAAAATCTCATTTACATATTTTCTCGACTGCTATTAATGAAAATTTATTATAAGTAAAGTAGATGATATTTTTCATAAATTCTCTTGTTATAGACTCTTCGAACGTAATGAAGTATTCAACAAGTTATCATGCCATCATAATTTAGCAGCTGTGAGAGTTATTATAGTTAATACTTAAGCGAATTTTATTTGGTAAATTCTGAATTTTCATTCTTGCGGGAGGGTTTGTATCCGATATCAGATTACCAGTCTGAAAGGCATTCTTGCTTCATAAACTAAGTCAAAGAACGGTCGCTTGTCGGGACTCACAGGTTGAATTCAAGACCAAATTGTTCTGCTAGGCCTTAGAAAAACCTTTAATGAGTTTTACTGAGATAATTATTTTGGAAACGGTTTTATGTTGGACATATTAATGAATATGTAGCTACATAGGCACATATATTCTTAGAAGAGATTGCATCCGTATAACACTGTCTAGAAATCGTAGTAGACAGGCACTATGGAAGATATCCAAACATTTTATTTCTAAATACATTATTATCACAGATATAACTTAAATACCTACATAAATCCGTGGAATATTATAGAACTTAGGAAAGGACACTGTATATTTTTAAATATAGGTATGTTATGTCTCTGGACGACACGTCACCTATTTTTTATAAGTTTCTCATGCTTATTTTTTTTCTCTCTTAATTATTTTTGCTTATTAACGTTATAAACACTTGGAAATTAAAACATTCAATTTCTATTGGTATTTGTAGATTTCTTTTCCAAGAGTCGTATCTTAAAACGTCTTAAGTACCACCTTATTTGAGTGGCTTAAGTAATAAATTTGTCAAGTCTCACTCCTTTGGTCACGTATAAGTGTAGGAGGAAAATGATCTCGTGAGACTTGCAACCAAAACAATTTTACTCCCTTTATAAGTATTATGTTTTGAATCTTATAATTTTTAGTAGTCAGCGGTAGTTAGTATTGGTACGTTATACACTTCAGTTCGGTTACCTAACTACTTACTCGTGGAACAGAATTAGTTCTTAAACTGTTATCCGATTTATTATTAATATGTGTTTAAACAATTGTTCGAAGGACAGTTAGTCTTTTAACATTTTTCTCTTAAACTATAAAAATAATACGATTTGGATTATTTCCGATCGTCTTTTAAAATATTGTATAATCATTTAATAAGAAATAGAGTAGTTCTTAAACTATTTTTCTTCTGTTAATAAAATATGTGTTTAACAATAATGAAAAGGGCAGTGAGGTTTTTAACACCCTTCTCTTAAAAATAATACTATTCGGGTTGTTTTTCAGATCGTTCATTTTAAAATACTGTATTAATTATTTTGAAGTGTAAACTTTTGTTTTTTATTCATTGTTTTTAATACAACACTTAAAATTGTTGTGTGAATTTTATTTTTTCTTCAACTTCAAAATCCTGAACCTAATAATACATAAATATGTATATCTATTAGATCGACTTCTAGTTTATATAGATATATCTCAATACGTACTGGAAATTAATCTGGGCCTCTTCGAATACTTGTATATGTATCATAATTTATAACTGTT
This sequence comes from Silvanus unidentatus, assembly GCA_963930825.1. Lineage (NCBI taxonomy): Eukaryota > Metazoa > Arthropoda > Insecta > Coleoptera > Silvanidae > Silvanus > Silvanus unidentatus. The sequence goes on from OZ005760.1 coordinate 18,573,542, forward strand.
GGCACTGATCACATTTACTTTTTATTTTATAGAGTTTTACTTCTAATATGAATTTAGGTACCTAAATAATGATGTCATCCAAAATAAATAGCACTTCCATATAGGTAACTGAATTTGTCAATGATTCTCGAATTTACTTATTCCTGCTGCACTTTTCCTGAACGGCTGTTACGTGTCCCTGCATTTTGGGTATAATGGGAATAATTTCCACCCAGAACGTATCCACAGTATATCTGTACCAAATATTGAAGACAATTTAAAAAATATGCATAGTCACTCCAAAATTTGAACACATTATGAAGAAGTAGGATTTATAGGTATGTCCTATATTTAAAGAAATATAAAATGAAACACTGCACAATGTATTTAGTCAATTTTATCTTTAAACTACTGATATAAATCTAAATTATTAATGACTAATTCATCGAAGTTATTTGTTCTTTTAATATTGGAGATTATTTTTAGGTATTTCATTTGAATATTTTATATAAAGTTTTACTAAACAGTTCTGAAATAAATATTTATTAATGTAAGTAGGTGAAATTTTCATGGAACATACAGTTTAAAATGATTATAAGACATTATCCGTGAAAATAAACATAAAAATATATACGAAATGGATGGTATAAACAACTTCAAACGTTGGATGTAAATTGTCGGTATGTGCTTTTTGTTGAAACATCATTGAAAATAGGAGTGTAGAGAGTTAGAGACTGAATTCGTAATGTATATAATAGTACCTACACATCCCTGGTGATATTCGGTAGCCCCCCTCGTATCCGATAAAGACTCATAAATATCACATTAGTGGCTGACGGTGTTTCGACGGAGATGCGCAACGCGAACATTACTTGCTCGTTTGCCGCAGCCTTTGCCGCAAAAACCGACTGCGGCTGTTACGAACAGTTATGTGAGGAGTCCCAAGTTGTGTTCCAGATTATGTCCTCCCCAAATGCTTCTTATTACACACTTATGTCATATTTATATTTCTGTCATTCTACATAGGATTAGATCGAGATATATTGTTCTCTTGTCTCTTGTACATACACATTTCTGCCGCTTGCATTACCCTTCACAATCAAATGATGTAAAATAAACACAATACAGTGTATATGGTACAAACCCGGGTAATAAACAAATAAATTAACACGAGGCAAATACCGACCAAGTTCTGGGTGAAGTATTAAGACCGTTCTGAAAATAATATATAAAAAAGTACGTTAATTTGTGTTGACTAAAATGCAAGAATAAGCAATCATTCATTCATTCAAGCATTTCCTTGTATTTATTTACGCATTTTAGAATATTAAATATTGCGCTGGCTTTACTTACCAACAACCTCGACCAGGATTTCCCTTATGGTCATATTGGGGAACCCTTTCGTTCATTGTAATAATAAAATCGCACGAACGTCTTGAAGGGTGTTAGGCGTCTCCCAACAATACATTTATCTTCACATCTTGGAAGCTTAAATGTTATATTATATAAAATAATAAGCCTAAGTAGCCTCTCTCTTAAGGTACTACCAGTATGGCATCAACGACTGCAATGCCAATTCATTCAAACACTACGGCAAGAATGAATTTTCCCAACTACAGCGGCTCAATTAAATAAAATATTATTCGATTAATCTAAACCGAACAATGAAATGCATCATGCATGTAATTAAAAGCAATTACATATATCAATCATAGATATAAATAAGCAAATCAACATAAATTAGTGAGAAAACGTACTGATCAAAAATATCTAACATATTGTGTATAGGTAATAGAGCTGTAAACTAATTTTTGAAATGTATCTATATCGAAAGTCTGGTGAATATAAAGCACAATGGTAAATTTGAAAAGAGCTAAATATTTATAATTTTCGCGTAATTAATTATTAAAAATTAAAAATCCGACATGTTACCGGTAACACTCGAATCATTAAAGACGTCACTAATTAAATATATCCAAATCCGATTAAATTTTAATGACAAGTCATTTCGCTTAATACAATCTATTCGCCTAAGCGGGTAAAATAGGGAATTTTTAACTTAGTTTACAGCTCTATTGTCACTAATAGTATATTAATGAATGAGTTGCATAAGGCAAATTTTATGGCAAAAGTGGTGCTGATTATTGCTGATTTGCTTAGAATAAAACATGCAACCAATAAATCAAAACAAGCACTTGTCATTTGAAATTTATGTCAATTATGTCATAGAGTTAGAGAATTACAGCCTCAAAAAAAAAATCGCTAAGTTTACAGCTGGTCGTGAATCAGATTCACGCTCGCATATGCGGGCGTGAATGTGGTTGTTATCGTACCGAAATGCAAAAATGTGTTTACTAACTTATACCAAGCACACAATAAGAAACAATGTTTCTTAGTAGTGACAAGTATCAGACTGAACTTGTCACTCACTAGTTCTTTTCTTTCTCCCTATGCGTACTTAAGAAACATAAACATGCTATAATTTGATGTGTGTGAAGCGCACATGCGAAATGGGTTATTTGTCCCCTATATAAATACTTTGAAATAGGACACACTAAATATATCCACTTTTACGGATACATTAATAGTACTATTACTATTAGAACAGATAGCTTTATTGTGAAAGTGTGCATGTGTATTTGTTTTGTTTTATGATGCTTCTGGAAGTACACTTTAGGTTTAAGTAATTTACTTAAAGTAATTTTTTTTTTGAGAAGGAGATTTTTGACAATGTTGTTTAGCGTTAATTTAATAGCAACACACTTTATTTGAATAGTGTTCTAAAATGTGTGCGTCAAAGAAAAAGTCTTGGATGCATTAGCTTAAGAGCAATTCTCTTTTAAACTTCTAATTAAGGGAGACAACACGATAAATATGTCATTAATCATAATTATAACAGCATCTAATTGACTTTGATTGACAACAATCGTTCCCTAACCTATACATGATTACAATAATTAGAAAATTAATTTTTCTGCAGAGAATATTTTCTAGATGTAGATAGGTCCTAATATTTTTATGTAACACTATGATTTATTGAAAATTAACCTATTTTTCATTTTATTGAATGTTTGATTTTATTAAATTGATTTTACTGCAATAACGAATTATAAATATGTAGATAAAACAGTCAAATGTGTGTATTGTTATACAAAGGTATACAAGACACATATAAAAAAAGAATATGTAAATTTCAGGTAGTAAAATATATTTTACATCAAATCCGGTGAATGGATAATATATAGATCTGTGTAAAAAATCAAATGAATCACAGTCCTATGCTATATTGCTATCAGGTTCCGTTAAAGACATTTATTAATTAAAAACAATTAAAATTATTAGATTTAGAATAGAATAGAATTATTAAATGAGAATTATTTTTTTAAATAATCCACATTCTTATATTAATCATTATAAAATAATTTAGAAAGTCAACCTTCAAGGGAGAACTTTCATGATTAATTTATTTGTAATTCCTGAGGCGCATAAATTGTACATACGGTTTAAATTTCTTATCTTCGGCTTAAACTGCAGTTTTCAATTGTTGCAACTTCTCCGAACTGACCTGCGTCGTTTTCGGCACCTAAGGGTGTCAAAGGTCTACAGTTCGGGCAATAGGGGCCATTCAGTTATATTTGTATATTTTTGTTATTGGGAGGGTGGTCAAATCCAACTTACGAATTAGGGTCCACTTAGGGTGCCACCTCTCCTCGTATTCCGATATTTTTTAAGATTGATTCCAATTGATTCTGTAAAAGGAGTCAGCAATAAGATCTTTTACGAAAAGTTAATATTTTCGCATATTGTTCTAGAGTTAAATAAACGTTGTAGGTATTCTTAAAAAAGTAACCCGTGTTTCGTCTGATATCAAGATTTCTTACATTAAATATATAAATTATAAGAAATTATAGTTTGAAAGAGCTTTCTATCATAGTGATGCTCAACAGTAATTTTCGCTAATTTCTAATTTCTATTTTTTTAAGAAAGGGACTGTAATAGTACGAACGCGGGTGAATTTTATATTAATCAAACGACGGAATTATAGTACCAACCAGGTACTAGACAGAGTAGACCGACTGAAATAAAGAAAAAGTTAGAATTAGTCAACGCGACTAAGTGAAACTTTTAGTACATTTTAAAACATTACATATAGTACACAAAACCGTTTGTTATGTAGATCATTCCAGCAATCATAAATTATTAATTATTGAATGAAACACTATTCTAGGTTTCCGTCTACCAATATCGCGGTATTATATTAAATAAAATCCCACTAGCGTCCTAGTGGGTACCAGGCGTCCCTGATAATGTGGACAAGCTTTTAGTCCTGGATCGCAGTCAAATCCTATGCCCTCTTACCAGAGGTAAACACAGCATTTAGTGTATAAAATTTATAGTGCGATATCAACACACTTCCACCACAGGATTTTGTATTTTGTATCCTTCTGCATTGCAAGACCGACAATACAGTGGCTAAAGCCAAATAAAATTAATTTAACACAAAATTATGTTGAATGACCTTATAACACAATAATGATGCATCATTTATTCGCGTACAGATATTAGCAAGTGAAATTTAATAAAAACAATAAATAATTACTAAAAATACTCACCAATAATTGTAATCACTAGACACCGATCTAAATGGTTTAACAAATAACTAACAACTGAGCTGACTGCTTTTATTCTAAGCCAGAACACAATTCGCCCTTTCGCTGGATCAGCAATATTTCGAACAGTACCCTTCATTAATTGTTCTATTTTTCGTACACACAGAGGCGGACTGGGGTCCCTTACAGGACTTAAAATCTTATAAAAGATTATCCTTTCAAAACGAAAGTAAAAGTACAGTACGTACTACATAGTGAGTTACGCAAATCCACATTTAATGTATTGTTACTCTATCCGTTTATAATTTACGGCATTGAGTTGGCGTTTTTAATAAATCTACAAATTAAAAGTCATTTTGACATATTATTCGAATACTCCAGTCCACGATCTTATATAAATGATCTTATATAAGATCGTGCTCCAGTCCTAAAGCTGCGCTTACACACTCATGCAATTTGCAAACAAATTTGCGCAAGCAAACCGTTGTTTGTGAGCACAAGCATCAAATTTGCGCAAACTGGCTTGTGCTTACCTATACATATATGTAATATATTATTCCAAACCATAACTTGGTGAGTATACGATATTGTCATTTAGATTATTTTGATTTTTTGTTTAGGTTTACCTATACCTAATTTTGTTAATGAGATATAGGTAGGTATGTACATACATAAACATATAAAAGATTATGATTCTTTTTTATTCTATTTTTTGATTCTTACCGCGTGGCCTACGAGGATTCATGTCACTGCCGCTCCATATGGCCGTTGCACTCGCCTAAATTTCACTCTTGAAAATGATTCCGAATTACTTTAAAATTTCGTTTGGTAACTAGCGATCCCTAGCGGTTGAAAAATTGAAATACTACTCAAAAATGAACGATTGTTACACAATGGACAACTTGCATGAAATGGGGATTTTGAAATAAACCATATGACTCGATAGAGGAGTGAAATTTACATGACAATTTTTTTTTTATTTTCATATTAGCCCACTAATTACGGAGAAAATGATGATTTTCCAGAGCACTTTTCAAATCTACGGAAAGTTCACTAATCGGCAACGTTTTCGGCTATTTTTCTCTGTCTTACGCGTTAAGATCATTATGTTCATGCACACTATTTCACACAGATTAGTTGAGCGCGTAAGTATTTGAAATTCAAATTCAAACTAACCGGGAACTTAAACAAAGTGCGCTCCTCTGTCGAACCTTGTTTAACTCATTGCCCCTTCTGGCCGGGAGGCGTGGTCTATTTGCGAAATTGCCATATTGCAACTTTCCGTAACCTTGAAAATTTCGACTTTCAAAGTCAATTTTAGGGGCTTTAATGAACTTTAAAAAAAAATTGATGAATAAAACCCACCCCAATTAAGGGTCTATTTTCAGAATCCGTAATAAAAAAATTTCATGCAAGTTGTCCATTAGGCTTCTCCAAGTGACGTCACGCGCTCCGCAGCTATGTTCAGTTTAATTCTTTTTTTTTAAATATCAACTTCTTGGAATTCGTATATTTTCTTAAATTTTCAAACTAAATCGTATTGATTTCATCCGGAATGTAAAGTTTGTGCCTTAGTGAACATTTTTATGTATTATGGTCTTATGTCTCCTATTGTAAATTAGTTTTTATAATCAAAATAGATTGACATAACCTCGTACGCATTTCTTTGGTAGGCCGTTTTTACCAACAGTTAATAGAGCAGTCCAGGGAACTGTCAGTTGAAAAAAAAAATGGCGTCTGTAGTACAAACAAACTTGTTTTGAAAGTTAAAATTGAGGTTTAAATCAGTTTAAATCTATTATTTTTGAATTTTACACTATTTTTTCTTATGAAAACGTTATGTCTTGTGGTGTTATATGCTTAACGAAGCAATTACAAAAGAAATTTGGTTAAATATTTCAGAATTATTATAAAAAACACTTTATACACAAACCTCTATGTAAGTTTCGGTTAAATGGAGTTATAAATGAATAAATGCCATCAATCAAAGAGATCTATCAACAAAAAACATAAAATACGATCTTCTAAACGTGTTATTTTAGGTGCATCCCAACCGGCACTTCTTCAGGATGCAAAATAAAGATGTGCTACAGTTAATTTTTGAGTATAGGGAATTCCACAGGCCCTAATTTTACTCTTTTAAATACCTCAAAGTGTCTTGGGACATAAACATTGATTTTTTACAAGTTTCTCTTAATTTTGAATACACCAAACACTTGTTGCAAATACAAATTGGGTTTATTCAGATAATTTTGGAATATTTAACCAAATTTCTTGAGTAATTGCTTCGTAAGCCTATAACACCACAAAACATAACGTTTTCATGAGAAAAAATAGTGTAAAAATCAAAAATAATAGATTTAAACCTCAATTTAAACTTTCAAAAAAAGTTTGTTTGTACTACAGACGCCATTTTTTTTTTCAACTGACAGTTCCCTGGACTGCTCTATAAACTATTTTAGAGGTTATTCGGAATCACTTAAACAGGGCGAGTGCAACGGCTATATGGAACGGCAGTGACATTAACACAGAATAACAGATCTGGTATTCTGTGACATTAATCCTCGTAGGCCAGTCCTACCGTAACATTCAAAGTTTCAAAAAATAACGCCATCTAGTGAGGAAACCAATAAGTTCATTTTTCTATGAGTTTGCGTTTTCACATAAATTTGTGTTTGTAGAAAATGTGTTTCTATATGTGATCTTAAAAGTTTATCTTATTCTTTTTCTATTAGTGAAAATTTGTGTAAAACTTCGTTTTTCTATCTGTTTTCATTTCTATAAAAGTTGATATTTAGGTATATAAAATTTTCCTCATTTTCATAAGTATAATATTTATTTTATGGAGTCATTTTTTTAATTTTACTTTTTTTTAATTACTAATGTCCTGAACAGGACAGAAAAAAAGGAATACTAAATAGTTTCCCTTAATTAATATAGTGTGGCGTGTTTTCGCGGACCCGAGCCGTTTTCTCGAGCGCCAGGTGTTTTAAGGCAAAACACCAACCGTACCGCGGGTAGAAATGTCAGTGGAGAAAATATAATCCAGGGGTCAATAACAATGTGATTAATTAAACGTACCGAAATAAAATGAAAACAGAAACAAATCCAACTCCAAGTTAATTTATTTAAACTGATAAATCCAAAATAAAAGAAATAAAAATGAACACTCGTTATGAAATAAAAAATAAAATTTACTCGAACCAACTTACAAAGAAAACAATAATAAATATGCGGAGGTACGTTAATTGAAAGAAATAATCATGCAGAAATAAGCGGAGAAAATGCAGAAAATACACGATGCAGGAATATAAAAGCGGAAACACCACAATTTCACAGCACTTAGACAAGTAAATTGCAGTAAAGTATAAAGAATCAAACTCAAAATGAACTAAATAACAACTCGAAATAAACTCAAAGTAAAACTTATCACAATTCAAAAACAGATCAAACAGGTGCGCAGTGCCAGTGGACAGACAGACAGATTTCCGAACAACACAGAGTTCCCGTTCGGAAATTTTACAGTCAGAAAATAATGAATTTTTAGGCACTTTGCAGCCGATTTTATATGCGGAAATCAAAGTAGGGATTCTGAGTACGCGCGGAAGAGATAATGACGTCAAAAACACCCCAAAAAACTATAGAATTCAGCGGTGGGGTACTAGAAGTACCAAAAGAGCGGGGGGTAATTCATGTAATTAGAATAATTAGCCTTGGCTAATTATTCAGATTAAAAGAAAAGAAAATAACATAATTCAGAATTGGAAAAGAAAATAAATTGACAGATTTAAGTAAAATAAAATGCGGTTGACGACATAACTCACCCCTTCATCTACGGGGTTGATTCATACGAGTGAACCAGGACTCAGAAACACACATCAGAAAATATATGCGGATGCGGGGGGTTAAATGCAGGAACAATTCAGGGGAAACAGGGTAAAATTGGAAGCGGCGTGGTTGACCACATTCCAATGTGCAATGTTCATAAAATGTAAATAAAATAACATAAATCAGACTTACCCTGTTAAATGCGGTGGTTCAAAGTTAAAAATAGCCAAGAAGATGCAGTAACAACACTCGTAATTGCACTTCACAAAATTGCAACACGTGTAAATGCAAAAATGACTTTTTGTGAGTAAATTCCACAGGGCAATTTTGGTTGCGGAAGTACTTCCACCCGTTACAATTTTTAAAACGCGGTACAGGTGGTTGACTATGGTCAATACCTTAATTGGCAATTAATTATTCAGAAACAAAACAAACACTTAACCTTAAAATAATGCAGAAGATTAAATGTGTCGATAAATGCAGATAAATATTGAATGCAGAATAGAATTAACTAAATTAAGCGGGAAATAGTCAGCGGAAAGTAATCAGGTAATAAATCAGACAACAAATCGCTATTAACATTGTATTAACGAAATGCATTTCAGGTGGCCAAAATGCAGGTTCGTTACATCCCCCCCTTTCTTCGGATAAAAAAAAACGATTAGTTTTTTTTTTTTTTTTTTTTACAATGCAGCATCCGAGAAGGAAGTGCAACTATATGCAGATGCGGAACATATCACAGATTCAGTATAAATTAGCGGAACAACGTACCTTAAACTATAATACAATATATACAATAAACATAACAGTACATAACAGTGTAATAAACATTTTCAATAAAATCAGTTCACAACAAACTTGTCGTTCAGTCAAAATAAACATTAACAAAGTTCAGAAAACAGCTGATAGCAAAAAAAAATAAACCTTGTTCATAGTAAAAACTAGTAATAATCAATAATATCAGAATAAAACATAATTGCAAATAAACAGATAGTCAAATATAACAAAATAGAGAGTAATTAACAATTGGTATTTGACTAATAAGCGGAAAATATAATGATAACGGTCAAACTACGACTTGTGGTTCTACAAAACTAAAAGAAATACACTAAAATAACTAAAACAAATTTAACAAATCGTTAAAACGTATCACCACAGGATGTAGTTAACAAACAGAAAAAACTATCCATTATAAAAAAAAACAAAACTACATGAATCCTCGAAAGAAAACTAAAAATAAACAATAATAATAACATGTAGTTTTATATATGCGGAAAGGGAGAAAATAATTAACAGAAAGTAAATGCGGAAGGAGACTAAAACAAAAAAAGATTCTTGTAACAGAAAATCAAAACAATAAAACTGGTGCGGCTAATATAGGACTTAATGCAGACTCTCCAGGGACATCACTTCTTCTGGGGCCGCCAACAGCAATTGGACGACAAGCGACCCAAACGTCCACAGCCGGAGCAGAACGTTCGTTTTTCTCCCTTGCAACTTGCCTGTGTGTGTCCTCTGTGTCCACACCGAAAACAACCACTCTTATGGAAGACATTAAGTAGGTATTTTCCTTCAGGGGACACCGCCGGGACACAGGGTTCACCCCGTGGTTCCCAGGTGGTGATGATCGGTGCCAATGTCTGTGTCCCCTGGCTCACACACTTCACGGAATTTACAGACGACGTTTCAGCAAAAATGACTCTTCGTTCTGTCTGACTCGCTGCCTCTACCAATGTCGGTTTGGGACGTTGCGGGGGTGATTTGTCGACGGGGAGAGACTCCGAGGATGCGGGGGGTAGTCCCTCCTTCAACCCTTTCGAGTCATCAGCTGTGACGACCACGGCCATCGCTCTTGAACGGTGACCTCTAACACCGCCAGGTTGACGAACAAACACCGATGAAGTGGGTACTTCCGGTGACATCCGGGGCATCAATGAACGGCCGCGTGACAATAAAGTCAACCGTCCTCTGGTGGCCTGACCTCGCCCTCCTCTTGTAGGAAATAGCTTATCGGACATCTAAAACAGAGTATTAATCATAGAATAATAGACTATCTATTATACTTTTTCGTGGCAAACCACAGCGGGAAAAATGACAATTTATGCGGGTTAACAGACTGGTTAAAGGGCAAGGATTTATTGGTGTCGGGACCGCTTCCAACAACAGTTGACAGACAACGTATTTAATTTCCCACAGCCAGAACAGAAAGTGCGTTTGACGCCTTTGCAATCCTCTTTCAAATGTCCCATGTGTCCACAACGAAAGCAACATCGTCTGTGGAACGAATTCAGCAAATAACCGCCTTGTGACGACTCGGCGGGTAACACAAAGGGGGCACGAGACGCATAACCCTCTGGAACAGGCAATTGCGAAGACGTAGACGCGGTTTTCGACGTTGTGGGTGTCCCTTTCGATGTCAAACTGGCTGCACAATTACATTGGCAGCATGGTGACGGTAAAATCTCTGGTTCGGCGGCCCTTTTTGTCTGTTTTTTAGCTTTAGCGGTGTTGTGAGTGGTCGGCGTCGAGGGCTTGGAAGCGGGGGCCCTTTGGGTACTTCCAGAGTGTCCACCACTACGTTGTTGACTCGATTGTTGTACTTTACTGGGAACTTTCTTTTTTGGCGGCTCAGATTCACCATGTCGGACACAACAACAGTGGGCAGTGTGTTCACGGGAGGTGGACGCTTTCGTTGACGACGTTGACGGCTTGGGGTTCGACACCATGGCTACAGACACTCCAGAGGACTTCCTCGTATAAAACCCACTTGTCTTAGATCCGTAAATCCTCGTTTGGGAAGCCGTTTGACGCCTTTTTGCCTCTCGAGTTTCCACCAAATCGTCGTCGTTATAGCACAATTCCAACACGTCTCCCATTTGACTTTTATCAGCTAAAACAAAACATTTCCAATTACCAATTTGTACAACACCGAATTAAAATTTAGCGGACAAAGTTATGCAGAAGATGCGGCTTTTAGATCCTTAACATGAATGCGACGTAAGCGGTGTCCATTTGCTCCCAACAAATCGAAAACAACTGGCGAATGGACTTTTGTCACTTCATATGGCCCCGAATATTTCGGTGCCAATTTAGCGGCGAATCCTTGGGCAGCTGAAGATAGGTGGTGTTCTTTTCTGAACACTTTGTCACCTAAATGCGGTCTCCAGTCTCGTCTGCGGAGATTATACGCCTTACTTTGATTTGTGAAGGCCCTGTCGAGATTTGTTCGCACCAATTGGAACACTTCGGCCAGCCGGTCCATCTGGAACACTCTATGACGCACATCTTCCGTCGACACGTCTCTTTCGGACCCTGTGTCATCTGCGGAAGCTGTCGTTGTGTTCCCTTCTCGATATAAAGCGGCGGGCACTTCCAATTCACGGCCAAAGTTGAGAAATGCGGGTGTGTATCCAGTAGACTCGTGGACTGCAGTGTTGATAGCGAAGAGGAAATCGGGGACATGCAAGTCCCAATCCTTGTGATTCGCTTCACAATATTGTGCAATCATCGTCTTCAGAGTTCGATTGGTACGTTCTACCGGATTGGCCTGCGGTGTGTAAGGCGGTGTAAAGCGGTGGTGAATTCCCATGTCTTTCAGGAGATTGTTGAATATGCGGCTGTCAAATTGGGTGCCATTGTCGGAAATGACAGTATCTGGGCAACCAAATTTCGAGATAATATCTTCATACAACCCCTGGGCGACGAGTCGAGCGGTGGCGTTTCGTAGCGGACGTGCGTGTACCCATTTAGTAAAGCGATCGTGAAATACCAATAAAAAGGTGTTTCCTTTCTTCGATCGCGGTAGCGGACCCACTAAATCGGTACTTACAGTTTGCCAGGGCCTGTTAACTGTGGACGGCTGCATTTTTCCGGCAGTTTGTTGAGCGGAGGCCTTGTATCGCTGGCAAGTTTCGCACTGACGAACGTATTTGGACACATCACGAAACATTCCCGGCCAATAATAATTTCTGGCGATCCGGGAGATGGTTTTCGCAATTCCCATGTGTCCAGCGGTTGGTTCATCATGATTTTCGCGGAGAACACGCTCTCTAAGCGGCTTCGGGACACACAATTTCCATGGTTCGACCATTTCTTCCTCTCGCAAGTCTTTAGAGTCCCAAAAATGACGGTAAAGCTTGCCTTCTTTGAGAGTGTAATCGGGGTACGATGCGGGGTCTCGTTTGACGTCAGCGATTTTGCTTTTGTACCAGACACAATCAGTGTTTTTCACGTCAATTATGCAGAGATTCGTGTGGCTGTCTGGTTGTTGAGCACATGGTTGGCGGGAGAGAGCGTCGGCCACTCGATTGAGCGAACCTTTTCGATAAACGATTTCAAAGTCGTACTGTTGAAGAAAAATACTCCAGCGGGCTAAGCGGCCAGTAGGACTTTTTATTGAATGCAGCCAGCGGAGAGATTGATGATCCGTTGTTACCTGGAAACGGTAACCTTCCAGATACGGTCTCATCTTCTCGATGCCCCATACAATTGCGAGACACTCTTTTTCAGTGACAGAGTAATTTTTCTCTGCCGGATTGAGTGTTCGACTGGCGTACGCTATCACTCTCTCGTTTCCATCGAAATTTTGGGTGAGAGTGACTCCGAGTCCGTAATCAGAAGCGTCAGTCTGCAGGTTAAACATGCGGTCGAAATCGGGGCACGCCAATACGGGGGCTTCAGTCAGTCTCTTCTTCAGTTCATCGAACGCCTCGTCCTGTTCCACTTCCCAGCGCCATCGAAAGCTTTTTCTGAGAAGTTTGGTAAGCGGTGCCACTATGTGTGAGAAATCGGGTACAAAGCGGCGATACCAGGACGCCATTCCAAGAAACTGACGTAATTGCTTCAGATTCTGCGGTGGTGGAATCTCCAGAATTGAAGCCACCTTATCAGGGTCTGTTCGCACACCATCTTCAGTAACAACATGTCCCAAATATTTGAGAGATTTTTGTCCGAACTTGCATTTTTCGACATTCAGGACAAGATTAGCGGCTCTCAAACGGCGGAACACTTCAGTTAGATTTTGTAGATGCTCATCAAACGTTCGGCCTAAGACAATGATGTCATCTAAATAGGCGAACGCCTTCGGTTCCATTTCAGGCCCAATTATGCGGTCCAATAGACGTTGGAATGTAGCGGGGGCCGAATGTAGACCAAATGGCATCACACGAAACTGGAACAGACCTCGACCGGGAATGGTAAATGCGGTGATTGGCTTACTGTCTTCCGTCAATGGTACCAACCAATATCCATTCTGCAAGTCGATACTGCTAATGAACTTAGCTTCGCGGAGACGGTCTAAAATGCCATGAATTTGGGGTAGCGGGTAAGCATCTTTTTCGCTTACTTCGTTCACCTTCCGGAAGTCCACACAAAAGCGGTATTTTCCGTCCTTCTTCGGCACGACAACGATGGGTGAACTCCAGGGGCTTTCTGAACGTTCGATGACCCCTTTCTCCAGCATTTCGTCGACTTGTTCATTAACAATTTCCTGAATGCGGGGGTTCTGCGGTCTATATCGTTGTTTAATCGGATGCGGCGATTTTAAGCGGATCTGGTGTTCAATTAGCGGTGTTGGGCCATCAATATCGGCGAATTTTGGCAGCTCTCGATCCAACAGACGTTGCAACCTTCGTTGTTGTTCGTCATTCAGCCGTGATTCACTTATGGCTGCCAAATTCGTTACTGCAGGGGGTACTTCAACCGTTTCGTTCCACCAGTCGATTGGACGGCCATTTTCAATTAGTGTTCTCCCCCGTACAGTGACTGTGTCTGTTTTGGCATTCACTATACCCTCGTTAAGGCGTAACCAATCCAAGCCCAAGAGGATTTCTACAGTGAGCCCTTTCATCAGATGCAGAGATGCGGGGTAAAAATGTGGCCCAATTTGGACATCTTGTGACCAAGCGGTGGTAGTTTGGGTTTCCACGCCGTTCGCTAAGCGGACCAGACTTCCAGGGATCGGAGAAGCACAATTGGGGTTTTCTCGGTGTGCTTTATCTCCATAAAATGACCAACTGGAACCGGTATCAATCAGAGCGTGGTAAAATTTCCCATTCAGTTGAATTTTCACCAGATAGCGGTCTTCTTCGGGGTTTATGCAGGAGGATTGTTCAGCCAACTGCTCTTGCCTCCCAACCGGACAGCTGGCGGTTAGTTTTCCGACCGCCGATTACAGCTGCAGTCTCTTGTCAACACTCCAGGCCGGTGACACAGCGAACAAAACATTTTCGGTGCGTTCTTGCACGTATTTCGGTAGTGGCCTGTCTCGCCACACCGAAAACAGATGGCTGTGTTCCTATTTGCCACCGGTGACGTCCTTGGAAGCGCTGATGGCCGGTTATAAAGCGGTTTCGGGGGGCTCTGGCTTACTACGGGTCTCGCAGCGGGTTCCTCGTAGTGTGGCAAGTCCTCCAGCTCCTTCACTCGCTCCAGGAGATCATCCACGGTCCGAATACTGCTCCTGGGGACGAAACGACGGTATTCAGGCAATAAATTGCGATGGAGCCAGTATAGAGTCTTTTCTGGAGTCATAGAGGGGGTACGACGTGCCAAGGTGAGTAGAGCGGTCACATAATCGCTCACCGATTCGCGGGGGGACTGTTGTCGTCGACTAACCTCCTCTTCCATGCGGATTTGATAATCAGTTGGCAGATAGAATCGACGGAATGCTTCCTCGAAGTCATTCCAAGTCCGCCATTGTTGCCGATTGTTGCGATACCATAACAACGCATTATCTCGGAGCAAAATCGGCATTCCAGGCAACAATTCGTCATTATTTATGCGGTACAACTGCCTTAGCTCCTCCAGCTCCTCCAAGAATGTCACTGGATCGCCATTTCCATTAAATGAGACTTTCCAGTCATGCAGATGTTTCAATGCGGGGTTAGCGGCCGGCGTTATCGTTGGCCTTGACGACTGGGATGTCGAAGGAGCGGCATTCCATGACATCTGGGCCGAATGGAGCGAAGAAGTTACATTTGTAGCGGGGGTAACTGTAAATTTGGGCATAAAGTCCGTATATGCAGGTTTGGCCATCTTTGGTACTTTCGGTACGGCTCCTGTACTGAAAGTAAAATTTCCAGAAGTGGCTTTGTCAGCGGAAGCGGTGTATTGGGGCTTAAAAGCGGTAAAATCAGTTCGTGGAATCTTCGATGCGTCCCCCAAATCGAAAACGAACGGTCCAGCTTCACTAGTTGGAGTTATGGCTTCTTTTCGTATAGCGGCCAGTCTCCGTTTTAATTCTGTGACTGGACCTTCAGTATTGGCCCCCAGTCGCGCCAACTCCTCCACGAGAGCCTCCTTTGTCATATTTCGAACCTTTGGAGCTTCCTTCTGAAGCCCCAAGTCCTCTCGTGTGGCCGACTTTTTATCCGGGGGAGGGGAGAATGACATCGGGGGTGTGGGAACGTCTTCTTTGCCCACTTCCATCAATGGACTGTTCCCCGTAGCCATTTATGCAGATAGAATCGGATTCCAAGAAAAATTTTATGCAGTTGGGATAATCTATGCAGTTCCCAATTAAGTTATGCAGAAAAAACAATGCAGTCCCTGCTCGGGCGCCAAATTTGTGGCGTGTTTTCGCGGACCCGAGCCGTTTTCTCGAGCGCCAGGTGTTTTAAGGCAAAACACCAACCGTACCGCGGGTAGAAATGTCAGTGGAGAAAATATAATCCAGGGGTCAATAACAATGTGATTAATTAAACGTACCGAAATAAAATGAAAACAGAAACAAATCCAACTCCAAGTTAATTTATTTAAACTGATAAATCCAAAATAAAAGAAATAAAAATGAACACTCGTTATGAAATAAAAAATAAAATTTACTCGAACCAACTTACAAAGAAAACAATAATAAATATGCGGAGGTACGTTAATTGAAAGAAATAATCATGCAGAAATAAGCGGAGAAAATGCAGAAAATACACGATGCAGGAATATAAAAGCGGAAACACCACAATTTCACAGCACTTAGACAAGTAAATTGCAGTAAAGTATAAAGAATCAAACTCAAAATGAACTAAATAACAACTCGAAATAAACTCAAAGTAAAACTTATCACAATTCAAAAACAGATCAAACAGGTGCGCAGTGCCAGTGGACAGACAGACAGATTTCCGAACAACACAGAGTTCCCGTTCGGAAATTTTACAGTCAGAAAATAATGAATTTTTAGGCACTTTGCAGCCGATTTTATATGCGGAAATCAAAGTAGGGATTCTGAGTACGCGCGGAAGAGATAATGACGTCAAAAACACCCCAAAAAACTATAGAATTCAGCGGTGGGGTACTAGAAGTACCAAAAGAGCGGGGGGTAATTCATGTAATTAGAATAATTAGCCTTGGCTAATTATTCAGATTAAAAGAAAAGAAAATAACATAATTCAGAATTGGAAAAGAAAATAAATTGACAGATTTAAGTAAAATAAAATGCGGTTGACGACATAACTCACCCCTTCATCTACGGGGTTGATTCATACGAGTGAACCAGGACTCAGAAACACACATCAGAAAATATATGCGGATGCGGGGGGTTAAATGCAGGAACAATTCAGGGGAAACAGGGTAAAATTGGAAGCGGCGTGGTTGACCACATTCCAATGTGCAATGTTCATAAAATGTAAATAAAATAACATAAATCAGACTTACCCTGTTAAATGCGGTGGTTCAAAGTTAAAAATAGCCAAGAAGATGCAGTAACAACACTCGTAATTGCACTTCACAAAATTGCAACACGTGTAAATGCAAAAATGACTTTTTGTGAGTAAATTCCACAGGGCAATTTTGGTTGCGGAAGTACTTCCACCCGTTACAATTTTTAAAACGCGGTACAGGTGGTTGACTATGGTCAATACCTTAATTGGCAATTAATTATTCAGAAACAAAACAAACACTTAACCTTAAAATAATGCAGAAGATTAAATGTGTCGATAAATGCAGATAAATATTGAATGCAGAATAGAATTAACTAAATTAAGCGGGAAATAGTCAGCGGAAAGTAATCAGGTAATAAATCAGACAACAAATCGCTATTAACATTGTATTAACGAAATGCATTTCAGGTGGCCAAAATGCAGGTTCGTTACAATAGTAATAAGTTAGTGATGATTGAAATTGTCCCTTTATTTAATTAATTGCCATTTGAATAGAATTAAGCGAATATTTCATTGCGGTAACACTATTAGTGCGGCAAAAACTGGCTTAAATTTAGAAGCTATGGATACATAACTTTCTATTTTACAATGTGGCTTTATTATGATGAAAGAGACCACATAAAATTACACCAAGTCCTAGTAAAACTACAAGAGTATAAAGGGAACCTAAATATCTAAACCAGCAACGGTACTTTGCATATAAATGATACAAAATTGAAATTGTAAAACTGAATATTTTCAACGAAGGTAATCAAATTAACAGTTTTTTATGAGTTGTGAATGAAACTTGATTTTAACCCTTCGACAGGTACATATATAATTAAAAATGTGTTAGTTTTTTTATTTCAACTTCAACTTTGCTCGTATGATCATTAAAACTTTAAATTACACTTAAACCGTGTTCGGAGATTAAAATGCTATTGTTTACTCTTTGTTTTTATGTATATACATGTTAGTGTTAGAATGTTTTTTGCTAATATGTTTCAAATGGAATGTATTATGCTAAGGATTACAGTTTACAAGTTTTCTTTCCTTAATTTGGATTATGTCAGCTAGATATAGTCGTAAGCTAGCCACTTACTCAGAATTTCCCCTGAGTGTTTAATGTGTCAAATTAATGTTATAGATATTTAACCCAGCAATTATACAAACATGTATATAGGTGATGTACTTAATTTCCAGTAGAAAAATAGATATTTGGCATCAGAAGCTGGTTTAATTGGATTCAAACAAAAAAGTGCTATATTTTAAACTTTAATCACACAAAAGATTAGAGCGAAATTGGCTAGTAATAAAGCTTAAAGTGCTTGGCCTAATGTAAAACTTTGAAGAAGGGAACTGGTGTGTGGACCTTGCGTTTGCTTACTCCCTCGGGTACCAACTAATATCACTAAAAAGGGTTATCTAATTCCTGCATGTATTAGTCCTTTGAATCCTTATGTGAATTAGTAATCTAAGAAAAAATATTAGATACCTACACTCGAATTAAGACATCTGCTTTAGGAAAATGCCAAACATTGTAACTAAATTTATCAAATTTAATAACTATCTAATAAGTATCTAATACTTATAAGTATATAGCAATATTATATAAGGCAGTAAATTGACAGGGCATATAGGAATTGAATACACTTAAAAAAATTCCTTCACCACTTATACAATAAAATGTGTATACCAACGGACTGATATAAAAGTAACATTATAGTTCGACATTGTGCAATCAATTTTAATAGCTGTCCTAGGTCGCTAAATGATCAATCGATTATATCATATCTTCTCACACATACAGAATTTTTTGCCTATATCTGTGAATTTGACGAATGGTTTCAATAACTTTCTAAACCCAAAACGTGTATTGGAAGTCGAGAGCAAAAACCGACCGTATCGCAGAATACATTTCTCTTGTCATGTCGCTTGACTTTACCAGTAATTTATTTTCTTATTCGCCCGTTGTTTTGCCAGTGTTTTTATTTTCACTATGAACTTATTTTCTTATACACATTTTCATCGGTAAAATATATATTTGTGGTTGGGTTATTATTCCAACATGAAGGAAAATAGATATGGTGCTATTTATTGCCATTTCTCATGATATAAAAATTGCAGGTACCAATGTGTATATATTATATTAGTTCCAGGATATTTTTTTCGTTTCCCTTTTGTAATGTTATTATAGAAAAATAATCTTGTTAAATATATTTATGTACCTAACATTATACATATTTAAATACATAATTTTGATAAATATTAAAGTACCTATTTATAAATCTAAACAGTATGGTGCTGCTTGCACTTGGCTTCCTCTTAGCTATAAAAATGATAGTTAAGCATGCAACTTAATATCAGCGATTATAAAATGAAAATGTAAACTAGAGACTGTAGTGTGCCACAGTGTGGTTTTAGACATTATGGTAGCCGTTAGCTAATACCAGGGTTCATGAAATTCCTAGCCCGTGAAATTGTGTTACGTTTCACCATTCGAATTCTATTAGGGCTATAGCTTACACACTATAATACTGAAAATGATCTTTCGTAAAAAATGGCCGGAATATAAAATTTAATGGACTTTTCTCCTATTGTATGTGTATTTTATATTTTCATTTACTCACCTACTATTTTCTTCTTGGAACACGTACCTTCATTTTGTCATTGGTTTTTCTTAGGAAGAAATAAACCCATTCACTGCGGTTTTAGAAGTAAAGGTCATCACATTAGATATTCTTTTGTATTTTTTGCCATTCAAGTTCAAACGACAGTAATAACGCTTTATGAACTGTTAGTTGGTCTAACAGCAATTGGATATAGAACGACTCTAAGGACCTTTCAACTGCCATTAGAACTTGGGCGCTTTGCAGTTTCCAGTAACTTTGAAAATTATTCAAGTCAAAGTACCTTACGGGTATTTGGTTTAAGGAAATAGCAACGATTTGATTTATCAACTGTGTGAGTTTCATCACGTTTTCAAAACAAACTATTTTTATAACCTATTCAAGTATAAGACTGAAATTGGAATTGAAAATTGATTTCGTTTGATAATAAATAGGAATATGATGCGCTGAGGATATTATTTATTTTTTAAACTGAAGACTTAATTTAAAATTAAAACAAATATTTATTTTCCGTAATGGTGATCAAAAACAGGTTAATAATTACATATTAATAAGTGATTGATTAATTTCATCGTGTTTTATTAATCAAAATGACGTGCCAATTTTATGTGGAGGAATTATTTAATTGCAATATAACAAAATCTAGCCGACTAGTTCACAATAAAAGAAATGAGATATTTTGTTACAATCTCTTCGTGGACATTTCCTTTTATCTTACATATAAAGTGACTGGTACTTTGCTAATGGACCGGAAATAACATTGCTAGAATATTTGCCAAGTGATGTATGGATGTTGTATATTCGCACATACAAACATTTTGTGCCAAGCGTATACATACTCCACTACATTATTGACCGAAATATTTGTACTCGGGATATACAACAATATACAACACGATATTATATGAACGGTCCTCGACTAAATCTAT
Organism: Silvanus unidentatus; assembly: GCA_963930825.1. Lineage (NCBI taxonomy): Eukaryota > Metazoa > Arthropoda > Insecta > Coleoptera > Silvanidae > Silvanus > Silvanus unidentatus. The sequence continues at coordinate 18,594,148 of OZ005760.1, forward strand.
ATCATAAATAAAAATTCCGTTCGCATTCGCTTCAATTAAATTTCAAGTGTATGATTAAATTCCTGATAAAACCCAACTATCATCTTTATTACGCATTTTAGCCCCAATCAATTATTCTCCTTATATGGTGGTATGGTTCTTATTTCTGTTAGAGGGGGCTATATCGTATTATATTCTGCAATGAAAGGAGGGTTCAGAACATAACGACATAACTAATCCAACTAATATACATAAATCTGTCCAAATTCAATTTTGTTTTCTTTTTGGCCTTGTTGCTGTTCTTATATTCTCTACAGATGGGTAAGGTGTGCCTCTCTTGTTCGATGCCATAAAAATTGGTTATATTTTTATTTAAATTTTACTTGTTTACATAAGAATAAATTAAATCGTTACTTGCTACCAAATAAATCGTCTTCCAACATTTAAGCATGAAATAATAAATTTGTTTTCACTAAAATAAAATACACGTGTTCCACTACATTAATGACAATGGATTGTAACGAATTATACTCGTGCGACTGCTAATGTTTTTTAGGAAAGTTTATTTTCATGATTAACTAATCAGTAACGTTTTGTACGTAGAATATATCCCAAGGGTGGGTTAGGGGAATAATTCACTGTTTACGAACACCATCAATCAGTTTGCTTATTTTCCTGTTTTGTAGGATTAAAATGTTTTGTAAGTATTTTTTAAATTTAATTGATATCGTTGAAATAAAAATAAATGAGTTCTTCATTTTCAGGTAGGGCACTAATTCAAATATATTTTAAAAAATATCTGTTCGTTAAAGTTAGGTACACTCAGATTAAGTGTTATGTATCTACATATACGAATGTATGTAAATAAGCTTGTTAAGTTCTGCAACGTCTCAGACGTAAACAGAGTTCTGAAATACTTGTGGGGAAGAGATTTGATGTTCAAGTAACCGCAATCATGAAGGTTGTCTAATCAGGAATGTCTACCTTGGATAGAAAATGCAATGTATGAGCAGCCAGATTTCAAATCTTTCGAATTTCATTAATTTTCAAGAGCATCAGTCTTGTTGTGATATCTTTAATTGTGTCCTGGGCACGAACATGTAATGCCAAATAAATTTTATATTGTCGATATGCAAATAAATTCACGAAGAAGGGACCAATTTAATTCGTCGAGCAAAGCCATTTTAAAATAGGGCTTTGAAGCTTTCACATTCTATTGTTGCGTTAATATTCAATTATTATAGAAATTATTTGGGCAAAGGGGCTTTATTTATATTATTATGTAAATATAGTAAATTACTTCGGAATTTATATATTCCGAAGTAATGTGTCAAAGTGTTAAAATAATTGCCTTTCTACATATTCGTCTGCACACTTTTCCATTGTGAACAGTTTTTTTTCTCTGGTGAGCATCAGTCGAAGAGATTTGTACGATATAAATTTTATGTTTGAATAAAGTCGCAGTCTGGACGAGTTTCTCCACAGTAGACAAGTCTGACAGACAGTCTTCGGCTTCTCCAAGTCCTCTATTGCTTGAAGTAGTGACATTTCATTTATAACTCCTTGATTTCTTCGTCAAATACTGTGAGAGCATGAGAGCAAAAGCATACTGTCTACGACGAGTCAGTTAGAATATATGTTATATATACACACTGTCTCATAAACTTAGTTGACAATTTAGGAAAAGAATATCGAATTTTTGTCTTCAGTTTATAAATCGAAAAAAAAATATTTCTTAACGATAATTCGTAGACTTTCCGCCCATGAAAATCCAGCAAACATATAAGTATACCTAATTTCCACTTTCATTTCCCACTTATACCATTTATATTTGATATAGTTTTAAAATTTATGTGTTTTAATTTGAAATTAAACGGACAACGTTTTGCGATGTTAAGGTTCCAAAAATAAGGAAGATAAATGTCGGCGCATATATATATATGTCGGTAAATTGGTAAAAGGGGACAGCACCCTGAGGCAAAATAATTTTTTTGTTGTACAAATATAGAAGAAATCTTTTTTGGGAATGGAATGCATATGGAAACCTTGATGTAATCCTTTAAATAATGTAATCTAACGTAAGTAAGAGGGTGTAAGACAGCAAAAGGGGCCTGATAAGCAAGCTCAACTAAACATTGAGCTGTTGATGAATGGGGCGCTGGGCAAGCTTTTACTCTAAACCCTGCTCGCACACTTTGTCACCTCCTGCTTTATGCCTTTGATGGATGACTCTACACTGAACACAGCTGTTTTCTTTAACACCTCTATTAATGTCATTTTTATCACATATTCATCAAATTTTATTGAATATTCCATTTAGTATCAAAGCCCTGCAGATCCGTTATCGAAGATTAAGTAATTTACTCTATACAAGTTGAGTGTGCATAGTAATAAAAAAAATAGTAAACTCTCACTTAACATCTTACCGACTTATGGATGTCTGAAACTAGTAAATTGCTTTATAAGGTGCACTCTAACAAATCGTAAAATCACGACGATGTCCTTCTAGTCGATTGAATTGTAAAAGAGAAAGGAGGATGTTCAAAATTACCCATCACAGATACTTGATGTCCAAATTTATTTCATTTAAAATGTTCCACTTCACCATGCACACACATGTGGTCAGCTTTATTCGATTGCTGTATTTGCATTCGACAGCTGATGATCCTCTAAACCCTTCTTATCCTACTGTGGATTGTATTTTAGTAGATCTATAGATATTTGGTGATTTTCAAGTGTAATAATTTTTTAAACGTCTTAAATCTCTGCGAGTTCTATTGATCTCATATTTGAAAGATACTGTTTCGAATGATTGCCTTTTCAACCCCTGGGCATTGGAAGCCAAACTGAATTAGCTTTATTGGAGTTTCGTCGGCACTGATCTTATTAGCTTCACTAGATTGCTGATCTATTTATCCGAGATACACATGACTGTACGTGAACTGTTATTAAAACAATACTGGAGAATCATTACCTTGTTCAGATTCAGCTTCTATATTGCAAATGATATAAATACCATTCCTGAGGATATACTTTTAGAGTGATTGGCTGAAATTGCAATCGGAGCACGTTCTTGAACCTAAACCACTTTTCTAATTTTTGCATTAATAGTGAAATGTTAAACCCATGAGGATTTTGGGTGGATGTGTGAAGGGCATGCATTCAATGCATTAGACACAAATGTATTAAATTTCTAAATATTGACTTTTATAATCGCCAGAGTAAAATATGGACAAAAATTATGTGCTGTATGTTGAGAACATAATTTAAAGAAATGTTTACTTATACTTACCTAATAAACGAGATAGTATTTCATGAAATTCTTCTACACGTCCGTTTACTTCATTCTAGAATATTTATAAATAATTTTATCGTAGGTCGTTATACGGAGTGCTTAGTAGGAGCAAAAAACGAACAAAGTAAACAACATTTACGCAAAAACATATTGAAGTTGTAGTTGTTGATCAAATATTAAAGTTAGTTAAAACTACAATAGGTAAGTAAAATTGACGCAGTCTGTTATGTACCTGAATATTCTTTTTAAGATAATATCGATAAAAGACATCTTGTCCGTTCTAACAGAAGATTGCAATCTTCTAAAGCAAATTTGCATAACGCAGAATATCTGGGTGTCATATGCATATCAAAACAAAATGATGAATAGCGGACGTTAAAACAATAATGGGACGGCTTTCATCTCAATTCCTAGCAGGCTAGCTCATAAAGAGCTTTGAGAGCTTTTACTAACTGCCGCACTTCATTAATTGTTGCGAAATTATTCATATCTCTAATCTGTGGACTGATGGTATCTCTGTTTACTCGACACCACCGTCACCACTACAACTACCGCCTCGTGCTATAGTAAAATGGCTATAGAAGCGCGCAACCATTATTATCTGAACAATGAGTCTATCGTTTATCGTTGCCAACTTGCTGGCATCATTGGTAAGGTAACAGAACATTATTGCCTCTTATATAGCCGACTATATTAAACTAAACTGCTTAAGTTTTCCGATTATTGTGTTGGTAGAGAGGTTATGTATAACAACGAACCTGCAACCAACATGTGCTATAAACGGTTCGGTTGCCATTTCAAATAACTGTTCCGAAAGATAATAATTTGGTCAAACGCAAAATTTATTGTAACAAATAATGAAAATTAAAACATTAAAAGGAAATGTTAGAAGCCTTTAGAGCTTCCCTACTAAATCCGACCATAAAAAATGTAACTACCTGTCGGGTTTGTATTAGGTACTACATATACATATATATATATAGGTAGTATAACACCAAACGATTATGAAGTAATTGTGTAGTTATGAATTGGCTCCTTATCTGGCAGCTTCCAAATTGGCGTTCTTGAATAAACTCAATGTCAAAAGGTCTACATATCTATCTAGTTCTCTAGTTAATAACGTAGTTATCATTGCGATAGCTGTAGAGTAATGAAACTGTCCCATTTATGGAGGCCTGTGTAATATTAAGCACTATATTATGCTTTCGTGGCTGCCTTGCAACCTTAGACGATGGTTTCCAAGCTCGTTAAATTTTATACTGCTTAGGATCTGTTATAGAAGAACAAGAACATACATTTTGACTTTCTGCAATAGATTATTATCTGCTATGTACTTTACAACAAATAAAATTTTATTTCATACCACATTTGTTCTAAATATGCGCATTTTCGCTTCTACAAAAACACTTTAGCATTTTATGTTGCTCTTTGGTTTTAAATTTATTTATATTAGGTACGATTATTGAGCAACAGATTTCTCCATGAGCATGAACTTGTGGACATGGTCTATTAATATCAACAAGAACGTAAGGTAAAATACTAGGAAAACATATTAGTTAAAATTAATGATGATGGAGATCATAATGCAATAACAACAAAAGTAATTCAATAGTTTGCATTTATTATTTACAATTGTTGTCTATTATTACCTACAACAATAATGTGACCATCAAATATGTTAAAGAACATTTCGACTTATGTAATACCTATAATTTAAAATTATTTACCTAAATTAATACAATAATATTCTTTTGTTGCCCTGGAATGTTTTTTAGTTAAAAGAGGTGGTTTTAAAATTTAAGCATTTGTAACATGCATTCACTGTTAATCATAGAACACTGAGGTTAAAATGTCTATGCATTTTCTTTGTGAAGTAAATGGAACTTTAGTCGATCCAGTAACGGTCGTAATTTTCCAGGTCGCTGTGTGGTAAAGCGATGAACGTTTTTGTAATGTAGAAAGCACCCAACCACTTGACTCGCTCTATATTTGCAGTCAAAGAAAATTTTAAATGTACTTTAATTGCTTGGCTCATCTCACAAAATCTTTAATTTTCACTAATGGAGATACAATACTGTCTCTATAGGTATAGGAACATTAGTGGGAATGTGCAATGTGGAGCTGCAAATCCACATATCCAAATGCATTTTAGAACAAAGAGAAAAGACGCGTTGAAAGTATGAACGTACTCTCTTTACAAATATAGAACAACATTTTGCTTTTTCATAAAATGTTTCAAATAACAATGTAATTTCATTTGTATTAGGTATACAACAAAAACAAATATTTTTCATGTCCGTTAAATTGCAAGAATTCTTTAGTTAGACCATCTCTACACTACGAAATAATTTGAAATGCAGATATATTTTTCATGTCATAAAATTATGGCCAGTTGGGACAGTAAATTTAAGTTAAGCATTCATTTCTTATCATCCAAAATAAATTACGAAGAGACAACAGTAGACTGTTTTTGTGTGTATGCTAATTTATTGTTAGTGTAATATTTTATAACTGTAACCTCTCACTGGAATACCTTAATTACTGAAATATGTAAATACACATCATTTGAATGTGAAATAACTTCCAAGCAATTTATAGAATTTTCTGTACCAACGACATTATCCGGATGCACATATGACTTTGTTTGTTGTATGATCGCGTGTGTAATGTAACTCCGTTGAAACTTCTTATACCTACATACATATATATTTTAAATGTAGAGAATGTATTCCTCCACAATCTCTAAGACATAATTATGATTCTCTTCATTTATTATTTCCTCCCCATTTCGGGCGTTTTTTTTAAGAGCTGCTCTCATAATCAGCGTTTAAAAATCTTGTAACATTAATTATATAGATACTTTAGTTATATTTGCAAAGTTTAAGAGAATGACGTTAGAAATTATTAAGGGCATCATTAACCTGATAATCATAGTCCTAATCATTGCTTATGATTCCCGATCCAAATCTAAACGTATGAAATAGAGGTACCTAGTAATTACAAACAACTTATACCTAACATAGCACCTTTAACAAGTTATTACATCAGGGATATTTATAAGGTATATCGCAACCACCATCATTTCCGTACAATGTACTTATAGAGAATGTATGAATTTTGCATGGTTTAAAGCTCAGTTTTGACTTTCAAAACCATTAACGGATAAACTTGAGTCGACGTTAAGCTGCTCGAAATAATGACTGAGATTCAATAAAGGCGGCGAATAGTTTCAAGAGACGACAAAAGAGCAAATTGCAGCTTGTAATTAATGATTTGCGCATAGTTTTGGTTCAGTGATCAATTTAACTGTCACTAGGAAATTGTAATTTAACTTGTTTTGAGGTCACAACCTTACGCCGTATTTGAGAAACATTTGTTATTGCCATTATAGAGCGCGAAAACTATGGAACTGAATGGAAATCCAAAGGATTTTTACTTAGCATATCTTAGAGACTAAATTACACAATTTCGTTCAAATTGTGTGCTCCGCTTTAAATACACATGTAGTAATAGGTAATACATAATTCACTTAAAAAGTTTACTCAAAAACGCGGAATTTTCCTTGCAACAGCAATACTGTCACCTACCTAAGTCAATACTATTTTTCAATTACGATAGATGTATGTATAAAATTACTTTAAAAGTTATTGCTTAAAATTGAGAAACATCGATGTATTATATATTATATATATATATATACATATATATATATATGTATATAAAGTCTGCATGCCAGGGGAATTTAAAGGATTTCAGTACTAAATTGAACAAGGGATTTGGCTGAGATATAGACTTATCCTGATAGGAAACTATATGTCGGAGATACTCAGAAGTTTATTTAGTATTGATTATATAAGCTGCTATATTATTTAGTATCCTAACTGAAATTGTATAAACATGTACTCCGTGTCCTCAATTAAATATTTTTACATATACCTACCTATTCATATTATAAAGAATCTATTAATTATTGTGTAGTGCAAGAAAAGGAAAGGAGGCTTTCAATGTTCTATATGTACTTGAATTACAAATAACTTTCATATCAGCTGCAATTAGTTATTTTACCTACATAAATGGTTTCATGTGTATATAATTTATAATCTAGTAACAAAATTTCACTAGATTGAAATATAAATTCAATTTTAATAATAACTTAGAAAAAGAGAAATTATTTTCAGAATTATTTAAAAAAATTAACTCTATTTATTCTTATTTATTTATTATTATGTTAGTTAGATACATCATACAAAATATCCTAACGGGAATTGTAATTGAAAAGCTTATTGCATAAAAACTCTTAAAATTCAAGCAAACAAAACTGCGAAATAAATTATTAAACAATCAATTCTATATTTAGGTGTCGGTATAATAATAGCATTTTTATTTCACTGGAGAATTCCAAACAGATTGTTTTCACGAAAAGGGAATATAAAGTTTATTGCTAACTAAAAGGTGAATAATTTGATAAATTTATACATTTTACCTGTTGCTATGGTGTAGTCATTTATTTTTATTGTCTTGAGAATATCTAATTAAGTAATTACATATTTATGAATATATCTATACATTTAATTTTTCCATTATCATACTGGCTACGGATATAGTAAAGGATTGTTAGGTATGATAATTGTAGCCGCGACATCGCGTCATTTTCGTACAGTATAACGAGAAAAGCTATACCAAATATACCTTACAACGCTGCCTTATTTTCTATTGTTATAAGTACTTGTTTCAGCACATCGAAACTAATGTCTTTGTTCACAAATTTAGTTAATAGTTACTACGTGTATACCTACATGTGGAAGTTTTTGTTCTAAAATATACTAGTACATGATGGTTATGGTTGTTAGTGAGAACGACAGAAATTACACACATATACACATATCTTAGAAATGGAATGTATGGTAAGACAATAGGAGTTATTTATTAAAATATTTAATAGATTATATAATACACGAACACAAAGATATTAGGATTACTAGCAGTTTGTGTTGTATAGTTCTTGTGTAATATTACGAACCATTAATTACAGACCCTCGTCACTTCTCCCAGGTGATAATCTAGCGTATGTATTATCTATTCTATTCCAAAAAGCTTTAATATGTATCTATAGCATATAGCTTAATTTAATGTTCGATTTTCGCAAACTCTACACTATCCATGCTCAACCCAGGCAGACATAACATTTAGAGTTTAAAGTAATTTTAGAGTAAAATTCTTCTATCCCTAGGGTTTTGATAAAAAGAGCACCCAGCCCTTTGAAATAAAAACAAATTTATCCATTTGTTATTTCAATGTAGCAGGACAGTCTCACTTTGAGTGTGCAAATCAAATAGCACGTTTGCAATAAAACGGGCAAAAGTAAGTACATAAAGTCTTCGTAAACACTTCATTAGAAAAGTAGCACTGGAGTTTAATTTAGCGAGGTCAGACCAACTCGCGAACTAAATTGCTTCTCACCAAAAGGAAGTTAATCAATAAAACCTCTAACTCGAATTCCCCATTTCCTAAAGGGATCAGACGTTAGCAAAGTGTTCCTCCCCGTTGACAATAACACCGCCAGCTTTATAATATGAAGCGAGAACTTTTCGTTTGCGAATTATTGAATTACAGAATCTTAAAGCGCCGCGCTTTCAGAATTCTGGGGGAAACTATTTAAAAAGCATTATTTGTAAGCTGCATGAAAGGGAAAAATTGCTGATATAGAGGTTCTCGTAATTACATTTTAACGTTTTATAAAACCACTTGAAATATTTATTATGAATTTCGGTGCCTGCCTATACATATACCTACATATAACAGTATAAATTAAACTCTGTTTGTTATATTTCTTTTTAAAATACCTTTCTACCCATTATGTTTGAAAGAACTTTACGTTTACTTTTTAGGGAAAATTTTCTAGTGGAGATTATGCTCCATCATTGTCGTTCAAACTTCATCAAACAATGTCATCCAAATTTAACTTTAGTCTGAAAGGTGGTTTATATGTTCATTAGAACTTAAAGATAAGACGATGTTGAAAATGTTGATGATCGGCTCTAGCAAAAGGGCAACCTAGGCCTCTAGAGAAATGAAATTTAGGTTGCCTTTACCTATATCTAATTTAACCCAAACTTGATTAATCTGAAAAATAATGTAAATCTGTATAACTAGATTTGGCTCTGTTGAATATTATTGTTCTATTTTGTAGAGTCGTTATTGATATATCATAGTAATTTAGAACAAAAAATTCTGTTTTAGACAGAAGCTGAAACAAAACGTTTTTGTCGATACTCTCGGCGCATTCGGATATTCGGAAAGCTTTTATATGTATGTACCCGGACGGCATAAATATAATTCAATATAAAGGCATAATGCAGTATTGTGAATTCAGAATTTTGATAGTAACTAGTAACTACATGTTTATTAGATATATAGACGGATGGTATAATGCCGCAATTTCTATGCAGAACAAAAGTTAAATGAGTATCACTGCAATGCACTTTATGTATACATATAGGTATTCAGAACAACGAGATTTCTATTGTATTGATGAAATTGTTTTGAAAGCTAAATGTCTTGTGTTTTTTGCATGAATATTATAGCAAATTTAATAATGGGATTGTAATTTTGATATTACGAGATTATTTAATTATTGAATATGGTTTCACTTTGTTAATTGTTTACGAACAACGTTTGTGGTTTTTAATTAAATTAATACACAGGCGACTTAACATACACAACGCCAACATAACTATAGCTGGAGGGTAAATTACGTCAGTTGTACTCGTTAGTTCCATACACAGGGGTAGGTAATATTTTCATGTATGTAATACTTACTTTACTTGTAAGTTAAATGATGTGTCTTAAAATTAAAAATAATCTAAATTGCAAAAATAGTGTCCTTTTTATCGTCAGAAACCCTTGTTTTTATTTAAACATTCAATTTTATTTTTAAAATCAGTAATAACAACTGATGGTTTGCTATATATGACTGTTACTGAAAATCGAGTTGAAAATATAGTCAGTTACCTAATACTGAAACTACAAAAGTAAGTTTATCTTTACGGCTTAACTTACCTATGTACATAGCAAAAATATAATATAAACATAATGGGAATCAAAGTGTAGAAGAGTCAAGAAAATGTATGACATTAAATTTCATATGAAATTTGAATTATATCGCCCGTAATCTTCTTAAATTTTTCATAGAATCGACCGATGATAATTTTGTTTGGTTTTATTTTAGTGCTGGAAGCTGAATGTTGTATTCGAATATATCGAATATTCGAAAAATTAATGTCTAAATATTCGGTATAATTCTATAATTTGAATCCCAATATTCGAATCATAATACTAATTATTTGAATAACACGATATATTCAAATAACATTGACTTGTTTTCACTGGAATATGCTATATTCGTTGATTATTGAATTTTTTGTATTTATTCTCTATTGAACTTAAGCAGATAAACGCAAATAAATTTTATTTTGAAAATAACTTACCTAGGTTGACCAAATTCTTACATTAAAATTAAATTATTTGAAAACTTTCGAATTTTTCAATTATTCGAATAATTCGTTCATTCGAATAAAAGAAGATTATAAGGTTACTTTGCGGTCCTCCACGAAAGTTCCTGGATCTGATTGTAAGCTTATAATTAGTTATTTATATTAAAATGAAATTATATGTATACAGTATATGCATACCTACTAGATACTTACGCCATGAATTAGCTATTATTTCTAAAGGAATTGAATAAATGAATGATTTGGATGATAAATTTGCAGATATCTATATTATGTATATTCCGGGGATTTTTTTTCTCTTCAAACATAAATAACGTCGTATCTATACAAGTGATACAGACTACGTTCCACAACAGCTAAAAAAGCTATGCTCTAATCTGTTGAAACGACCAGCTTCCCTCACTTTCAATTTCGATTTCCTGATCTACACAGTTATCTAAATCTCTTTAAAACCCTTGTATTAAGCCATTTTTAACTTCATGTGGGACGTAAACGGATGAAATTTTTGATTGTAGATACCACAGAATTTGGTACTTTATTGACTGAAGTCAAATTTGGTTCAAATTTCATTTCAACAAGGATTGTCCATGAAAAATACTAATTTAATTTCAGAATCGCACACATCAATTGAATTAGATATCTTACAAAGATTTGAACCATATCATTTCATTGTCTATCAGTCTTAGGTAATTTATATATATTATAGGTATTTTATAATAATTTCTTTTATTCCCCTCGATATTCCTGTGATTATTGAACTGTCTCATATATGACCCAGTGTTTGAAGCAGAAATATTTAAAGTACAGGGACAGGGACAGAAACTGACTAAAAATTGATCTGATAACACCCATTACATTAAAAGTGTCAGTCCTAATTCTCTCCTATTTAATTATTTCTAGAGTGAACTGATTCAATAATGAATTTTGTGCAGTTTGGAATATGTGAACACCAAATTTTGCCAGAAATAAATATGTAAATGAAATTCGATCTCTTTTCATAAACAAATCTTCTATTTATTTCAACCAAACGTAATTATGTTTTAAAAATCATCAGGACGTGTATTTTGGTGTTGTTTTATTTGCACAGAGATCACACGTTCAAATTTCTTCATCAAGAAAGTTTGGTACATTGACAACTAAAACCAATTTCTTAGAGTAAACTTTGTTAGCTTAGATTGTGTGTGCTTCGAGGTTAGCCATGGGTCAAGCCTTTTCAATGTCTAAGTATAATTACAAATAAGAGCTAGGTACTAAATTCTAAATTAAGTTTCAACAAACCACCGTCAGTATACCTACAATATATTAAAGGCAACTAACAATAACAATAAATTGTATGTATTTCTTCAAGTGTTTTGTTAAGTGCCTAATTCAGATAAGTTCTCAATTTTGAATTTTTATATAAATTTGTTAATAGAATCTATAAATTCTATAATATATTCAACGTGAAAAATTGAAAGAATACTATTATTAAAAAATTCTCTAAAGATACGTTGTGGGACGATTATAGAATTTATTGTACACATAAACAAGATAAAGACAACAAAGAAAAGGGTATACAAAAGTTGGAGCTTTAACAAGAGCGAAAAAAAATAAACATGCCCTTGCTTTGTAGTTATTTGCGTATACCTACATAGTTTGTTTCCTTAAGTGCTTATTGATTTTCTTGCCTTTACCTTCCTACGTTATAATTGCCAATTTAAAAGGTATACTCCGTTTTCCAACACATACATTTTCCCAACTTTTTACAAGTTCGTAAAAAATCAACTGTAGGTATTACCATTAGCTAATTTATATCTTTAATAGACATGTAAAAAAACTACACAATTTTTTTATGCAATTGACGCACGTAAAGTGATTTTCAAGAATTGGTGGAAGAACAAAACAAGCGAAAAAGTTTCACTTTGTTCAGTCACCCCTCATAATTTTTACCCTCCCTAAGAAGTGCTATACCGAATGAATCACTTAGTGGAATAGCCAAAGACCCATCATATACATGTCTGGTATGGTGGATTTTATTTTCCTAATACTCAGATTACATGTATAAAAGACCCTCTAATATATTTAGTAAGCTTAAACAAAATTTAATATGTACATATTTTTCAATATTATCCCATTTTTCTTAACCTAAGCTTACAACCAATTTTCTATAAACTATAAATTCTTGTGAGTGATGAAAAATGTTTAAACAAAATGTAACGATACAACCCCGGGTATCATATGTAAATTTATATTTTCGAAAAGAATAATTAAACCCGAAAGTTATCGTTGACCAGGCTCTAAGATAAAGTAGACCATCTGAAAGAAATTAAAATTGAGTATTAGTCTACGCGACTAAGTGAGCCCAATAAATTGAACTAAATTATGCTTTGCATCGAAAATAATTATAACCGAATGCATTTTACTTTTGGTCTGCAAATATCGCTGTAATGCGTTCGAAACCATCTGCGTTTTAATTTCGAAAAATCCGCTCTTGCAATAAAATTCACCTTATCTAACTCATTCTTTAATATACTATTATACAAAATATTGATATATAATGTACATTATGTACTAAGTACTCTGTGTACTTATAAAATTGAAATTAAATAACAAAATAACGAACAAACGATTGCAAAGTATAATCGTACTAATTTAACAATCGCGAATATGATCATATTTGTAGTTAACGAATTAATAAAATGAAATATAAAAGTAAAATTGGTACTCACATATATTGTTGATTATTACAGGAACTAACAACAACTAACAAATAATTTAAATAACACTTTTTAGACTTAACTGCATCACAGTCACCGACTAAATGAATCCGTCTCCCCTTTCAGCAATACACGTGTTAGTTTTCGGCCAAGATAAGAAATTGCCGAATTGCTGAATTAACATTTCAATAAATGCGTTATTCTTTATACGCACTAAAATATTTTTAAAACAGAGCCGGACTGGGATTCCTTACAAAAATGACTGTCTTTCTCATTTTTCGATAGGACTAACATGAAATATCATAACATACCTACATATATGTATGTACCTATACCGAAGCAGTTTCATTCCGTTATACATTTGTGTATTAGACAGTCAGCCATTACTATTATACTTATATGAAAAGTATTTATAGCAGACAAATTGTCAGAGCGTAATAGTTTTGTTGTTTCTACTGCTGCTTTTGATTGATGTAGTGAATTCTGAAAGAGGATTTCGGTGTGTATTTCATTCAAAACGCATGAACATATTATGAAATTTGGTGACAACACTCACTATACCTACTTTGTCATGTACCTAAATACTTGTCTCAACGATGATTTGCTCTGAATTCGACCACAATGGAAATGAAAATTTGCATTGGACATCACAATTATTTCGTATGTATTATATATAAAATACATCATACACATATACGTTATATAATACCTACTTAAACGTAGATTTTATGCATGTATACATATGTATATGTATACCTACATGTTTATTAGCTGAGATATAGTTATACCTAAACAATGAATGTCCAATTTTGCAAATGTCATATCACCAGTAGTGGTTAGTTTACATACATATACATATGTATATAAATTCCAATTAAATACATTTTAGAGTAGAAAATAAATTGATTTAATAGAATGACAATAACCACTCTATTCGGCTTGATTGTGACATTTACCATAGAATTAAAAAAAAGCACCGCAAAATGTTGGTCGACAGCTGTTGTATTTAATATATTCCAAAGTGTATTGTAGGCAAACGGATTTGCATAGCCAATAAAACGCATGGTTGAATTCAATTGCATTGTCTACATATACATATACGCGCTCTAAATCACTTGTTTTAGATAGCACTATGTATATATAGTCCTGCTAACAAATGTCAAAAAACACAAAACAGTATGTTGCACTGGTAAACTGCCACCGGACTCTGACTGTAATTAGTTTGTGCAATATGGTATATAGACTAATATAAAAAATACGGTCCACTGCATCCCAGTTGTGCATATGCACCAACAAATTTCATGTGTCCAAACAAAATATCACTTTCATTCTAAGGCTTAACTAGATTATAAGTAATTTGCTTTATGCATTTTGTTTTTGACTTTATATACACAGGGTAGTAAATTTGGTCTACTTTGGCCATTTATTTTCAAAATGAAATTTAAAATCAACATTACGTAGGTACCTGTATACAAAAGTATTATTGAGCTTTGCGGAATGATTCCATCGTCGGTAGTCCGCGCCTATAAAGATAAGTTCGAATTTCCTGAACTAGTTTCTTTTTAAATTCGTAATTTCCTACAGGTTTTACTTACCTACATAAGCCATATGTGCCCCAAAAACAAGTCGATTTTGTCTAGTCTTGGAAAACATGTATGCGAGAGAGTGGGTTATTACGCTCGTGCCGCAACATGACCTATTTTACAAATATTGTTCTCTGGTGGTCAGAAGTGGTCAAGAAACAATAAATTTAGTAGAAAAATAAAATAAAAATTATCTACCCACTCGGTTAATGGAGTAATTTTAATTATGTGTTAGTGGGATAATTTATTGAATTATCCAATTTTGTTATTGATTTGAGTTCGGTAATAAATTGCTTCTTTATCAAGTGTAATATTGAAATCCCTTAAGAAGTGGTGGCTAACACAATAAATACGTTAAGATTTATGTGTGAACATTTGTTAGCGAAAAATCAATAAAAGCACACTGATGTAAGCCAGTACAATCTGTTAAAAAGCTTCCCAGTATGGGTAAGCATATAAGAGAATGTGATAAGCTGGAATTGTTGATACTGGGCTGTCTGTTGCAACTGACCATTTTAGATAAAGTTTATATGTTAACCTATTTTGTTATTATTTCTTTTATGTTACAATAAAGACATGTTCTTAACGTAAAATTTCTATATAGTACATTTCTATTTAATAAGTATTATTATCAGTACATGTTGGAAAACGATAAAGATATTTTTTGTTTTCGTATGTGAGCAAGGTACAAATACACTAAAATAGGTACATGTCCAAAAAAAGGGAAACTATTTCCTGAAATCGGTAGGAAAATGCGCAATAAATTTTCTGTTTACAAAACGATATTTTTAAAAATCAACCAAACCAGTAGGAAAAGTGTACGTAAAGTGGGCATTTATTTAGGTGAACATTGCATTCAACATAGCAATATTTCCCAACGGTATTTTTATTGCCATCGATTCGGATTTTCTGAACCGCCGCTGTGCTAGTAAATTAGTTTCAATGAATGAATGAAAACTGTGGAAAAAACAGAGGCAGTGTTTTTCCTTTATATTGCCAATATTTCCCTAATCTGTTCGTTCAGCATAGGGGCTCAGTTTTTGTTTTATTATTACCAGAGATTTTTTCAAGTCCGAAATCCAATAAAATTTTAAACGGTGCAGTTTTTAATACTGGGTAAATATTTTTTAATTACGCTATTAAATCTCTACTGGAAAAATCGAAGACACACAAAAATCATATTTGATTCCAAGTTTTTTATTGTGTACAGAACAATAGGATTATAATTCATATTGGAATATCTAATAAAACGCTTAGAGCCGTGATGTTTCTTGCAGGAACAATATATGTATGCTTTATGAAAGATCATTAATATTTTTAAATGCGACAAATTTTTAATTAAATCCGTGATTACAAAAATCCCGTATATAGGTACACCGAACCTGTTTATTAAACAATAAAAGTGTTCGTTAAAAATTTAATACTTTTAGAAGTTGTCCCTTCATTTTAAAACTTAAAGTCAGATCACAATCTAATTAGTGCCATCGTGTTCTAATTATTAATTAATATTTTTAAGAGCTAAATTCTCTGAACGTTTGACCTCGTTATTCTTTTGTCTCATCTATTTTACTCGATTTTACCTGATACTCCCTATAATTAATTTTGTGAGAAATTCAATTGAATAAATGGGATTGACTGCATAACTTTGATGAGGTACATTGCTTTTACATGTAAATTTTATTTACCATATAAAGTTACAAAAGTTGAGGTTGTATTAAAGTTATACAAGGCGCTATAATTGGAAGTTTGTTTAAGACGTTAGTAAAGATAAACAGTAGACTAGCCAACTGTTGGAAGCTCGTTATCAAATTATTCAACGGTTAATGTAATTAAATCACGAGTTTCTAAAGTAACAACAATAACAAAGAATGACAAAAATAGTACTTTAAGAATTGCACAGTATAGTCCTAGTTCTGTGAAGGAGTATTAATTTTAGTATTGTTAAAATCACGACACTAAGTGACAAAGAATTTTCTTTGGAATTTTGTTGAAACACAATGTGAATTTTGTGAGTGAAATGTTAACGAGACAATATGTTTTAAAATGTAGAAAATTAACAATCAAAGGTTCACTTAATGAGATTACAGTCGCTGAGAGACCTTTATTAAAGTTTTCTAAGATCACATTTTCACATATTAAACTCCGAAGCCATAAATAGTCCATCATAGGCTACACATTACCTTTCTACCTTAATTGATTTTAATTAAAGAGTAGTTAAGTGAAAACCCACATACTCCAATTATAATTACCAAGTCCTTGGCAATTAAATTTGTCAGCAGATGTGGCCACAATTAATAAGTAATCTTTAGTATCAGGCCCTATTAATTAAGTACATTTCGATGCAAATGCAGCTGATTCAAACGTTCCAGATGTGTTTAGGGAGAACGGTGATGTCTAGGCATAGTCGTATGCTTGCCGGTTCGACACAGTCACTGAGACACTGTTTCAATGCATAACACTAATTTTTAATTATTAGATTGGCCGTTCTCACACTATTCATCAATTTACCTACTGTATGAAGAATAGTAATAAAATGTAGTGGAAGAAATTACAAATGGCTCAATACTGATAAAAGATCTCGATGAAGGAACACTAAATCAGGTTAGCAATTAGAGACGGGTAAATTGAAGCGATTAAGATCTATAGTTAAATCGGTAAAATCACATCATTTCAGATTCACTTGACCGAAATTTCAATCAATTCTTTCAACCACCCAACAGTACTAGTATTACACTTAAAGGTGATTCTTTATTTGTTTCCGTCAAAATATATGGAAAATTGTACGGAAAATGTATGGTAAATTGTGGAATATGCAAGTCCTTAATAAGATCAATATCCATCATATTTGCATTGTACATATAATAAAATATACAAATCGATAATAGCTATCAATCCCATTTTAAACGTCAAACATTCAGACAATATCAGTATATGTATATTGTGGGATCTTTAAATTAGAGCGCGCAGTTTGGCAAATTTTCTGATTTGGATGTTAGCCTAAAAATGCCATCCCATATCGTCCGCTACATTAGTATTCTATGCCAGTTACATATTTTATATCTTTTGTGGGTATTTGACGACAACAATATTATTCCAGCAGAATGATTCCGGGCAAGTAGCTCATTTTGGTTGACCACTGCGTTATTGCTTTCCTGTTTGCACCATGGGTAACGGATGGTAGTGTGTGTATGTGTAGTCTCGAGTTATAGGGTTTATATGTGTGCTGTGTCTGTGGGGCGTTTGGTGAATAGGCTTCACCATTGATATTATTCCAAGCACGGCAAGTGCTTCGAATACTGTCCCTTGTACCATTCAGCACTTCTTCATGGATATTTCAAAGTAAGAGGGATTTCCAACAAATTTCTTTTAAGATTCTAAAGGAAACTACTGGAATTATTGTCCGGTACTACATGCACGTGGATTTGTAGTGTTTGTTGGTGGTCTAAGAACAAGACCAACTTTTTCATCAATACTAAATAAACGATGCAATACGATAAAAAAAGTTTATACATATACAAGTATGGTTACGTTACGTGGTTGGAAGTCGAAAGATTTTTTTTGTTAGAAAATTGTACTTAATTGGCGCCTTATGTTTCCCTATAAATAATTCAGCCAGTTTTGCAGTGTATATCTTGAATATCGATTATAGTTAATTCCAATATATGTATTATTGAAATTATGTCGTGTGCATAGGGCAATGACAGTTTAGAGTGTATGTTCACTCGGTATGTACCTACTCGTATGCATAGGTTTACGTACCTATACATACCTACTTTGAATGAACAGGTAATACCTCTCTTGTCATCTCTTTACTCGGTTCAAAACTAATAGTGTTAAACAAAGTTTTGACCAAAATTTCTACCATGCGCAATTGCATAATATTCAACTATCGATTTTGTATTCAACGATGAGAAGAATTTCTACTATACACCGCTATATGATTTACCAACCCTACGCTAGAGGGCATTGTATTTGAAAGGTAATTTTCTATCCTTGTTTCAGACTCTCACTGTGTTAAATCCGTTCCATACTCCGGAGGTGGCTGCACTACAGGATACAGACTTGGCTGGACCCTTAGTATTCTGTCTTGCCTTGGGGGGATTTCTTCTTTTGGTAAGACAAAGTAAAATTGTTGATATTTTTATTAGGTGGCACCCTTTTATACCTACAATTCATTGTGGGAAAATGTGTACCTAATTACGAACGAAAACCGTATAATCCGATTTTGGGATTTGTAACACCAAGGGATTTATTAAATTTTATAATAAAATTCAAATATAGTAGGTTTTAATGGTTTTTTCATGTGCAATATAATGTGGGCAGTTGTATTGATTAATCAATTATTTAAACGAATGAAAATTGGAAGCGGTTGTAATGATATTTCATGTGGAACATTTAGTTGCGAATATGCAGGTGATAACGTAATTAAACTTAAAAATTTATAGCATTTTCAACAATTAAGTTTTATTGCGAAGTATAGTTTTATTATGTCATTCTCACAGAATTATCAATTCGTGAAAGTGCTTAAACTTGAATTATGTCTTTAAATTATATTAAATATTTCTAAAAGCTATATTCGAAAAATCGATCTTGTTATTTATTCGATAAAAATTAACTAATAATTTAACATTTCCCATACATACATATAATAGCGCAGCACTCATTCAATATAGGTACATACTTTATTACCTCACATTGTATTTGCAGTCTCGGCATGCACCTAAATTGGCAAACCTATTATGTTGAAGAGTGGAAGAGTAACAAAATATGTATACATATTATGAAAATTAATGGAAGTGTAATTACGGGTACATAACTGGGGGATGTGGAAAATTCAATATAAAAATTCATCTCGCACCATATGAAGAGTATATGAAAAAACTTGAATATTACATTAAAGAATTTTAATAATGTTAGAAATGGCATTCTTATAATGTGAACAAGAATTTTAGGATCAATAGTTTATTAAAATATGATATAAAGACAAAATGTTATCTAAGTAGGTAAATGAAGAAACCTGTTGAATGAAACGCATTAATATAAGTATATGATAGGTATTATGCATATTGAATGAAATTTATTACATTGAAAAATTTTCTACATTTAGATATCTAATAAGAAAATAAATCAAACATTTTTTTCTTTACTTACGCTTACTATAAAAGAGATTTTTACTTTTGATTGTATGTAATTTGTTGCGAAATCTGTTTTCTGCTTTATAGAATTTTATCTTAGATTTCTTCATTACAACTTCTATTTTTGTCATATCAAAATATTATTTTCGTTCATACTTTAATTCAATCAACCATTGTAACCATTATTGGCATACAAAAAGAAAACTGTATAATTGAAAATCGTATCTATACATTATCAGATTTCGAAAACATTTCCACCATGCAACTTATTTCCAACTAATGTTTAATGTCTATAGGTATAATTATTTGTTGTTATTTATTGTACTTTTTTATTAGTCTGGTAAAGTTCACTTCAGCTACATATATGGGATCGGTGTTATGGGCTGCTTATCAATGTGGAGTCTGTTAAGTCTCATGTCAAATCAAGGCGTCACAATAGGAACTGTAGTTACGGTTTTGGGCTACTGTCTACTACCAATGGTAGGCCTCTCTGGAATAAATGTAATCCTCAGCTTACAGTAAGTTGTTAGACTTTCTAAAACAGTAGGAGGCACTTTAATCTATTTACTTTTGTTTTTAGGGGCTATATTGGAGTTGTGTTGACCTCCATTGCGATATTCTGGTGCAGTTTGTCGGCTTCCAAACTTTTTGTCACCGCCCTTTCCATGGATCATCAACAACCTCTCGTGCTTTATCCCTGTGCTCTACTTTATGGAGTGTTCGCCTTAATTACAATTTTTTAAACCATAAAATACATATACACGTTTATCTTTTTGTCATTTTATTACATGAGAATTGTAAGTGGAAACGTGTTTAAAATTTTCTATAACAGAATTAGACTTACCATAATCAGACTTGTATTTATGTATATACATGTTTCGTCAATGTAGGTATGTACAAGATACTTAATAGATTTGAGTACTTTATGGAAATTGTTTTTTTTTTTAATAAATATTGATAATTACATACTCACACGTTTGTTATTTTCATTTTAAAGGTTTTCAAATATACATGCAGTCTATAAGGGGTGTTGAAAGGTAAAATAAACATTAATCCACATTCCATATAGGTATGACAACAATCAATCAAATTATGATTTATTTCAAGCTCAGTTCAAAATCATTCTGAACCTCTGTTAATCCAGATTTCAATTAAAAATAAAATACTTTGAGGATCGATTAATGAAAATGGACAAAGAAATACTCAACTTTTACTCAAATACTTTTTGGAAAATTATACAACAGAAATATCCAATGTATCTATGTAAAAATCTATCTATATGTATGTAGATAAGAAAGAGTACACTGTGCTTTATTTTTAGTACATTTTCGATGTATTACCAATAATAATCATACCATTCGACATATCACTCTTGCCCTAAGCAGAACGTTAGGTAGTGTTGAAGTTTCCAAGTCCTACATCCGTTACTTGCTCGCTTGATTCGAAGAGAAATATTTATTGCCTTCCAGATTGGATGGTTTTATTCTTCTTATTAGATTTTTCCTATATATTAGGGTATTAAATCGGTAAGTGAAGTGGAATATGAGTCTAAAATGCAATATACATCATAAATAATTCCTATATGTACCTACTCATATTATTAAATCTGATATAAAGAGAAAATTAGTGAGAATCATAGCAATAAGGTTATTGCTACGCTATTATTTTTATGTTGTAAATGGTACGAGCCCGGTAAATTTTAAATTAATAATAAAATATTTAAATTGAATTAAAATAATGAAAACGAAGTACCGAAATATAACAAGAGCTACCGTACAAGTCTATAGTCTAGTCAGAATGTACTACCCTACGCCACAGAATACAATACAAACACAAACAGAATACATGCCTACGCCTAGTGGTTCGTAGTGTCGCTGTCTCCATATTTTGCTGTCGCCGTCTAGTACGAGGCACAAGTGGGAAATTTAATTTTTAATAATAAATTACGCAAAAATATAAACTTTCAGCCGATTTGACTTAAACCATTGCATTCAGGACCGGTCAGACTATGCATAAGTATTATTTATAAAAAATGGCAGCTTTTGCGGCCAAATAAAGCCCATTAGCGTCCTAATGGGAGTCAAGCGTCCCCAACCCCAACAAGGTCGACAAGGAATCCTCAATTCTGACAGGTAAATTGCAGTCTAATATCACATTGAGTGATGAGTACGCAATGTACTATAAAAATAATCAAGTACGTTATGTGTACTAGAAGATGCGATACCGACATATTTCAGTCAAGAGTATTATACATATATGAATAAAATAAGACTTTATGTCCAATTAAGAAGAATATATTAAGTATTATAAGACACTATATATTTTATTCAAGCAAATATTGTAAGGAATCCCAGTCCGGCTCTGTTTTAAAATATTTTAGTGCGTATGAAGAATAACGCATTTATTGAAATGTTAAATCATCAATTCTGTAATTTTATCTTGGCTTTGCTGTAGCCGAAAACTAACACGCATTGCTGAAAGGGAGACAAATTCATTTTGTTGGTGACTGTGAAGCAGTGAAGAATAGAAAGAGTTTCAAATATTTTTTTTATTATTTGTTAGTCCCCGAAATTATCAACAATAATTGTGAGTACCAATTTTACTTTTAACTTTTATTTTATTAATTCGTCATATATAAATATGATCATATTCGCGATAGTTTAATTAGTATAATTATGCTTTGCAATCGTTTGTTCGTTATTTTATTATTTTATTTCAATTTCATAAGTACACAGAGTACTTAGTACATAATGTACATTATATATCATATTTAGTATAAAGTAATTTTATATTATTTATTTATATTAAAATGCAAGTTACTGACGTGTGTATGGTATCGCGCCATTTTATAATAAGTGTATAGCACACTTATTTAATTACGTATTTATCACATAGTGTGATATAGACTGCAATAAGCTTCATAGTGAGGTTTGCTAGTCATTGTTGGGGACGCCTAACACCCACCGGGACGCTGATGGTTTCGAACGCTTTACAGCGATATTTGCAGACCGAAAGTAAAATGCATTCAGTTCGATGCAAAGCATAATTTAGTTTAATTTATTGGGCTCACTTAGTCGCGTAGACCAATACTCAATTTTAATTTCTTTCAGATGGTCTAGGTACTTTATCTTATAACCTGGTCAACGGTAACTCTCGGATTTTTAATTATTCTTTTCCTAAATATACATTTAAGTAAATACCGGGGTTTGTATCGTTACATTATTTATCATAAATGTAAACGTTTAAATGATTAAAAACACAATTTTGCAATTAATCGCGACTAGGTAGGTACGTACATTGTACATTTAAAACCACGAACAAGAATAAGAGTATATTAATGAATGAGTTGCATAAGGCAAATTTTATGGTAAAAGTGGCGTTATTGCTGATTTGCGAAGCAAATTAGCAATACAAGCCACGATTATTATTATGATATATAATAAGAAATAATAGTATATTAAAGAATGAGTTTGATAAGGTGAATTTTATTGCAAGAGCGGATTATTCGCGAAAAATCCGCGATTGCAAAAAATGCCTTATCAAACGAATTCTTTATACTATTTTATCTATTTCGGTGTAAATTTACTATTTTTGTTTAAAAATAATATGTATGTCAGTCGTTTGACATTTGTTGCTATAATAAGCGGATGACAGTTCCATGCTAGAATGTGATGACACTAATGACAATTCCGTGCTAGAATGTGACACTATAATGACAGTTCCGTGCCATAATGTGACACTAATGACAATTCCGTGCTAGAATGTGACACTATGACAGTTCCGTGCTAGAATGTGACACTAATGACAGTTCCGTTTTATTATCAGCTATTATTAAACGGAACTGACATCAAATGAGTGTCAAAATGTACCTGTTCTAGCACCGAAATAGATAAAATAATTTTTGATATTGGTAGGTACTTGATGTGATAAATTGTTAATTATTGGTATTAATAATTTACCACATCGAACGAAGTCACTGACCACTGCTCTGCTAAACTATTTTCGCCGTTACTTTATGGGCATAATATCACGTATTCTCCAATTACCGACTGTTATAGTTATTCATGAAGAAAAAGTCTAGGATTTGACATTTTCCACGATTTCTTATTTCTAACGTGCTGCCCTTTAACGACAATTGAAAGACATACATTTTTTGGCAATTTGTTAGAAAAATACCTCGAAAAAAACTAATTATTATTTGTAGGAGTTCTGTAAATCAGGATTGTACTTCCTTGATGTAATTATTATTTATTAGACTAGTTTCGGCGATCTGCCATCTTCAGTACTAATTGTCAATAGGTTAACTTAAATTTAAAACAATACATAACATATTAAAATTAAAAATGGTGTAGCACACACGTTATAAATAAGACGAACGAACAAATAATTTTAAACATATAAATAAAATAAGTTAAATATATAAAATTAATAAATAAGTAAAATGTTTAAATGTTATTGGGGCAAATTATTATTTGTCCTTTTTTTCCGAATCTAATTGTGACTTTTTATGATTATGATCTATTTCTGCATTATATATTTTTAATTTTGTGTCCTCAAAATTGAGTGAAGTAAGCAAGAGTAAGTTCTTTTAAAAAAAGAAACTGAAATAACCTTTAGAGAGACCGGTATAATTATTATAAAAAAATTAAAAGAGTGATTAAAATTACTTGCCAAAAATCACTAATTTTGAAAGGGACGAATCACGAGTCACTATGTGATTCAAAAATAGCTGTTTTGCCCATCACTTTACTACTTACTACAGGGAGCAGTCCTGTGCCACAGGACACGTTCGCCATTTTGCTGTCTCAGCAATATTTCGAACAGTATCTCCTTTGTTCTGTTGTAAATATTTTACTTCTACATTTTAATGCACGACTTATACAGGTTTTAACAAAATATACAGTGCCCGCCTGGTCCCTTACAATGTCGATTACGCTATTATAAAATTGAGCAATTATAAAAGTTTAAAGCGAAAACGAAAACGGTTTAGAGACAGTTAATTTTACATTTTGTGTAGTCAAGATTTGTCAAAGAATATACATTTAGTTTTGTTTGTATTTCCAGTTCGCTATTTTGATCTTCACACAACTTAAAGGTTCTTTTATAAAAACATTCACATCGTTATTGCTGTTTATATTACGGAAAATGTCCTCCGGTTAGTCGTCCTTGATAGCGTCTGCTTCGATGATTCAAAAAACCATTTTCATCTAAGTACAAATTTATTACGTAGAGGTTTTTTATTAACAAATACCTATTTTATTACAATTCATGAACACTTAATGAAGAAATTCTGTAAAAGATTGTAAGTCGGTAATATATATTTCCTTGCAAATTGGTTTTTGTTTTCTTTACACAAAAAATTGGAGCACACTTATGTGTACCTTTTAAAGAGCATCAGTCCTGTTCTGATAGGTCTCTTTTTATTATGAACTTTTTTCCTAACAGGAATTTTAAAATTGTTTTGATGCTCATTATATACTTTTTAAACTTCCATGATTTCAATTTTTAAATGTTTTTGGCAAACACAACAGTGTTTGATCAAAGAACTTATAAAAACTATTAGAAGCGCAACTTCCTCATTCGAAAGTTAACTATATTACGGAAGTTATATCTTCTCGCTATTGGAAAGCTGCATCAATTTCCAGTGATGTTATTTTGTTAAATTCTGTTTTACTGGATAAAGATGTATAAAAGCAACCTCCGAAATTCATAGGGACATCAGACAACGAAAAATAATGTTCTTGTCTTAAATGTCTATATAAATCAAAACTGTTAAAATGTTATTTAAAATTGTAAAAAGATTCATTTTTAATACAAGTAGCTGTAGCTCATGCTTTTTACAACAGGTACCTACATTATTTTTTATTCAAATATTAAGCTATTAAATATTTTTATCATCTAAATTTATTTAATTTAATTTGTATCAATTCATAGAAGAGACATTGTATATGTGTGTAATGTGAAAATGCCCCTTTTATTTCAGTCATGAATTCGCTTGGTTTACGTTATCACTTCTGGGTATATTAGGTAATATTATAAATGCTAATCATTATTGCGTTTTACAAATAAAATGTTCTCCTTGACGTTTTCTGGACGTTGGATTATTAAATGTTGTTGATTTTTGAATATTGAATACCTATAATGATTGGGAAGTTTGAGACTGAAAGACGAAAATTTTATATCAGGTATATTACATTCTAAAAATTTTTTGAAATACTTATGTTAAACAGAAAATGAACCTGAATTGACGTTATTTAAAATTAAAGTCGTAAAACTAATTATGACCTTTTTAATTAGACAGTATATTGCACCCATTGTTTTTTTATAAGTGACAATATAATTTAATAATGTACCCAGCAACTGGCTAATATGGAGTAAAATTAGTTTGTATTTATGTTAATTACATCAAATTTATATCAGGGAAGAGAGGACAGTTTTAGTGATATATGAGCCGTTTTGTGTGGGACCATGTGAAATGTTTACGCATGGACAATGCCTAAAATGCAAGTTAAGTTACAGTAATTCCATAAGTTTGGGGGTTTTTGAACCCATGTCCCTAAACGAGATATTTAGTAATTGATTTTTTCACTCATAAATGTTCTCAATTCAGTCAGTTCTCAATTCATATTATTGTGCTTCGTGGTGTTCATTTCAGGAATTCATGTAGGTGTACAGTATACATGGCAGATCGATATCGATAAACAACTTTTTACTAATCTTTCTCATTTTTATAAAGCTTCCTTCAGAGAATATCAAGTTTCCCGAGATTTTAAGATATTTGTTACACAAATTTATCACTTTTTGACTGAATAAAGTATTCGTAAATGAATATGTATACTTTATCACTTGAATACATTACACTGGCATAGTAGGGTTAATTAATTTTGATATAAACTTGGTAAGGATATTTCTATATGAATTTGAAATTTGAGTTTACATAGAATAAAATTCAGTTTTATGTGTTGCAGGTATAGAATTATGGATTTTGTATGGATTTTTTCAATCCAGTGAACAAAGCAATTATTTAAATTCCATTTGCAATTTTAATAAATCCAAGTGTACTATTATCATTTGGAATTCTAAATTGGGCATAGACGATCCACTCTAGGATAATTTAGAAAACTTTAAAGATTCGCATGGTTTAACATTTAATTAAAGTTGTAATTGTCATGAATCTAAAATCATTGCCTGTTTTGTCGTTAAACTAATGCAATACAAATATTTTATAATATAGGTACAAGAATTTATTTTAATTAAGTTATCCTAGGTTTTCGGGAGATTTGAAATTACTCCCGATTTTTTGCCCCCATTGCAATTGCTCTAAAACTTTAAACTAGTTTTGTCTCTTCAGGCTAAAGGTATAAATATTTATTGCACACAAATCTGCATTAGGTACATGTATCCTGATTTTTTCTTTTTTTTTTGCTCTGAAAAATTACGAAATTGTCCCCATGCAACATGGGATCCCACAGAGAGAACGTCGAAAATTTATCTTCATTTTTATTGTCTAGTTTATCGCTGCGAACGTAGCAAACACTGAGTCTTCATATTTGGCGGGGCATTTGTAACCCGCAAAACCTTTTTATCGAAATATACAGTGACCACTAGTTCAGTCCACCGAACAAGCATAAAAGACAAACACTCTCTCAACACCGAAATATTTTTCATTAAAAAAAGAAAAAGGGCTTAGGTGTTTAGGGCTGGTAGTGTAGAACCGAAGAAATAGAGACAAAAACCTACTTTCACATCCATTGTAATATTTTATACATAAAGCCAAAATAATAGTCACCTTGAATACACACAATGCCGAGAAAAATAAAGGAAACTTTTCTATGGACATAGTGTTGGATTACGATGTGTTTTCTGGAGGTAACTGGTATATTTTTTGCACCACACAAAATAGTTTCAAGCATTTACACAGGAAACCCAGTGACGATGAGAATAATTTAAATAGTCTTATAAAACAAATCCCTTAGACGTAATTTGTAAATGTAAAACTATGAATTAAGTAAGCATACCTTACCTTTGAGAAGGAAAGGAGAAGTTGAAATCCCCAAGTTATTAAGCACGAAAAAAATTAAAACTTACATTTTCCAAGATAAAGGGTAAATGAAATATTTATTAAATAATGTAGGTACATAAGAGAAACTTCTGTATTTATTGAAATAAAAAGTTTCAAAATCAATGCAGAGATGAATTATGTACCTATTATTTTATTAAAATATTTGTGTGAAAATTATTTTATTTTCACACAAATAAAGATTAGATGTTTAGATATAGGGTCCGATTCAAGAATGTTGGTGATTACGGAATAATCAATATCAATTTTGAAACACGCATAATGAATGTCATTATGACGTACCCGCAACATTCATGAATTTGTTTTCCCCAACCTTATTTTACATTATCGTTTACCTTTGTTTTATTTCTCATTTGTTGTAAATATTTTTGCTAGGAAAATAGCGACGTCTTTTTCTCAGCGTTTTATTAAAATTCTTTAAAGTATGGAACACAAATATCAAGTCTTTAATTCTCGGGTTTTGTCATAGAAGCATTCAGTGACGTAAAGCTTGTGTAATACTTCATATAATACTCGCCTTTTATGTGCCTCTCAGGCAAACGAAATGATTGAGTTTTTAACTCGGCTTCTATGTATTTAATACGTAGCATGTATGTGCTTGTGTTGTGTTAAAAACAGGCAGGTCTTTGTACAATTTTTTCATGAACAAGCATTTAAACTTTTTCTAAAGTTCCCTTGCCTCGAAAAAATATCATCACTTCAATAACAAGTTTTCCTGTAATTATTATTCATATAAATATTGTTCATTCACATATTATTATGAATAGCATAAATGTGAAAATTATCTGATACGGCATGTTATCTAATTGCTTTAATTAATTTTTCTAATTCTGATAAGCCCAATGTAATTACAGAAAAACTGTAGTCCGTCACGAAACTTATTACTTGTTTCCGGTTCTCCAATTCTGATGTTTACCAAAATACGATTTCCTACTTCCTCCCTGTGTGTCTATAAACCACGATGGATTTTTTGTATGGAACAAAGAATTTTGATTGATTGCTCTCTATTTTTCGTTTACTTTTATTAATAACTGTGAGGACGTGATGTGGATTAGTTAAAACTTTTATTGTATTTAGTATGGAATTTGGTTTTGTGTACTTTCCTTATTAAATATAACAATATATTGTAATACGCAATTGTACTATCAAACGGCTGAAACGAAAATGTTTCCAGCTAAATCCGTTAAAAAGAATTAGATGTTGGAAGTAAAAGCGAGTTTTAAAATATCGAACTTTTTTCCTAACAGCAGTGTGGTCGTCAAAGTACAGATCTGAACAATGTAATTAGAAAGATACTTAAACTTTTACATTCCCATTTAAGCTGTAATACATTTCCACATCGAAAATTATTGTGTTCCACAAAAGAAAAGTCGGATACTTTTTACTAGTTTGAAATACTTTAACGTTTCTTTTACAATGAGCTCAATTAGTGTGTAAGTAAAATTGGATTTAAGTTAGACAGCAGTTAGGGGACGTTACCACCGCACAATATCGCCAACTAAGAACCTCTAGAATTCAATCTTGTTTGTAATCTTTGGGTTTGTAATCTTTTGCAAAGACAAATTACATGATAATGTCAACATTATATCCTCATTTCTTCCAAACATATAGACAACTCAAATAGAATAAGACACATATTGTTTCAAACTTTACTTTTAGAGACAAACAAATTGCTCAGATTCCATATTATGTACAATAATAATGTGTATTGTAGTATGTACGTGGAAGGTGCATTTAGGGCCACTTAAATGTTGACATAAATTTGCTATCTATCTGCGAAACACATTAAACATTTATGTCACAATTTGTATGTGTAGAATAGAAACAATTCCATAATTACAAGCTTGGTTAATTCACTTTGTTGGTTCGTATGTTATTACTTATTACGTATGGAAATGGTCATATGTTTCTTGTCAGACTAATAATAAATAACTGTCTGCTTTTAAACCTATATGTATAATACATACATCATTTTTATTCCTTAGTACTTGAATTAGGTTCAACATTTTCTGATTAAAACGACATCATTCCTCAAAATGTTAGAACGTTTCTAAATACATACATACCCAGGTACATAATTATACCAAAACAAAATTATATGTTTGAAAGTTATATAGTTAATAAAAATAAAGTATTTATTTGTCAGTATACCTATATTTACTAACACCAAATTATTAATTTCCATGCATTGAAAATTCCCGTTGTTTTATGCGCTTGCCTAAAACACTTAGAGTTATTGGATACTTTTGGTAACATTTCTCTAAGGAGCAGTCCTTGTTCTGAAAAACATGTGAGGATTTTAACAAAAGCAATATTCTGTACAAGAGGAGGCTAGCTGTGTGATATCCTTTTACATTGTACGGGCTAACAGGGTATAGATATTGTAAATCCGAAGAAAGGATTAGCTATGTACGAAGCAGGATGTATATATGTATAATGGTGAGATGCTGAGTAATTTTGCCACACAATGGACGAGACGCCCGCAAATGAGTAATTTTTATCTAGACTAACTTTTTTGCTATAGCAAAGCAAGTATAATGTCTTAAGCTCGTTTAAAGCATAAATCAAAATTCATATTATCATACATTTTCAATATATGTATATAGATATATAAAAATTTCTTCGCTTGCTTCCTGATAGTTGAGCTACAAATTTTCTAAAGCTAATCATAAATCTAGATAAATATGCAAATTTCGCATAGAGAGCATTTTACCGGAGTAGAGATATAACACTGATACAAAACATGAACAGGATTATGGATCCTACTTATCCCTAATCTCGGAAACTTGTACTTTAAACACCAAATAAATCAGGATTCATTTTTTATACCCTCCAACTGTGAATGCTATTAATGAAAATGTTTAGGTATAAACGGAATTTGTAATTTCTTTTTCACAAAATTGTTATTGGAAGCTGTTTATTCGCATTTGGAAGCAATAATGTAACATCAAACACGAAACTTTTACACTGTTAAATAATGTAGGTTACATGTTTTCTCAAATGAATTACGTTTACCCTTATAATAGTATTTTATTTGCTAGTTTTCTAATTTATAATTCATTTTTGCCCCTATTGCTTTAAACCTATGATATTTCCATTGTACAAAGTCTCAACAGCAGAAACTTTTGTGTGTTAATGTTTGTTCAGAACAAAAATGTTAAAATTCCTCAAAAAAGAACTTCCAACAAATTTTATTATTGAATCTTTAAAGTTTAAAGTGGAGGTTTTAAACAGTTTAAATAGCGGTTTGTGAAATAAAATAAGATCACGAAATTAGTTTTTACTTTCGGTAGTCGTAGAATTTGTCATCCCATAAATCAATTTTATCTATTTCAGTGCTAGAACAGGTACATTTTGACACTCATTTGATGTCAGTTCCGTTTAATAATAGCTGATAATAAAACGGAACTGTCATAGTGTCACATTCTAGCACGGAACTGTCATTAGTGTCACATTCTAGCACGGAATTGTCATTAGTGTCACATTCTAGCACGGAACTGTCATCCGCTTATTATAGTCAACAAATGTCAAACGACTGACATGCATATTATTTTTAAACAAAAATCGTAAATTTACACCGAAATAGATAAAATAGTATAAAGAATTCGTTTGATAAGGCATTTTATTGCAATCGCGGATTTTTCGCGAATTCGCTTGCCAAAAATCCGCTCTTGCAATAAAATTCACCTTATCAAACTCATTCTTTAATATACTATTATTTTATCCTATAATGTTTTTGTAGTGATTACTGCATAGCAACGAATAACGTTAAGATACTCTTAACAGCACTAGAATTTATAACAGCACTAGTGGAGTTAAGAGTATCTTAAAGTTATTCGTTGCTATGCAGTAATCACTCACACACTCTTTTGACAGTAAATAAAAAATATATTCATAATTGAACTATGATTTTGCTTTTTTCTACAATACCATTATAGAATAAAATAAAACGTGTTACGATACACGTAATGTTATGTACACGTACTTGTATCGTAGATTACTATTATTAGATTGTTCTCTCTATTATCATTTTTTTAATCACGATAACAGAAGATTTTGTGTCGCATCAGACTTCACATTTAAGTAGCTGGGTTGGTGTGCAGATAAAATTATTGGCCACTATTACTTCATATTTTCGAGAATCGAATGGCGAAACGTAGGTTATTCAAAAACAACTCCAATACACACATTTAAAACTAAAATTCAAAATTATAAAATCAAATTTAAAATTTAATTTCAAAAGTGAAAAAGGTATAAATAATAAAAAATTCGGGGAAAAATTGACAATTTTATTACGTCGTTCGTCCTAAATTCGTACCTAAGCATCAGTTGCCCCCAATAAACCCCTCCCCCACCCTTAAATTCGCATTTCGCTGACTATCCGCAGCATATAATTTTATATTTTCTTAAAATAGATTTTTATAAAATATGAATTTCCTGAGGCTTTACTTCTTTTGGTAGGTTATAAATTTCAAATATGTACTTGGGTTGAGCCGACCCACTCTGTTAAATGTAAAGCACGTTTCTTTCTGTATCCCAAATAACAGAGGACGAAAAATATAAGAGCATTCACTGTATCTAATACCTGCTCTTGAATTTAACGAGTAGATATACCTATGTGCTCTAAGTAATAATGTTTGGTACATACACAAGATACAC
Source organism: Silvanus unidentatus (assembly GCA_963930825.1). Lineage (NCBI taxonomy): Eukaryota > Metazoa > Arthropoda > Insecta > Coleoptera > Silvanidae > Silvanus > Silvanus unidentatus. Next base: position 18,627,086 of record OZ005760.1, read on the forward strand.
AGTGCGTACTAATGTACTCGTATGCTGCTTGAAACATAACCGCCATAATATACGAGAATATATTCTGTATGTACTTTCAATATACGTCAATTTTAGAAAATTAATCAAAATTTTCGTATAAATAACAAAGTTTTTGTGTGATAAATCATTTAAAAAAATGTTAACGATTCAAATTTGTTACTGACCCAGGCAAAGGTCCCCTTAAAATCTTTTGGACTATTGGACCGGCGCTGTAAGTGCAAGGGGGCGTCGATTAGCGTCGGATATTCAGAGTCGACGCTTTTAGTCTATTGGAAGCATCATAAGTGTTTCGACGTCATTCTAAATGACTTTAAAAAAATCTCTTAATTAAATTATGTAATCAGGCCATTCAAATGAGTCTCTGGTGTAGGGTGGTTGAGATATTGTTGTTTGTGAATTGAACTGCTTACTATTTGTCCGTAGACAATAAATTAAAGAGTTTTATAAACTTTAGCCCAGTTTTGAAAGTAAACAAATAAAGAACATCTAGTGATTCTGCTATACGAGTAAAAAGTGAGTACAATATCTGTATAGCTTATATTGTAAAAAAATTATTACATTTACTTTGAAAACAAGAGGATAAAAGTTATTTGAGTGGTATGTATTTTGAAAGTTTAAAATAAAATCATCATACATTTTGATATTTGCCAGTAGAGGGCATATTAGTAAGTTCTAAGTGAGTTAAGTGATTTATGATTTGCACGCAACAAAATATACAGATATAATGGATACATCCCTATTTTAATTTTTAAAATAAATCAATGGACCATTAAAAAGGAAATATTTAATTCGGGCTAAATTTTATGATTATAAGGCTTGATGCATCAAAATGCTTTGCGATGTCTCATACCATTTAAAGAATTTTTTATTTGCTTTATTACGAATTTTTATCTATGCTTTACAAATCAATAACCCAGATTAGGTACCTATATAAGAATCAGACTTCAAAAATATTCTATATATGTAAGGGGAAGCTTTAACAATGTTGCATTAGATATATATTTTTTGTTTATCCTCATAGGTGCACAAAACATTAATCCTTCCATAATATACTAAGTTTTTGTTGTATATTTTGACAGGGCGAACATATTTATTAGTTTTGAGGCTGAAATCACCCGCATTACCTAATTGAGGCAATAGTCCAATAGTTAAGGTTATTCTTTCAGTGGTGTTTGATCAATAATTAACTATCGTTAAACTCAAATGGAAAATGGCTTGAATATAGGTATTATTAGGTACTGAATATTTTAAACAGTTAAATTTAGAATTCTGAATTACAAACTTGAATTTTGAATAAGGTTTTAATAATCTTTGCTGATTGTCAAAATTATCTACACCATAGAATCTAATATTTTCGCAATCATTTACAGCAAAACGTATATTTCAAAAGATATTTAATGGATAAGAAAAATCTAAAAAGAAAGCGAATTCTGAGAAATACTACCACGTTCCATTGTAGTAGAAGAAAGACGATCTGAATTTATGTCAATGTAAAAAGTCCATTTACAATATATCTTAAAATTGTGTAGTTGAAATAGAATGGTTAGATTGTGTCAACTATAACAATTTACAACAAAGACATTTTAAGATGTTGTATTCCCTATTGCAAAATACAAGGTGCAATAAAAACATGCTTGGCAAATATATGATCAGCAGCATCATGAACTAAATCTAAAAATGATTACTGATTTTTCAATGATGTATATTTACCTATACTTACCTATATATTTACCTATTATTACAAGGGCCTCGCTTTCCTGGCCTCCGCTACGGCCCTTGTGATACCATACTTTCCGGCCTAGTTATCCAAATAACTATTATCTACGCCCGACACTGAAAATGTACTATTTCTACATTGTTTTTAAGCCTTGAAACCTCCAATTTTTTCTCTCGTTATGAAATGAAATTCATATCATCACAGTGTTATGAAAAGTATGGCTATGAAGCTAACGTTCTCTATCATACGGTAGATCAACTAAAATATTACATTTAATGTTACTAATAATATGTACAATAAAGATTGTTAAATTCTAACGTACCTTACCTCTATTCAAATAAGTCAGTTATATTTTCTAAACAACATTGTTTCAATATTTTCATCGTAAATATACTTGGATTCACAAATGTATGCGTTTACGCAATAATCAAAATTCATTGTTCTAACCATATTTTTGATTATGACGTAAACGCAAACATTCCTAAATCCAAGATTATTTGCGCGTTTATACCTACTTTTTATCATCACTCACATAAACCTTGAAAAGTTAGACATAAGAAATAGCACATTATCGGTCGTAGAAAAAGTATCGTGGAACTCTTATAGAAAAGTGTTTTTTTTGTGCTCGTGCTTGTTGCTGCACTCGGCTTACGGCCTCGTGCGCAATTTAAATCACTCGCACCGAAAACGCACTTGTTAAACAATATACTCTTGGATGATATTGATTTTTAAAACCATATAATAAAATTCTTAGTATGTAAAATAGTGGGTTATACAGGAAATATTTTATATAACTTTTCTGTTAGGTACCTACCAATACTTAGCCAAGTATTAGAAAGTATCGAGGGTTCTACATCCGAAGTAGTAAGAGGAAAGAGGGTCCAGTAAAACGATTTATTAAAAAAATAGTATTTATCCTGTGTAATGAGGAAGTGACCGGTTTTTTTTTATTTTTTTTTTTGTAATCTACATTAAAAATGTTTTAGTGTGATATAACACTTGTGATCTTTTTTTGCCCCGTTTCGCCAAAAAAAAATTGCAAAGTTTAAATCAAAAATTTACCCGCGTTTTTACTAGAGCCCCCATATTGTGAACGCTCTTTTCCATTCGACTCGACTTTTTGTCTTTGTTCCTCCTTAGGCAAAATCTTAATCTTAGACAAAGACAAAAAATCGGGTCGAATGGAAAAGTGCGTTCGCAATATGGGGGCAGGCCTAGCCGCCATGTCTATTCTGGCAGATTTTGAGTTCAAGAAAGTATTACTAGATGGCTATTAGTATTTTTCTTAGTAAAATAGTTAATTAGGAGGCTTTCAAGGGTAGAAAACAAATATAAAAAAGTAAGAAAAATATAATTAGTTAGTCTATGATATTTTTGATACGCTCGGACAAGCTCTGACCAATCAGAGCTTGTTACGTCACGAAAGTAACATAAAAAATTGTAAACAAAAGGTCATGTGATAATTTTGAACTTTTCAGGCATTTTTTAATTTCAGTTTTTTCAGAAATTATGCGCTGAAATGAGTAACTGTTACGTTCAGTACTAATCATTTAACCTATTTTATCGAATTATATAGAAATTTCTGTGAATTTCTAACCTAGGTCACTTTTTCATTAGGGAAAATGTTTTTAGAATTAAGTAACAAGGTATACCTATCATTTTCATTTGAATTTGCAAATAACTCGACAAATAATAAGTTTTTCTTCGATACTAATATGTATAAATTTATGCATCGAAATAGGAAGGTATATGTTATTTTGTTTATAACTGAAGAACATTTATATTCAAATTACATATTTCTTGTTTATTAGGTAATATTATTTCAAATGTATAAATTTATAAACTACTCGTTCACATATATAGAGTGCAAACGACAAATTGAGCAAAATTATAACAGTAGATTCTCCTCATCATACTGAGTCAGAAAAACCATATACCTAAACTTTATTCTCAAATGCTTCCTTAAGGAGATATAGGCCTTCAAAGTTCTTAAAAAACCTTCGAGTTTTTTAAATATCTCCCAAATGGAAAATGCCAGAACCACCAAATTTGCTGTACACCTTCTAGTGGGCAATGTTTATGTAGAATTTCAGAAAAATGAGCCGCATCCAACATGGTTTTTAAGCAAAGGGGTCCCCTTTAACAGTTGCGCATTTCCTGGGGGGCGGTCAAATCTCTAATATGATAGCTTCATTTCATAGCTTATTTTATTTAGAAACTTTTTGTCGTTTTGTATTTTTTTGTACAGCTGACGGTTTTCGACGAAAATGCAGTTTTGTTACATGTCGCGATATTTGAAAACTATCTCGAAATCGATGGTCCATTACTCCAAAGTTAATGATCCAAAAAATCTAAAAAAATTATATTATGATCCTGATATGTTATTTAACACGAAGACTTATAAATTTTTGATATTATATTTTTTGGCTTTCTGAAGAAGTTGATGGTCTATATTTTCATCAACTTCTTCAGAAAGCCAAACTGTATAATATCAAAAATTTATAAGTAATCGTATTAAATAACATATTAGGACCATAAAGTAATTTTTTTAGATTTTTTGGATCATTAACTTTGGAGTATTGGACCATCGATTTCGAGATAGTTTTCAAATATCGCGACAACATGTAACCAAACTGCATTTTCTTCGAAAACGGTTCGCTGTACGAAAAAAATTCACAGGACATAAAATTTCTAAATAAAATAAGCTATGAAATGAAGCTATCATATTAGAGATTTGACCGCCTCCCAGGAAATGCGCAACTGTTAAAGCTTTGCCCTTTGTTGAAAAACCATGTTGGGGGCGGCTCATTTTTCTGAAACTCTTAGGAAAATCTACCAATTGTCAAGAATAGCGCAATGTTTATACATATTGGCCACTACTGTAGTTGGAATATTTTAACGTGTACATCTAATACAGAGGCACAAAGTATTATAAATAATAAAAATAACGGAGAAAAGGAGAACTTCAGGATTAGAGAGGAACTCACATATGTACGTATAATATGTGAACCGTGTACCAACATAGATATAAATACATATTTATAAATTGAGATTTAAGCCTTATAATAATGAATTACACTCAAAATTAGAGTATTACATGAATTTACTCTTATATGGACGACTGTTAGCATATTCTGCAGATATAAAGAAAATTATGTACATTTGATAAAAGAGAACCTGCTACATCTTAAGAAAAATCAATGCTATAAAACACACCCTTCAGAATTACCATAATTAGATTTTTCTCTTTGGAAAGTCATTTCAATGTTGATATTTCCTTATATTAAAAAAGAGTATAAAAAGATTTTTTATATAAGAGAAAAACTCAATCTCTCCTTATGACGCCTTGTCTAAAATTGAAAGATTCTTTGCTTTAATATTATATCGGACCTTTCCTTTTAGTTTTCTTGCGTAATATCATACAGCTAAACGCAAAATTTAGTATTAACAAGCGCCTAAGTAATAAATAATGACCAAGAAAAAGTTTCACATTAAAATCTGCCAGAACCTTTTTGTATAGGCACCAGAACTACGTAGAACGTAGTCAAATGCGACCACAGCGAATATATAATTTTTGTGTTTTTCACGTTCTTCCTTTTTTCCTTATTGCAATGTCTCAATAGTAAAAAGTTTTCTCTTTTAATTAAATTTAATGGTCGTAATGGCGAAGTCACACTTTATTGAAATTTTTAAACAACTCAAAATAGTGCTTTTCTTAACCAGGTGATATTATTATGATATTGCGAAATCGCCTTCATCCGCGCTACACTAATATTTTAATATCCTTAACAAACATGTATCGTTGTCAGTGTCTCTCACAAATGCTTATCACATTATCAGATGCAGCCTCAAAACTGCTAAAATGTCATAACGAAAATTAAGACGAATATTCTCTCGTCTCAGGTAACCGAGTAAGGGAATAGAGAGAGAGAGAGTTCTTTATTACATTTACCTACTAGCAGCTCTTGTTCTGATATGATAATACCCTAATATATTTACCAAATGATAAATGATTCATTCATCTAACTTAAGGTTTTAGTTGAATTTCAGATTAAGTTCACCATCACTGCTTAGTGAGTGGATGATCAATTTTCTTTTTAAGGTAGTCAGGAACATGCATCGATTTTTTCTCTTCGATAACCACTCTGTTCGCACTTTAAACTATAAGTTCCGATTAATATTGCTATGTTTACTTCTACAAAAAGCATAGATACTATGATAGGAACACAAAAAAATTCACCAAAAATAACTAGACATTTTTTAATGAAAAACCTAAATTTATATCAAAATATCATAAAATACTCGTAGGGTAGGCCTACGCATTAAATTCACACATACGACAAAATTTACCTTACGCAACTCCTTTTCAATATACACTATTATAGGTAAACCTGCTACATAACATACTTGCGTGTCTCACAATGTTATGCTATTTTTTAACAGAAGTGTAATGATCTCATTGCTAACTTAATACCACTCCATGCATCTTACTATATTTATAATGAGGAGGCTTGGTTAACAGGTAATTTGAACCGAATAATTTTAAGAAGAGAATAAAAAAGTGCCTTCCATTTGTGCTAATGAGGTTATTTTCGTTACCATCAAGCAAGAGAAAATTATTTCAAGTCTTTAATTATGGTTGTAGGCAGTTACGGCTTGTGGCAAGACGCTTGTTTTGCATGATATTAATTTATTTTCGTTATTATATTTTGGAAGGGATGAATGGTTCATTTAGGTATTACTATACTTTCCAACCTACATATAGGGCTTGTACATGTGGGGACAGTGATCATATACCTACATGCATTATACAAACAAATATCCAACCTATGTTATGTAATGCTATATACATATGTACATATTCCATTGGCAGGAGCCAGAAACACATATATAATTTATGCCCATAGTCATGTCATCATCATCATCATCCCCAAAACTAAGTTAAAAACAACCCGATCGACTTTTATGCATGTTATACGAAATCTGACAAAATTAAACTGTACTCGTTCATAATGTTTGTTGTGTAACACAAAACATCATCAGCACAAAATGTACAATACCTACATATATGCAATTTATTTGTGCGGTCAATTCATCTATAGGTAAAATTTCCGCATTTTATATAAAATAAATATGGATGGTTGAAATGGAAGTAAATGCTTTCTGTCAGTTCTGAAAATATGAAAGCATTCATTCATAATATAAAATAAAGTGAAATGGGCGAGTTATTCACATGCCTACATTATTATAATAAAATAAATGTTGAGTGGTTGAAGTGAATGATTGAAAATTTCAGATATAGAATGTTTCCAACTTTTTAACAAACGTACGTCAATGGGTAATTACTGAAGAGAAGTGAAAGCAAATTCTGGTATGGTTATTACATTATATGTGGAACCCTTACGGTTTTCGGGTTGAGTAAGTTTTGAGGCTGTTCGTCAGTCGTTGTTATAAGTACAAATATATATATATATATATACTGTAAGAAAGAATTTTGGACCCTTATATAGATTACCGATGCGTTATTCCGGTCACGCGATCTTATGAAGGCGTTTGATGATGCTATAAAATGAACACATTTTACAGCCAAGTATTGGGTTTCATTTCAGATAGGAGACTATAAAATTTTTAGTTGCTAATGTTCCACCTTACTTTGCTTTTTGAGAGTATCAAAAATCACAACTGTCCGTTTGATACAAATTAAGGTGTTTCCAACAACATCTATTATTAATGCCACAGTTTATTTTAGGCGCAAGCTGTACTTTACTTCTCCTAAATAATTCACTAGCTACTCGAATTTTAGCACGTGTCCATTCAAATTCCATGGAAATTTAAATGGTAAATACATAAATACTAGAAGTAGAAGGTATTTTAGTTGCTGTTCCTATTGCTTTAAATTTAATGTCTCTTTGTCTATGTTAAAATCAATAAGTATTTTTTGCATCAGAGAATGAGAATGTGTATCTATAAAAGTAAAAGTACAATGCATAATTGTAATAGTGATCAATATTGTTAGACCCCAAATATTAAATTCATTAGGTTCAACAATAATTTCAATCATCGGAATCAGTAATGAGAAAAAAATGTTTAACTTGTATATACAGTATATGTAATAGTTATTATACCAACATTTCTCATGCAAATTTAAATTAAATCCAATTTAATACGTGAATACATTTTTTTTTTTCATAAACCAGTAATAATATTTTATATCATATTCCTCTTTGCAAATTAGAGGCAAATATGTATTAATAATAATGAAAATACATGTTGAATTACAAATACATTTAATAGTCATGTATTGCATGTCGTTACCACGTTAATCCAAACAAATGGGTGCTATGTATAATTTTGCAGGAATATCTAAAATCGAGAAGTTTGTTCCTTGTGATTGTGAATTTTGATAAACACTCCAAATATAGTAGTGATGTTGAGTTCAAATATCAATAACAATATCAATAACATCAATAACATATTGTATTACTTATTATAACTAATAAGATAATATATATAAATCATAATTGTATCTCAAACTTAAAAGTTCACCTAATACCCAAGGTGCGACCAAATATCAAATACTTGGGAAGGTATATATATATGATATATCTTAGTAATCCAGTCATTGGTCAGAGGAAGGAAAATTGAATTTTCTATTCCATCGCCCTTGTGCTTGAAGATTGACTACCAATGCTAGTCAAGTGAGTATTTATATCGATTGCCATTAAAAATTGGATGAAAGCAATATAAAATAAAGCAAGTCAATCAGAGTTTGAATTCTTGCAACAGAAGAATGATAATAAATATATAAAGATATTATTGTCCCTTGAGATGTATGTATATGTAGGTAATGAATGGAAACAAGAACTTATTTCACTCTGCTAATCCCGACTTGATTTTCCCCTCAAATTCTCTAACAGTAATTAAAATAAATATACAGAAAAATTATTAAACGAATATAATAAAGTTATAATGTATATTTCTGTGTAATGATATTTTGTTAAGAAACTGTTTTAATTAATTTTGAAAGAGATTGAATTCTGTTTATTGCCTTATTTCGTTACAGTTCCTATGTTCTTTTTGAATAAAATTAAGAAGCTTTAAGCCTTACAAGAGGAGATATGAAAACGGATATTCACCTCGTTGTTTTCGACAACTTTATTTTAACAATGTCGCTATAAATTCAGTGAACTGCAGGGACTAAACATCTGTTACAGTGACTTGGCTAATTTCTCATTTCAACTTCTGGCCGGGTGGTCTGGACTGATTTTCAGGCTAAATAAATTCACATTGTGCATTACATTCTATATATAAGCTCATCTATTTATCAACGTGGGTTGATAAAACAATTCCATCCTATATATATATAATATGGTGGTCAAGAGACGTTGACTAATTGAGATTGTTAACTAATTGTTAGTGTATTAACTTTCTCTTCGATATTTTATACTGGATTCATCTGTCACTTTTTGCGGTAAATTATATAAATGAGAACCGAGTAATCTATTTTAATTAAATGTGGTAGAAAATATGTTTTAATCATTTCTAAAACATTATCTCGGTAAGGGTTTTAGAGCGAGAAGTTCATACCTAAGTTGCAAGTAAAATATCATTAAGTATTATGTTACTTCCTGAACTTTTATCATTTTTAATGTGATCCAAATTTAACAAAACTGAACCGATTCTGTAGGTATTACATATTCGATTCTCCTTCAATTGACCCAAATTGAATTTAAAGTGTTGAAGATGAGAGTGCTTGTCCCTATCTTCCCTTTATACAACGACCAATTTTTTTGGATCTCATTACATCAACAAGATTATCTTAATTCCCAAAAGTTCTATTATTAAATCGTAGTTAACGAGAAATTTTATTAAAACTATAATCTCTAGGATCTATCTAATCGCAAGAAACAAAACGGCTCTATAATATCTACAGAAACTGGGGCTTAGTTATCTTGAAAAACGCTAGATAATCTACTTAGTTCTTGTTTAATATTACGATAAAATGATGGTGTTAAAAATACTTTCAACTCGAAGTTTCGTTGAAGAAAAACTTTAAAGTCTGTGTTAAAAGCTGTTTAGCCTTATTCAACGATTTTGAAATAATTATTAAATTAGCATATGTATCATTTTGTTAAATTACTTACTTGCCGCAGCTTTTAACTCTTTGTAATTGTGGTGTAAATTACACACTTAAAAGGTTAATTTCATAATGGTTTTAGGAAACCCACTGGAAGAAAGTTTGCCAAATTAAATTCCAAGTTATATGCGTATATGTACATATATATATATATATAACTATTCTATATGTATATGTATGAACCTATGCATTAGTATATATATATTATATATAAATATATGTATATATATATAGAGAGAGAAAGTTGGAATTAAATTGAGAGTAGATGAATAGATCTTCTAAATTCTTAATTGTTTTTATAAATGTATTGGTCAAATGATTTAAAGTTAATTGATTTTTGGTACACGCCGTGCATCAGGAATAAATTAATATTAATTAGAACTTTATGGATATTATAGTGAAATAATTTAGTGAATAGGGCTATTTTATGTGCCTCTAAATGTGCCTATTATTATTTAAATAGCTATACATATAATAATATAATAAACGTTGGTTGCTGTGGAAAAAAATTAAATTTTAATTCGGTTACTTAACCATTTGAATATGTTATCTAGTAATTTCTGTTACCATGTATAAAATGCATTATAAGAATTCTCAATAGGTACAGTCGAGGGGTAAACCTCTTGTTAAAAAAATGTACACCAGACTACCATTTAAGAAAGACTACCATAAAAATACCAAGGCCTGCCAAGGAATACCATTATAAAACTTCCATGAATTTAATATACAAGCTACAAAGACTACCACTCGGACTTCCACTCAGACCACCGTAGAATACTAGTTAGACTCCCAGGCTACCATTAAAATTACCAAAGATTACCAAGATTTACAATACCATAAACTCCAGATGAATACCACAAAGATTACCAGGAACTCCAAATTATTTGTACACCAGATTACCATGGAGGTTTACCCCTCGGGTACTGTCCAACAAACGAGAATTTATTAAAAATCCATCTTCTTTATGAGCATGCAAAGTTTTATCAGTTACGTTCGAAAATGCCCAAGTTTCTTATTTGCAGGATGGATATTTACATAAAAGAAACAAAATAAGGAAATTTCATTAAGATGCTAGAAAGCTATTGTCTTTTCGTGGCTCAAATGCGGGCCCACATTGCTTTTGTGTCCCAATTTGTATTCTAAGCTATTTCCTATTTTTGTGCAGTCAGTTGTTAGAAATTTTATTCTGGAAAGCTTTTAAATTTTCAATAGCTTATACAAAAGAAAAGTTTAATTCGTTATGAAATTCAATACCTTTATACATAGTAATATCATTACATAAATATATGTATATTAAGAATACTTTTTTCTTTGATGTAATTTTTCTTGAAATTGATTAGTTTCTTTTTAGATATCCGCCCCTGACAGGCTTTCCTATTTACAATTCACGTAGCAATTACTTTCTTCTATAATCAAATAAACTTCTTGATTTTGCCAAGCTTACACTACTACGCTTTCAATTTAAGGAAGTGAGTACACTTTATCTAAGTAAACAGTTTCGTTTTTATTTATTTGAAAGCAGATAAATTTATTAAGCTATAAAGATACATTTTTTGAATCCGCTAACATTATAATATAACGGAAAATCATATTATTTTGTGCAGTAATAACAAGTATACACAGTATTAAAGCAATATTAAAAAAGGAATAAAAACATATTTCTATTTCTTCCAGAAACGATATTTCTCCTTAGATTATTTCTTGCTAACAAAATAATAACGGTGGCAATAAATTTGAAATTTCAATATAGGGAACAACATAAACGAAACAAAAAATTTAGTCCAAAATATTGCACATAAATTATTTCAGTATCTAGGATAAATATTTAGAACTGAAAGCGTTTGTTATTAAAGGTCTTTTGGAAAATAAGGTATTATACGTGACTATATGTAGATTTATTAGGACCTTCTGCGATTTATAAGACATAATAATTCACAAATATATAATAACAATTGTTAATTTCAGAGAAGACAAAATATATGCTTTGTTTTTTATATAATAAAAAAACAAATGTTGCATTTTTGCTGGAATCCAAAAGGGAATTTGAATGTTGAGAGTCAACGGGCAGGCGGCATAATCCTGGTCATTAAAATCATAAATCTACAAGTTGGCAGTCGTCTGAAAGTTTAATCCGGTGTCTCTATTCATAAGGGATATTTGTTTTTCCCACAAAGGCCATATATCATTATTTTCAAAGTTTCTCTCTATTCTATGCCATTGTCACAAGTAGGTACTTTTGTGTACGCCACTGTTGTCCTTTTATATTTCAATTTGTCCTAATTTGTTAGAAAAAGTCTTTCTCTATTTTCCGCAATAACAATAGGGTCAGAACTGTTATACAACAGCTATTAACGGAAAATTTAGGAACATGTGAAAACCGTATACCGATGACCTGACCATCCATTAATGAATAAGTATACGTCGTTTTTAATATTCGAATAAACTTTTAGACGGTTTTCTAAAATTGAGAATTACACCGAGTCTAAATTAGCCCTGTAAGAAACTGAATTTTATTTTACTTTTGGTTACATTACAGTAATTGATGAAATGAGTGCTTGAAATTCCCGTAATGAATAAGTATACCTACTTGTTTGAACATGATGAACTTAGAGGTCGATATACATACGGGTACACACTAACTCGTCACCAGACTTAATCCCTTTCAAGTAAGATACACTAACTCGTCACCGGCCGATTTCAGGTAATTTTCTAAGGACCTTTCGGAGACACACTAACTGGTCACTGGGGTACTTAGGTATAATTAGTTAATTCTAAGAATCGTATCTCATTACTTCTATATAACTGTGATATTTATTGGACATATTCTCATTCTAATCAGAGACTAAACAGTTTTGTCTCTGTTCTAATATACCGTTCTCGACAGTGTTAGAACGTATTATTCAGAACGATTTTTATAAGTGCAATGGATGTGGAAGTAAAGTTTGTTGAGAGCCGAAGAGGTCATCAGATGCATTAGGTAAAATTATTTACCTTCTTTGTATATAGATACTGTATGTTCATTATATGTATACTACAAAATATATTTATATTTTTCGAAAAAACATATTGTCTTTTCTTATTTTACTTTAAATTTTATATCTTCATACCCAAAGATATTTAAAAGGATTAAAAATCGGGTGACCAGTTAATCCGTCTCGGTGACGAGTTGATGCATCTCACTAAGGTATCGGTGACGAGTTGATGTGTCTCGGGTATCTCTAAATTTTTGCAAGGGATTACCAGTGACGAGTTGATGTGCGCCCCATACATACTTCAGGTAAATTGGTATTTCCGCTTGCAATATAATACTACTGCAATTTATAGTTCTGAGAAAAGACAGTGCTACATCATGTGAAATTAAGTTTTCCATTCCACTTAATCAAAGCGTGAATGAAGTGATTGTCCACTCGACCATATACCTAGATTTTATTTTACTAAGGAGTTGAGTGGTGAATACGAAAGACAGCTGTTAAAAAAAAACTTAGTTGTCTATGAGAACATGCGGTATAGTTATTCATCGGTAACTTTACCTACATCCATATAGGTATTACGTTCGTATATGCTTAATTGCCATCCGCACAGATTTTACAGATTTTATATGTTGGTTAATTAACACAATATTAGCTTTAAAATTACTATTCCAAAATTTGTATTTGTCCTTGCATAAGTTGCATATTCACATTTTAGACCATAAATCTTTCCAACGATAACACATACCTACTTTTTGCTTCTATAAACAAATCGTTTATTCAATGTCACGGTAGGTAAATACATAAAAGTCTTTTAATATTTATAGAAGTGGTGCTTGTTTTTGATTTTGTTTAAGTAGGTACGAGTACCAGTTCGATCTCGATCGTAATACTTACTATAGTCTCGCACCAGTTGTGGATGGAACAGTTACGACCAAGACCCAAATCGTAGTACACTATCCAAAAGTACACTATAAGTACACTATAAAAAATATTAAATTTACATATTCTTAATTTTTTTTTATTTGTCTACTTTCTTCACGAGATATTAACAAAAAAATTTTAAAATTCTCTGTTTCTTATTATTCATACTGGAATAGTATCACTCTGGTTAGATTTAGGCCCGTTAGGTTAGGTTAGCTTAGATTCGTGTGGATTTATCTAGTTAACAAAAATTGTAATTTTCTGTAAGACGTACTATTATAACTTTATTGCAAAAGATGTATGTATATTCTTGTAATAGTACAAACCCCTGACTTATAAGATTTTGTAAAACACAGATACATACAGACCCGGTTCTGAATGGAGAAGACCACATATCTGTAATAGTATATTAAAAAATGAGTATCGTAAGGGATATTTTAACATTAAAATCCCTTACGATACGAATTTTTTACGATATTTTACCTATTTGCGTCTAAAATATTTAATTATAAATAAATAAATTAGTCATTTCATAATTGTGGAGATTTTTATTTTCTAAAGTTGGTTCAATTTTGTTTTCAAACAATTCGACTGTGACAGTTTTAAATGCTGTCGTGCTGTCAATGTCAATAACTTTCGCTGTATCTCAGCGTAAATCTGTTGACAGCGATTCAATTGACAAGGTTTCGTCAACCCCACAAATAGTAAAAATCACTATTTTCTTACAGTAAAACTACTTTTATTACAAAACCCGAATCTGACAGTTCTGTTTTGTAATAGAAGGTTTTACAAAACGCAAATAGGTAATAGTATATTAAAAGCCGCTAGCCGCTAACGCGGCTAACGGTTTAATTTACTCATCCGTTAAAATATCCCTTACGATACTCATTTTTTAATATACTATAATACACTATATACTTTAATATACTTTAATATACTATAATACTTTAATATACTATAGATACATATAACCTAATTAAAATGAAAAGTTATAAATCCAATCAGTTCTCAATTCAATCAAGTCTATACAATAAAACCGTCAACAAAGTCAACTGTATAAATTCAAGAGTCGTTCACCGTTAATCTGCTCCCGAGTGTAGTTTTTGTTGGTTGGTCAATTACTCGAATTAGTATCGCTGATGAAGTGATTGGTTTTGTTTATAGGCATCACTAGCCAATTAGCTAAAATAAATCGAATAGTCGATAGATAATTTGTTCAGTCTGATGAATTTTTTATCTAACAAACGTTGTATGTACATACCTATACCCTTTTTCGTTTTGTCAATTCATTAACTAACACACAGGGAAATATATGCAAATGTGTGGTCCCGCAAATTTATGTAGATATTGTGCAACGACTGATTATATGTGTATGTAAAATATTTGTGTTTACTTCAAAAACAACATAATTCGCTAATATGTTGTTATATTACTACTAATAATTTAGGTTCAGTTCAAAATTGGAACAGTTTATCATATTATATTAAACCTGGATTTCCATGTGAACTGTGAGTTAAAGTTTTAATTAATCATATATTGATACTTGTAATTTGTAGGTACATTACATAGTGAATTACTTGTAGGTACATACACAAGTGTTAGACATATACCTATAATACCTATACATATAACTTAGGTATAGGTAGGTTAGCAGGTATACATATGTGATGTATTATATCAGAATGTATGTATTATTACAGCAATAACAAATCCATGCAAGGGATTCGGATTCCAAATTTCATTATGGGTATATGTATTTTAGAATAAAAATGTATTTATTTTTATTTTCCATGAACGAATGAGTCAAAAAATATTTTTACACCAAATGTATCGTTTACGCTATTCATATAGGAAGGAAACACAGTGATATATAAATTTATATTTTCGGTGAATATAAAATTTAGTTAGTGGTCTAAAAAATTAAATTTTATCACACCGAGGAATACATCACTTTAATGCGCATTTTGAATTTATATCATGTAGCCAGCAAATCACCATTTTACATCAAGTGCGACATTTGTTAGGTATCTCATCTCGTTGGAATTTCCTATTCACGTTTCTAGCTTATATGCACATTTTGGTTTTATTTTATAGACAAACCCTAGGTGGTCTTGAAGGTAGCAGCAACGGGTGCATTATGAAGTCATTTATAATATTTATAATGCTACCCATAAGATTCTGCAACATTCACTTTCTTATGTCTCTACGTGTATACATATAGACTACCTTTTTAAAGAATCTGCTCGCTTTGTTGTTCTCATTAAATTTTTAGAAAAAAAAATGAAAAATTGCAGGCAAGTAATTTCCTTTTATGTTTTGAGAAACTCTCTCATGTTTGTGTTTCGACAACTCTGCTGCCAGACTTTATCAGTGCCTAGCCTCTGTATTCATACGTTACAACAATTTGCTCTTGTTCTAAGGAAGGGTCTTTGTTATGACCTGTGAAGTGTGTTAGAATGAGTCAATTTCTTAATGAAAGGCTTTATTTGAACTTGCACTCACCACCAACCATCCTTTTATAATCAAGTTGACAGTTGCATAATCAAGGTATCGAATAATGGGCTAGAGGTAAAGTTTCCACTCAAATTATCCAACTTTTTCAGATGAAAATTTAATGATTTTTCTACTTTAACATAATATACTTGTTTTACACTGAAAAGCTTTTACTTTGGTCATAAAAGAAAATTGAAAAGTTTCGATAGAATCAAAGTCCGTTATGTGTGCGAAGTATTTTGAAAACCAATATTTCTTAACAATTTATTTAGGATTGCTAACTTTTTAAACGATTTATGATATCTTAATACATTTTCAAGATATTCTTTCGGTTCATGTAAACGATAAATTTTCTTTCCATATTGTAATATATTGTTTCAGTAACTGATAGGCTCCAATACACTTCTTTGCGAAATGTCTCGATATTTTCTGCCTGGTTTAAAACTTGGCAAAGCCTTTCAACAGGTTAACCGAACTAACATTGTGATTATGAATTCATTTTTAAATTAAAAAAAAGTAGCTGGGTTCATGGTTCATTTATCTATTTATTGTCTATGCCAAGTTGGTATGCTATTGCAGTACTGATATGCCTAATAATCGGGAAGTATTCACATATGTATGACGAGTTTTATATTATGTATGTATTTAATGGACTTTTAATAAAATCTACAATATTTATTTTAGTGGAAAATTGTATCTGCAATAATATGCATTATGTATACCATTTTTCAGTTCATTCTTTTTTACAATAATTTTCTGGAATAAAATTTAAATTTTATTGTGTTTATGACATTTGATTTAAATGATTCCATTTTAGTTTGAAAAAAAATAGTAGATTACATACCGAGGCGGAAAGGGCAGCATTACTGTCGAGAGAAAAGTTTGCCCGCTGAGGCCGTAGGCCGAAGCGGGCAATTTCTCGAGACAGGAATGCCCTTTCGCCGAGGTTTGTATACTATTTTATTTACAATCAGACACAATTATAATTAAAACATGTTTTTCATTATAAATTTTTTGTATGTCAATATTTGACATATGTCACTAATGACAATTTTTTGTTGTTACTCATCAAATGACAAGTGAGTAATGGCTTGTTATTGGTTGTCCAATATGAACATTATTAAAAATTGTAGTAGCCAGGATTTTGGGAAGCCAGGAAAGTGATCACTTTCCTCTCTAGAGAGGAAAGTAAATATTACTCGCTTGTTTAAAACAATGGGTCACTTTCCATTTTTATAAAACATCGGAAAATGACACATTACATACTGATTGTGAATAAAACTGTTTATTATTTAGTTGATTTAGCCATAATACTGAGTAACAAAAAATCGAATGCCAATTCAATATTATACTTTGTGTGATATTGAATAATATGATCTGAAAACCCCTAAACCCATACCTAACTGCGGTGATGTTTTGTTATTGGAAGTATACCGAAACCAACAGAAAATACTGCCAACAGAAAACACTGAATTTTACTAACAAGATTGAATAAGTTATAGACTTCTAAGGATATACCTATAAACCTTTTGGAAAATAAATATTTGAAATTTATCATATGAACTAATTAAAAGCTTTGTCATATGAAAATTGGTGTTACAAGAAATTATAGAACAATTAATAATTCTCCACACTTTGTGATCTTCTAAACTTGAAATGTTATATGTGTGTTTGAACCAGTGATGTACTAAGTGTGTTGTTTTGTTTGTTGAATATGAGAAAAGTCTGTTATGGGAGAACTTTAAGAAGTTGGTCGATGTACCTTAAGCACTTTGACAAACTTCCTGATATAGTCCTACAACAAACCCACTTTCAAATCCTATAGCTTAGATACACGCGCTACCCATATTTACCATTACTGAAATAGGTCCATTTTTGGTCATAAAATTTTGGATATTAGGTAGGTATGGGAACTTGCTAGGTGACAACAGTACGGCCTGTTCGGCTGTTCCTAACGGCAAAATTGTCCTCACTTCCTCAACTATAACAGCACCGAAGAGAAGCGTCGACTCTACAAACCTCTTATCTAGCAACTTTGTGTGAATAACGTATTAAATTTTCAGAAAGTTTGAATTGCATTCTGATTTCTAATAATTTACGACGACAAACTTTCCGAAAACTAACATTGAAAGTTACATTTGACAAATTTACATTATCTTCTGTATGTAGCCCATAAATTTTTATAAAATTATATTTATCTAAAACGACGCAGAGAATAACCTTTTAGTTCTATCGGGGTAGATGCGTCAAAAAAGAGATTATATGCTTGAATAAAATTTTATCGGTGCTGATGAATGCGCATTTTGGTATTAACTTGTATTTAATGGGGATTATAAGATGATGGAATGAGGGGAGCGCGACGCTTGATACGTATCTAAATTACTGAATATAGGTATTTAATAGCACTCAGTTTTCCAGCATCATTATAATTTTTAAATGCTTTATGATGCTTAATTCTTTCTATATAATGTCCTAGTGTTACGTACATAATATTCATGTGCATGTACATAATTTTATATTGTCCTTTACCCGACATTCCTATATATACAACAGCAGATTGAAATTCGTCAATCCGTGTTATAGATACCCACCAGCTTATGTGTTTCGTTTATTGATTTTGTGATTTAAACTAGGTTTTAAATGAAGAGAGAGTGATAATGACACATTCTTGCGGTTTGGGACATGGTTAGTGTACCCCCGAGCGTCATATCGTCCGCTATTATATCAACGCTTTGACGATGTCACCGTTGAACCAAAGCAGTCAACTTCTGTTTGAAACGATGTGAATTCGGTGTGGTAGTGGTATAAATGTATTCGAGAGAGAATGTGGCGGTTTTGCAACAATATAAAGGAGGGTAGGAAATAAAGTATATATACAACTGTTGTGTATTTCATATTTTGCATAAATAATACTACTAAACTTTGTTTACTGACCATCCCTCGCTCTTTGTGTTTACCTAAATATGAGATCTGTGGGTGTTGAACCTGGCAATATTTTAGAAATTGTTGTTGTGGTTAGACCTGCTTTACATTATTAGCTTGTTTAATAATGCTATTCTGTGTTTTATTAAATTTTAAGGGTATATTCGTATGTGTTTATGGATCGTTTCTGTCTCGGAAAGATGGTATTAAAATAATAAATAGAACCTAATGTATAAGTATTATTGTTTACGTAGAAACTAAAACACTTTGTAACCGATTATTCACTGTTGCTATTTATACTAGTCTTTGGTAAACAATATTCAAGTTAGCCTT
Source organism: Silvanus unidentatus (assembly GCA_963930825.1). Taxonomy (NCBI): domain Eukaryota; kingdom Metazoa; phylum Arthropoda; class Insecta; order Coleoptera; family Silvanidae; genus Silvanus; species Silvanus unidentatus. The sequence continues at coordinate 18,646,602 of OZ005760.1, forward strand.
TGGAAAATTACATTTGTTCCTAATCAAGTGTAAAACTACACTTTGTAAAATTCGATGTACTTAACGAAATTTATATTGTAAGCGAAAACTTTTACCAACCAAAGAAATGGTCGATTTAAGAAGAAAAATCGGTAAACAAATAATAAGGAATAAATGAAAAATTGGCGTAAATTAGGCGCAAGAGCGTAAATTTTCGTAAAAAATTGCGACTTTAAAGATAATCTAATTTGCTTTGTTGCGAACGGAAAAGATTACATTATACCCCTACAATAATAAGTGCTTAAAATCGTCACCCTCCTTTTATTTAATAAAAAGTCGTCTGTACTACGCGACTAGGCCGACAAATTTCTTAAAACGCCTCAAAGGACATATTTAAAACAACCAACTGGAATTGTAAAAAATTATATAGTCATGTAACGAATAGAAACTTTTATTATTAAAATTTTTATTGTCTGCCTTTATATGAGACTTTTTATTAGTATCTGTGTTCGTTTGTTACTTTTGCTTTTATGAGATATTATTAAAATAAAACTTCTTCATTCAATTTTTGCGCAGCCAATAATATCTATAAAAACGTCTATTTTGTGTACTTATCAAATTCTTTAGAACTTTTTCAGAACAAACGCTTACGAAATAATATCTGAATCTATAATAGCTGTTTGCGTCCCATACTGTCATCGTGATGCATGGACTTGTGCTTTTCCTCACGTCCCACGTCCCACCATAGATTGGACTTTTAGCTACAATTTGAAATTTGACCAATTTCGTGAATTATTAACTTTATTGGTTATTAAGTTGGTCTATATCTTTTTATAGAAATAGTTCACAGAACCTATTAGAGTTGCTACTGTATCCGACGCTTTTATAAAATTTTGCAATTCATATCTAATTAGCGAAGTACATACCTACAGAATTTTCAACAAATCTATGGTTCTGGTCGGATAGAATGGAAAGAAATTTACAAATTGTTTCAGTGGTACAGTATTGCAACCTGAATAAATTAATCAATTGTTTAATTGCACTGACATTTATTAACAGAAATTTTGCTAAAAACCTCAAATGAGTACCTAATTAGAATAAATAATAATTTTCAATAGAGATGGTTTTTTAATTTGCCATATAGCTGTTATATATGGCTAATGTCGGTACCTTGTTGAATATTATGAACTTCTAAAAAAGGCTGAGCTGTCCTTAAAATTTTCGTGATGAAATGTTCTCCATAAGTGTTGTAGAAAAAGATTTTATTTTTTCTTGTTAATACCTTGATGGTTAATTGGAACGATTAATACGATTGGAACAAATACTTCTTAGTTTTGGTCTGAAGAGAATAATACTTTTAATGAAAATTCTAATGATGTGTTATAATACCAGTAATATTATAATTACATCAAAGACAGTATCCAAATGATTATCCATAAGCAACACTTTAGGTGTAGGTAGAAATACCGTCAGATAATAAATTAATAATACCTATGTAGGTACATGATTAAGCGATTAATTAAACAGCTTCGTCTATTATACATAGATAAATGTGCTACAGTTTTTTTTGATCTATGTATAGGCAATACAAAATAATCATGTTCTATAGAATTCTGTGAAATATATTTCAGATAGGTAATACCTACAAAATTCGTGGAAATTCTCTTACACATTCTCTTAACATTATTATTGTGTTGGGTTTAAGGGTATAGTTAACAATTTCTCTAATTAACAAGTACAAATATTCAGATTCGTAATATGTATATTTCATTTACTCATATGAACTCTGTTAAACTATTGAGAATAATATGTATTATAACAGATACCTGAAGCCTATATACGCTATTCCTACATTAAACTTTAGGGTAAAAAAGTTCTGTTTCTAGAAATGTTATTAACTAAATGGGTTCTACTTAATTACCATGATTTAATTTGTTTTGCGGTAAAATACTCTCAATTAATTAGTGAGTTTATCAGGCTACAAAGTTTGGTATATACATATAATTATATTCATCATTTAGGCAATGACTTATCTGTAATGGCACTATATAAGTATACCTATATATATATATATACTACTTGCATAAATGTAAAAAGAATTCGCCATTCCTATTTATAGGTAAATTATAATTTATTTTCTAATAGGCAAATTAAATGCAATCGAATTTATTATAATATAGCAATAGATTTTATTATTCTTCACAGATGTAAAGCATATACATACATTCCATTTTTATATTATTACTCTTATGACACAATTCTTACACAAATGAATATATTAATTTAATAATATATACGCATAAATTTAATTTGAAACGTATTATCATCATATTTTATGTATTTTTTTTGTTGTGTCCTATATGTTATTAAATTCATAATTTATGAGTCACGATATTTTTCTGTATTTTACTAAATTATGGAAACAATTGCAATTCAAAATATGTATGTGTATAGTGATTTATCATTAAAAAAAAAGAGTTCCAAATAAATTTATTCCTCCTGGCGAAATGTTAATTTTGATCTGAACAAAATCAGTGATAAAATTAATTAACAGGTGACTATATGAAACAATTATTGATATTTCGCACCAAGGCGACTATTCGTTATTGAATTCAAATTTTAGAAGACAATTCATTTACGATCCTCGAAATTAGGTGAAAATTACCAATCATGCGTATACTAATACTAAGATAGCAAAGTAGGGGAAGGTCGCCTGTGATGGCCCCCCTAACTTTAAACATTCATTGTTCGTGAAATACATGTGATTTTGATGCCGCATTTACAAGAGAACATGTATTTTCACATTGTCTTTAGGGTTTAATGTGTCAATGCGCTATTTCCAGCGCCAATAATTAATACATCAGTTTTTTTTTAAATCATAAAAGGGGCCATCATTGGAAACGGGTTTCCAATGATGGCCCCCCTCTAAAAATAAGCAAACTTTAATTATTTTTAATAATTTTAGGTAACAAATAAAAGCAATTTAAAAAAAACAGTCATTTATTAAAAAATAAATAATTAAATTCTAAAAACAAAAGAATATTCTTATAATTAATCAGGTACATAAATCACTTTAAAACGTATACGTATTTTTATTGGCAGACATCGCAAATGAATACTTTGCATCTTTGCGAAACGCCAGCACATTCGGTGTGGCACCATTTTCCACAAATTTGGCACTTTATCCATATTTCCTTAGGACGTGATGTTGAATACAGTTCATTGCAATATAAGCAGAAGACATCGGAAGAGTCTGAATCTTTGGATAAATCGTTTTCATTGTCTTTCTCATCAGATATAGAAATTACTCTCTTAATCGATCTCGATTTTTTTCGTCGTTCTTTCTCCAATTTTTCATTAGCTTTACATTTTAATTCTTCAATATCTGGCGTCGAATTTAAAACACCCGTTTTTCCTCGCTTTCTTTTTCTTAAAGTGACTCTTTTCGAACATTGGGGTAAGGGAGAAAGTTCTTCTATATCGCTTCTTGAAATTTCTTTGATAGTAGACTCCTTTTTATTGAGTAAAGTAGACGGTCCATCAGATTCATCGTCATTTACGGTTTCATTTTGAGAAGGACTAGCGATGTTATTTTGAAAATCACCTTCGATATCATCTTGTAGCTCGTTTTGTAGTTTATTTTCAGTTTCATCCTGAATAGAAGCAGAAGCGACTTCATTTTCTAGTGGTTTGTCCGTTGCTAACGAAGGAGCGAATTCCGACTCTTCAAAAATGTCCTGATCAAATGGAAATATCCCACATTTTTTAAAAGCATTTGATGCGTTCGAAAGTGTAGCGGCTTTTAGGTACGCATTATTAAATAAAGTCGTCACTTGAAAGTGAATCACGGCTCGACCAGGATTTGCTTTTGTCCACTTTTGAATTTCATTGTTATAAAAGACCTGCAAGGGCCCAAAAAAACCAACATCCAACGGCTGGACCTTATGCGAACAATGAGCAGGAAGACAAAACAAAATATTGCCGTGTTCTTTTGAATAATCGAGTACCTCCAATGATTTGTAACTGCTGTGCCCATCCAGAATGAGAAGAACTTTCTTTTCTTTTGATGGTTTAACGAATTCGGTAAAGTGTTTTAGCCATTTAACAAAAGTTTCCGAATTCATCCACCCATTTTCTTGACAAAAAGCCGCACTGCTCTGTGGAGCACCGTCCATCAATTCGGCCTTATAGCGTTTTCTTGGAAAAATAAACGCAGGTGGAACAAATATTCCTACAGGATTGATACAGCATACTGCCGTATAGTGATGTCCCCTTTCTGCACTCGATACAACGCCGACTTGTTTACGACCTTTCGTGGCCAAGATTTCTTGGGTTTTTGTTGGAACAGTACTCATCCCTGTTTCGTCAACGTTGTAAATGTTTTCTGGAGGAAAATTGTAAAGATCGAGTACTTCCTTTAGCATTTGGAAAAATCGGGAAATATTTGGTTTGTTGAATGCTTCACATCGAGCCAACGACGTATTTTCTGATGTTCGTACAGAAATAGTTGGGTTTCTTGTTAGAAAGCCTTTTAACCATTTTTTCCCTGCGATTCCTTTTTCTAAACTAAATTTGTGCTTAATCTTTTTCTTTTCCGCCAAATCGAAAACTAGAGTTCTTAGTTCCGTACTTGTAATGCCGAAAACGTTTCGAGAGATAAAATATGGTTTACAATTTCCCTTTCCTCTTCAATTTTAAATGTAGGTTTGCACCCTCCCAGGTACCCTTTTGTTCCATCCTGATGTAGTTTGAATCTCCTACGCAGAGTAGTTCTAGGAACATTATAAGTTTTTGCCGCCAGTTTGAATCCCATTGTTTTCTTCTTCACTTCGTTTAAGGCTGCAGTCATGTCCTCCTCGTTCCATTTTTGTCTCGACATATTAGGTATATTTCTAAAAAACGCACGAAAACTATAAATCGTATATTTGCCGCGACTTTCCTATGATGACGCCCTATGCCATCATTGGAAACAGTATTGGGAGCCATTAAAGGCACTATAATTTAATGAATATTATTCTATTTCATAACCAAAGATAATAAGCACGTAAAGATTCATGAAAATAGATAGTTTCTTAGCTCCGAACTCCATTATGAACAACATATTGTCATGTACCCTTATGTGAAAGACTTATAAAATTATAAGATTTTTACATCTCAACCTACCTGAAAATTTATATTCTAGTAACTGCAAAACTAACGCAGCACGCGCGGCCAATTTACGTATGAACACGGTTTCCTGTATTATAAACAATATAATGTGGTTATTTTTAGGCAACCAGTTATTTGTTAGTTTTTTTATGAAGAGGGCCATCATTAGCAGGGGGCCGTCATAGGCGACTTTCCCCTAAGTAGATAGATAAATAAAATGTGTAAGTATAAATATACCTACTTTACTTTTGAAATTGAAAATATGTATGTTTTGATTCAATAATGTTTTTATAATTTTGATTGTTCCTATAAAAACTTGCTCCTTGACAAAAAAACTGTCGCGTTTTGAATTTCTATCCATAATATGTTATTCCAATAAACAATGACAAATATTCAAAGTAATAAAGTTGCGTCTGATCCTCTCTCGTAAATCTAATTCATCGGTTTAAGCGTGGGCTTAAAGGAATATAAATTTAAGATTGTTAAGAAACAATTTGCTATTTACCTACTATTATGTTCACAAACAATCTTATTCTAAATTCTGAATTCTACTTAATATAATTGAAAATCTCGCCGTATCTAATTTTCTAGATATGAATGAATATGTAATTAAATAGGCAAATCATACCCAATAACCCAATGCTATTTATCGTAATTAGAAGAGAAAGAAGAATTATCTGTTAAAATTGAGCAAACCTATTAACCATCTATATAATATACATTTCATGTCTCTAATTAAGTTAGTAACTCCAATAGACGGTCGCCTATAAATTTAGGTTCTTGCTACATGTAACGCTTTCCTTTTGAAGCGAATGTAAGTCAGTTTTAATCACAGCAGTTTCGTGGAACACTTTCACGCTATTCCACTTCAATTTACGTTACTTAGATCTATCCTGGGCCCAGCAGCATATATCAAAATTAGAACTGTACTTACTAGGTATAAAAAACCAAATTAGGATCATTTGAAGTCCTTATACCACTGAATATTTAATTCCTTATCGTACAATAAATTAAATGTTATTATAGGGAAGATATTAGAAATTGAAGTTATTGTAGATACTTCAACCCATACGCAGTTTTATATTTTATTCTGAAAAAAGTTGCTAAGGTAATATAAAAAATGTCGGTATCATTATACAATGGACAATAATAAAACCTTAAGCAAGAATTTCTGTCTTTCAAAATTTATACCTTTAATTTCCTTTAGGAAGCAATTACAAAATGCTGTAAAAAGTTTTCTGATAAAACTGTCACATTTACACATCCACCTGAAAGTTTTCGTTGTTTGAATTTTCAACCATTTACCATGACGTTTTTGTAATTTCATTTAATAACTGTTGTCCTAATATTTTTTTACTAAAGTAATTTAAGACCTTAAGCAAAAATTATCATTGAAATTTATTGTCGCAATAAAACTCTAGATAAACTTTTTTATAATTAAGAAGAAAAATCATGAGATAAATCTAATAAAGTGCTTCAATTAAATATAAAAAAACATTAAAAGAAAGTAAAAATCCATCAGTCACTTTGAAAGCGATAAAATCATTCATTAAATATATACGAATAAGAGACAAAAGCGTTATAATAAGCTTGAGTGTTTTTATTTTCATATTGAATGAACTTTTCAGGAAAATTCTTCAGTTTCGTTCGTTTGGACTTATAATTACATTTTAGAAATTAATTTAAATTGTATATTGTAAATAACAATTGAAATTTAGAACATTATCTCCGAATATTTTCTTTATTATAATTGCCCTAGAACTCCTTAAGGGTGATTTATGATATAACAGGGGAAACTTTCGTATATAGCCTTAGAGAGAAAGTTTAGTATTTAAGACAAAAATATGCGTACTCTTACTTAAGAATATAATACAGTTATCAAAATGTTTCTTCTTCTATTTTAACGGCATTCTCTTGCATGCACTTCATGTCTAACTGCACTTTTAACAAGTTTTATTAAGTCAGACTAATAAAAGTAATCTTTTTAAAAGAGCTTGAAGCCATAGTGAATTTTTACACCTATATACATATACATACATTAGCGATCTTGCATATGTATAGGTATGTCCTGTATAAGTGTTATGATTATGGCAAATCGAAAATATCTTTTTGATAAATTATTTATGTTACGATGCACTTCTATTACGTCTGTATTTTATATCAGACTTACAATAATGCTTGCATTATTGATAATTTTAAAAACACTTGAAAAGAACAAAATAAACACTCCCTGAGTGTACCTATTTAATTAACAGCAGATCTACACAGCTTTAAATTTACAAAAAATGTAGATACAACGAATTTTTTTGCGTCAAGAGGCTTCTCCTGATTTTTCCTGTATCAGCACATTCTTGAAATTTTTGTTTGTGCTGCGAGCAAATATACTTAATTTGCATAAATTTTTGTTTAACGTACATAGGAACCTATTTCAGTGCACTGTAACTGTATTCGTATATTGTATGTGTATGTACTTATGTAGGTATACATATACATACATATATGTATAACGGAAAAGCAAATCTGATGGTATTTTGCATAGGTACGGAAGATATGTGATTATGTGAATAACTTTATGATTTTGTGAATATTAAACTTGAACTATCGATGTAACGATGGATGTAAATTTCTCAATTACGATACCTATATCGAAACAGTACAGAGTACAGTAGTGATTTTTTCTAATGAACATCTGTGTGTAATACTAAATCCTGCGGTGAATGCTGGTTCTGATATTAAATTCAATGACCCTCTAGTTTAAAGGTGTTCAATAAAATTGTAATTAAACTTGCCAAAACAAAGTATTACACTACTAGTTTTATGGATTACAGCATTAACTTTAAAATTATATGCGTTTGGGAATTTGTTTTTAAGTACGAATATATTTCCATAAATCAATATTTCGGAATAGTTCAAGTAAACTTCATTGATGTCATACAATCTTATCGATATATAATAGAAAGAGGATTTTATTTATTCGATTTACAATTACTAAGAATAAAATCACATTCTTATATTTGAAGTTTGATAATTTCTTAGTCGAAATAAATAAATGCATTTTAGCTTTGCAAAATGTATATTTTGTTATAACTGGAACTTCAAACATTAAATTGTATTATCCATACCTACATATGAATATATAATATACATACTTATAGGTATTATAAGGTATACTTTAAAACGGAGTGTGCATTTTAACGAAGCACGATATATTTGTAATTTTTCATTGATCATTATCTTCTATTTTTAGAAAATTAAATACCTACTTGATAGTTGAAAAAAGATTCAACTTTAGCAAAAATACATAAATATACCATAATACAAAATACTTATGGCCGTATATATCCACTAAATACATTTATATAGGTACATATGTAAGTACATACCTAACAAGATGGATTATTTTAGTATACTATACGTAAAGTATAGATACGTTAATATTAAACTTCAATTACGAGAATTAATTATTAGATCATGAACAATAACCAATGCAACTAAACTGATGCTTATATGCATTGCCATTAAGTGCCATTTGAAATTAGATGACAGGTGTTTCTCACTGATAACAAACAATTCTACAATTGCACCATGCACATTCTATTTAGAAACAGCAGAATTCGCAGAGAACGGAGCAACTTCTCAAACCGCTCTCTGCCAAATCTAAACATTCTATAGGTGACTCAGTTCTAGCATGTTTATTCAATGTTACTTTAATAGCGAAACAGTAATACTTATTATGGATTTCTAAATGCAATTGAGTTAAATCCATGATTTTAATTGAAATTTAGATTGATATTCTCAGTTAATTTGTAATAAATTCACTTCAAAAATAGATGGAAACAATTCAAATAGATTTCATGTTTTGTATTTCAGGCAACAGCAGCAGAATTGTACGTTTATTTATAGTTGATTCACTCCTAATATTGAGAACTATTTATGTACAAAATTTCAGGTCAACTAATATTTAAAAAAAATAAAGCTGATACATTAATTCTCACATTAACTTTAAACGGAATAGGTAATTAAAATCATGTACGTATGACAAAAACATTGCTGTTAGCCAATAAATATATATATATATATAGGTAGTTGAGCGAATTATTCTTCAAAAATTGATTCAAAGTCTTAAGCACTCCTTTGAGAAATCAGATTTAAAGATTTAAAGCGTTCTACATCAATGTGAAAACTGAAATTTGCTGAAAGTGCAAGCTTATTGTCTATATGCTGTCTAATCGCACACATACATACATAAAGCTTCAAAACTGCATGAGCTTTCCTTCTTCCGCTATTATTTCATTTCATATTTTTCATGATATTTAATATTTGAATATCAATAGTCATATTTATGTACGTCTCATTTGAATATCTACTTTATTATTGTACATACACGAAACAGACAACGTATAGATTTTATGTCTGTTTGCACATTAAATATTTCATTAAAATTTAAACTTGATACAGTCATGTACATGTCTAGAATGTGATATGTGCACTGCTACACCATTTTCATCGGCCTGTCGCCGTTGTTATTCTGGTACTGATATGATGCTATACACCGATCTCACCTAGCATGTCCATCCACAATGTACAAATCGGAATCATTTTTTAAGTTTATTCCAAACCAGTCCTTTAACTCAATTATCGGAAATATGTTGTGAACAATATGTTAATTAACTTATGGAGATAATAGTGAAATTGAAGGCTAATTAAATTTACTTCATTGTCCTGAAACATTAAATTTTGGTAACCCCGATGAGTTTAAACTTGTACAATAGGTATTTGGTTATTGAAATCTTGTTCGCTCGGTTAATATCCAGATACATTCAACGAATGGATACACTTTGTTGCATGGTATTTTAATTAAGTTATTTAACCACTTAGTAATACATTATTAGCATAATTGTTACATGTCCATGTAAAATAAAATTCCTATGTTAATGCACTTAGATTCGCTAAGGTACAACAAATGCAAACGGGTTAATTAGCACTTACCTCGAGAATAACTTGTAACACTACACAGCCCGGTCCTGGTGTTTTCTCGATCAGCAAAATATTAGGGACTGTGTAGGGTCTTCTGATGAAGTTCGACGTGCGCATATAGGTTCATAAAGTGCACTTACTACTTCATTTTAGTTTTGAACCCTCAACCTATTAACTTCGTTTTACTAAACCATTACCTACTTGTGTTTTATTTTGTTCAAAGTTTTACTTTTATTATATGTATAATATTTACCTATATACATTATATTTGGAGAGTAACGTTTCCTTACTTAGTTTAGATTGACAGTTTGTATTGATTTTACCTTATGGGCGGCTTATTATATAAAATAATATTCTTTTGGGAGTTTATCCGTTGAAATTTAATAGTTAGTTTAGTTGTTTCTGCTATTTTATTTAAAGTATTAATTATATATAAATTATATTTTAAATAATCGTTGAGCTCTATAACTAGGATATAAATAAAACATTAGGTAAACTTGAGAATGCCACCACAGATCTGTAAACATTGTGAACTTCACACATAGTAGATCCTCTGAAGAAGGAATACCTACCTATATTGTCAGTTTCTCCAAATTCTGAAGTTAAGTCTCCTCCAGTACTCCAATTATTCAATAATAATTAATGTTTTTAATTATCCATGGATATGTTGGTCAATTAATGAATTGAAGATTTTGATGAATAATAAAGATTAAGATTCTTCCTCTACGTTGTTATTTAAATTAAGCTATTCACAAGAAGGAAATTTGTTGATGTTATTTAAAGATCCCAATACTTCAGTTATCAAGTTTAATTATTATTTCAACGAACCCCAGTGTTATATATCGATAAAATCTTTACAGCAACATATATATTGTATGTGTATTACTTTTATGTAAATAGACATACCTATGTTCAAGGATATAGGTTTAAAGACCTTATACGAACAAGATACAGGATAATAGACAAATTTAATTTACCTAATAAAAACTTAATAACAATCATGTTTTTTGATGTACGTTGTTATAAAGCTATAAACTTTAACCATTTTCAATATGCTGTAAAAGTGGGAAATAAAATTTATAACAAAATTGTAGTTTTACTTCTGCTTAAGTGCCTCCTCTACTCCAAATCAGCAGTAGTTTCTAAGGCTATAGTGTATTAATATACGTTAAAACCACTTTAAAATCAAAGACTTAATAACATTTTATAGATTCTAAACTCATTTGAACGATTTATTAAATTTTTCCCTTATCTGTAAATTCAAATCTTTTAATAAGACCCTAACTTTTAAGTATATGCACTCATTTCACTGTTTAAATACTTGAATTTCAGTAGGATAAGTTGTTTATGACTCCTTGTACAGCGTCATTTTCTAAATGGTTTACCGTAAACCAACCTCCATTTTCCGGAAGATAAATCGTCATGTTAAATTCACAACATAAAATTGTTTTTATATTACTTATACGATATGTATATGTCTGAATGGAACAGTAGTCCCATGGGAAGGCAAGCTTCACTCTCTACGTTAAAATATACTTCATATGACCATAACCAGAACTTTTAATGCTAAAAAATAAGTCGAAACTCTGCAATAAATATACATATACCAATAAAACGAAATGAAGAATCATTAAAATCTTTTGATACCTACATGATAGGTGAATTTGATAACATTTCTGAGTTTGTAATAGTACAAACCCGTCTCACATAACAAGTAACAATGGTAAAACTGGTAAAATAGCAATATATAAGTACAGCCCCGATTCTGAATGGAGTCTGACCATAATCTGTAATAATTTGATGACTAAACTACACCAAACCTTATGTCTACGATCTGCACATAGAATAATGAGACTACGTAGTCTAGTTATTCTATGGGTCTACACATTTCAATTCTAGCCCACAAAAAATAAGCGAGAGGAAACCAAACCTATAAGTTACGATAAGAAATAGTCAAAACAATGACCCAGTCTCCTGTGGCCTATGACACATAATAAAATGTTTGAGTTTGTAAGAGACCCCTGCTGCGATCGGTAGACTCCCTGGCAAGAAGTCAGGATTGGTACAACTGCTGTACTTTAACCAAAAAATCTTCAAATCCTTAATCTACATATATGCATATTTATTTAAGTTTAAGAAACAGCTCTATCTAATACACAGTAGCGAATAGATTTGAATTTGAGTCGGAGATCCAACAATATATGAGTTTGAGTAGTACCTACACAACCGACTACACAATACATTCATATGTATATCGCTCTCTGTTTAAAGATGTGGATATGACAAAAATGGTCGATGTTGGGCATGTTATTTTGAGTACATGAAGCTCGGCGGGTGAAGTGAAGACGTAAGGGACGAGGAGTTTGCGTCCCTCACCGTTGCCAGGCAGGTGAAACTCTATGACTGTTCGAATTACTTCGAATAGCCCATTAAAACGGTGAAAGGGGCTATAATTCATTTCTTTTAAGAAAAGATCTCCCAGTGCGCATGCCTCAGCAACAACCAATCGTATTACTAAATATTGAAGCCGAAACACACAACTAAAATTTCTTAAATTTTTTTTCGCTGCTCAAAAGAGTGTTCTTTTTGTTTTTCATTGAGTCTTCGGAAAAAATGTATTTTTTCATTAATTTATGAAATACATATATGCAAAAGTATTTATAAAATATGAATTTTTGGACCTGTGTAAAATAGACTTCAAATTGAGGTTATGTACCGATCTCTTAGGTGAAATGAACTATAGTTCACCCTGCTTATTAGTGCGAATGTGGAATGTGAGATGTGAGAACATATCTGTTCCTATTCGTAAAAAATTATTTTCTGTGCAAAATTTATTAGATATTTTTGGTGAGTAGATTTCGACCATATCATACTGGTAGTACTTCAAGAGGGAGGCTACTTTACTCTTATTATTATTTTATATAACATTTAAGCTTCCAAAATGAGAAGATAAATGTATTTGTTGGGGAGTGGGAACGCCAAACACCCCCCAAGACGTTGGTGGGATTTTATTATTACAATGAAGCCAAACGCCTCATTCAATATTGTGAAACGAGTAAATATATTCAATAAAATGCTTGAATGAATGTGCTTGCATTTTGGTCAACATAAATTGACGTACATTTAAATATGTATTATTTTCAGAATGGTCTACTTCACCCAGAACTTGGTCGGTTCTTGCCTCGTTTCAATTTTATTTTATTTATGTCCCGGGTATGTACAATTACAAGTTGTAAAGAATTAGGAGAAGTATGAAGGGTATCAAAAATGAAATGATTTGTAGAAAATAAAATAATTCTTAACTTTGCAGTTCATTCTGGTTAAATTCAATATAGATAAAAACGTGCAAAAGTTTATACCTTTGCCACCTATTACACGAGCAATTAGGGTAAAAAGTTGCACAAGTTTCCAGCGTACTTCTTGCCTAGTTTAATACAATTTCAATACTTAATAGTCCCATAACGGCGACGAAATAGGTATACGTAAAAATATGTATGCAAATAGTTTGAAATGAAATTAAAAACTGAATATGTAGGTAATATGTAACTCGCATGCGGATATTGTTATTTTTAAAGTTACGTGATATGGGCAAATCATAACGAGAACTAATTAAACTATAACGTCACAGGTGAATTAAATGAGCGCATTAATTAGTTTTTATTTTTGTGCCACAGTGTGATGTTCCACGCTGTTCATTTTATGCAAAGTTCAACATGGAGCTTTTATTGTGATTTTATATTAGAGAAATGATAGATATTTTATTCGATAGGGTTCTATTTAAATATGCATATACACGTCAACATATCTAGAGACGGAAATATATGTAGATATCTTCTGCTTGAGGAATTCTGATATTGATGGAAAAAACTTTTTCAATTATATGATAGTTTACGTTTCCGGTATGGTCTTAAAACCTGACGTAGACGGAGGTGTATATGAAATAGTAAAATAACAAACAGCTAACTGATAAAGAAAAATAAAAACGCCGCTGAAAAATCGACAAGTGTACACTTTTATGAAGAGTGCATTTAATTGCTAATTTAAAATGTACACTCTGATTTAAAAACCATGTGGTGAATACGTGTGTTAACGGGAAATATTATTAGATATAAAAGCAAATTTTGACTTGAAAAGCAGGTGGAAGGTACGGGTATACGGACTTTTATACATACAAAGCTCTCTTCTGCTCCTCTCTGTGGAATTAAATTGAATATCCAGTGAAAAATCTTTGCGTTGTAAAAATATTGCTTTGAAAATAGGTGAGAGAATAAAAAATCTATATAGCTATTTGTTTGGCAGAAAATACTGTTAACATGAAACACGCGCGAAATGTGTTTGTAATTTTTGTCATTTTATTTGAAAACTAATATAAGTGCAAATAAAATGTGTAGATATATCTCTTAAATAAAACTAAATAGTCGTTCAACTTTATTATTTACATCTATTTAACATATCATCACACCAGAAACATGGGGTAACGATTAGATTATTTTAAATGGATATATTGGTTATGTAAACTGGAAGTTAAATACTCTCCAATTTATAAACAAAATTATTTTGCCTATACATGAATATTATATTACGCATGCATGAATATATGGTGTAATAGGACTGCACGTATGAGGCGTCGTTTGGATATTTATAAAGTTGGCATATTATACAAATTATTTGTTGTATATATAAAATTAGGCAATTAGGGTACACAATATATGTAAATTGTTTTTTATAAATTAAATTTAGTCACAATTAATATAAGCGTTTATATCGTTTTTCGACTTAGTATGATAATGATTGATGAAAATCTACTACTAAATTTTTGCTCAATTGATCGTTTACACCCTGTATATATAGTTTTATCATTTATAATGAAATGTAGTACAAAACATGTTATACAGCATGATGCATTTCCAGTCTTCAAGGAATTAAAGGTAAATGTTAAATTTTAGGGGTTTTTTCTGTATATAAAATTTTGAAATATAAAAACATTTGTTATATATAGGTAGATTATCTCAATAAACAAAGTTCTTAGTTTAGGGTTTTTCGGAAAAAAAATATTAGATAGATTTTATCACAGATATATCATAGATATTCTATATGTATATGTATTATAATAAATGCTTATATATTAAGTTGTATATTAAGAATTTTTCTATTTTAAAAATGTTTGGAATTCATTTTATTATAAATTATAAAACTATATATGTATATGTATAATGAAAAGTTTATATATTTTGCGTCTAATTTTTATTAATTAACAAAAAATTTTACATATATGTGTACTCTAATTTTATATATATCAAATAATTTGTATATTATGCCAACTTTATAAATGCCCAAACAGCGCCTCATATGCACGTGCCTACATTATTATTCTAAATTTAACTGAATGTGTAGTTTGTGTTAATTATTTATTACTGGATAGGTCAATTAATATATGCATAACAATTATCTAAATATTCGTTTTGAAATGTTAGTTAAGGTTTTATTTTAGGTTTTTTTTTTCTTTTTAATGAAAATTAAAATATATTCGATGTGATGGATTATTTAATTTGAATTTAAATTTAAAAGGTAAATTGGTTGTGTCATAGACAGGCATTTCGTTTGACTATGAAGGTAATCCACTAGAACCAAAATCTAAATAAATCAAAGTTGATTTAAAGTTTGATTAATCTCTACAAACCGTTTTTAAAGTTCATTGAGGCTGTTATGTAATAACTTCTCTATGACTCTACTCCCTATATACCTAATGTTTCCATACAATGAAGTTACAGTTGCAGCTGCAAATAGTGTGTATGTATAAGTGCATTTGCGAACTGCATCTACATGCAAAGCAAAGATCTATTGGAGTGAAGAGTTATTAGGGATTGTAGTAGGTAGTAATTCAGGAAGCTTTAGAGGTATCGAACTCTGAGACCGGAACGCCAGCACAGCGGCAATTTATTGTTTGTTCTCAACCGGTAACCTGACTGCCACTCGTGTGTTTAAATCAGAACTGTAATAACCTGCTTGTCACTGACATATGCTCTCTCTAGTGAAGTCAACCTTTAAGATTAACGTCATAGTTTCATATATACGAATATAATAGAATGAACCCACGTCCCACGAATAGGCAAAAGTCCATTAAAATAACCTATTATCGTTTAAACCCGATTGTATAGAATTTGCTATTATTTTCCAATCGTTTTCATTACGAAGGTTCTGTATATGACAACTGATAAAAGAAAAACCTTTCATTTGCTGCACAATGTACATGATATATTACTTGAAATTCAATTCCTGGTTATTATTTACGATTCCAAATGAAATATCAACTTTATAGACTTAATTAAAGTCGGCCTTTCATTTATCTAACAAAAGTGAAAAGTATGTGTTTTTTCCTCTTTAACGAATTTCGAATTCGATCCTTTCCAAATTTTTTCTCGAAATATGACCTATAGGAATAAGTTTTCATATTTCATGTAGGTATTTGTAATAAAGTTTAAGATTGTGTTGTGTCGTACCATAAAGCATCAAAAAGCAACAATAAAAGTGCCTCTTCTATTGAGAATTTTTTTTAACAAACAAGGAGATTATCTAAACGAGTACTTTATTGGAAGATGAATAGATCGGCAAGTCGCAAACTCGGTCGCAAAGCATTGATGTTTTTATGATATTCTGAAATTCTTCATAAAATATGTCAATGTTTTAATATTATTTTAGGCAGTAGAACCGATGAAAGTCCCCATTACTTTGTTTCATTCGAATTGTGTTTTATTTCAACTTAGGTATGATCAGATTTGCAGGTATACTTATTTTGCAATTTTGTTTGGGAAAGGTAGGTATTAATCGAAACCGTACTTCTTATTAATATGGAACACGAAGACATATAAGGATTTAAAAGAACTCTGAAATATCCATAAAAAATGTTTGATTGAAAAGTGAAATATTAGCTTGCACGTTTTATGTAATCAATTTAACATAAAGATGTTTTGTTAACACACAGAAACAAATGTGTTATAAAGATACGACTACAACACTATGCACTTACAAAGTTAATATAAACTGCTTACAACCGCTAAAACATATTCTGGCATCCTCGCACATATCCCTTTCACCATGCTCAAAGCCGGAATTGATAATGAGGCCATATCTAATATTAATAATGAATCTTATGCTAATTACATTTATCACTTTAAGAAACTTATAGTGCTTTGTTACTCTATTGCATAATAGAATAATAACCTATCCTAGTTTTAACAAGATGTAAATTGTAAATTCGGTACTTGAAAATGTAATATTCTTTAAAAATGCAAAGGAGAATAATAATAGAAAAATATTGTATAAGTCGAAAATTAATTTTATTCATTTCTATGAGTTAAAAAGACAAGAGATAAGTAAAAAGAAACATTATGAAAACGAAAGCGTATGTTTTCAAAGTACAAACTATGTTTTTAGTTCCAATTGCGTGCTATATCCGTTTTTTGAAATTCAAAGGCATATAGATATAAGATGATATAAATCCGAACCGTGCCTTTACAGTGCTTCTTTTGAAGTATCGCTTATAGTCGTTAGAAAAACTTTTCAAAACAATGCAAATTGTTCTTTAAACAAAATATGTAATATAGAGTAATTGGTATTTTCCAATAACGTGAGTCAATAAAACGAAATTGAATCAATTGCTTTTGTTAACACATTCTTTTTGTTCTCGACCTGATGCCAAACTCAAAAGCAATATTTTTATCTTCCTGTTCGGTCGTTTGCCGTAATATACGTCTCACATTATAAAATCTTTAATAGACTTCATATAATACAATTTAATTACAGGGTTTAGGAACAGACCGGGTTATTCCTAATGAAATTTCGTCAATTCATTTAAGCAGCGCAAAATTGTATCTGAACCTAACCCATTTCTAAAACCACTTGCCCCTGGGACAATTTTCATTCTAACTGTGTAATCATTTGTGTTAATGCTCATTATTTCTTTTTGCACTTATATAACTGGATGTGGTAGTGAAGTAAGTACGTGACTAGCACAAGTATAAGGGATTCATTTAATACAAGTGCAATCACAGTGGAAGCAATTTTATATTCAATAACATTACATTTTACAACACTATTAAAGCGCAATTATGTATAAAAACATTGTTTAAAATTTTTCGTTAAATATTTTGGGTCTGTTCGCCTGTTTAATTATACAATATTACTGTTTGCTACGTAAATGAACTTCACTTTCCAACCAATTTTTCACATTTTCTTTTTTTCAATTATGAGACAATTAAATGTCCAATTATGAATACGGAACAATTGTTTGAGATATAATGTTATCAAAAGAAATAATTAACTTAATAATTAATAATAATTAATTCGCTTAAGCAAATAAATTGCAAAACCGCTTGTATAGGTATTCAAATTTTTTGTACTAGTGTTGCATCGATGATGTTTATATATTTCATATTCATTATTCTAATGATTTCAAGTGAGTGCACCTATTATACTTTGGTGCATTTTCTTAAATTATTTTCATGATAACAAAAAATTACATATTTTATTTTGGGATAAAATAAAATAATAAATACATATACAGCAATACCTTAATTTATAATAACATAAAACAACATTAGTATTATTTTTCATTCGCATTTTATGACTAATAAAAATGTAGGCTCTTTGTTACAACAATAATTAAAACTTTAAAAATAAACACATTAAACAAAGTAAAATTAATTCTGAACTCTGTGTATATACTAAAAAATTAATAATAAACGAGGGTAAACTTTTTTCTAGGGTGCAGTTAAATTTTACAATTTTGGCAGTTTGACAAAATTATCTCTCTTCAGCAACGAAAATTAAAAGGGCTTTTCTGACGGACAAAATATTCATGGAACATCAAACATCAGACGCTAAACTTTGAAATAATTAATTGAATTATCAAATTGTTTAACAGGCAACAAAATTTTCTAATTACCTAGGTACATATGTTTAATAGGATGATTTCGAATAATTTGATGGGCAAGGATATTCCCGTTGTTATCTGCATTTTTTCAGAACATCACAAACATTGGAATATTATTATATTATTAACCATCATCGTATCATAACGTTTTACAGAGAAGCACAACTAGGAGCAATTAAAGGCCCAAGAACTGTTGTCATCCCCCTCAGGCAGCTGTGACTGTGGTCTTGCTGCAATGCTCTTTAACCCACATTTCATATTCTCCGAAAGAGTTTAATTATAATGCACTTTGTAAAACATGGCGCTGCTAGTCCCTTCGTACTTGTGAATCATTACGTCTGAATGAAGACGATGCAATTGCGATGCGTAGTTTTTCAGCCATTCTCAAGTGAACTGAATTCATTTGTTATAAGACAGATAATTTCTAAATGAATTGATTGATCCATTTTAACAAGGTTTACCTCTTTGAACTCTTTTAATAATAGTAGTGTGTAATGGGGTTTCGTTCACGAATGTTTGTGGTTCTGCAACAATCAAAATTCATTGTTTCAACAATACTTTTAATTGTTGCAGAACCACAAACAATCGGGAACGAAAATATAGTTACTAATGATGATGACTAGGTATATACTCGAAAAGTCGAAACCCGTATATAGGAAAATAAAATAATTAAATAAAGTACACATCTTATTATTCAAAATATACCATTATAATACAAGTGCGCAAAGTAAAATTTTGCAAACCAAAATTGCATTCATAATCTAGCGTTTTCTAGTGTGGTCGTAGATAAAGATAATTTCTATTTCACTTAGGTACGACTCTACAACAATTTTGAAATTTCTTGATGTGTTGATGAAGACATACAGATCTCCAAAAGTAAATCATCTTGTATAGATATAAAAAGTTTTTTATTGTTTAGCAAAGAAATAAATGTGTTTAGAGTCGAAATGTTACTTTATGTAGATAAACTGGTGGGATAAAGAGAACACAAACATTTCATCAACTTTAAGAAAGCTATCAAGTTTTCGAATTTCAAAAGACACAACAAAAGTCGTGATAAAAGTAACAATTGTCTAAGCTAATGGTAAAAGTTGACCCATGTTAAACTTATTTTGGGAAATTAGGGAGCAGATGTTTGCTTTCTTTTGACAACTTAACTTGAATTCTTTACGTAAAAAAGTAAAGCAAAAAAATTTACTTTAATAGGAAAGCTGATGAAGGGTCTGTGCAGTAATAAGTTAGGCGAATGCAATTAAATATGTAGCTGCATATCTACATACTTAAATATAAGAACCCACAGAATGTACTGGTAGAACACCTATACTTCTCACCTTTGAGTCACCTTTAATCATCCTAAACATCAGAAAAATTTATTATTACTTGAGTAGAAATTTTGGGACTCTGAAAAAAATTAACGTTTCTCATAGAAAAATGTTGAAAATGTGTATAAGTTGGTCCACCAATTTCGCAATAAACAGCAGACAGTAGTAGAAACCATCGATCAATCAACCATCCCAAACATTCGAACTTGTACGTCAGTCACTTGTCTAGTGCCTTTCACAGAACATTGAAAGTTCTATACAATTTTAGGTCAAATGATCCAAATAAAATTCGGTACAGTTTTAGAATTGTATTGCTTTAGCAAAACAAATTGTGTATTGCCCAAGCTCCTCCACTTGCTACAATTCAAGAGTTTTCTAAACTGTATTCGTACATGTCTCTATAAATAATTTCTTCCCCATAATTCATTTCTTGCAATTTTTTTAATGACATTTTCTATATTCTTACATAACCGCTGGACGCAATACTAATGACAGCGTCCATATAATTTAATTTATCCCACTTAATTAATTTAATTTTATTTATGTAATTTAATGTATCCCACTAGTATTTTCAGTTTTCGATAGTTCTTACTAACGCTTCCTATTAAATTAAACTGCATAAATAGATATGTACATTAATTTGGTAGCTATAATTTACTTTAAATAAATCGAAATAAATCGAATTCAAATATATCGATTTAGGTTTTAACTAATAGTGTAGGTATAATATGCATATACATATACATATAATGATGTATAGACACATATTAGTATATTATTGAACGAGTTGCATAAGGCAAATTTAGTGTTATGGTTGATTTACGTAGCAAATCAGCAATATAAGCCATGATTGCCATAAAATGCCTTATGCGACGAGTTCTTTATGCTATTTTTTGCATTTCGGTATATTTTTAAAAATTTCATATGAAAAATTAAGTGTTTTTTAAATTTTAGTAACTTTTCGTATTTTACGATTGCATAAAACATGCAACTAGTAAATCAAAACAAGCACTTGTTATTTGAAATTTATGTCATAGAGTTAGAGAATTACAACCTCAAAATCAAAAAAAATCACGGGCGAAAATAAGATTACCGCCCGCAAAAGCGAGCGAGAATGTGATTCTTATGGCACTGAAATGCAAAAACTTATTTATTATGTTAATTTTGCTATATTTTTTGATTTTATCTGAATTTAATATAAGCTGCCATAATGAGTGTTTGGTCTGCGCTAACTAGGTACAGAAAATTCAAAATCTTATTAACAATACCTTATAAATCTTTTATTTCATTTAAATCCCAATTCTCGTGAATTTATTTTCATATCGAATCGAATAATTGTAATTTCTTTTGTTATCCGCCGTGTTCTTGTGTAACAAAGAATTTAATTATATTATTCGAATAAATTATTCCACTTTTTGAAGTAGCTTGAACAGAATGTTATGAACTTATGTATAGTATAATAAATACGTATAGAATATGAAAATGTTGAACTTTTATTATGGGCTATATATATAAAATATATTCTAAAAAATATAATAAATCATATAAGTCTTTTGACAGCTGTCGAACTTTTCCTATTCCTTAACGTCTCTAGGGGTCAACCAAGAAAATCATACCAATATACTCGTCAATTTACGAGAGGAATTTAGAAATCTCACAATTTTCACAGTTAGAAAAACAAGACGTTTGTAATTAACTTTGCTATCACACATCCTTATATGTGAGGTTTTAGTTAATTGCCATCGAAATTTATCTTGAGTATACCCACCTACCCATCTAACGATACCTATAAATTTCAAACACAAACTTATTGCAAATGAAGGATAAGAAAAGAATTTATTCGTCTTCACACAACGTTCGTCGGTAACAACCCGCAGAATGCTTCGCCGTCTTTCTAATTAGTTGTTTGTAAAGCCCCTTTCTACTAGAATAATCACGAATAGCCAGCCAGAACATCTCACCCCAAAAACCCAACTAATGAAAATGTTTCTAGTAAACGCTTACCGAATACAAACAACGTTTAAATTCTGTAATCATTCCCTTATATACCAGTCAGTTGAGGCTATATAAATATTTTTCTAGGTGGTAGAGGGAAAAAAATATTAAGTAAATTAAACAAACTATCAACGACCGTCAAGAATTAATAAATTAATGGCGTAAAAAACTTTCGGAAGTATTTTTCTACCCTTAAATGAAAAACGTTTGAGAATGTTTAAAATATCCATTAAGCATAATAATTAGGGTTTGTAGTTCAACCATAGCATCTCAAATTAGACCGTCGTACAAAATTTTTGATGCATGTTAGCAATGAAGGCGCAACTAATCAACTTCCTAAGACCCGGAATGTATTTTGTATTGTTTTAATGACATACCGTTGCATTAAAATTGCCCTACTAAATCACTAAGGCTTTAACATTTCGGATGACTCGAAATAACAGTTAATAGCTACAATGATAACTGACCACAACAGCTTTAATAAATGGTTAATTTGACTTTGTAGGTATTCAATATCCGCTGGTCCGAGAAACTCTCGATGCAATCGAAATTGCCACTGATGTGTCTGTTGAATAAATTAATCCGTTAACTATGTCAAGCAAATTATTTGACGCCCAAACACCGCCGCGAATAACTATGCGGCACAATAGATGAAGTATTTCCAACTATCAGTAAATATTATTAATCAATTTTGATATATTGCAGAAAGATTATACAGCTTAACTATCTTTGAATCTCAACGAATAAGTGCAAACTTAGGTATTGTGACTTTGTGTGGAATCGTAGAATTTTTAATTAGAAATGAAAATCTGAATTTAATTCCACGTGGTTGATTGTAATTGGTTAGTATGTAATCCAGGTAATTTATTTCGACTTTATTATTATATTTTTATTTCATCGACTCCCAACTTGGTTTATGTTTTCCGCAATAGAATTTGTGGAAACTAAAGGCACAGGCAGTCAGTGAGTATATTTATTTATTTCCTTGCTTATGTATCGTGAATTGAATAAACGGCAAATGAAATTAGGGAAGTAGTGAAAACCGAAAAAGGGATGTATTTATTTTATAGTATTACGACTGAACATAATTGTAGCGATGGTATAGAAGCGCCCGTATATATTGACTTATTTAAATTACATACAAAAAAAAAGGAAAAACAGCGAAAAAGACGAGAAAAGGAAATTTTATGAAACGTTCGCAAAGTAGTATTCACGCCATATTTTATATTTGATCGTGTCTCGTCAACATGCCCTCCTGGGCATATGCTTGAAATTGGAATCCCGCGTCTTGAAATAAAAACGAGGCAAGTTAGGGTCTTGTTTGCATCCTCAAGTGGACTCACTTGTCCCTCGAGTTCTTCTGATTTACAAATAGAATAAATTCTACTAAAAAAAGTTACGATAGTTACCTCTGCATCCCATTCACATTCTCTCATTGGTTTGTTTTTGTTTCTGCCGCTTATACATTCGTCACTTTTTTGGCTGCTTTTTATTGTTTTCCAAAGTGCCGTTGCCGGTTGATAAGGATCATTTGACGAAAAATAGGGTATAACGAACCTTTAAAACGTCTTGGACTAATCCGAATTTGCTTCAACACAAAAGATCCATTATTTTATTTATACTTATATGTATAGTTGATTGTTTTTAAATTTACGATTGAATAAATATAACACGAGTTTACAGACTTCGTATATAAAATGAAAATAACAATTTTAAATGAAAACTAAATACCTACCTATATTTACACCAGTATTAAGCTTCCAAAGAAAACAAACATATAACATAGTAAAATAAACATACTTTCACTTGAGAGAACTCATTTGTTAATATCATTAAAAAAACTGTTACAGCCACTACACATCTACAATTGCTTCTTTTTTATTTCCATACCCAATATAATAAGAGAAAAAATGTTTTATATGGAACAAAATTCCTATTTCATGCCATGTATGGTCATAAAAATTTTATTAAAGTCGGTTTAGTGCTAGTATAAAAATTAACGATCGATTTGCCAGAAAATGTATTTATTTTTAATTGAGGTATTATAAGTAGATTTATATTATGTAACTGATATTTGCACATTTTTCGGTAGTTGGAAACTGTATACCTACATTTGCGTTATAATTTTTAACGGGAAATTAAATTGTTTTTAAGCCTGTCTACATTTATTGTTCATTTCATACGAAATGGGGTTTTGTGGAAATGTATCTATCACAAACTAAATTAATGACTAGTCGTTCAACTCGAGAGAGAGGCTCATTTAGAAAAATATTTATTGCCATGCGATATAAACAAAACTACGGAATGTTACATTTTTTCAGGGGTAACGTAATTTTGGATTCAATAATATACATAGATCAAAATATAAACTCAATAATAGAACGGACGGAATAGGGAATGACTTAATATTTATGATTTAAGGAACTTAGTTAGGTATAGGTTTTGCGTTTTTTTTTGTTCAAAAAACAGTTCAGGCGATGCGAACAGTTCTAAAAAAAATTACCTGTTAACCTAAAGGGCATTAAAAAAAACAGGTCTATTTTTTTAATTTTGCAAACTAGTTTTTCCTGATTCGGGTTTTTGAGGTAAGATATACATGTATTCATGATGGGATCCTTTATTATACCTATGAGTAAAACCTGGAATTATGATTTCTTTCTACGATAAAAATCTATTTAAGAAAAAGAAATTACTCAAAGGGCTATATATTATGCAATTAAACTTTTCCAAAGTTTCTAACACAACCCAACTGCAATATCTTAATTGTTTACTTGAAAAAAAAGTTTCAGGCTGCCGCATTACAATATTAATAGAACGACATTTAAAAAAATCTTGTTAGTTTAAAATTTGATAAACAAACTCTTTATTTTTAAAACAATAGCTTTCTTGCCACAGTAAATAAATGAAAAATCCATTTATCTTAATGGACAAAAAATCTATTGTTAGTTTTACCTTTTGTTACAAGATCAATTTAATGAAATTTCAATATAGTTTTACACGAAAGTTTGCAAAAGATCAAGAAGGAAAGTATCATTTATACATTATATCTCTTTACCGATAAGTATTAAGGACAGATATATGTATAACAAATAAGAATCTGACTTGAGCATAAAGGTATACCCTGCATAAGGAGTGTTGATAAGCGTCATAGAAAATTTCTTCTATTTCCTGTGTGTATTCCATTATTATGGATTTGGAAGGTGTTTAACGACCGGAGATTTGCATTACCTTCACTCATCAAACATTTATATTCCTTTTATGAGATCAATTACGACTTAGATTTAAGTGCTTAGAATATATTAGTACGATTTTTTGCAATGGGCCAAATGGAACAGCATTTTATACTACGTGATTCAATTGCTGTTCGTGATCAGAATTTTTCCAATTGAGTCGGAAGTGGAAACTCTTTCACCCAAATAGTGAGATGCAACAATAAAGTATCATAACGATAACTTAACCAAGTAGATTGAATTACAAAACTAGTCATGGTTATATAGGTATTTGGAACGTTTTTTAGACTTAACCAGTCCTGAAAGACTGTGTAATAAATTGCAGGGGATTTGAAAAAAAATCAATATTTTAAATGTGTAGGCAGATATAGGGAAGAATTTAACACGATACTGAATTAACGGATATGTTGTAAGGCTTGGGTACATACATATGTATTATACATACGTACATCGTCCATGTAGGTCACTGGTATTGAATATTGGAATCAGGAAGTTTTGCAGTATTCGAATGAGTAAAGGTTTTCTGCCTATTTAATTCTTCATTTGTATAGGTATTTAGGAATGTATATATAATACCTTTTATTCTCTATTACTTATATGAATTTCAATTCACATTTTCAGTAGTCTAACTTCAATTAATGCAGAATAAATTATATATACCTACACAAAGTATGTTAATAAATATATCGTTTTCGACTTGGGGTTTTGGTATTTGATTCCAAAAAGTTACGAATAAAACCGAGTGTAATATTTACATTATACATATCTAATATACAACTTTAGATACATGCCTAAATGATGGAATAACTTTAATAAACTTATTATGCATAAGAGGTTTTAAAGTCTATTTGTTGAATTAGCCAACGCATTCGTAACCATATGCGAGTGGGTAAATATCACTTGCGGATACAACTCATCAAACATTCAATGTATCTCCTGGAAAATCCAGGTAGAGTAGGTCGCCCAATCTGTTACTGTAAAGCGCAGCTTTTATGTCGCAAGCACTCCGTGACCAAACGATAGCCAACCTCTAGAGAAAACAGACACATTCATGGATATAGTAACTCAATATATGGTGAACTAAATTACATTTTCTCTCACAACTTCCAACAAAATCTTTCAAATCAATAGAATACATTCCTCTCCCTGTGTATATTCTGTATTATTTGTTAAGCATATTTCGAAACAGAAAATCTGTAATTCAATTAGGGGTGAAAATATTTACAAATAAATTATATCGAAGAAATGGAACAGTTCAAGAGTCTGTTTTCCCCTAATATGAGACGTAACTATTAAATTCGGTTTATGGCATTTCTTTGAGTTATTTGTACATATCAGTATAAAGATGTTTGTGCATGATGTGTTCATATATGTATTAGGTATGTGAATTTATGAAGGGTTGTATTTGTTTATGGAAATATAAGGCTGTTTTATTGATCTTCTTGTAAAATTGTATTGTTACATTTGTCACTCTTGGGTATTGGCATCACTAATGAAAATAAACGCATCAATTTTAGAAGATTATAAAAGCTTAGTACAATGATTGACCATAGAGATATCACGATCAAAGTTGCTTTATCACTGTTGCTCCTGAGGTTAAGTCATTTATCAATCTTTTCTACTGCAGAAAGCTACTGGCTGTGTTGGTTTGTGGTTTTTCACTCGTTTCTGTTAGTTCTCTACCAGTTCATAAATTTACTTATTTGTGTGGAAAATACAGAAAAGCTGATAAATACAGGAGAAGTGACACTGACATGGGACACAATTATTTTTACAATCCTTTGAGTTTTTAAGTTTGTTTTTTATTACATAAAGTATAGTCTACGTATTTTATGGAAAAGTATGTGCAAGCACATAGTTTTATGCTTTGACATTATGCTTGAGATGTTTTTGCAAAATGTTTAATGTAACTAAATTACAAGTTTAAACATATGCTCTGGGTAGCAGTTAAGTCGTGTATATTACATAAATTCCCTAAGATTTACGGGTTAAAATTACTTTTGCTTTCAGTATAGTATGTGCTAAATTTTTCTCATTCCAGATACCTACTGTTTAAACAAAAATTTACATTATTAACGTAACATGCCACATTATATCACATTTAAGAGCTCAAGTTCCTAAAGCAATTTCAATTATTTATACAAAACAAGCTAAGCTGTATACACAAATAACAATCGAGAAAATATATTTGGTGTTGTAAAGTTTTCGTTAGAAAAAGGACCAACCAAAATAAATGTAAAATGTAAAAAACGTAGCCAATGCAATCACTCTTTGTTGTGAGGCTATTCATTGAACCAGACAACGTTTGAATTGGAAATACGCTTGTGAGCCTCTCAGCCTGGGCCGGTTTGGTCAGTTGTGATCAATTTTAGAGGATTCTTTATACAAGACTCACGAAACTTTAATATTTTACACAGGCATTTTACTCTGCAGAACATTTGCTTGTACTGTCAAAATTTTTATGAAAATATAGCTATTTGCACAAATCTAAGTCCATATAATAAATTTAGGAACATAATTTATTGTTTAACATAAATGTACCTATGTGTACCTAATATATATGTGTGGATGAGGAAAGTTCTCTAAAGAGCATATATTTTGTTTCAGGTTTCCCTGTGCTTCCTTTATTCACGGATTTGGAATGTGAACAACTTAATGCATGAGCAGTATGAATTGGCAGAAACATTAACGTACCACGCGTAAATAGGATGGGACGTAAAATATCATGGTTGTTATATACGTTGGTATTGTTGAATATTTCAAGAAAGGGAGACGCTGGATGTTTCAATGTGTGCACGTGTAAATGGAAAAATGGAAAACAAACAGTTGACTGCAGTAACACAACATTAACTGAAATCCCAGACGGTATGAATCCTGAAACGCAAGTGCTAAAATTTTCGGGCAACAATTTAAATGCACTCGAGAGGGAATTGTTTCTTAAAAAACAAATAATTAATTTACAACGCATTTACTTAGCACATTGTAAAATAAAAACAATTCATTCGGAAACATTCAAGGGATTGACGAACTTGGTGGAAATCGATTTGTCAAATAACTTATTAGATAACGTACCAACGAACGCTTTCATAAATTGTCCCTCACTAATGAAGCTGGCATTGAATTTCAACAAAATAAAAAGTTTGAAGAAGTTTTCATTCAATCATTTGTCATATTTGAATACGCTCGAGCTCAGTAACTGTGAAATATTCGATATAGAAGAGGGCGCCTTTCAAGGGTTGCACAGTTTGGAATGGTTACATTTAGATGGCAACAAACTTAAAACAATACGCGGTAGACGTACGCTTCCAGAAAATGTAAAAGGTGTGGAACTGCAGAAGAATGCCTGGGAATGTGACTGTCACATCCAAGACCTTAACGCTTGGCTTCAGGATTTCAATGTTCCCCTAACAGTTGAGCCCGTTTGCGTTGGACCACCCCGTCTAACAGGACGTACTATTAAATCGATACCCGCTACCGAGTTGGCTTGCCTTCCAGACATTTCGCCTACTGCGTTTTATCTGGAATTGGGAGAGGGCAAGAACGTGTCACTTCTGTGTCACGTGCATGCTATTCCGGAAGCTACGGTGTCTTGGTGGTTTCAAGGACAAATGCTTCAGAACAATACAATGGTAGCACCGGGTGTGCACTTGATTTACTTTGTCGAAGAAGGATCTGAAAACAAGCGCAGCGAACTGTTCATCTATAATGCGAATGCCGGCGATAATGGTACATTTATCTGTAATGCTGAAAATGCTGCAGGCGAGGCGCAATCAAATTTCACGATCAAAATCATTTTAAAGGAAGAACCGATCGTAATTATCGTTTCATTTCCTTTCGAATATCTCTTGTATGCCGTAATCGGTATTAGTGTTTTAGCACTAATTATAATCATTGTGTTTACAATATTGATCTGGAAGTGTTATATACGACGTAAACGTCAAGAGAAAGACAAATACAATAAGCAAGATTCATTGCAGTATGAAGAAAGTGCAAACAATAAATGTTCGTTATATGATGAGACAAATCGAGATTCTTCACCTGTGACAGCATTGAATAATAAACAACCAAATTGTAACAACAGCATTACAGTAAATTTAAATTGTACAAACGATGAACTTATTACAACGTATGGGATTTATCGTACTGAAGAGATGTTTGGTGGCATGTCACCAACTGGAATCTCTAATCAAATCAGGAGCCCCTCGTCGTTGAAACGCTACCAACTAGAACAGAATCCCGACCTCATTAACGGCACTGAGAGTATAGGGTGCCGACATGAGGGTGATGGTGAAGATGAACGTATTCATGAGGCGACAGCATTCGAAGGACATGTTAATGCTGCCATTCCAATTGCCTGTTTAAGAGGAAACAGGGAGCTTTACAAAGACATGCGATGTATTGTGGACGCTGAGGGATATCCTATGGATTATGGATTGCCGAAACTATCCTACCAGACACAATGCAACGAAAACTACTACCGTACACTGCCATGCAACCGAATAAAGCGTCATTCAGCAGCTAATCCAATAAACAGATTCTCTAGAGAGGCTGAATTTCTGTCGCGAAGCGTCGATTCGGCACAGTACGACAATTTCCATACAAACGTCCGCTATACTGCCGACGGATATCCTGCTAGAGTTTCATCTACAGACAATCCAACATCTCCAACTACTTTTATTTCAACATCACCATCAGTCGAGAATTACACAAATATATCAGACAATGGTAGTAGTGCTGAAGTTGGAACTGCACCATCTTCTCTACCATGCTGTTCGGTGCAATGGCCGGCATGTGTTCCAGCTAATTTACACATAATCAACGCTAATTTGGAATGCAGTAATCAGACAAAGTTTACTGGCGTGACGAAACGTTGTGTGAGTGCACAAACAGATACTGAAACTGACGAATTGACTGAAAACAAAATTGATTCAAATGTGGGGAACACACAAAATGATATTGGTAATGAGGTTTTAACTGAAAGCCCTGATGAGGGTTATGAGGGTGAACCTTCCGTCGTGTAGCTTCCAAATGAAATTCGATTTTATTTTCAATTCATCATCAATTTAACAATAAATTCATTAGATCAGATAAGAAATAAAAAATACTTATACTTATCTAATTTGTATCGGTATGTACCTTTCAGTATTATCATATAACGTATAAAACATTCCTTTGAAGAAATGTAAGTTGATCACAGGGTATGTATGTATAAATTAAGATAATGTTACTTGAGTTAGGTTCACTAATAATGTATATATTAATTTTAATACAAATTTTATACGATGATATTACTTGACAAACACCTTAGAATTTAAAGTAGTTTATAATGTATAACATATACCTATAGAATCAATTTTCGTACATTTAAGACTAACGTAACTGTTGAGTGCATTTTATATAGATGAATCAAGTTGATAATATATTTATTAGATTTATGAATGATGTTAGATTTTTTAATAAATGGTCAAATATTAAATCAAGCACTTTTCATTAAATTCTAAGTTTTAATTCATAACAAGCTCGAAGCACTAGAAAAGTCTCAAAATTGAAATTGTACATATACCGAGACATATAATGTATACAGTCAATCTTAAAGAGGAAAAAATTGTGCCTTCGCCTTATTTTATTTATTTTTTTGTAATTCTACACCATAGTGCTGACCAGGAATATATATAAGAAGTAATCATTTTCTGGTGAAAATAGAATTAAATCCTATTGCATTTATTTGCTTATATACCCTGAAACGCATATGTGGAAAAGAGTAAGTAAACACTAGAATGTAAAAACGGGAATCGTGTGACAATGCATCTCTGGGTTGTTTGGAGATAAGACACTTTAAAGCTTGGAGAGCAATAACGTCGGTGGAGCGATATATCCCCCCATTCCTGCAGCCATAGCGATCCCTCTTCCTTGCGGCTTCAGAGATAATGGTAATGTAATCTTGGGACAAATATAATTCACGACATAAATCCAGAGCATGCTTGTTGTTGGTTTACTTGTTTTTGGGTTATTATGTTTGGGCTATAGAAATACCCATGAGAAATATTTTCAAGAAATATGCCATATGTATGTACATAAGAAAAATTATTAACATTATTTAGATATCATTATTTGTATAATACAATAAAGGCCAGAGACCCATAAACTAAATTCGCATACCTACCTACACTGTTGGAACTACTCACAATTCACTATAGGTATAGGTAGGTACGTCCTTTTGGATTATTCGTACTACGCATTCGTACACTACATGCATATGTATGTATGTATATTATGGAAGTATGTAACAACTGTACACTCCGTGGTCTAGGTTTGTTACAAACCTAGTACAAAGTCAGTTGGGGCATATTTCCCAAGACTATAATGGTAGGGCATTTCCGAGAGATACCCCGGAGGATGGAAACGTGATGAAAGGTTTTAGATAAACAAATTCTTCCTTAAAAATATTACATTTTCCTGAAGCAAATGGCAATTTTTCTGTTTACAGTGATCGCTGAGACTGAAATGTGTCTCTTATATGAAATTTGATGTGAATAACAAATAATTACTTTCTACCTAATTAAATTAAAATCTAATAAAGACGTAATTACTTTTCTTGTTGTGAGTACAATCGAAATTTTCTTTCGGGCGTGTTGTTTGTTACTTTTTACTTGTTGAAAAAAATGGGGTACGAAATTGATAATACCTAAATGTTTTTTTGGTATACAGTTACAATGGAAAAATTTTAATCATGTTCTTACGTCGATAGAAAGAGTGATGGAGTGAAATAAACCAGACTCACAACTTTCTTTTCGAATTTGTCTTGTACTGGTCAACGAATTCAGTAAGATTCAATGTTTTGCTCCCACGCATTTCCCCCGGGGAAGAGAAATTGTCTCTGTGTCAAATAACCAAGAAACCACAATTGCAAACTTGTAAGCCGCATCAAATGCTTCTAGCATATAATGGGAAATATTTTGGTTGTACTTAAATAAGTTACCAATGATAATTGTGAAATGTGTTACAATACAGACTTATCAAGTACATTTTTCCTCTGCCCTTTTAAATTAAAAAAAAAACAACTGTAAGAGGAAAGTATGATAAATTGATGTTGGTTCCGTAAAGCTATTTCATTTTTCGTTTTTTTCTTTTATTGTAAAGGAAGAAAATTGGAATGTATATAAATGTAGTATTAATTTTAGATAATGAGATTTATGTATACATTGTATAAATCCATATTTCTCCGAATGAGAAATGAATTTCAAGATTAAATAATAAAACACTTCGTCACTGGGAAAATAATACGATTCAGGTGTTGCAGAATTTTAATAGAATTCCATAGTACTTCATGTGAATTAGAATTCCTATATATACCGAAATAGGATCTTTTTATAATGAAATTAATGGAAAAAAATGTTTAAGCACTAAGCTGTTCTGATTAATTTGGATTAAACCTGAAACTATTTTAATTACTGCTGGCTTGATGCATCGATAGAGAAAATCCATATAATTTGTTCGCACCCTCGACCAATTCAATGATTTATTAAGCTGGTTAATGAAGTCTGGACTTAATTTCAATAACTTTAATTAAAATAATTTATCACCAAGTTTCTATTTTATATTAATTTCGAATTCGAAGGAAAATGTTGATTTTCTTAAGTAAGAAAATTTAATTTTCTTATCCTTTAAAAGTTTAACACTAACACATCTATACCTTAAAATCCTGGAAACAGTTTTAATCAATTAAGTAGGTATACAGCTACTTTTTAATTAAAACGAGTTAAATGTTACGAAACTAAATAGAAATCGAATTTTAACTTGGACTAAAGTGTTGGTGAATGTACCTACTTTTCAATCAATAAAGTTCTGAAATATCCCATACACACCAAGTACGCTAGATCCGCCATCATATTTTTAGGTAACAGATTTATAATGTAAGTCACAAAAACAAAATTTTCTCAGCTTGCAGAAGCTATCAATTACTTTTAGATTACGTCTTAGGGCGTACAAAATTGTCTCAATTTCATTTTGCCGAGTTTCAAATCCTAATCTGGCTATTACCAAAGCGAATATAACACACATTTCTTGTTGTCGATTTAAGCCAACGACGGTAAGTAAGGGAATGACTGAAATTTCACTGCAAAATCCTTAAGTTTATTATATTGCAAAAACAAACCCAGTGCTAGCACTGGCAGCTGTTTCTGTATACGGAAAACCAATTGAAAACAATATAAGAAAAACTTAATATTCATTTGTGTTGAAAATTTGACACGATATTTTTAATGCAATCAACCCTATCGAAACAATAATTTGTCTTCTTGTTAATACGTGAGTGTTATAATAAATATGTTTCAGTAAACAGTTCCAAAACAAACTGTAAAATACTTATTTACAAATCAAAATTGGATAAATTCAAATACCTAAAATATGAATAATGAAATCTTGTCAAAAGTAAAATTTTATATGCATAGTTAATTAAAATTATTTGAGCTTTTAGATATTCTGAAATATATTTAAAAATCTCTTATAGAATAAGAAACAAAATTGATTTTCTCTCACTTGAACGCTTTTTCTTTAAAAAAATCATAAAGTGGTAAATGCATTATTAATGGAAAATAAAGAAACATGGAACTGCTACAAAAATTTCCCCCTACCTAGATGAAAATAAAAAGTTTCATAAATCGTAAATTGCTTAAGAATCAGCGTATACAATACAAAAGCTATCAATGTTAAAATAAATAAATTTTAAGTTGTTGTAGTAATAGTAGATATTTAGGAGTCGTGTACTAATGATATAAACAAATAGATTTTTTTTTTCATTTTTCTAATTTCATTTCTAAAAATCATCAGGAGTACTGAGCTTTTAAATATATTCATTAACCTTATACTTAAAGATCCCTTGGAAAAGTACGTTACGTACTTAATTAATTTTAACTTTTTAAATTACCTATACCTATCTAGCAAGTTCCATGTACAAATTTTTATCTTAAATAATTTAAATGAACTATTTGAGAGCGATATTTTTTCACTAACTATATAAAAAACAAATGGTATTTCAACCATAATGGAGATTTATATTATATTCAAATATAGAGGGAAACATTTTACTGCTGAGTTGAAAATTTTTCTTGACAATCTGAAAATTTATATCCCTTTTTCTCGTATGTGCTACCCATGCATGATGCGAGTCATATTTTATTCAGGAAGATTCCTTTACATTTCGCTTTTCTGATATCATTGAATACTTCGTATTAAACAAATATATCGATACGTGTATATTATTGTAATGTACAAATATGTGTATTGACGATTGTATTAAAAATTTCGAATTATTAAATTGTTGTTGAAGAGTTAATCTGACACCAAGTCTGATACGAAACATTAATGATTTCTTTAGTATCTAGAAGAACAAATGAAAGGCACTCATTAATATCATAAATAAAGAATATGAATTATATAGGTACATATAATTTAATTAAAACATCATGTGGTGCTGTAAAAAACCGCAAATTGGGTTTTGTATATTTTAGGAAGAATATTTTGTCCATATATGAGGACAATAGTTTCATTGTATATGTTTTGGCAATGCAATTAATAAATGCTTATTGCTTAGATTAGACTTCAGAAGTCCAGACCGAGACGTGAAAGTCATTTGGTTAACGTCTTTAGTCTTTAGAAGCGTGAACTCGTTAAAAGTGTTGTTAAAAAATATTGTGACTTGTTACTAACAATATGGTTTTTATCTATTTTGGTAAATTGTTTATTATTTAATAATTAAATTTACAATGTTGCATACGATTCTCACATGTAAGAGTTTGGTAGAAATAATAAAGGAGAATGAGAATGCCTAAATGTGCACATTTCTTGTAAGGTGCATAAACGTTTATTACTGCGTTTTTGGGCGTCGTCATTCATTTACAGTGATTGCATTGGTCTACATTAGCGTGCTCACAACATTGTTTATTTACATAGATGAAAATAATATAGGTAGTCCAGAGTTAAAAGTGTGTCGATATCGCACTTTATTATTATTATTTTAATTTGGACTTATGTTAATCCTCGCAAAATGGGGAACATATTGCTCGACAATTTTTTAAGAGAAACTTGTAATTTTGTTGGGGACGCCTGACACCCTTTAGGACGCTAGTGGGAACATTTATACATATACAAGCAATATTGGCAGAAGTTCGCGTTTAGAGTTTTATTTCTGCATTGTATAATTAGTAATTGATTTTAAATGTAACCGTCGTGTAGATCGTTAATATAAATTTAAGTAACAACCCGGGTTTGCATCGTTACAGTGTAGAAGAGCAAAATGAAATAAAAATTCAAGAAACGTCTAGATCACTGTGTTGAACGTTAAAGACTCGTTATTGATTGCCGCGTTATATATTCTTTTTCTGCGCGATAATACCATCATAGTTTGGTGTTTGCTGGGTTTTCTTTTTATTCCGCCCTTTTATAAATAAATTTTAATTCAATAATATTCATTTGTTATCTATGTTTAGTCGGTAAGAATAGAAATAAAGACCAAATCAATAACCATGCACCTTCAGGGTAAAGAGTTATCGGTATATTCCGAATTCTGTTCCATTAAACCATTTGTGGGCCATTAACTTTACCAAGTTCTAAACGCTTCGGTCAGAAATGCACACTGTGAATTTAGGCTAAAATTACGTTGAAAACTTGCATAGATAAGCATTAGGACCACCACAAATAAATTTAATAATACGTAAATGGGACGCCATTTCAGGGATAAAGCATAAAATATAAAATGTCTTAGTGAAGGATATTACTAGATGACATGTTCGTTACATTGTAGATGAGTATATAAAGACATAAAAACTTGACAAACACAGTTTTCTAATTGTGTTGTACGGTATTTTACACGCTCATATAAAATTAGGCAAGTGTGTTTCGCGAGCAGAGCGTTAAATTTTAATACAATTGGTGTCCACAGAATATGTATATAATAATTCTATGTAATTTTAGATTTATAGTTATATATAATGTAGCTCTTGAATTAAACTAATTACTGTTACATTAAAGTTAGACATGCGGGACAACACAGTAATGCAGACATTGCGAACAGAAATACCATGGGACATAAACATTATCATATGGGTTTCATTTCGTTATAATGCATTGTTCGTACCTATACCCATTTGAATTTAATTTTCTATTGCTGCACATTATAAATATTTATTAGTGTAATACATATGTATATTTATTTTATCTGTTTTAATAAGAAAAACCAGTAATAATTTGTTAAAATGGAAATTTCCCACTGTTGTAAAACTGTAGCCTTTGCGAACAGTCTAGTTTATATAAAGATTCAGCGATGAGAATGAGAATCTTTTTGCTAAATTATCCTTGTTGCTGGAGCTGCTACAACAAGCACCATATGTAATTACAGTCTAGATTTATGGTTAGTGTTGAAATGTGTGTACAAATAAATAATCGTGTTAGCTTCTCGAGAAATTAGATGTTCGATTTTAGGTTCATGCTTAATTTCCCATAAACATTCTAAGCAATTAAATGTGCAGAATAACAATTTGGAGTTTTTACTTGGTAACCTAGATATTTGTAATATAAATTTAAAACTTGATGAAAACTGTCTGATATCCTAATTTCGCGTCATTGAACAATTTTAATAGAGGATGTTTTGAATGTTAATGATTTATCGAAGGTGAAAAAATGAGAAGGTGTGCAAGTCAGCAGGTGAAGTACCTACTTTTTACTCGAATCCCCATAATGGTAGGTACGTAGGTACTACATTGTTTTTACTTTAAATTAAAAGAACATATAAATAATATTCTCACTCGCTCAAAAACACAGCTGCTATATCGTATCGTTGATCGCATTTAATTCTTCTTATATATCTGTGCAAATTCTGTAAGTTTGCCAATAAATCTAGTCTAGTTAGATATATTGTCCTGTTGATTTTTAAATGGATTTTCATAATCCTGTATTAGTCTCATAGAAAAAAAAACATTTGTGAATGGTAATAACATAATAAGAAGAATAGAATTAATTTCTCTGTGGTTTTAAGAACATTTCTCCACTTCAAAAAATATATAATTTAAGAGCATCAGAATTATTTTGTATTTATTTTTTTATATGGAAACTTTTTAGGAACGTATAGAGGATTTGTTTATACAAACATAATAAAATTTCATATACTCTCTGGTCTTGTCAAATTTTTCATCCAAATATGATACGTACACAGAGCGCGACATTAATTTACGATTAAAGACATGTACCTAGAGGTATTTGAGAAAAAATGTGTGCTTGTAATTAAAACTGAATATGGCCTTATAAATAAAAAGGGCCCCACATATAAAATCGTGCTTTTCCATGGGAGATGAAGTACGAGTATTAGAGCTTTCACACGTAAAACAATAACCAACGTAAACAAAAAAATAAAATGAACAATTGACTTGTGGGTTGGCGAAAATGGCACACAATGAAATAATTTTATTAAAACAATGTTTAATCCCGTATAAATTCATTTTTAAATCCTCTGAAGCGACAATGATAAATTGGCAATTTGTGTGTTTAAAATTCCATCAGAGGTAAAGCAACTTCCTGATGCATAAGCGGCAAAAATGATTATGAGAGAATGTGGTTGGCAGATGCGCTTAGCGAATGGTAATTTATAGAAGATTGGAAGCATATCGGAAGCTCATCAAAACCCGCGGAATTAGGACGCGGCCTGGAACATCCGTCTCTTCAAGTGATTTATTGGAAGTTCTGATTGGACAGGACGAACTGTAGTAGTCAGACGTGTTTTGACAAATTCATTTACTCATAAAATTTATTAATATATTGGTCTTAATATTACACAATATTACTGTGGTCTTAATACCAATATATTCCACATATAGGTAGTCTTCTTCAACGCTATATGCTGCTTTCCAATTTATTAATCTTCAATTTATCACTTTTGCCTCATGCAAGTCATATTCTTGTGAATATATTAGGTAATTCTAAATCTTATTCTTTGTACACAGATTAATCCTTGGATGCAAAATTAACTCATCATCTGATGCTATTATTAACGTTGTTCAAAATTATCTTTAAAAACACACCCTGACGTCCCTGATGGCTTAAAGCAAAATTATATTTTTACTTGTGGTGTTAGGGCTAAGTATAACAGGTATAACATTTTGAACTATAATTAAAAAATGATCGTACCTATTCTATTAGGAAATCAAAGTGATTGTGTTATTGCTAATTTTAGCATATAAATTGGAAATGTCCGTAAATGAAAAATTGATCACATGATGGGATAATAATCCAAAAAATCTTTTCATTTTAATTGGGCAGCGTTGTTTGTTGTAGATTCGAATCGAATTTATCGATAGACCTACCCATTTCAACCAAATTTATACTCTAAAACGAAAACTGATTTAAATCTTGCACAATAACAATATAGTTATTCTCCAGTTAAACTGTTCAACTTAAATTAGCTACATAAAAAATTAATAGATAAAATGTGTGTAACGCTCTCTCACAAACCACTTTGTGTCACTTAACACTTTATGAAGCTTTTTCTTGCAAATTTCACTTAACGCAATTGTTGAAGGGCTGTCTTTTGTGAAATGCTGTTTACTGTTTCACTGTTTAGGTATTTATAATGAAAAAGATAACGGTTACCTAAAGCGAATTTTCAAAATTTTACTTTGTATCCACATACTAAATTTACAATGTAATAAAGTATTTATACACTAGATTTTCCCCTCGTCTTATTTAATTTAAGTTTTGAAGTAATTATATCAAGTTTGTAATGTGCAATTATTTTAATGGTTATAGGGGAAAATTTGTTTTCGTACAATCAGTTTGGGAATGCGAAATCAATAAAGCAAGAAGCTGATAGCCATTTCAAGTTCACGTAAAACGCTAGTATTTCAGGCTGAAAGCTTCTATCCAGTACAAATGACCCGAAAGGTCAGGGAGTTGGAAAAGAAAAAGCTAACACTAAGTCGTATATATTACTTACGACCTTTTGGTATAAAAAAGCCATCTGTACTTGTACGCTAGCAAATAAAATTCTACTAAATTTTATCACATCCACTTATTTCGCGTTTATAACTTTTATTCTTTTTTTTTGTATAGTAGTTTAGATGTATGTATATGCATATCAAACCGCAAAGTTATTCCCTTCTAAAAAGTTAGTCCTCAACTATTCTGTTACACACTTTTACATGTTTTATGATATTTCTTTTTAAAAAAGGGAATTCTACCTACATATATTGTATAGTATATATTTCTGAATAAGTATTAGAAATTTTTTTATAAGGTTTGAAAACATTTCAACGATTTCTAGAAGATTAATGGGTATTATTTTCTACTAAAAAAGTAAATATCTCCTTTGGTGCCGTATAAAATTGGCAATGATAATAAATATGTCTGTGTGAGTCTTTCAAAGAGAAAACACAACATTTTTTCATCCACAACCTCATTTTCTTCTTGCTGACATTAAATAACACTTGCCATCCGAAAAGAAAAATTTTTCCTCTTTCATGGCTCATAATCTCCATTCAGATAAATTTTACACCCTGTAAAATATTACAAATTACACCTAGATACCCGAGGCAACATTTATTTTTCTAGTGGCACGGGTAACAGAAGTAGGTACCTACTATTTCGAAATTTGTATTTGGATAGCGATAAATTACATCAAATTCACAAACTTATTTGTAATAATAGATAAGACTTAGTTTTAATTGGTTTGTTTCATTAATTATGGGAAAATAACTCTCAGAGATCTAGATTGATTTCTGCAAGAGGCAAGAAAATGATATCGGTTCAAGAAAAGCTCTCTATTATAATTCTATCCGTTTGAATAGCGTTGGGGTATACATATGTATAGGTACCCATACATATATAATTCATACACAGATACCTACAAATACAGTTATTCAATCTTCAAGTGATCGCCTGTATTTTCTATAGAAAATACGGTATAAGAAATGTTTTACGATCCATATCCTTTCATAAGAATTGTCATTTAAACGAAATATAAAGGCCATTTGTATACAGGTGAAGAAATCTGCGCGTTTGATAGACGTGGTCAAATTGGGTAAAAAGAAGGAATACATCAGTGTCGAGATGGTAATGGAACGAACGTGTGAAAATAGGTATGATTTATCATATCTATATCGTTGCTGTGTGGAAAGTACCTCAGCTGTGCCTTAATACGAAAGTGAGGTAGCTTTATTGGTAAACATTATTCAGATATACAAACATAAATAGTTTTTCCGAAGACTTTCTAAGTATATTTTATAAAAACATGTTAGTAGGTAAATATATAAAAAGTGCCAGATATGCCAAACAAAGAAAGTTCTAAGGTTTTCTTGCATTTCTTAACGTAGTTAATATATCAAATATTAAAGGATTCCCATTTAGAATAATTTGAAAAAAACGAATAACGAATCAATAACACAGTTACATTGATCAAGTAAAATAAACAAATTCCATTATAGAAAATACAAGAAACAGTATCCATACAAACACATTGGAAAGCACGCAAAGTAATTTATTTTTCTGATACGATGCATTTCCAACGGCAAAAATGTTCTTCTCCCTTTGTATGTGTCCATTTCAATTAGACGTAATAAATTTTTTATTAAGGCCCCTCGATGCTGTATATTTGTTGCCAGTTGAAATTACAAATCCAGACAAAATATTTTATCTTCGACGTGTTCCAATTACATGAAGTGAATCATTTAAACGTTTTACACAGGGTCCAAACATAATAGAGATGTTTATATTGAATCTTGAAGAGTTCGGTCCCAGGTGTACAACGAAAAAGGTCTAACCAATTTAGCGCCTATATTTGTTTTCTTATCACTTTTTCCAGTAGAAAATTTATGGTGTTAATTTATTATTCCACTGTTTCCGGTAGTTTTAAGAATTCCGTTTTTGTACCTACAACACTCATCAACTACAATGTACTGTAAAGGAATAGAAATAGGGTCTA
The DNA here is from genome assembly GCA_963930825.1 of Silvanus unidentatus. NCBI lineage: Eukaryota > Metazoa > Arthropoda > Insecta > Coleoptera > Silvanidae > Silvanus > Silvanus unidentatus. The sequence goes on from OZ005760.1 coordinate 18,688,149, forward strand.
TGTACTTTTTAGTACATAGTTCTTTCAGATGTTCACTTGAAATTATTTCAAGGTTGCTGAAATTTGTCGTAACTGCACTTTTGCTTGTTGGATGTTTTTAAGAAACGCACTAAATGTTAGACGCATTTGTGTGACGACTTTAGTGGTGCGAATACCATATTCGAAGCTATACGAAGTATTAAATATATATTGTTTTAATTTGTTACTTTGGTGAGTACAAATTTTTGAGTAATCTAATTTATAATTTATTGATTGCAATCATATTTAATATTGATTTTAAGTTCACAATATATTTTGTTATTTCATTCGCGATTTGAATGTTTAACAGTTGCAGAACATTTTATTCAATATTTTAAATTTAATCATTAGACACTTTATTGATTCAATATAAATAAGTATATTTGATATACTTATTGATTGACAATCTATTGGAATCCAGATGCAAATTTTCATTACATTAGTTTCTATTTGGAACTGTGTAATTGTGTTATTATACACAAAACCTTTTATATTTACCTTACAGCAAGTCTCGCACAAAGGGACCTGTATTGGTTAATTTTAATTACAATGATCCTTAACGGAGATTTGTTTATTGTTAGTATTAACTGACAACCTACTAGGACGCTAGTGGATGACACAATTAGGATACTGGTAGATTGAAAATCATTTATTTTATACTTAATATCTTATTAAGTTCTGTTACTTGTTAAAACATTACGTTTTAAATAAGTTTTAATTTATTTGTGCTCACTTAGTCGCATAGACTAATGGCTCATTTTATTTCTTTTAGGTGGTCTACTTTCCCTGAACTTGGTCCAGTACAATCATGGTTTACTTTATTATAATTTTATAATATACCGGGGTTTGTACTATTACAGTACATAAGTATATACTTGTTTTCAATCTTTCACTTTCTTTCAATTTCAATATGTAAGTAATATATTTTCATCGAAATAACTTACGTTCAAGAAAAACATTTGGATGATATTTAATTTCTTGTCCCATCTGAGATCGCTATATCTATTAATGCTGAATGATGATAATATGTTGTTATTTCATTTTTTTTTCTTTTTATTCATATATAATAACATCAAAAACTTTCGTATAGCAGTTTCCACATTCATACCTACAAGTATACCTACATATTATTCATAAAGTAATTTATATTTATTAGAAACTATAATGAAATGTCAAAATCAAACCCTATTACAAACTCTATAACCGTATAACCAACATGTATGGACAGGTTGAATGAATAGTCCGTTTTATATCATTGCACATAACATATTGCAGGGTAGCAGAAAATGACATTCATGTTGAAGTAGAATTAGTTTAAAGGTTTATTCTCATATTTTAGTCACGTAAACGAGTTGCACCAAAATTGAAGTGTGAAGGTATGTAACACATTTACAAATGCAATGCAAATCTTTCTTAAATGAGTACGTTAAGAACTGTAGGTACTGTTCCGTAAATGTAATCGAAAACTATTTGAATTAGTTATTGTGAATTTTTTCGTAATTGAAAAGTGAAAAATTCGGAGACTATGAATAGAAAACAGTTCGAATTGGGTGCGGCTCTCTTGAATGGTTACATTGCTAAAACGTGGAGATAGCCCTTAATACCCTTTTTGGTGCTTTTCAAATATAATGTGGATCGATCTTTTTGTGGATCGATTCACATACTTGGGCGTTAAAGGAATTCCAAGATTCAGATCGTAATGTAGAGTGCATCAAGGAAATGAATGGTCTTATCAAACCTATTCTGTTAAAAAGTTCGAACTTTATTACTAACTGGTTTTCTATGCGTATTTATATATTTCCATTCATCACTCAATAAATTTATTAATGGAATTTAAAATTGTAATACACCTTGAAGATGAGAAAACTTGCTACGTTATGTTACGTTGTGGAATTTTTATATAAAACATGTTTAATTGAACAATCAATAATACAAATTTCCGTTTTGGTGTTTTTGTTGTTTACAAAAGAGGACCTTTGGACCATGTTTAACATTGTGTCTGTTAAAAAATGTATGATAATTTTTTTTTCGTCCTGAAAACACTATTTTGGATAATATTGTATCTGTTTGGATAGCAATAACATAGCTGCCCCATTAAAATATTTCTTTATATTTTCTCGAATATAACTACTGAAACTGACGCATCACGCAGTATTGACGCCATAGTTTCACATATCATGTAGCTGAGATATGTTATAATATTTTGCAAGCATTTTATACAAGTATATCGTGATTCAGTTGGAAACATGCCAGTAAAAAAGAATTTATTTTGCCATTAAATGAGTTCAATTAAGTTATAAAAGGATTGTATTCTCAAAATGATCAGCATTACATGATAAATAATTTTATTTTGTAATTTCAGTTTTTTAAGGTAAAATCACACAAGTTGACTCTATAGAACAGCTTGATTTTGTTATACTTTCCGTCCTAAATCAATTAGAGTATTTCTCTAGGTAATTATCGCTTGGGTTCCAAATAGGTCGGCCGGGGTAATTTTCCTACATTCTGATACATTAGTCAGAAATATAAAAGTGTCTATTAAAATTGTTGAAATAAAGCAAAGTAAAATATTTCTTGAAAATTTATGACCTTTGTTCAAAATTAAGTAAACCCAACTTTGAAACAAAAACCTTTACTTATTATAAAATGGTAAAACATGCATACATTATATCTCCATTAGATGCAGTAAATTTTAAAAATACTCTTTATCTTAACAGTGTATGCAAGAATAGGGTTTTAGTTTAGTCTTGTTTACGCTTTACGAGTATACATAAATAAATTTTATATTTCTGAGGTAAATCTGCGATGTTTCTTAAAACTGAAATGTTCTTGTCAGATATTCTTTAGATTGTTTTTGCGAAAAAAAAACAATAAAACAAGTAAATATATAATATCCACCAGTAAATCTTCATACTGCATTGTATCTAAACAATGTTTCCTTCTTCCATTATGTTCCATTTTCCTTTAAAACCCCATTTGCTAAGCATATCTATCTTTTCAATCAAACGCATCACTATAATTGCATCAGCCGTAAATAAAATATCATTACATTTACCTACGTTACCCACATTGCAATCGTACAGTATAAAATATGAAAACTTTAACGCCTTATCAGAATAAACTTGAAGTGTTATATTTCCAAGAGACTACTTATAATATATCTTCTTCGGTACGTTTAGCGTATAAAAATATTCGTGAAATTTACTGAAAAGTTTCGTTATACATATAATACCTATAGTGTAGAAATAAAGTGGTAGTAAGGCCTTTAAAAAACCCAGTCAAGAATCTCTACTTTCGTGTCATTTTGAATCGTTTATCACATTCTTATCAAGCCGTTTTACCACACTATAATCTTCATCATCGTTTATTGGGGTGCTCAGGCGTTGAGGGATTGGTCTCCCCCGTGACCGGAAGTCTAATTCAACTACATATCATTGTGCACCGCTGTGAGAATTTTTCCCCGTTCAATTCTTCAATCCAGAATTAAGTTTTGATTAGTCGTTGAGAATTGTCATTATGTAACTCGAAACAATGAATCATTTTTTTTATATAATTCTTCGCATACGAATTTATTTGTACATGTCTCTACGCATAAAAGTACATGTTAAAGAGATCTATTTTTCAACGGGCCCATAATGATAGCTACTTTCAAGAAGGATAAAAAAAATGCCATACGAGTCGTTAGGCGAGCATCGTATTTTCTTTCTTATTAATTGCCACTGCTCAACAGAAGAATGATTATTCTTTTTCTACATTTTAATGTGTGGGAAATGTGAATCACTATTTCTCCAACAGATTATGCAGACCCGATCAAATACTTTCTTGAACTCAAAAAAGTTTATAGTGTATAAAAAATTAATTGATTCACTTTTCAGTTTAATTAATTCACTTAAATTAATCAAAAGTCGAATATAATATCGATTTGGAAGTTTTGGGTAACCTCAAATAGTTTATTTTTGCTCCTCCTATCCGTTTCCCATTAATTTAAGCACATCCATAGAGTGCGTTCATCAAAAAAAGTTTATTAGTGGCACTTTTTCTCATTTTTTCTCTTTAATGGTAGACGTTATCTTATACGAGTATGCACAGTTCGAGATTGTTCATTATGTGTTATTGATTTCCGTACAATCTACTCGAACACTTTTCTGATGCCCTCATATCTTTGATCTTAATTGAATATTTTAAAAATATCAGATAATGAAAGCCCTCTACATAAATACTATATAAATAATCCACAATATTGCACAATTCACTTGGAAAAGAGGTCAGAACTTTAAAATTATCTAGATGGAGAAGTGGAAATAAGAGGATATCTGATTAGAGAAACAAGAACTTGAGAGCTTGGAAATAAAGGAAAGATAATTAATCCCTTAGTTCTGACTGTCACAGACAGATGTTTCCATGAAAAACTATTTTCCTGAAAGAATATAAGAGACACAGTGTCTTTCATTATGTGTAAGAATATAACTGAATATTAAAATTTGTGTAATTTTGAGGATTATTTTCTTTATTCATATTGTTTCATCTTCTGATATTCAGCAAGGATTTAATTTTTATTGTCGTGGATTACTTAATCTCATGATTAGCATGTTCATCCGTTCTCTGTCCAGTGTCCACGTCTGCAATAAATTCGATCAAACTTCACATATATGACATTTACATTCATAATAGGGGCATACATATTGCCTACTGTGGGAATGGAGAATGTCATTCAGAAGTTTTTCCGAAATATAAAATTCAAAACTACTTAGAACAAGTTTTCAGGCCATAAAGTATGTTGTTATCATAGATGAAAAATCGCAATACACGTACAACTTTGACTTTACATTTGCCGACGAAAGCGTGTAATATTTTCGTTAAAAACGTGCTCTATTATCACGTTTGATGTTCACAATACGTGTCATACATTTCCTTTCATACTAGTTTTCCTATTTTATTTTTGCTAACAGTATTTAAGTTTAGAGAAAAGCTATAACTATCTGACTAGAAGGTAAAAGCTATAAAGAACTATTATATGGAAGCATATCTTTTGTACAGAGTGCATATAGGTATAAAGATATTATCCCACAACAAAGTAAGCAGTACCTGGTTATACAACCCTTTTCATTTAAAACTAAATTTGAATAGTTTAAAATATAATTCAATTTACTTTAAACGAGAATTAGGAATGAAATATTTTAAATACTTTTGAGGCAACCCTACCTACAGTTTTTACGATTAGCACTCTGTTTTTATTCTTCGTTCACCTTTATTTCGCACATTACGTGCTGAATTTGTAAATTTTGTTTTTATTACGGATGTGGAAATTTCGGTTTTCGTTAAGCCTGATGTAGAGAAAAAGTGGCCGTATTCAAATGTTTAAAGTTTTTATTAACAATAATACGAACAAGGAGGGTTCGTTCGTACATAGGTAGATGAATTTTGTATTTTTAAAAACATTAATTTTTCGTTTTATTCTCAGTTTTATCAAATATTGTAATAGTACGAATCCCTGTCTCACGAGGTTTTGTAAAACAGAGATACATATAGTCCGAGTTTTGAGTGAAGAAGACCACAATCTGTAATAAATAATGAAGCAAAGTACGTTTGTTTAAGTTGACTGTGAAACATAATTCATGAATTAAAAGAATCACATTAGAATGAACTTTTAAATATTGATTTATCTTTGGGTTTTTATCACAAATTTATTCATCTTTATTCTTCATATAATTCATTATCATCAAGCATCTAAACATCTGTATTAATTTATGATTTATGAATTAAAATCAAATTTCGAAAATGGGCTGACATAGACTTATAACCATAAGCATCTACAAAAGAACCTCGTCAAGTTTCCCTTATGGCTTTATGAGAAACTTTCTTTCTGGACTCATCAATGACTTGATGGTCTTGTTGGCGTCCCAATGGTGCACAGGCAACACATCTGGAAGCACAGGCGTTTCGACTAATAAGTCCTGCTCCTGAGGTTCTACTGTCTATCACGATGCCTACAAAATCTACCCACTCTATATCAGAAACACTCAAACACTATCGATCTAGATCCTATTATCCTAATATAGGGATCAGATATTAAATAAAATAAACAAATAATATGGTCCAATGTGATTAAAACATTTGAAGAGAATATTCTTTACCTAATATATTTTCGAAAATTAATTTATAACAATCTAAATAGACAATCCAAATAAACTAAATAGCATTTTTCTCTACTTACCTAATAAAAGTAGTAATACTTAATAAAAGGAAAATAATTTTAGTTGCTACTTATGAGTTTTATTATATGTAATTACCTAATTCGTAGTTCCGTAGAGGATGATGAATGCGGCTATAAATTTAATAAATTCCGTGTATCACAGAGCCATTAATACAGGACCATGCATAGGTATATGTGTATGTTGATTTCATATGTAAAAGTCCTTAGTGAAAATTATATATGCATAAATTATTTAGATAGCATATATTTCCCTGAAAATTGCAAATTCAGTAAAGGCTTCTGTGTCTGCTTGGCTAAGTTCGACGGTACAAAATCGATACACCACCAGAGGCGTTTACTAGCACGGTTGGATATATATTCTTACAGAAGTAATTACCGAATATTACTTTATCGCTTTCGGAGTACTGTAAAAAGTCTACATACTGCAAACTTACATATAACTTACATTCAATTATACATTTATTCGTAGTATATTTATAGGGATTTTGAATCACAGGATGAAATCACTATAGTTGGAGTATGGTATAAGTAATAGTATATTAAAAAATGAGTATCGTAAGGGATATTTTAATGTATGAGTAAATTAAACCGTTAGCCGCGAATTTTTTACGATATTTTACCTATTTGCGTCTAAAATATTTAATTATAAATAAATAAATTAGTCATTTCATAATTGTAGAGATTTTTATTTTCTAAAGTTGGTTCAATTTTGTTTTCAAACATTTCGAGTGTGACAGTTTTAAATGTTGTCATGCTGTCAATGTCATTAACTTTCGCTGTATCTCAGCGTAAATCTGTTGACAGCGATTCAATTGACAAGGTTTCGTCAACCCCAAATAGTAAAAATCACTATGTTCTGTTTTGTAATAGAAGGTTTTACAAAACGCAAATAGGTAAAATTTTGTACGGTATAACTAATGCCTATATGTATGTATATATACAGGGTGTTTCAGCTAAAGTGGGCAAAAAAGAAATGGTAGATTCGGTGGGTTACCTTGAGTCGAAAACTCATTGGATTTTTCTTGGTAATGTCTCTTTGAGGAAATAGAGGCCATCAACTTCTTCGGCATGATAAAAAAAATTATAACAAAGATTTATTAAGAATTATATTATATAGCCCATGGTAATCTTAGAATATTTTTTTAGATTTTTCGGTTCATTAACTGAAAAGTTGTGGACCACTAAAGTTAAGAAATTTTCGAAAAATTTTGACAAGTTCAAATAAAATTGCATTTTTCTCGAAAACGGTGCGTCGTACGAAAAAAATCCAAGAGACAAAAAAGTTTCCTTATTAAATTTGCTATCGATAAGATTTAACGGAATTAAAATTTGACATCCCCCACACAAATGGCCAAAGGTGGTAAGCCACCCTTTTGTCAAAAAGTGGAGTTGGGGGCGGCCGATTTTGTTTAAATTTTGCAGTAAGATAAGTCATTATGAGATAAGTAAGTGTACCAAATGGGGTTTGTTAATTTTTTTTCTGTACGGAGATATTTTGAAAATTCGATTTTTTTTCAAGAACTTTGAAGGCCTCAAACTCTGTTATTATGCGTTTCTGAACATAAAGGTGATATTGGTTTTCGGAATCAGGGCAGTGAGGAAAATCTACCATTACTTTTTTGCCCACTTTAGCTGAAACACCCTGTATATCGAGGTATATATTTCATGATATATATTCCGTATAAATTCAAATACATTTAAATTATATATAGCCAAATAAAAAATAGGTATGTAGGTATGTACCTAATACATATGTACATATTATACATTGCTTTTTTATACGTGCAAGGAAAAATTATGTAAGGTACATACGTATTAATACGTCTATTAAAATAGTAATTTTTATAGCTCAAGGTTTCGAGTTTTATAAAGATAATATTTTTCTAAATTAAAACTTTAATTTAAAATGTGCATTGTGTTGAAATCTTTTAGTACAACTTTATAGTCAAAGTGAACAAACAAGATTTTGTTGGATGTATAGGAATATAAATATCAAATAGGCGACCAAAAATTATATCGCTGGGTATCTGAAAGTATAAAATATTCGAGATTCAAAGAAAACTAGAGAAGCATTAGAAACAATATAAATATGATATAAGACGATATAAGTACGAGTACGTAAAGGAGCAGGGATTCACAGCTGAAATAGATTATAATGTGTGTTATCTGTAATAAAATAACATTCTATTTGTGGTATAATCCTTAATTGTAGGTAGGTATAGACAACAGTTAGATATGCAAATACATTTATTTATTGAGTCAGTCAGTAACCCTTGGAGAATTTATAAGAGCAATATGCATAAGGTAGAACCCATATCTTCTTTCTAGTTTACATTATATTAGGTATTCTTTTTGTTATCTAAATGAAGCGATGGATAAGTACCAGAAGTTTTAATATTTGTTTACAAAAGTTTATAATTTCCGTATGAGGAATATACATATAAATAACGTACCTATACCTATGGTAGAAAAAAATATCAAGATTATATAGGAAATAAATTAAATTTTAAGACGAAAATACCAATTTGAAAATTGTTTTTAATTTTCTCATTTCACCTTACTGCACATTGAACAGTAGGTATAAAAGTTGATTTATTTTTAATAGCAACTCAAAATGTGCGAGAAAACAGTACACAGAAGAAAAAATACCAGATTTTATATAGCCAGAAAATTTCAGAGTGCAATTTAGAAACGTGCAGAAAAGATGTGGGTCTATTTTGTAGACTTATACGAAGCCTCTACCGTACGTGAAAAAAGGATGAAATAACCGTTGGTGATCTGCAAGGGCACGTTCCTATAATAACATTTTTATTAGTAGCCACAGTAGTGCAGATGACATTAACTTTCCCGTAAACTCTCCTCCTACCGACAGCACAGTCCTCTGTAATCCTTTCTGATAAATGATCTTACTTGAAATATTTATGAAATTGTTTCAATTTATTATAGCATCAATGGGTCATTCACAAATAAGAAATTGCTCTGGTTACACCGGTTTATAAGAGAGGTCCTAGTTTTTTATTATATTCTCTGCTCTTATATTATTGATTTCTTAATTTATCTAATTATGCATATTGTATTCGACGTGTCAGCCCTCGATGTAACAAAAAGTTAAACTCATTGACAATGCCACTGTCATCGTAACCATTGTTCTCACTTTACCCTTGTTTAATTTACTCTCTAAATTAATCTCACAAAGAGATATAATAGATACTCACAGTTCAGATAAGGATTCATGACTGTACTTATAGGTAGATGGCTGTGTGCTGCTTGCAGTACAAAAAACTCTTTCTCTCAGTTTAGGTGTTTCCAATTACTTTAATCATTTTTTATAGTTATATAATTGTAGGATTACCTACGGTCTCACGTTCACCATTTATTGGTAAAATAGCAAAGAAATACCTATTTATGTGTACCTATGTGTATGTATGTATATGTATATAAATTCAATAACACGTAATAAAATAACTTAAAATAATTTTAATATAACGAAAATCTACATAGGTATAGCTCCAGGTATTACATACATATCTATACGTACCTAGATGAATATGGATTTTCGAGTAGTTTTCAAAGTAATCTATTAACGTGCTACATAAAACGGTTCATTACGTTTTCATTACATCCTTTTTGTTTAGCGAGATTGGATTTTAATAATTAATTTAATTTAGATTTTTCAACCCGTTCATTGTAGAATTGTATTGGATGGGATTATACCCAATAAATATATGTATCATTCACCTACTAATTATTTCAACTTAATAGACTTAGAAAGTTTAACATATCAAATATCTACGTCACCTCATACTGAATGCAAGTGCCTAGATATAATAATAATTGATAAGTCGGGTGAAAAGTGCAGTTCTTAAGTTTTCCTTCTAAAACAGAAAATTCTTCTGTAAAGATTGTCTCCATATCATCTCAGGTTCTCACTATTCCCATAGAAAAAACATCTCGTTCATTTCAGCTCGACATACAAATGCTTTGAGACTTTTGCAAAAATTCCACATTTTGAATTTTTCACATGAGATAGTGCCTATGGCAATTGAAAATTAATGTATGACTGAAGTAATCAGAATCAGATATTAACTTTTAAAAATATTGTTTTTCAAATTTTATGAAAATAAAAGGAGAATAGAATAAAATATTTTGGAATGCGGGCTTGACATTGTAGATTGTAGCAACTTTATATTGGTGATAGTGAATGATTTATAATATTATAAACTCGAATCATTGATTTCAAATGCAAACAATTTTATAGATAAGGTTTATATCATATGTTGATTTTCAAAACACCCCCACAAAAGTAATATCCATAATGGAATTATTTAATATGAGAATCAAATGTAAACTGACCCATGTATATTTAATAATGGCAATGAAATAGTTAGTGAATACAAAAACAGAACTACCAAACAAATACTCACTCAATTACATTTATTATTACAAAACAGTTTAAAGTGTTTTCTGTATAGAGTTAATGTATCTTGGGAAACAACACAGCTATCCTTATACGTTACAACTTGCACTTCCTCAAAATTGTCCATGTACATTTACATTTAACTGAATGAAATAAAACAAAATTTCGCGTATAAAGTATTATGATACGAGAATAATTGTGCAAATTTCTGAATTATAGTTGAATGTTGTAGGTATGTACGTACATATTTTAAATGAAAAATGATATAATTTAATATGATGAAATTATAATATTAATATTATTCATATATTTTCGTCATTAATATTATATTACATGGCAATATAATCTAAGATGGATAAACGATAAAAAATATATGGAACTCGTTTATATTCTAGAAGCATGTTATTGTTACAAAGTGGTTGAAATGTTATCACCACAGACCGCAAAATAGCAAGAAACCACCAAGTTTCCTAACAACTTTTAGGCACTAAAGTAATTAATCTTTAACTTTCTATGATATTATAGCTGTAATTGCTTCAGTTTCTGTTTATGTATATCATAGCCTGAAATTCATGTCTTTTGAAATTAGTTATAAATGAATTAAACTTGGGCTATGCGCGTTGTCATTAAAATTACATTCTTCATTAAATCTTTGATGAGGATAAGTGATGTGGTTCGTATGATGAGAATAAAATTTCGAATAACTACATGACATATAACTTAATAGAAGTACAAATACCTAAGTAAGAAATAAATTTTTATTTCATAATTATTTACAAAAGTAACAGACAGGACACGCAAACTCATTCTACTTTTCTCCTAACAATTTTTCGCTAACATAAAAAATATCCATCATAATGGTTTCTACGATTTCAATTACAAGTTTATTATTTAAGTATAACTCTTATTTACTTTATTAAGGATTATATTAGATAATAGAATAGTAGGTAGTCCTTTGTGTGGTTCTATACCGTGTTCACAATCGATTTTTAGATACACTGAAATTTCATCTACCTATTGTTGTAATCAATAAGGATTTATAAAATTTCACCACTATAATCTTAATTACTGATTCTATTTTATTAGTCACTTTCGTATTGGTTTACATAGAATTACACTTTCCTATAATATTTATGTGCTTATTAATGAACCTGTTAATTTTAATCACCTTCAAATCCTTCATCAGGACTTTCCGATACGATTTCATTTATAACACCAACGTTATTAACGTGTTTATTGCTGATTTTATTTTGCATTATTGATTTATTAGGGCTAAGGTGTTCGGTTTGTGTTTGTGCACCTACACATTTTTTTATCACAGCTGTTTCCTGTTTAGAGGAATGCAAATTGGCGGGCAAGCAAGGAGGCCATTGGACACTGACTGCCGTTGAACAGCACGGTTCTGCCGTTGATGTAGAGCTCATTGATTTATGTGATTCTGGTGAAGATGACATTAATATTGCGTGTTGATGTTGTTCAACTTTATTCGCAGGTTTAACCGGATATCCGTCCGCAGTATACCTCACATCGCACCCAAAATGTTCGTATGATGCTGGCTGGTTGCTTCTCGAAATAAATTCAGCTTCACGTGAATATCGGCCTATAGGATTGGCGGCTGATTGTCGTTTATTTGCACCCCTGTTGTAAGGTAAAGTTCTGTAGCAATTTCCATTAAATGGTTGTGATCTGTTTTCTGGCACTGTTGTCTGCAACAGTCCCACAGGATTAAGGTGAACATCAGAGGGAAACATACATAAATTACAGTCATTCGATTTAATGGTCTTAATTGGTTGTAAGTTGTATGGTGGTATGGGATTGTTTTTTGTCATTAATGAATGATTCTCTCCTAAATGATCTGTTCGACGGCCAATAGTTTCAGTACCATTGATAAGGTCCGGATTTTGTTCAGCTTGATAGCATTTCACTGATGTAGGATGATTTGCTATTGTTAGTGGTGACATTGAACGAAGGATTTCGTCATTTGTGTGAGCACTGTACAATATCATTGCTTCTTCCTGATTGACAAGTTTAACGTTGCTATTATCTTTGGATAATTCTGATTCATCAGTACTGTCGTGCAACAAGTTCTCTTTTGTCGCATTCCTTAATGCTACTTTTGAGCTTTTTCGTTTTCGTCTTATTTGTGCATTCCTGTAGCACTTTACTATAGACAGAATCAAAACAAAAATTAATATTATGCTTGAAATTAATACTGCTGATGTTACGACTAGAATAAATTCGAATGGAATCTCGTTTGGTGTGATTTCTGGGTCATGTTTTACAATAATTCTAATGGTAAAGTTAGCTTGTGTAATACCTGCTGGATTTTCGGCATTACATATGAATGTACCGTTATCCTCTGTATTTGCATTGTATATAAATAATTCACTACGCTTGTCAACCGTGCCTTCTTCAATGTAGTAGACGAGGTGAACCCCAGGTGCTACCATGGAATCGTTTTGCAACAATTGTCCTTGATAAAACCAGGAAACTTTCGCTTCGGGCACAGCATGTACTTGGCAAAGCAGTGATATATTTTTTCCCTCCTCAATTTCCAGGTAAAATGTTGTTGGTGTGATATCAGCGAAACAAGCCAACTCTGTGGTTGGTACAGATTTAATTGTGCGGCCTGATAACCTCAATGGCTCTTTGCACACCGGCTCAACGGAATGCGGAAAACTGAAAGACCGTAACCAAGCGTGAAGTTCAAGTATGTGGCAGTCGCAAACCCAAGGGTTTTCTTGTAGTTGGACTCCTTTTAGAGCCCGAGGTAAATGTCTAGTTCCCTCGAACGAGCTCATCTTGTTTCCATTAAGATGCAACCACTCCAGGCTATACAATCCTTGGAATGCATTCTCATCGACGGTTGATATTTGACAATTGCTGAGTTCTAATGTGTTAAGAAAATTGAGATGGCTGAAAGCCGCTTTGCCCAGGGTCTTTATGGGATTATGGCTAAGCATAAGTCTCATTAAGGACGGACAGTCCATGAAAACACCACTAGGGATAACCTCTAATAAGTTCTCAGATAAATCTAATTCTACAAGGTTTGTTAAACCCTTAAATGTTCGGTCGTCTATGTTGGTAATGCGACATCTAGACATATATATCCTTTGTAAATTAATTAAATCCATTTTGAGGAACTTCTCACGATGAAGCACTTGTAAATTATTGCCACTAAATTCCAACACTTGAGTGCCGGAATCCATTCCTTCTGGAATGATGACCAAGTCCTTATTAATGCACTCGACTGTTTGCTTGCCATTTTTCCATTTACAAACACATAGTGTTGGACAACCATTTGAAAGTTGAATAAACGAAATAAAAACAACAATCATCCATACAGTATTATTCATTTTGCATAGCGGATCTTGTTATCCTCCAATGTGTTTTTTCTCTGTTACCCCATTAGAATTACCTGAAACAACAAAGAAAAAATTTACAATCTGCACTTTAGAGTGTTTATAAAAATAACATGAAAGAACAAGAAGTAAAAATACAATGACAAAAATGTACAATACAATTGATGCATAAACCTTAGATGAAATTTTAAGAAAACAGAATTAGCTACGCGAAAGTATTCAAAGCCCTCTGAAAAGGCAATAATTGAATGGAATCAAATGAATTATATACAAAATTTTATTTGTTTTTAGCTCATTTTTTTGTGTAATTCTGTTTTATCCCAGGCAAAATACCACTTTAATTCTCTGCATTGAAGGTATACAACTTCCATAATTATTTTTCTGTTTTATTTTGTCTGGAAGATATTTTTGGAAGTCTTTCTCATCTAATTTAAGTGTTTATTAAAAAATATCCCAAGAAATACCTAACCTACTGTTACAATTAAATTACTTATTAACGAGTATTACTAACAATAATTCGTAATAAAAATGTGAAAGCGAGATTTACGAAGAAAATAAATTAGTTAAAAAAACTTGTGATTTTCGGTTTTTAAAACCGATTAAATGAATCACAAAAGAATCGAATCACATAATAGCTGATTGTATATATGGTGTTAATCTACTTATAGGAGTTATTGTTTATGGTAAATGAGGAAAAGATCCATTTAGTGCATTTGCGTAAAATAAAACTATTTTCTGTTAGTGCATTTAGCTGCACCGCTCAAATTTTACCTTTAAACTATTTTTGTTTACTCAAAAAATTGTTTTAAAATACAATAAAAACTGGCGCTTAAATTTCACTTCAACTTTCACACAATTCTGAAACAACTGACACTTTCCTTTAACCTGTCCAACAATCTCCACTGATAAATTATATCTGCCTATACACATATGCTTTATTATGAACGAAATATGTGCGCCAAAAAGGATCAAATATATATTCAAATACAAGTACGAAAATTAAATCTTTTATATTCCCAGTTTTTCTAAATATTGATTAATAAACTCTTGAAAATCTTACAAATGAGCTTTTGTTGAAAGAAGGGAGGTTTAAAAGAAAGAATGAAGATAATAGTCTCAAAGGAATACAAAAATTTAAAGTTTTTTTCAGGTTTATCTTTTACAGAATGTAATTTTTAGGAAACAAAATAACGATATCCACATCCTTGTTCACTTACTTTGGTGTTTACGTTATGTTATATGTACAAGGTTCTTTCATGCAAATGAAAAAATAATATTAAACTATAATTTTTTTTTTGTCTTGTCTTTGTACCTATTTGCTTCCATACAACTAACTAGCAATCGGATAAAAATTGTCGGTTAAAAAAGTCCCGCTTAATACATCTTTTAACTATATGTTTATTGATCATTATTATTCATTTGTACAAGTAATGTCTCGAGTAAATTCTTAGATGAAATAGAAAATTAGTTGCAAGACATTTGCTAACATGTTATTCAACTTCTTGGACAAGAAGAACTAACATTTTTCAAACTTGGTATATAACATCTTGTTAGTGGAAAGAGTATTTTGTTGATTTCTCTGTTTCCGTCCGCAAACTAAACTTATCAACATAAGTGTCGTATAAATTGGACTTTACTGCATATGGCGTCTCTCTCGAGTTCTGAATAGTGGCGGAAACCGCAAGATCTACAGAATTGAAACCTTTGTTAAGCTCCTTACATACTGTGTTACATCTACAAGCTTGATTCACAAGATCCTAGAACTACAATTAATTCCATCGTAGAATGCGGACTATTGAAAATCAGCGGTAGATATTACATATAATCTTGGTAGACCCATCTCATTAGACCAAAAATGCCCTTCTTCTAATTAAAAGAACATGAAATCTAGGGGTTACCTACTCATCTACCGAACAATTAAGTGCATGATTTTTAAAAACCTTCAATTGGAATATTTTTGAAAGCATTTTACATTTTCGATAAAATAGAACAGTAAATAATATTTTGTGTACTTATGTCAATTTTACTAGCATTTACCGGTAAATTTATTCACATTGTATGTGTAAAATTAGAAAGAATTGCAATTTCGAATATGACCCATTTATTTATGTTTGAGTTGGAAAGAGAGTATAGGGCTGCGATCAATACCGATTGTGATTTTAACAAAATTGAACTTCATATATGTGTGTTCATCAGATTTTAATTTTATCATATTCATTTTATAAATGATACCTTTATTATTGTAAATCTTATACAAATTAAAAAATTAACGTGTCACGGGATAGTTTTGAAAGAAATATTCCTATTTTAATTTTTCCAAATCGATTTTGTTAAATAGGTAGTTTAAAAATATTCTAACGAGTATTATTATGAGTAATCTGATTTGAATTTTTAAAATGAATGGAAAAACGTATTAAAATAACCCAAATTGATGTGTGTATTTATAACGCCTGCCGAATTATTGACTAATTCTAGCAATTCTGTTAGCGTATTGTTATTATATTTGGAACAATTCCATATTTTGCCAAAAAGAAATATACTAACATAACAAAAGTTTTATAAAATATAGAGTTGAAAAAATTCATAGAGTCCTTTTATGTTATACAGACATTTTCAAAGTATCAAACCATACAACAGTGTGTGTACATGTTTGTTGGTATATGTGCATAGAATGTATCAGACCAAAATCTTATTCCAACTTCTAACGCATACAATACGCTGTAATAATAACTTTGTACTTTTTAATCTGAAATCTTAATGATACATTGGTTACAAAACCCTCCAAAAACAAGTATTTTGTGTGTGTGCGTGAGATTAAAAGAAAACATCGTTCCCCTTCCGGCATCAAAAAATGCTAAAAAGAAATTTTATGTTTGATGTCACACATTAAAGCACAGAATGGATGTTATAATAAAGTCATAATAATCCAACGAAAAAACGATGTTGTGCTTTTATCAAAATAGTAGAACGTATTCAAATTTATAATACATAATAGATTTTCGTTCTTTTTTTTCTTTTACGTTTGTTTTTGACAAACGGTCCATACGGTTAGCACAGCTATACATATGTGTTATTTCAGTCGGATGAAAATTGGATGGAAGGGGGAGCTTTATTGACATTAATAATAAAAGTATAACTGGTATCTCTGCTAACATCCATTTGTAGCTTCGTTGTTGTAACAAACGTCCTTAATTATTTTGACGTATCGTAATATTTTATGACATTGGTTTACCTGATGCCCTCCATGGTTGAGACGAAAAACCGCATTCGTATTGGTTACATCATCACATAAAGCCAACGTCAGTTATTACAGCTCAGCTGTGACTGATAAAGGATTCATCTCACTTCAGTGAGTTAGGTAAGCACAATGCTCAACCATTCCAGCAGTATTATTTTCTAGTAATTATTTTATTAATGCAATCTATTCTGCTTCTAATAAATATTTTTAGTAATAATAAGTATGAAGTGTATAGGTATATAATTATCTTTAGTTTTGTTATGGGTATTTTTAATTAATATAAGGGATTAATATTTTTATTTTTTTTTTATGATCTTGTAAAAAGTTTAAAACAAAATTATTATTACAATTTGTAAATATAAACTTATTAAAATGCTTAAAAAGTCCAAATTTATACAATATAAGAGAATAAGTTTGCCAATTAATTCACTTTTTGGAATTGCTTACTTGAAATATGAAAATATTTTTGTTTAACAAAAGGAAAATAATAATTAGTAGAAAGTTTTATTTGGGAGAAGAGAAATTGTCGTCTGATAATAGAAACGGGCGTTTATTTCCTTCTTGTTTAGGAATTCCCTTTATACATATATACATATACATTGTAAGGAAAAGTTTACTGCATTGACTGAGCAAAATGAAGTGTATTTAATCACTGAACCAGCTTTAAGTATCAAAAAGTTTCTTTGTAGTTTCGTTCCTCAGAAAAGTTTACAGATTCTCGAGCAAACCGAATCCCAAAGAGTAACGCAAAGAATTCGAGATTGTTATTACAAAACTTTAGTTTATAATTATTGCTAGAGTAATTTTCTATCCAACCAACATATGTTAAATTAATGCTGCCTGCTTTTATGCATTGAGTAAACATTTGATGAAGTTTTGGAGTTTTCGTTTACAACTAAGTTTACCGCCCTCTTGTCAAGTTATATTAGAATGTGTAATAGTCAATGTTAGATTTAGAGATGGTGTTCACGTATAATCCAATGCATAACAGATTCAATATCTAAGCTATCAGAGATGCAATTCGCCAAAAATTGTTAAACAAAATTGTATAGATTACTTATACCAACAACCTACATAAGTTATTTAGAAAATCTCGTAGGGAGTTCAGAACTATCTAAAAACTCATATTAATTGGAATTTCATATAATTACAAAACTGCAATCTCAATTGGTTAATAATTTATACGTTCCAATGATCCTTATTGGGTAATAATCATCAACATAGATTTAAGTGGGGTATAAATAGTTATTTATTAGGAGCAATTTATAGGATGGGCTTTGATCTTAATAAATGTGTTATGTAAGTTTACAAGTGAATTATTATAATACATTAGATACCTATCAAGTTGCAATCAAATTTGTATCAACCAGATATCAGAGGATCAATTTTAGAAATAGGTAGGTATAGGTAATTATAATTTATATGTAGGTTAGAGTAAAATTATATTAAGTAGTAAGTGAGTCAGAGATTATTTGTTTTGCGATGCTTGTTTTGTGTTATAGGTATATACATAAGGTATCCTAAATTACTAATGCCTGAACCATGTTCAAATGGTATTTGGCACAAGAACATATTTTCCACCATGTTATCACAGTATGATTTTTATTTCCTCTTTTTATCAAATCAGAATAATGTTATAACATATAGGTGAAATTCGTTCTAGCAAAAGTCGTTATTAACACTAGAGTTAGCAATAGTAATCAAAATCAATACATTCGAACTTTATTGCAAGCAAACTTAAAACTATCTGACATTTTCAAGTTTCTCCTAGAAGTCAATTTGTAATAATTTTTGTATTTTTATTTCGGGCTTTGTTCAACAGCTGCAGGGAATATCAGGTCAATACCAGTTCAGAAACAATTTTTAAACTATATATATTTCAATATAACAAAAGCAAAAATATAGTATTTTATATTACTACACAATCCAGAAATATATATTATCATCAAAACAAAATTCTACTTTGTAATATAAATTGATTGTTAAAGGACTAAAACATTTTTATTGTATTTCTCCAAATGTTAGGAAAAAGGAAGGAAATATACACTTGAAAAATAAAAACCACTTTATGGAAGTTTTTTGCAACCATTTCTTGGTAAAAGGTCTTTGTGTGGAGCTGTTTGGTTGTGTTCACAATATACATTGATCCAAGTGGCTTGGTTAAAAACAGCAATCCCTTGTTGAAGCTGCCATCAGGGGTTGTTTGTCTACGGGCAATTGCTAAAGGGTCAGTTCTTAGTTCGGCTGGGTGACTCATAAAGAAGAAAATGCATCGTTAGGGCCGCGAAAAAGTCTATATGGATGTAAGAATTGAGTTAAACCACCCACTTTTCCTTTCTGATTATTTCCGAACTACATACAACAATTACCAACTCTCTACAGGTCCTTTTTTAATAGTGAGTGTACACTTTTTCTGCAGGTATTAGAAAAATATAGGTAGGTGTGACCTAGGAATGCCAGCAAAACAAAAATTTAGTTATTTATTTGTACCTACATATGTTTAGATAACTTGTTTTGGCGCGCTAAACAAATGATGGTACACAATCATAGCGCAATGTATCCTGATAGAAAGTTTTAAGCAAGTACATGGTGAAAATAGATACAATAAACAAGTGAATAGATATAAATTACATGGATCCATTAAAGGATGTCTTATTCCATTAAGTCGTACAGTCGTTAAATTTATTTGGGACATGGCCCATTTGTTTTATTACCTTTGAAGTATAATAATGATTCTCCTTGTGCAAAATAACCAAATTCAATTCATGGTCTGGTGCAGTTGATGAGAAAAGGGAACATTGTGTAAAACCATTTGAAACGTTTAATATTTATTTTATATGTACCTATATATATATATATTATATAGGTATAACTGTGAACATCAAAGCGAAGTTTGTCAGAGCACTTATTGCAACAATTTCATGTCTATTATACCAAAGACAGTTTTTCCACTTCACTTTTACAAGTTTAGAGTAATATATTACTCGAACCATTTATTATACTCACTTCTTTGAATCATTGGTTATTTGTTTGAGAAAAATGTAGGTGTAATGCATTTAAAAATGGCATGCAATAATTCACACATTGTGGGAGAAGAGAGGAAGAATTGCATTGATTCTGTAATAAGGATTGTAGTAATCCATTTTCTGATATCCTTGCCTTCCTTACAAGTATTATTAGATTGATAGTTTACCTTTAGAAACAATTTACATTCATGTTGATTGATCAATTACAAGTTCAATAATAAAGACCACTCAGTAGGTACCTAATGAGAATTAGGTGTATAAATAAGGAAATTTTCTCAATGGGTTTTTATTGTTTCTTTCTTTGGAATAGGTAATAGAAGCCATTTCTCTAATTAATCTGAAACAGAGGAATTAAATGGAGGGTTTACAATATATTGTTTTACAGTTACTGTCCTGCTTTGCACCATAGATATAAAGATAAGAATTATATTTTTCTCAAGGAAACTACGTATACACATTTAGACCATTTTAGTTTAGTAAAAGGCCACTTCAAAAGATTTATTACCTAAAATAATTCATGACATCATGTTGATAAAAATTTTTTATAAGTATCATGGTTTTGCACAAGTGGTGTTTATTCCTTTAATCTTATAGAGGGCAACGAAAATGTAATATTTTAGGGAGATAGGTATAAAAAAACTTGCGTCATGGTCAATTTATCATTCACATGTTTAATTAAAATTTATATTACTAATTCTTTGTTATTCTTGTTGGTATAAAATGCTTTACATGGTAATGATTAAACATGCATGGACATTATTAATTGTTGGTATAATATGAAATTAAATAATTGCATTTATTTAATGTAAAACATTTGAATCGCTTTGTTTTGTGCAAACATACTTGAAGTTGAGTGCGGAAAGTTACATTGTATGAGTGGCTAAATTCATTAATGTTAAAATAATTGGAAACAATTTTATTTGCTGCATGTGCATAATTCGTTGAGCGCACTAAAATCCCAATGTTTTTCGACGTAAGTCTACTTTTTTTTACTAAATAATCCATCTCATTTATATCGGATACAGAAAACTATAGAGGTACACAATAATACAGTAAAGGAGGTAAGGATATTTTCATAATAACAACCAGGTCTCGCATCATATAATGCATCTGACTTATGTATACATAAGTCAGTTCATTCATTAGTTTTTTGGATGAGCAAATAAATAAATGAAATTATTTAATTCTTTAATCAGTAAATCTTTTAAATATGTTAGAAAATTTTGGATAATTATATGGATAGATACCTAACAAAAGCAAGAGAACTGGGCGAACTCTAAAAACATTTGTTGAAACATGTTTTCGTTTTGAAACAGCATATAGCATGTAGGTACCTATACATTAAACCTGTTATTCTTCATAAAATTTAATTAACACCTACAAAAACAGAAAGTAGGTAGATATGATTAAATATTTAAATATCATGATTGATTGTGGATTATTTGACGAGCATGGATAACGTTAATATTGTAACACCACCATTTAACACAAGTAAGTGGAAGTAATTGTTTACCCACCTATATTTTCTTATAAATTGTTCCTAATTATTTCCGCATATACCTTAACATGGCGTAGAGAAAAGATCGTTTGACTCTAATATGTTGGTTAATAAGCATGTATCATCTAAGCTTCAACGGATTCAGAGTAAGGTCTCCTAAATCCCCCTATTATAATATAATAAATTGTTTAACTTGCAAAACTACTATGTTAAATAGAAGACACAGTTGTTCAGTCTTTCAGATAAAATTAATGTAGGTTTGTTGGAATAAATTCTATGGCACTGTGCAGTACACATTCATTTGATATATCAATATGAATTGCTGCTTTTGATGTTTAACTAATGTCTGCATTTTCTGTCATTTATTTTATTTAAATATGGAGAACAGGTAAAAAGAGTAAAATGAATAACCGGATGGTTGTTTGGATAATCAGAAAAGCATTCTTACATTCTACTTCCTGCATGAATGATGCACTTTTGTGTGTGCTTTGCAAATGAGATAATATTAAATTACGTATATACTATTAAGTAAAGAGTCATTCCATTGTTTAAAATAGGCAAATAATTATCGAGCGACCGTAATGCGACGCTAATAAACCATTTTGCACTTTACCTACATATTTTCACACATGTGCATCAGCTTTTTGTGCCAGTAGTTGATGGTTCTAAATTTCCAATGTCTATTTTGTATTGGCATATTTTAAGGCTACATTACATTGAAACCGCACTTTCAATTATTAAGCCCGACCAATAACATGGACTTTATCGCGAAGCTGCCATCAGCACTCCTATGTTATATAAAGTAAAATAGGGGAAGGAAAATTGATGGGCATACATATTCTCTATAACCTTCTATATACATAGTGGACGGGAACGGCTTGCATCTCTTTTCATAATTCTACTTTAAACTTCAATTTTATAAAGAGTTTTAGCACTAGTCCTCATATTGATCACATTTTTCCCAAGAAATTTACGATAACTTTCATAAGAGTTTTGGCAAACAAGTATTGTTAAATATGATGACATCCTATATTCTTGTACAAGCCTATGAGCTTTTCCAGTGAATATTGTCTATCAAGAATTAAGCCTTTCAAGCTAAAACTGCTTCAACTTCAGAATATTTATTGATTATGGAAGAAATTAGAGACTATCGCTGAACTTTGAATAACACGTGAAACAAACTATTAGGTACATATAATGCTTGCATTTTCTTTGCATATCATTAATAACTCTCATTATAGTTTGTTAACTAGAGTAATCGAATCAGAAAGTGGTTGACGTTTATCCATGATTACAAGGGGACTCTTTAGTAAGTTTGGATAAGTAGCTTGCAAGATTTTTGAATTTTAATTAGGGATTTCAATGTTAAAGACTGAAAAGTATATACAAATTGGGGTAGCAATGAATATAACTGCACTTGGCACGAATCAAACAATATCGCATTTAGGTATGTTTATATAAATGTTATTTCTTTATTTGTTTAGGGTGTCTTTCAATTCTAGAAGGGGTATTGGGACATAAAGTTGTTATTTTATACTATCATTTACTAACATCCTCATACCTTTCTCATCAATAAACATATGAATATAAAATTGTGTATAATAACAAATACATATCATATTTGTTTGTGCATAAGGCTATAGAAAATATGTATTATATCTGGATATTGTGAATTGTGAATAAAGGTCCTTGCTATTGATTTTCTTGCAAATTACCACATCTACACATTGAATTTTATAAAATTTACATTTCGTACCTAATGTTTAATCGCACACATTTTGAATGCAGCTTTAAGTATTAATTAAACATTTAGAAACGAACTTAAAAGTAAATTCTTGATAAGAGGGATTCTTTAAATCCCATCATAATATATATATATATATTATGTATATATAAATTTATGCTTATTGTTTGCAAATCTCGATGTAATCTATTACAATACCCACAAAGATCCCAGATAAAACACCCTCAAAATGTTTTGTAGATTTTCACTTGTAAATAATTCATGTATAAATAAGAGTGAAGCATTAAAATTCAATAACTTTTAAGTCTTTATCGATTTGAATATTTAAATTTCATTCACACATAGGAATCGTCTGTAGATTAATGGATCACCAAGGAAAAACAAAACTTATCCTACTGGCAAAAGGAAAAACGGAAGGGAAAACCTTTTCTATTTATTGTCATATAAAAATCCATTTTACATTGTTTTACTCGCGGCACGTTTTTATTCTCTTTTAATATTCTAAAAGGTAGCGGGTTTTTGGTGTACGTTTGCATGAATGACCTGCTCGGATTGCCCCACAGGAACTTCTATTAAACTTTAATATATTCAGTTATAGAAGTGGGAAACAAAACGCAAAATTCAACTTTCAGTTATATAACTTAAAGAAAATTTAAGTGAATACCATGTTGTACCTATTGTTTGAAAATTGAAAATAAAAATAATTATATGCCGCACAGTGATTACTTTCCGTGCTTTATTTTGCAGATTAAAAATCCTTTCAACAAATATGTCAAGTTTCCCATTTCGGCTAATAAGTTTGAAAAGAACGGTTATTGTTTTGAAATGAATCTTGAAAAAGTGTCTGTTACCTCTAATGGTATAATAGTGTATTTATATGCATTATTTTTTGAAACACTTTTCGCGTAAAATATTAGACGCTAAAACTATACGTATAAGTCGGATAAAATGTATTGTCTTCCATATATATTTTATGGAAAGTATTCTCCACTCGATTCTCCATGTGCAGGAATAGATAACTTTTTTCTATTTAGGTATACGTATTGAATTCAATTTTCTCAAAAATATTTTGTATTGGAAATAGTTGATCTGCATCGGCAGTGATGCGAATCTAATGGTCGATTAATGGTAGTAAGTTTTACCTCCAGCACACCGGAAACTCAGTTATCGATCATTATTCCGGGTCGATGGAAATTTCTCAGTGGAAACGCCATTTCATGCGCCATCTGTACATATATACATATACATATCTGATCTATACATATAGATATTCTTACACATTTATTACTCACAGAGTAAAAACCATTTTCTTTCTTTCAATCTACCATCCCATTTCTTTAAACGCTGTTACAGAATTGCATTAAGTCCACTTTTGAAACTCAACACATTTTTTATTTGTATCTTCATTGTAATTTGTTTGAGTATTTTTTCCAATTTTATTTGGCGGTTGCACTCTGAAGATAATTAAATGTTTTATTTATACACTACCCTGGTGACTGTTTTCTGCAAACCAGAGGGAATTTTCTTCACATTATGCACTTACAGTCGGATAGAAATAAATAAAAATCAAGTGAAAGCTTGGTGCTTACAAAAAAATGTTAAACAACCCACGGTGATTATGGCAAATTTCGTACAAGTAGTATATTTAACAACAATTCTTGTTGTTTGGTAGAAAAATATAATATATAATATAATATAATCTGATAATATACTTGGACTATTTAAACGAGACTTGTACTTAGCTTACAGTGACATTAAGTAATAATGGAAAGATTAGTGGCTGGTACATTACAATAACTCTGCTACCTGCACAAAGGAGCTTTAAATTATCACTTGAGGTTAAGTTGTACAACCACAAATTCCAATTTCAAAAGAAAACAATGATTCACAGAACATTGCTTTGAATTTAATTACTTCGCTAACCTTACCCTTGGACTTAGTTTATTTGAAATTTATATAAAAAGGAGGATATTCTTCTAAATGATTGTCTGCACAAAAAATGTTTGGCATCCGTTGCATGTAACTTTTTTTTGATCAATTATAAGATTTTCCATTGTGCAATCTAAGAAAGTGAAACTTTTAAAGGTTCATAATTTATTGCCTTTTTGGAATATATATTGCACAACCATTTAACCATAATGTGTCCACAAACCTTTTTAGAACAGGGAATAGATATATATGTACCTATATGCATATACTTCACTTACTTAATAATATAAATAAATTTTCTTCGCGCACACAATATGTGAAAGGCTTTCATTTTATTTCCTTGTTTTAGATGCGTCTTTATTAAGGTTATAAGAAAAAGTAAATGAAAAATTGTTTTTAGGTCCATTTTTCTTCTTTTTTAAATTAATGTTCTATGTTTCTAAATTGTCTCTTTAGTGAGGCCTAAATTTCCTTCTGCAGTAAAACGGTGGCTATAACTTCAATGTGTCCGCTGGTGTTTTGTAGGCGTAATTAAAAAAATAAATATTGTAGAAAATGCGTCTAAGACAATGACTAGTTTTAGTTTAGAAAGAAATAACGAAACAGGTATAAGGTCTAGATAATAGACGCTTTTGAAACATATCGTTCGTATTTAATTCAATATACATACATATATACCTATTAAATATGTACCCCAAACTTTAATGAGAATACTTAGGTATATACGTTATATGTAGAAACTTTAGTTTTACATGAGCAAGGTAAGCTGTATAATGGTGGTATTGTAAAACCTATTTACTATAGTAAACATAGAATATGGCCCTAAAATTGGTATTCATGCAAACCTACGTTCCGATTTTAGATATGAACTTCGATACGGATATGAAACGCTTAGATTGTTCATAAAAGTTTAGTAAACATTATTAAGCCATGTATAACATGTAATAAAGAGTAAATAGCTAGGTAATTTTCATCCGAAATCTCTAATATCTTATCGTCTTCCAAGATGAACACTGATGTGGTAGTAATTAAAAATCGATAGACAAGTCATGTTAAATTTGCTGTCGACTAAAGATTGTCACTTTGTTTAACAAATTGAAAAAGACATAACATTTCACGCTTTACTAGGGAACATTAACTTGTACCATTTAATATTTATAAATAAAAACATGAAAGCTTTTATAGCGAAAAAGAAATATAACGTGCACCTGACTATTATATAAAGTTGTTCTGGGCCCCAGTGTAATAATCGCTGTTAATACGGTTTTCTGCTTTAGAAGGCAAACTAGTACAAGCTTCCATGAAGAAACCTCAAACAATCTTAACGATATATATTATCCAAGGAAATGGTGTTCATGAGGTGCATTGCATAATAATATCTGTGTGCCTAAATAGAGGAAAGTTATGCTTGTGGTTTTAGTTTACCTAACACTACGTAGGTACTTTTTTGGGAGAAACTTGTTATTTCAGATATATTACCCTCGTGGCTGATAAAGGCTCGTCGCACGTGTAATGCACTTTACTAATTTATTTTGTTAAGTGCATGCATCAACATCCAAAAAAAAAAACAGTTAAAGTAAAATTCTAAACTGATATATAGGAAGTTAAACGTTTTTTAATTAAGTAATTGAAAAAAGAATTCTGCAATTACATATTTACAAAAATTGTTCCATATTACTGTGAACAATAGTTATAAATATACCTTCAATTATAGCTCCATTATACATATATGTATATGAATATATTTATTTCTTCGCATTTGCAATCGCATTTTATTGGTTGTTAAATTATTAGGCTTTTTTTACTACATCTGGAATGAGCCATTTAAAAGTAATTAGGTTGCTAAGGTAAATCAATTATATGACCACTTGTATTTTAAAATCAAATGTAGACAGAAAATAAAAGGAGTTAACTAAAGTTACCAAGCACACAACAAGCCCATTCAAATCATTTACTTTTTTACTTAATTCACAATGACATCTACTCCTCTTGTTGACCCTAACCTGACATGATGTATGCCGGATTCAAGTATGGTACACCATTATCTGTCATTAACTATAGAGGAGATATAGGAGACGGAAATCTATTACGACCATCCATCTTACTCAGCCATGAAAAATTGCCAAGTTGTAGTTCCTTCGGGTTAAGTTTTTATTTGTATACTTTAAACAAAACCTGATACAATGCATTAAAGTAATACCATCAGTATTTAAAAATTTATTATAAAAATAAAAGCATCACAACACATCACATATGCATGAATAAGAGTTTTAATGACATTTCCAAAATGCCTGTAATCGTTTTAATTATAATTTCCTTTTTTTACAAAATCAGACACTATTGGGAATTGTAGATTGTGTTTATTTAATTTGATTATTCAAACTTGTTATTGAATTGGAGTAGGAATTGTGATTGTTTAGCGAGCGTAACATCATTAAAGTAAATGTAATAACTGTTGAATAAAATGTAATTATAACAATAATGCCGACTTCGGGGTATATTTTATCTCGCAACTTTTAACCATCTATTTCTAATTCCAATGTTGAAAAGAAGAACGAATTGAATTTATACGGTCTGACGATGAGTATAGATACTTACAGTAAACTCTTTAACGGATTCATATTCCATTTTTAATATTCATGTATACTTTTCTATCCACAACAATTTCCAATTACAAGAAAGACATAATTTTCAACGAAAATATACTTACACGCCGAACGAATTTCTGTCAATAACTTTTTTGCTGCCAACATTTGAATAAACGTATTCATGTCTGTTACACATAAACACATAGCTATATGTATGTACCTACATTTAAATGTACATGTTCATGTTACATATTTGCCTGCCAAACTTTAAAGCTGTGAATTTGAAACCAATGGTAAAATTAAATTTCAAATACATATAGGTATGTATAATACGTTCTCGTATGTATGTATTTTAATATTCTTTCCCTCCAAGGAGAATTTTTATTGATTTTAAACACATGATCACATTATACAATATTAACATTCTTATATCTAAAACCGATCTAATACTATTAACATTATATAATAAAGTTTAATCAAATAATGTTATCTGAGATTAGCAATAGGTAGGTAATATTTTAATTAGGAAACGAAATAAAATAAACGCCTTTAAATAGCTTAATTTGGAAATTCCGATAGACAATTCTCGAAATTATAAAATATTTCCAAGAATTCGCGATTCAATTTTTCCTAGAATTTTAAACTAAATTCTAATAAGAAACAGAAAAACCCTTTTAACTCAATAGGAAATGCCAATAAACTCGCTGTTTATTTTATAAAAAAAAATATAAACAAATCCGCTTAAGCACAGGATTTTTAATAATTTATACATATACATATACCCAAATACATTGTATCTCTTTACTAGTAACAAGCATTGTTATACGTCACAATTTTGAAGCCGAGTTGAATAGGATAGACGATGAGGCTGTCTCTCTCAACTCTCTCAGAATACCTAAACTTTATGCGCATGTGCAAAACTGTCAGTACCGTGATGTTTGAAATTTTAAAATTGACACTTATCAAAAAATTGTCAAGTCGTGAAAAGGAACCAATCAAACACTCGGATTATCGCGCATGCTCATAAAGGAGCCTTCTTAGAGAAAGAGACAGACTTCCTATATCTGTCTTAAAAGTCAGCTTCAAGCAAATTCCCTATGTTGTTACGCGTATAGAGATAAAATGTATTTGCATATACCCATGTACATTTGGCTTGTTAAGCATCAAAACCCGAATGCTAATTTTAATGACCAACATTTCGGCCTTTGGTTTACATTATTCATAAATGCCAAGAATTTGTTAGATGTAAGAAATGTCAACTGAAAGGAACTTTTGTCGTTTGGTTGATACTTTTTCTTTCTATTTTAACAATTTAGAATTGTTTCTATTGTATATAATTCTTTACGGACAAGGGACAATGAGGCGATTGAATAAATGTGACGTACACGTAAATAAGACGCACAATTATAAATAGTTATTTACATTATAAGATGCGAAAGTTTACTTTACGATGCGAGGTGGTGTTTGAATGATCGAGGCCACATTGAGGAAGTGACCGGTTTTTTTTTATTTTTTTTGTAATCTACATTAAAAATGCTTTAATGTAATATAACACATGTGACCTTTTTTATGCCCCGTTTCGCCAAAAAAAAAAATTGCAAAATTTAAACCTAAAATTTACCCGCGTTTTTACTACAGGCCTAGCCGCCATGTCTACTTTGAAATTTTTGTAGTTCAAGTAAATATTACTAGATGGCTATTAGTATTTTTCTTAGTAAAATAATTAATTAGGAGGCTTTTAAGGGTGGAAAACAAATATAAAAAAGTAAGAAAAATATAATTAGTTAGTCTATGATATTTTTGATTTCAAAATTGACTCATAAACTATTTAAAATAACTATTTAAAATGACAAATTATTGTAGTTTGCCGCAACCCATCATACATAGCCGGTTATTTCCACTAAAAATACGCTCGGATAAGCTCTGACCAATCACCAAAGTAGTATAAAAAATTGTAAACAAAAGGTCATGTGATAATTTTGAACTTTTCGGGCACTTTTTAATTTCAGTTTTTTCAGAAATTATGCGCTGAAATGAGTAACTGTTACGTTCAGTACTAATCATTTAACCTATTTTATCGAATTATATAGAAATTTCTGTGAATTTCCAACCTAGGTCACTTCCTCTTTCAGAATAATAACATCTTTAATGGATTTCATTAATCAAGAATAAATGTCATGTATGTATTTTTAAAATTTCCTATTAAGTTTAAAACTTTCTTTTCATTTTTACCATACCAATTTAAAGTCAGTGTAGATACATATAATACGATACAAGTCGGCGTTAAAGAATAAATTTAAATTGCCCACCTCGCCACCTATATGAAATTACAAATCATTTAATTAATAAATGAACAATTAAAACCCAGGTAATAAACAAATAAGATATTGTTTTCATTACTAACCAATAAGTCGAAATAGTAGATTACGTACTGAGGCGGAAAGGGCAGCATTACCAACTGTCGAGAGAAAAGTTTGCCCGCTGAGGCCGTAGGAAAGAAACTGTTTATTTATGCACATATAATGCTCTACTTTCAAATACGAAATGGAGTGGGAAAAGTCAACCTTACTGACTGATTATGAACTAAAGCTATTAGCTTGAATTTGGTTTAAGAAAATTAACTAAAACATAATAGATGAATTAACCTTTATAATATTCCTTTTTAAGTAAAATAATTCGTAATACGTATTTTGAATTTGCTAATTTACAAGTTAGAATTTAGATGTATATATAGAAATAGAAATATGTAGCTATGTATTATGTATCTAATTCGGTTCATTAATTCATCATACAGAAAAAGAGAATCTTATACTTTATATCAGCATAATAATCGAAATAAAAGAAAAACATGGTATGATGCCGTATAATAACATACAGGTATGGTAGGTGACATTGTACATTTGTATTTGTATAGGATATTTAAGAAAATCTGAATATTCCGTAGCTAAGGCACCTATATGTAAGGTGCAATTCTTCCGCATTTTGTTTCAAAGATAATAAAATTTCGGTAACCCGCACTAGAGGATAGAAGATTTCACATCCGTTTTTAGAGTATTTTAACGATTTGTCGTAAATGTAACAAAGTTGAAAATTAGGTTAAGTTTAGTGGTGTCACGTTTGTGCAACAAAGTACTATAACGATTTGTTTCTTACAAAATGAATTTCAATTAATCACATTGTTTGGTAAAGTCTAAAACTGAACAGGTATGAATAACATACCTACCTACATTCTCCCTTTGTTACAATAAAATAGTTTAAACTTTAAATATTACTTAAAATTATGTTTGTAACTCCACACAAAGTTTTAGCAAATAGTAATTGTAAGCATCTATGTATGTATTTCAATAAAGTTTGCAGTTCCGTATTGAACAAATCTAGATTTGTCTAGCAGATAAAATAACAAGCATTGTTTTCCTCAAGGGTAAATTTTTAATTGCTTCAGATATACTCCTAATATACCGCTATGTTGGATAATACAGGAACACAATGGACATATTGGTTGCCTTTAGGTCATATGACTGTGATGTATGCGAATGGATAATATGAGCTTTATTATTGTTAAAAAAAGGAAAAATGAGAGTTTCAAATCAAGCCATAATTGAACAGAACAGAGTTAGGTGCCTACCTATACCCGTGCAACAGCATTCTAGACAGATACGAGGATTTTTCCGGATTATATATCCACGTTCATTCTTTTTTATTCCGGTTTAAATCTAGATGTGTACACCTACGTAAAAAATCTTTTCATAAATTAATGCTTTTAGTTTTTAGTTCACCTTAAACTTTGTTTTAAATATATACCTGATATTAAAAATGTATTGTAATTCAGAAGAGAATGCAGCTTTAATTAACGAGAAAATTGTAAATTGTTTCTTCTTGTCCAATTAGAACTTGATCATATTGCTTTATAAGAAACCTTTAAGCCGTTAAAAAAATCTTTTTTATTCAAGTTAAACAGTTCAAAGTTAACCTGGTCTACATTAATTCTACTGAAGAACTTATGATAGTGATATAGGAAATTTTAGGTACATTAATGACTTTCAGTGCTTTTGTTTTAAACATTAAGGGTGTCTAAGAATTCTTGTTCTAATTTCAAACCTTCAAGGTAAAAGATAAATGCAACCAATATATGTACATTTGAAAAACCCCTTTTAGAAAAATTTCCCAAGGGTTAGATATTTATATATATCAAAGATAAAACTCCATCATAGTAAAAGGCAGAAGGGATTAAATATAATCTCATATAGAAAAATGATTTTTTCAAGTCTCTTCTCAAACAAAAAACAATTTAAAGATTTCAATTTCTTTAAAATCTCTGCGCCTCCAACTTTGGAAATGCAAAATAAGTAGGTAAACAAAAAATACCACACCTTAGCCTCTAGCGCTTACATAAAAAATTCAATTAAAATAATTGTTATAACATTTTATGTTTGCACGATGAAATTTTTATGACAAATCTATTTCCACACAGTGAGAGGGTTTTACCTGGAGCTTTGAAAATAAAAATAAAAATGATAGGCTAAAGTTTTCGCGAATGTTCAAAATATATTCGAGAAAGTTGCGAGAGGAATAAAAGATATAATCAGGCTAATACCATCTTCTTGCTTCTACCTCACGTCACATTTCTCCCTTCGAGAGTTCAACTCATCCTTCATGTCTAGTGGCCAAGATTTACTGCCATTCATCTTCCAAACAAAAAGATACGAGTTTCTCCACCCCATTCGGGTAATTTGTTTCTTTAGTTCGGTTTGCTGATGGACCCGCGCATAGTACCTCTAGTAATTGCATGATTTTTTTTTTGTTAGATCCTAATTTTCTACTCACCTAGGTAACTGGAATTCATTATAATATTGATTATAATGGTTTCATTTTAACTTTTTTCTGTAGTCAAGGATTTTCCGGTTTTAGCTCTCGCAGTTTCATTTCATGCGATAAAATCTGATGATTTAGGAAAAACTTTTCACGTTTTTATGTTAATTACCTAAATTATCTCTACTGATAATTGATAATACGTACTTCATGGTCAAGTCCTTTTACGATTTACTGAACTATTTGCCTTCTTTTTGTAAGTAGGTATAGGTAGAGGATACTTGAATGGAGAGAAGGATAATTGAAAAATTATATAATCGGATAGTCTCTAGCTACGGTATAGTATTGAAAAAGAGCAGTGATTAAATTTAGCTTCATGAACAATTGTATAGAATAAATTAGCCACAAAACCGAAAGGTAAGGAAACTCTTTCCAAGATCATATATTAAATATTTTCAAATATTAAAAATGCGATATAACTCCTATTTAAATTTTAAAATATCTGTACCACGCTGTGCTGTAATCTTAAAAAGTGTTTATCTGTAGAACAGAGAATACGTTACCTAATATAAAAGTAATATTACTTACATATAAATTCCCGTTTTCTCCTCATTAACAAGACGCCATATTATTAATGAATGAAAAGTCGACCTGACACGATATCCACATCGAACAAATTACATTTCACTTGCAGCATACCTGAAACGAATTTTTGCTTAATTATTGCCCTACTTTTGAATACCTAAAAGTGACGTGGGTAAAGGAATGACATTTGCATTCTTTTATATCCACAAAAAGGGTTGATTTAAATTTAAAATTAAAAATACAAAGTTTCTATAACTTGCTTTTGAGTAGACAGATTCGTATTTATTATTATCAACGATATCAATTCAGTTGACTATAATATAAAATTAATTTTAATGTATAAACTCCTATCGAAATCAAATTGATTTTTTAAACTTTTTAATAACCTTATACCAACTATTAGGAAAGTACTGCGGTACGTACTAGTTTTATGGTAATTATAACAATAAAAATTTACATTTGGACTAAGGTTTTCATTATTTATTCAAATAAATTTCTATTCTCCACAGAGTGTAATACTGCTCTCCTCTAGTATTCACTTCTGAATTTGAAGAGCCATAGAGTGAGGCTTTAATTTTTACTATACCTTACTGTATATATATTTCTCTGACCCCGGTCATGATGACGCCTTGGGAAAACTGACAGTTATTTGAAGGTATACGTATATGCGGATATGATGGAATAGGTCTTTATTAATAATGTATTGACTTTTGATATATGTTCGTGATATGTTTTTTTAGATAAGTCATTTCATTCAGTTATAAATTGATAATATAGGTTAGCTATAAATTGGACTTGGGAAAATGTGAATTAAAAATTGTAGCTAACACTATACATATATACTATATCGCCGAACACAGTCGCTCTTTTTCAAAGGAAAAGCTGATATCAAAGGTTTATTTAATTCTGGTCAACATCAACAGAGAAACGTAAAGTGAAAGCACTTCGTTATTGCTCTCTTTAATTAAATAGAAATAATGGTTTTGAAGTTGTTTCAGGTTAAACTGTTCCTTTTTCTCCTTTAATTTGAAATGGACTTATAGTGCTATAGTTGGTAAAACGTTCCGTTCTTGTTAACATACAAGTATACCTGCCTATATGTATAATACCTAAATATTAACATGGTTAATTAAATGTTCACATATTATTCTCGTCACATTTCCCAAGTAAATTAATTTTAATAAGTTATTGTCATTAGGAGCCCTTCTATATTCATAAACGATTCAACGTCTTTATAAGACGGTTGTTAAATTTTGATTTAATCTTCTCACCCTTGATGTCACAGTGTTGCGTTAACAGATTGCATTATTCAAAGAGACAAGGAATGTAATTTCCGGCAACGTGATTTTTCTAAAAGAGAGAATTAAAGACACTTTACCTTAGACGATGATTAAATATTCTTTTCTTGTAATATTGCGCGCTGCATTTACTAAGACCCTAATCAAAAAATTAAATCTAAAATACATGGTAATCCGTCTTTGATTCGATTCCGTAGAAAGTAGGTATTTCGTTTTTAATATTTATGAGTGTGTTGAATATTTAACACAGTACAATAACAAGGTCCAATTATATAAACTTAAAAAATGCACCTTTTGCCTGTATAAAAAAAAACAATGAAAAATAACATTATTTTTAACGAAGATTTCCGGATGAGGACCAATCTTCGATCAAACAAGTTAACCAGAGGACGAAAACCATCGAGAGCATTATTTTTAACTTGTACATTGTTCACTTTTCTAATAAGTTCAACGGAAGGGGATGTATGTAAACAACGTATACATATAGTGTTTGCTGTACATTTCTAGATCGAATCTAAACATTTTCCAACTTTGAAGTACATTTCAAAATTTGCATGTTATTTTTGAAGTTATGTTGTTGTTCTAAAGTTTGTCTATGTTAATGTATGATGGAAGCGTTTGTCAGCAAAATATCTTTTGTATTATTTCAACCGGGAATTTTTTTTATATTATATGCTTTCGCCACTTAGTCTCGCTTCTGTGAAGCAGGAAAACTCTAACGACCGATTTTACGTCAAGATTGTATCCACATCAGCTTCTTAAAATACTCGTAATATAAAAGATTGGAAAACGATCACAAAATTTGCCTATCTAGCTTAGAAAAATAACTGTCTAGTCTTCCTTAATATAGATGGGAAGGTGCTTTTCCAGGTTAACCTTGCAAATTTTGCTTTGAACTCATTTCCAAAAACCCTAAATTTCCCTATGTTGATTATCTAGTTTCGGTAAACAGAAAAACAAGAAACAATTAATACAACTAGGGCCCATTTCGAAATTTGCTTAAAATATCAGTACTCAAATATGTCAGCCAGAAATATATAATTTATAACTATACCTACTTTTTTTACAGAACCTGAGCAATGATACTCCGCCCTCTTTTGAGTCAGTCCACTCTAACGAAA
This sequence comes from Silvanus unidentatus, assembly GCA_963930825.1. Taxonomy (NCBI): domain Eukaryota; kingdom Metazoa; phylum Arthropoda; class Insecta; order Coleoptera; family Silvanidae; genus Silvanus; species Silvanus unidentatus. The sequence continues at coordinate 18,723,996 of OZ005760.1, forward strand.
TTTTTATGTGCGGGAAATTCAAAATCATTTAGATTCCGACTTTCTGATTGGCTGCTGCTAAAAATCGACATAACCTCATTGCTCGGGTTTTGGGAAAAAAGGTATAGAGAACTACATGCATTGCATACATAAAGATATTTATGTATAAGCAAGTATTTAGGAACGTAATTAAACTCATATAGTCTCTAATAATCAAATTCATTCTTGAAACAATGAATGTCTTTATTGCGTAACCGTCATAATTCGTGAATCCAACTTTACATTTAGGTAAGATATATGTGTATGCAATACCACAGATTATACAGATATTGCAGTGGAAAACAGAAACGATAAAGCGACAGAAATCGCGTCGCATCCTCAATTAAAGGGCCAATCGGTAAACAGCGGGAACGACCGCATTAATTCGGTAATTTGGTTTGGTTTGAATACATGAGTTGTTATTGGTTGTTACATTTGTGGTTTTGAAATTTGACATATGTATAATCAGTTAGCAAGGGTCCGCCATATTTGTTCTAAAATGATGGTCCTCTCTCTTAGGAACCCTTGCCTCTCTCTCACACTCATTGGTTTTATAGTTAGTAATAAAGTTTGTTGCCCCCCAATTCAAAGTCGAGATCATTCACAAAAAGTAACCAGCTTCAAAGGTGCCGACAAGGAGTGCAATATCGTGTCGGACCATAGTTGCGGCCGAGAACCAAATCGAACCAGTTGCGACCATAGAAGTTTTTACCTGTTTCAATCGGACCACTTGCCGCCTAGGTCAAGGCCGCAACTTATGCAATAGGTAGTATTTAAGCACACTATATACATATAGGTATGTATTTATATCATACTATATTCTTACTTACTTTTATGTTAATTTTCACCATTACTTTTTCTTAGTATATATATGTAGGAAATATGAAGGAATGTTTTTTTATTAATTTTGGAAACGCAAAGGTCTGGTCAGCTTAGTTTAGGTTAGGTTTGTATTGATTTAGTTGATTCAAAACATATTGGAGCCAGTTTGGTGTAGCAACACACGGGTACACACTAACTCGGCACCGGCCGATTTCAGGTAATTTCCTAAGAACCTTTTGGAGATACACTAACTGGTCACTGTGTGTCTCACCAATTAGGTAGATATAATTAGTTAATTCTAAAAATCGTATCTCATTTCTCCTATATAACTGTGAATTTATTGGACATATTCTCATTCCAATATACCTATCATTTTCGACACTGTTAGAACGTATTATCAGAACGATTTTTATAAATGCAATGGATGTGGAAGTAGAGTTTGTTGAGAGCCAAAGAGCTTATCAGATGATGATTATCAACAATTTTAAATTTGACAAAAGAAAAGAATTAAAAAATGGAAATATTTTGTGGACCTGTGCTAAAAATGACACACATTGTTTTTTCTTAGTTTACTTTAAATTTTATATCTTTATACCCAAAGACATTTAATAGGATTAAAAATTGGGGACAAGTTAATCCATGCCCTGGTGACGAGTTGATGCATCTCATTAAGGTCTGGGTGACGAGTTGATGAATCTCAGATACCTCTAAATTTTTGCAAGGTATTACCAGTGACGAGTTGATGTGCGCTCCACCTGTTCCGATTTGGGTCCCGGCCACAACTGGTCCGTATTCTGCAATATGCAATATGTGTATATTCCTAATATGTGGTAATACTCTAATCGAGACTCTAATTAATAATGCATTTTTATCCCAACTCACTTTTTTCCGTTCATTTAAATATTTAATATTTCATATCAATAAGTAAACTTAGAAATTGCACTGAATTTCCATACAAACGCCTATAGACAGAAATGATGGAATAAAAGTACTAAAACGACCACAGCGGTTGTTATTTTAATGTAGTTTGTAATTTTGTTGGAGCCGGTTATATGTAGTTACTGCGAAGTAAAAAAAGAAAATCAAATTAAGTCGGCAACTTTTTTAAAAGTTTTAATTTCGTTATGAGATAGAATCACGAGCAAAAGTGCAACTGTCAGCATATTTTATAAAATTATCTCGAATGAAATTATAAGCTTTAGTTATTTTTGTTAGGGTGATGTGATAATGATAAATATGAGTTCACTTATTTGTTAAATATATTCCGAGATATATTCATTATGCAAACCGTTTTCGTATAACATAAATAACATTTTAAAAAGCTTTCGTATTTAATACCAATAAAACCGTCTAAAATAATAAATAAATAATGATAATAGGTACATAATAAATACCCATATATATAATTGAATATTTTCGATTCATTAAAAATTCACATGCTTTATATTCGTTTATTCATTTACGTATTTTATTTACTCATATCTGCTTTCTATTTAGGGTTGTGGTTTATTCTAAATTTATCTCTGATCTAAAGTTATAAAACATTTAAATTGTATTATCGATTGTTCAAATTTTAGAACCTTTAATTTATTGTACGGCGTAGAGGCCTAATATTTTATCAGAAAATTTAACAAATGTGTTTTTATTTTACCATTTTTTCGAATGCCCTAGTGTAATAGTACTACTAATATATCCGTAAAAGTAGATGCTCGAGTGGATGTTTTTAGTGTATCCTATTTCAATGTATTATATATGGGACAAATGACCCATTTCGCATGTGCACTTCACACGTCACTTTATTAGCGTGTTAAAGTTTCGTAAGTATGAAGGGAGAAAGGGAGTAGTTCAGTCTGGTTCAGTCTGATTCCTGGTACGAGTGCTTAAACACATTTCAGTGAAAAATAACTTAAGTGCACAATTTATTAGATATTTTTGGAGAATATGTTTTCTCGCTAATTTATGTTGATTTGCTTATTTATATCTATGATTGATATATGTAATTGCTTTTAATTATGTGCATAATGCATTAAATTGTTCAGTTTAGATTAATCGAATAATGTTTTATTTAATTGAGCCGTTGTAGTTGGGACAATCCCTTCTTGCAGTAGTGGTTGAATGTATTGCAGTCGTTCATGCCATACTGGTAGTACCTCCAAAGAGAGGCTACTTCGTCTTATTATTTTATATAACATTTAAGCTTCCAAGATGTGAAGATAAATGTATTGGTTGGGGATGCCTAACACCCTCCAAGACATTGATGGGATTTTATTATTACAATGAACGATATTGTTCCTCATTATGACCATAAGGGAATCTTGGTCGAGATTCACGTTGAAATGTTGGTAAATAGCGCAATATTCAATATTGTGAAACACGTAAATAAATACAATGAAATGCTTGAATGGATGAAATGACATATTCTTGCATTTTAGTCAATATACTAAATTAACGTATACGTTTTTATACATATATTATTTTCAGATTGGTCTATTTCACCAAGAACTTGGTCGGTACTTGCCTCATTTTAATTTTATTTTATTTATTTTCCGGGTTTATACCATTACACTATTAGAAAGTAAACTTTATGTTTAATACGAGTTTTTAATAATACATATATGTATACATATTTATAATTTTCTATTAAGGTAAACACTCCAAAATCCATCGGCTGCCTATTTACTGGTAGCAGTGCATTTGAAAGTAATTGATTTTTGATAAAAAAGATTCAACAATTTCAACAAAAACAAATTGTTTTGGTACACAGGTTAATAAACAATTAGCAATAATTATCACCACTTACCCATAAGTAAGTTAATACTTGTACTGAAGTTTAAAATTTAATTAGCACTTTTAACAAAATTATTTACCCTTACATCAATTTAATTTTATATAGTCAACTTATTTATCTTATATTTGTCTACATAAGCGGAAAAATTTAATATTTATTTGCACATCAATTAAATTTGTGAAATCATGAAATTGCATATTTAATGTATTTCTAAATTAACATTTCATTTGGGTGTATGTGTTTAGTCGACCAATTCATTATTGTTTTTAAAAAATAAAATAAAATTATGTGGCAGTCGGGATTGCCATAAATTGTAAACTTAGAAAATTAAATTGAATGCAATTTCCAAAATGATAAATACTGCACGATTTTAACTGGCTACAATTCAGGTTGAGTTAATGTTCGAACTAAATGGCACCGCAGAAAATTTAGTCGTAAACGTAAAGCGCGATTAGTGTGATTATTATTGGCAATCATTAGCTGTAATGTTATGGTAGTTAGTATACGCTAGAAATAGTAATTTCAAATACTTGGACATGTAAATTTGAACTTGAGTCGTTCAAACTTTGAAGTATTCTGTCGTTGATAAGTTGTGCTAATCACGAACATTCAAATTCAACCTGTAAAGTTCACCAGTTGTGTTGATGGGGTTGGACTCCTGAATTAGAAGTTGGTTGAAGCAGCAAGAAGAGGGAAAGGCGAAATGAAACAGTTAGAATATCAAACTGAAAATGTGTGTGAGTAGCGTACTAATAGAATGTTAGAACAAGCCTGCAGGATATGTACCTACTAAATTCACAGATAAAATTCTTAGTAACTTTTAAATGTTTTTACAAAAACACACAATATAAATGCTCAAGACACCTTTGGTGAAACATTAAAAGATCCTTGATGCAATTGAATCAAATATAATAATAAGGCAATAAAGCTAATGGTTATGTTCTTGTTTTTAATATTTGCTTCAATAAATCCAAAGATAATTCTCTTACAAACCCGAAACGAATCTAAAATCAAATGCAGTGAGATTGCAACAACGATAAAAATAAAATAAGTATCAATATTCCATTTTGAGGGATTTTATGTACGCATATAAAGTTTTTAATTGGATTTGAAAAACTATTTGGAAATATTTCAATTGAAACTTCCCTTAAATTTAACTTTCACAATTATTCCCATTGATGAACTACTAAATATACTTTTAAGTTGCTTTTCATTTAATTTTAATACAACTGTTAGGAATATTTTACTGCTGTGGAGTTTCTCAAGATGGCAATTTATAGTAATAGCCAGAGAGAATTTTCATTTAATAATTAATGAACTTTTTTTCGTTCTCTTATTTACCACTCTCGTTAATTATTGATTGGATCTCTTTTTCGATATTATATTTACTCGATCCACTATAAAAAATTTTATTTCATTTTAAAATATTAATTTGGGTCGAATACGAACCATTGATTTTATTCTACTTTTGTCCGACTATACATATGAAATAAAATTTTAATTGTATAAATCAGGCTTTTATTTGTTTTGTATAGAGGATTGAAAATATTTTCATGCCTTTATACGAGAGATTTATATTTAAAATGTATTTTTTTGATTTACATAAATAAATTGTATAAACTAAGAATACATATTCTCTACATTTTTTATTACATTTTCCCGTAATTAACAACTATACATATTTTATAGTGTTTATTTTATAATAGTACCATTTTATTTGTTTTTTTTTTGTTCACTGATATAACAACAAATAATCGCGAAAAGCAAATTATGTACTTTCGTTTCGTTTCAAATATAAACTGAAATAATCATGCATGTTTGTTGTTAACAACTTACTTCAGGCGGCAATAAAAACTTTTTAACAAACCTATCGAAAATAATTATTTGTTTCAAAAGTTAAGGAATAGAACAAAAGTTTACAGTAACAGTAATTAGCAATTTAATTGTCAACTTTGCAGACTTTACTTAGAAACTAAAAATGCTGAAAATCAATTTCAACCCTTTTACATTCACATTTTGTGAACAAGCGAAGCCTGTAGAAAAATTAAGCAAAATTTAATTAATAAAGTTTTATAAATACACAATATTAAGAGTAAGACGTATAAAAGTTAACTCGTAAAAGTTTTGCCCAACAACGCAACGCAATTACGCACAAATATTTCGTGTGAATTGACATATCAAAATATTTTATTTTGTGAATTTTAACATGAAAACATTTTAAGGTTGACGCAACAAAATTATTGCTAAAATAAGTTTGGTCTACCGGAATTAAAGCGCCAGTTACCTAGTTGCATTATTCACGTTACAGATGAAGGAGATATTTTAAAGCAAGCACATACCGAGGCGCATACCAACAAGTTCTCAACCACCATTTAGAATATACTGACAAGTAGGTAAGTATAATAATTGTGAAAAGTTACAAAAAATTACCTCAAACTGTTCTGCTAAAGAGGCGGTAAAACTTCGTTAACTACAACCATAATAGTCTTATTTTTCTCAATGCCCAATACTGTCATAATTATTTAATTAGGTCCCTTAGCAGTAAATCCCTTACACATAGTAATCTAGCATAAATATCGGAAAAACTTTTTTTATACTCTAATAAATTTTCCTGTTTACATTCCCAGCAAAGTTTTATTACTTAAAATACCTCATATTTTTATGACAGGTATTATTAAGGATAATAGGTTCTTTTCTCCGTTTTTTCAGTTTTATTTCTATACAAGAGATTTAATGTTTCTGAGTTTCTGGTAAATTAATAATTACACAAGTTGACATATTTATCTTTTCTAAATAAGCTCCCATTTGCTATTGCGAAATTCTATTCAACGAAAATTTTTCATTACAATATGTATAATGAACTAATATTAGTGGAAATGGAACCATTTAAATACTCTCCCGTAAAGGTAAACTTTGGTAACTCGTATAATAGACTCAGTGTGTATAGTATTATATAGTAAATCAATTTAAATGATTTTTTACGTCTTTTTGTCTTCTTTATCTGTCTTCCAAATACTCAATAAAGGAACAATTATATTTCCTCACTTTACTTTGCTCAAAGAGCTATATTTGTTTATTAGATTTTTTATTTATTTAAAACGCCCAGAAAACAAATATTGAATCAAGTGAAGTAATCGCACTTTACAATAGTTTATACATACTTTATTAGATTTGTATAACTGTGTTCAGTATTTTTTATTTTTATTATTAAATGTGGAATTATAGTGAATATTTTTAAGCATACCTTTATAACTAAATCTCAACCATTATTTCAGATATGCTCTAATAGGCAATGTTTCAAAAATCTCAGATTGACGTTATTCTAATAATATTTCCTTTAATTTCGTTATATCTGCTAAATAAGGAAAACTCTACTCGACGGCCATTAAAAGAAAACGTATTACTTTGGTGTAGGATTTCGTTTAAATGTGCAGTATATACGGCCTATAGTGGTAATATTTTGACACCATAAATCAAAAACCACACATATAACATCGAAAACCCACCCCCATTACTATGATACTCGTACCATTTTTTCTTAATTGCCGCTATTTCGGTTTTATTTTCTTGCTATATTTTTTTATTTGCATCATCAAGAAATGGCAATAAATGTGGCAGATAGTTACCTATCTATCTTCCGGATATGCGCTTCAAAAGTAAATAACAAAAACATTCATGAATATAGTACATTAAAAAATCTTAATTAATATTTACAACACAGAATAGGTATGTACTTTAGGAAAGGTTGTGGTAAATTTTTAAATTTAACATTTGAAGAAAACAATTTAACAAAACAAGTTTGAAGAAATACATACAAGACCATTCATATTTTCCACCAAAAAAGAAACACACTGTATTCACTGTGGTCCATATGTAAATAATAACTGTACGGTATTGCTAGAAATGTTTAAATTTAATACCCACATTGGTATAATATAACGCGGCGCTGTTTCCGAGAGACTGAGTCGGATAACGCTGACGACCGACGCCCCTTGGCGCCGGGACGGAAGGCGTCACTACGCCGGTCCATGGAATTATTATCTTGGAAGATTTCGATAACGTTATATCAAAACCCTTAGTAATATATAATTTAGTTGCCTCTTAGTAACATTATGCATATATGTTCAAAATCCATATTTAGATTTTCACCTAATTTGTAAATAACGAAGAAAGTGATTGAACTAATAATTCGGGCGGTTCGAGAATACGTATACCATCATATACATTTATTTCACATGATATCCTATATTTACATAATAAAACAAACACAAATAGACCCTTTAATTTCTCCAAGGCAATTTGTATCAACTCGGTACGATCTCTATTTGAAAGAAGTACGGTTTCTAAACGTATACATATACCTACGCATTCGTATTTACCTATTACCTTTTTCATTTTGATTCAAATATTGTTCATAATTAATACTTATGGAAACCCCGACAAACTGGTTTACAACGATTTTACAGAGAATTTAAACAGATTATCCAACAGATGGTTATCGCGTTGGGCTCATTGAGACAGTTAGCAAATAATAAGTCGATCTTGGATTTAATTTCCAAAAACTATGTATTATGTACGTTAGTGCTGCGGTTGTTTTCTAGTTATTGGTTTACACTGGGTTATTTCCATTTACAAATTGAAGGAGAAAAGAAGATTAATGTGCCGATAGATCAGTATCAAAAAGAGGTTGATTTCATAAATACATCAATTTCTCTAAATATAGATAAATGTTAATGGAAACACACAAATTATGTTTGTAATAGTTTAGTCTGCTATATGGGTTTCAAATTGTTGTAATTTTCCTACACTAACAATGTAATGTATATAGTTATATAATAGGTTCACACATATTTAATTAAGAAGGAATTATTTTCCTGATTAATGGTTAATTGGGTTAAAATATTAAACTTCGTCCACTTTAAAACGTGTACCGATTTTCTAGTAAAAGTTGAAAACGCAAATACCTATGGTTCAGATTTAGACAGAGTTTTTTACAGAACCTAAACAACAATAAATTTTGCGTGGGACACTGATACGTTAAAACCTTTAACCAACTCTTATTAAACATCGATTCATTACTCTTTTCGTGTTTGATGAATTCGAAATCGCTCAGTAGAATGATGAAATGTACATACGCAAGTGGCCCAGTTTAAATAGTCGTTTTAGTTATAAAATATTTTACACAGGCAGATTTTTATCTTAACAATCGCATACTCGTAAGTAATAAGTTACCTAAGCTACCATTAACTTATTGTCAACTACGGAAACTATTCAGTTAAATAAACATTTCGCTTATCACACACCTTATTTAAGTGGAAAACTTTTAGACTAACGAGTCGAACATAAGCATCTCTCTTATGAAATTATTTGTTATCAACTCTGAACTGGCATGCTTAAAATAAATGGATTGTTTTACGATACCTTTTCAAGGTAGCAAGCAAATCCATGTGTTTATTATTTTAAAACTAAAACAATACTCGTAATATATTCTATTATTGAAAATGTTACTGAATTGGGTAATAATAGGTATTATGTATAATAAAATACTCTTAAAAGCTTCAAATTTCAAAAAGTATGCCTGTGGTGGTATTCTCAAGCGCGGGTATTAATTAATAGCGGGTACTAACTCGCCAAAACATAGCTAAAATCGTCAGTGAGACCGATTTTTGGTATTAAAAAGTGAGTTAGTACCCGGTATTAATTAATACCCGCGCTTGAGAATACCACCACTGGTCTAATTTCTCTCAGGAACAAATCAAGTTTAAGTGATAAACCCATAATTATCTAACAACCAGCTTAAATTTTAATAGCACAGCAGGAAGCACACGAAGAAAAATTGTTCCCATGTGTTTTTCACGTAGGTATATATGTATATGTTTTTAAAGCGATAAAAAAAAACAAAAATATTATACAGAACAAAGTTTCATTTTAATGCGTATCACCTACATACATATGTTATGTATTTGAGTTGTTTTGGTATTAACGTATACCTAATAAACATGAAGAAAAAATCTCTGCTCCTATAAGCCTTTATCAACAAATTTCAGAAATGCATAATGTAACGTAAATTGATATTGTTACGAACACAGGAGGTACCTGATACTGATATACAACAAGTTATAGCTTGATTAATATTCAATGGTTTACTATTGTTTACCACTTAAGAGATACCGAGTTCTCTTCGTATAACTTGATTACCGCACAGGCTACACGTCATACTATTATATGGCTTATTTTATTTGTCGTCATATACAACGAACGCCAGAAATTATCAGAAGTTTCTTATACTCGTAAGCCGAATTAATTTGAATCACATCAAATATCACGCAAAACGCGTATAGCAAATACACTACAGCTCATTGTTTGTTATTTATCTAATGAGCAACATCATTTAAAAGTTTAATAAAGAATTAAATGTGTCGATATTTTATGAACCTATCTTCCAAAAATGCAATCCTCCTGTGATACGAGAGTCCATTAAAAAAGTACCCTTTGCTATCATTTAAAGAAACTTTTTTCAACTGAACATAATGCAAATGAATTTGTTCATTATTCTCATGGCACACATTGGAAGATTTCGGCAATTTCACCTCCACTAAATGAACACTATCTTAAAATGAAAAGCTTCCTTTTCCTGCCACCAAGCGGTACACTTCACTGAATTCTAGAGGAAAACCATTACCTACCCACGACTGTTTAAAACTACAAATTTGTTATACCACTTATATACCATTCTATATCATTGATGCAGTCTACAAATTTACTAAAATAATAAGCTATCTGAATGTGATTTTATTTTTGATAAAATGATAATTTCAATGTTGCTTCTCGCATTACTATTAGTTTCACAAGAAGAAAATGTAGATACAGAATACAGAAATGCATCATCTTCGATAGAAACTTTGAAATAATACCTTACATATATCATATTGGTAAACTCAAATATATGCACAACGGCGCAATATTAGACAACGTAATAATTTCAAACAAATAATTTGTGAATTATTTCTTATTATGCTTAATGCTCGGCTTAATCAAAACATCCTATAAAACTTATAAAAGTATACTAAATTTCTAAGTATATTTATGTTTATCTGTCTTCTTCTGTAGCAATCGTGTTGGACTAAATGACTTATTCTATCATTTACAAATGTGTATGTATGTAAAAGATAAAATATATTGGTTAATATTAGAATCAGAAGATAATCTTCAATAGTATATGTACCTAGATCATATACTCTTTATTTCATCTACCTAAAGGAAACATATACCTACCTAAGTGTGCAATAATAATAAGTTTTCTTGTACACATTTTATTTTCTAAAGTGGTTTTTGAGATCCTGTTGTTAGTTTTCTCCTAACAATATAAGACACTTTTGCAATTGACGTTTAAACCTTCTACTTTATACAGATATAGTAATAGTGCACATTCGACATTCTAACTTACTTTTATCATTCAGAAAATGTGCATTCGAATAGCAAATAAAACTAGTACATTGTCGTTATATTTCTGCAACGCTTACCAGGAGAAATTGTATGTTGGGCTATAAATTTTTGATAATATTTATTTCCATGTTTATAAGCAGTAATATACAATAGAGTATATGTAAGAATCTAGCAGAGTCTAAAAATCGCAGAAAACGTTATAAATTTTATATAATACACAAGCACGTATAAGTGCGTAGTTGAGACTAATTAGTTTACTGTTTAGAGTGAGGTGAATGGGTATTTGATGTTTATTAAACATTAGTCTGCGTAAATCGATGCAAATGGAATCATTGGCGAAAACAATAAGCATTAACAGTTCCAGACTAATAATAATTGAACTTGACTTCTGACCTGATACAAATATTTACATTAAAATATTGAAACATCAAATTGAATTCGAATATTACATATATCAATTATTATGTCATAAATAAAATCAGTGTGAACGCAAGCGATAATACAAATCTTTGTAAATGTTTACCTACTTTTAAATATTTATTCGAAGAGGTTTAACATAACAGTAGAAACATCCGTATATCTAATTAAATCGAATCATAAATTCGGTTACTGTTTCCAGACTCAAGATAACTCGCACAAACAGTGCAACTAAAATCTACTAGCACTCACACAAACGTACACATATGCGGCATAAATGGGTAGAGGGAGGATAAGACTATGGCTCACACTTCATTACGACGCTAGAGCTAGCAACTGTGGCCGGGAGTAGGCAACTATAAAGCTACGAAAGCTGCAGGAAAGCACAAAAGCTTACTAGGCCCGTTGTATCTCGCGTTGCCTTAGCTTGAGCCAACTTTAGTGCTGATTTATGAAAAACATTGGCGGTATATTGTGTAAGAGATAATAGATGGGGTACTTCACCTCTAATGGAAAAATACCAAGGAATATTTATGTGAAAGAAAGCACACTCATATGTGACATTGACATGTCATCGTTTACATGTGCCTATAGTGCACACTCTCAGTCTTTGAAACACAACAGAAATTAGGTGATATTAGAAAACAGTATCTCTCTCTTGTTCATCCCACTTTCAATTTGTACTTTTATTCTTTTTACTGAGATTTTGCCAAAACGTGCCAAGTTAATAAAATTTATACACGCTATTGATTTTTGGAAGACGCTTTAATTTTTTTTTCCATAAAATTGTAGCAAATAAAGCGTCTAAAGAGTATACAATTTGTTATAATTAATGACCCAATTAAATTAAAAAAGTAGGACGAAATTCCTTTAAGTTAATTACATAGTCAATTTAAAAAAGAATAATTATCAAGAACTTTTACTTCTATTTTGTCGTCAACTAAGAAATTGTCTCTGGTTAACTGGGGACAAAAAGACGCTTCAGACGTGCAAATACATTTTATACACTTGTAATTTTAATTGCACATCAATCTATCATTTCTATTAAATTTATCTTAGCTCTTCGTCTTTTTAACTTGCTATGGTGAATTGTATGAAATTTTTAACAATATTCCCATATATGCTATGTTTTATAAGTACATATATTATGTATATACATACATATGTACCTATAAATCGATTCCTAATAATACTTTTGTCGGAGAACCAAAATAGAAAATAAATAGGAAACGTATCAAATAAAAAACAAACTAAAACGCAGGCAAATAGAACACAAACAGAATTTTTTATTAGATACATATAAGTATTACAGCAAATAAGGACTTCGTGTCCATATCGACAGAGAATACTTAGTAACTGACAATGTGTACCTAATTGTTACCATTATTAATTATGTACAAAAAGTTGTACCTAGGTAGGAAGTGTTCTAAGAAGTTTGAGAATTTCGAAGAGTCTTATAATTTAATACCTTAACATTTAATAAGCTGTGAGGTGCGGTAAAAGGAAAATTGAAATCGGAAATCAAATGGTTATTAGACCAGATAAAGAAAAGAATTAGCGAATAACAATTACTATACTGGTTTCTTCATCCCATTTCGAGTAATGTTTATCTGTGTCATGACGTTCGTCTGGTCCTTGAACAGCATGTAATTAAGGCGTTGAGAATGTTTACGCGCCTTCACGTTAACCTTATTCTACTTGATTGCAAGGTAAGAGGCTAGAGATGTTCACAAAAAGGGTTTTATTAAAACCGGTTGAATTCTCGTTAATGGTCTTTCAAAGTATAGTAAATTTATTTATTAATTAAAAGCACTTTTATTCAGCTAAATGCGTTGATTATAGGAATTATATTGCCACTCTTATAAGAGTCCGTGTTTTCCATTGAAATGTTTCCAGTCCTTTTATGGTAATTTTTAGATGTTAGGTACATTAACATCTCTTAAAACTTAAATGCTTTTTCAATAAACCTTGTACTTTCTTTAATATTTAATTTCGACATCAAGAGCTAAACCTTGTTTTAAAACTGTCTGATCTGAGCTTAAAGTGCGATGAAAAACAAACAGTTTTTCAAACCTTTTCCTAAGTAGTTTTCCATATTGGTCGATAACCAATATACAAGTCCGTGTTTATTTGGTCTAGACTTAGGTTAAAGTGCTGTATTTAGCATCAGCCAAATATGTGCATTACATTCCAAGTTTTCCCTTAAGGAGAGAGATCTAGAGCTAGATAACTTACCTTATTTCTACTACTTGTTCATTAATATTTAACAGAATGAAAGTGGGTATACTCACAGACGGTAGAAACTGTATTACATATGCCCGTCCTGACAATTAGCATCAAAATACAGGCCAAGAGAAGTGCGATTTAAGTTACAAAGGAAAATTATAGCTTCACTCAAACATATTGTTTGTATTCCCTGTTACATCTTGATAGAGTCATCATGATTTTCATTTATGGATGTAAGTTCAAACAAAGTTTAACCTGAAGATATAGATAAGATGAAGGGGGATCATTCTTCTTTCCTTGGTCAGTATAAATTCATCATATAACAGGAAATATATTGTTACACCAATATTGAACAAGTTTCCACAAAGAAAATGAATTCCAAATATATTAAATGGGCGTATCTAAAATCAATTGAGTTTTACATTTCCGCGGTTTGTAATTAAGCAGAATAAATTTTGTTTTAAGTAATAATATTGAGTTTGAAAAGCAATCTCAGTGACTGAAATAACAAATGCAAATGAAAACGGGCTTCGCGTGTTTCTTGTAAGTTTCTGTTTATAATCAAGTTAGCGGTGGCCGCTTTCTTCTTTATTCTATCTTGTGTCGTCTCTTAATTTCCTTTGCATCTATACAATACAAGAGGTTAATCAAGTTTACGTTCGTGTTAAATTTGAATAATCCATTAAAATAACCGAGTGCTGTTGATGTTACGCCAAATTTCACATTTTATTTAACATTTTCTATATTGTGCTTATTTATGAATCAACTATTAATAAAGTCGATTCCACTTACCATCAAAATCAAACTTGGATGAATTTTCGACTAACAATTAAATAAAATCAATTTCAAAACAATCTTCAAAATACATGCAAAGTCTTCAAAGTTATATTATTGTTACGCTTTGGGTTTACTGTGGTGTGTATTGTTGATGTTTACTATGATTTTCCTAATTTTGTTGTATTAGTATTATTACTTAACCCATGCACTCAGTTAGTACGTTTATTTACGCAATCACGATTTATATTAATCAAGAACCACTTTGCAAGGTGTATGAACTGAAAGTTTGCATACGTTCAAGTAGAGGGTTATGGAGGTGTGTTGTGTACTTAGGTTCGATACATATACATATAAAGCAATTCTAGTGTACCTTACATAAAAATTGAAGCACTTCTACCGATTATATACCTACCTGTTTCTAGAAAGACATCATTGATCAATATTTAGTTATCGGCATGTCCTACATTTAGACACAATTAGCACATCACAAAAAATGGCCTGAGTAACGCTTGGGACAGAATGGCCACAATGTTGGTAAAATTATTGGTTTTGTAATTTTAATTAATTTAGGCATTATAATAATGTGACCTATAAGCCATTATTTAGGCCTATAATATATATATATATATATATATATATATATATATATATATATCCAAGTGTGAATGTGTACCTATCTTTTGTGAATATTTGTCCAAGGAGAACTAGAAAGTTTTTCCAATTTGTTCAGTTGAAATTTGTAAACATTTCGTAAAATGTTAATGCAAGCACAACTTTGTATGTGTACGTGAATACATTTGTACAAACAAATTGAGAAAATTAGTATGTATTTGAATGGCACATTCAGTCTGTTCCACATATAAAAGGGCCTTTATAATGTACATTTTTAAACTGAGGGTTTGGAAAGAGGTTCCCAGTGAACATTTTTTACATAGGTGTGAGTAAATTGACAAAATAAGAGTCTGTTGCTTCTGGAAGTGTTTGTTGAATTGCAATTGAAATTCCTTTTGCATGCCTATTTCAAAGAAGAACGCTTGTTAATGGATGTATCTATAAGTGAATGTTGTGTTTCTCTAGGAAGTAAATAGGATTTAGCTTTTTTCACCAAGCAACCATCAGTTTTTCAACACAAATTATAGGATTATATGTAGATATACATAGAAACAAACATTCTGGATATTTATTATTACATGATGCCTAATGGGTACTTAGAATCAGAATCATGGACAAAACAATCACAATTGGATGAAAAACGAATCTGATTCTAATGGTCTTGCATTTTAATAATCTCCCCAAAAAATTTATTGACTAATGACATGTAATAAATTTCTCACTGCTTGTGAATATTGTTAATATTGGTGAAGAATCATCTTGTGAACTCATTAAATAATTTTACTGATTTCTTTATATTTGTTTAGTCCGAAAAGTTTTAAATGTTTAGATATTTCTTTTATGTTTCTATTTTTTTCGTTATATTCTATGTAAATTCACATATGGACTTGCCTAATGTATATTCCACCTCCTGCGAATCTAATTTTTATTAATTCCGCCCATCTCAAATTCTTAGGAACAAAATAAGATAAGAAAAAGTGTATTTGAATTGTTTAGAGAAAACAAACATATCCCATAAAATATCGCATGGTGGCCACTTTTAAAAAAGTAGAATGTGAATGAATATATACATATATTATTTATTTTTTTAGACTAATACCATAAAAAAATGTCATATATTTATGATTTTACTTACAAGAACATTATTTACTTTTATTTACCTATGTAACGATAAAAACCTGGGTTATTATTTAAATTAGATTAACGAAACGAATTAAAAACCAAGAGGTATCGTTGACCAGATTCTAAGGCAAAGTATAGACCAACTAAAAAAGAATAAAAGGAAGAGTTATTCAAAATGACCAAGTGAGTACATATGTGAGTAAATTTAAATAAATTAAATCAAATTAATGACATCATCTCTGATTGACTTCACTTTAGCCAATATCACTCAATGCGTTCAAGACGTTTAAAGAATCACATCCCAGCGTCCTGATATAGGTGTCAGGGGTAACAAGGTAACAAGCAATAGAGTTGTAAACTAAGTTGACAAATCGCAATTTTAACCACTTAATCGAATAGATTGTATTAAAAGAAATGACTTGTCATTAAAATTTAATCACATTTGAATATATTTAATTAGTTATTAATGAACAAAGTTCGAATTTTAACGAAACCCGGGATTTTAACCACGTGGGTCTGACATCACGAACAAACATCCAATGGGGAGGGAGTTGTTTGTTGGTTCGCTCCGGACTATAATTTTACGTGAAATCGAGCAGGTAGAGTATAAGTTCAGGTACCAACGAAAAAAGCGATCCACTGTTTACATGTGACAAAGTTGTTTCATTTTGAGAGGACCGAGCGTGACGTCACGAACAAATCGGCTCGAGGTTCGAGTGTGGTCGAAAATTTTAATTTTTAATAATTAATTACGCGAAAATTATAAACATTTAGCCCCTCTCAAATATACCATTATGTTTTGTATTCACCATACTTTGGATATAGATACATTTCAAAAATTAGTTTACAACTCTATTCTCTTGCACGAGGCTTATTGCAAGTTAAATACGAAGAAATAAAATGTACTATAAATCTGTAATACATATGTATAAAATAAAATGCGATACCGACACAAATCCGTCAGCAGCATCTTATAATAAAATTATGTTAAACATTTTGTTTAAAACTTGATAAACAATAACGAAGACATTCTGTCTCCTTTAATATCGAAGTACAAGTAGTACCGAATATGGTACAAAGAAAGGACAGATAATTCACAACGGATTCTAACAATCGTAAAACAAAATTTTTGTAAATTAATCCCGAGTACGTAAACTAAAATATAGGACATGATATTAAACAATAAATTGTAATGAACTAAAATTCAACAAATACAGTACTCACCAAAATAAATAACATACAAATTATTAATAACAAATCACTAAATTTGTTTAACAGCACTTTAAACTGTGTGTTCATGCTACTACTCGGTCTAGACAATCTAAGCGTATATTAGTTGCATTGCCAAATCATATACAAAGAACCCATTGTTCTCATATATGGACTATGTGACAAAATATTCGTGTCGTGAAAATATACAAAACCCGACTTGCGGTTCCTTATGAATACGGACCAGTTGCGGCCATAGAAGTTTTTACCGGCTTTCAATCGGATCATTTGCGGCCCAGGCGCCCAGGTTGAGGAATAGATTTAAAAACAAAATTAATTTACAAATACCTGTAACTTTTTGAAGACTAACCACAAAACTTACAATTATTGTCAAAATAGTTAACAATCAGCCTTATTCATAACTTCCCAAGGCCACGGAAAATTTTCCGAACTTGGAAAAATTACGAAAAACGAAAGAAATTATGAAAGTATGATGAATTTTAAAATAAACACTTCACATCCGAAAGTTATAAATCAAATAACAATTAGTCATATAATTTCAAATCTGAATTTTGAGAAATCGAAAAAAATGTAATACTATGGTCGCCCGGAATACAAAATCAAATCGTAGTCGAAAAAATAGCAAATTGTCTTGAATTAATACGATTATAATTTAGATTTCTAAATTAAATCCTATATCACTAAAGATAATAACTGAATATTTTCATAGTTTTTTTCGATATTCGTAATTTTTCAGAGATCGGAAAATTTTCGATGGACTTGGAAATAAGACTGAATATGTTGATTTTTATTAACTCTTGAACTTGCCTGTTTTCCAAAGACCATGTCATAAATTACAATACAAAGAGGAACTTATTCTAAACATGTGAAAATTGTTAAATTCTATGTATAAGGCTTATGGCATAAAACACTTATAGAAATTAAACGAAAAAATATTATCAAAATATCAAATTACATAGGTAAGCTTTATAAAACTTTTAAAATTTAATGTGAAACAAACTAAACGTATATTTAAATAAATGAACTGAAATAAACATATTACAGCCCCTCATATACCTACCCATCATAAGGTATATCTGAAGGTATTAATTATTGATTAGATTAGATTACATATTAGATTATACATTAAATCGAACTTACATCAGTTGAGAACCAAAAACAAGCACTAAATCGGTGACGCATGTATAGCATCGGTAAAGCTTATATTGATATATGCAAAAAGCAAGAGCAATGGCCGTACTGATCGATTCTTTAACTACTAGAATAAATTAGTCACATGCAGCACTGTTTAAAGTAAAATTGAAAACTATTAATTTACTTGGAACTTCATGACAATAATGTAACATTTTTATTTGACAAAATGGGAGATAACCTCCTAGTTCGGGACTCGTAAAATTTCTACCTGGTGGTATGTCGAAATGAATTCGGACCAGTTGCGGCCGGACCAGTTGCGACCGAGACCCAAATCTGCCCAGTTGCGGCCATAGAAGTTTTTACCTGGTTTCAATCGGACCACTTGCGGCCCGGGTTAAGGTTGTCGGATATTTTACAATTGTATATGTACATTTAAGCACACTATACATACATACTTACTTGTTTTTGGGGTACCATTTATTCGCATGATATAATAGTGTTTTGGCACGACAAAATTGGTATGTTACTACAAAAAAACAGGCTCCAATATTTTTTGAACTAAATCAATACAAACCTAACCTAACCTAACGTATACAAAGTTGACCAGACTTTTGCGTTTCCAAAATGAATATAAAAATATTTTTATTCACAATCAGTATGTAATGTGTCATTTTCCGATGTTTTATAAAAGTGGAAAGTGACCCATTGTTTTAAACAAGCGAGTAATATTTACTTTCCTCTCTAGAGAGGAAAGTGATCACTTTCCTGGCTTCCCAAAATCCTGGCTACTACAATTTTTAATAATGTTCATAATGGACAACCAATAACAAGCCATTACTCACTTGTCATTTGATGAGTAACAACAAAAAATTGTCATTAGTGACATATGTCAAATATTGACATACAAAAAATTTATAATGAAAAACATGTTTTAATTATAATTGTGTCTGATTGTGAATAAAATAGTATACAAACCTCGGCGAAAGGGCATTCCTGTCTCGAGAAATTGCCCGCTTCGGCCTACGGCCTCAGCGGGCAAACTTTTCTCTCGACAGTAATGCTGCCCTTTCCGCCTCGGTATGTAATCTACTATTCTTCACATTTACTGCAATCTATTATAGGAAAATTAAAGTAGAAAATCAACATAAAAGTAAGCAAGGAGCATTTGCCAAAGATGGGTCGTCAACCGGGCCGCAAGTGGTCCGATTGAAAGCAGGTAAAAACTTCTATGGCCGCAACTGGGTCGATTTGGGTCTCGGTCGCAACTGGTCCGGCCGCAACTGGTCCGACACCACTATATACACCTCGTATACCGAACCAAGGTAACAGGTACTCGCGCCACAGGTGTTGGGCTAAAATCTGAAAAGCAGGTAAACTTTCGTTACCCCGTGACTCGCTGAAGTACCCCGCCACCGCGATTTGGTGTAAAATACATTTGTTACACGTAGCAAAAATTTAAACAAAGAACTTTTGTAATTATAGGGGAAAACCAACAAGCTGTAGCTTGTTGGCGTTTATCGGCATATTTTCGTCAACATAAACAATAAGCCAAAGTCTAAACACATTTTTCCAGGCGCACTAAAACATGTGCTATTCCTCGAAAAAGTGCACAACTTTCTAAAGAAATAATAAACTAAAAGCCTGAAGGGCAATAATTTTTTATAATAACGAACGAAACATTTACAGAACTTACTTAAATAAAGGAAAAATACTCAAACGGGCCCACACATGTGCGCCATACCTTTTTGACAAAAAAAAATCAAGTCGTTTACGACTTACCCTAAAGAATTGTCCTATACACGTGCTAGTGGGAAAAATATTCCCCTAGCCCCTTTTTTCCGCGAACTCGGTTCATCACACTATCCAAACTGCAGGTCAGCA
Organism: Silvanus unidentatus; assembly: GCA_963930825.1. Taxonomy (NCBI): domain Eukaryota; kingdom Metazoa; phylum Arthropoda; class Insecta; order Coleoptera; family Silvanidae; genus Silvanus; species Silvanus unidentatus. The sequence goes on from OZ005760.1 coordinate 18,744,469, forward strand.
ATTTTTACCACTCGCCTAATTTCGTAGATAGTACAAATGCGTACTGAAATATTTTGTTTACTTAAAACAGAACCGGTCTCAGGACTCTTACACAGTTACACCCTGTGTATTTACATATACATGCTACAAAACATATTGTAATAGTACAAACCCCTGTCTTACATGAAATTGTAAAACAGAAGAATGCACGACCCGGTTCTGAGTGAAGAAGACCACAATCTGTAATTGAATATAAAAAGTACGTTAGTCCATATTGAAATGCAATGATATAAAAGAATTAAATATTAAAATATTTAAATTGCATTATTGGAATCAGCAAGTGCAAAGTGTAGATATTGTATGGACTGTCTTTTATTTAATCTTCAATAACTTCAATACCTTCAATATCATCTTAGAGTCCAACAAATCTACAAATAATAATCAATTTAATAATTTGGAATGCGCTGACATAGCTTAGCATAACATCAACGAAAGAACCTCGCCAAGTTTCCCTTATGGCTATATGAGGAACTCTTTTTCTGGACACATTAACGTCTTAATGCGTCTTGTTGGCGTCCCAACGGTGCACAGGCTTTCCCGTAGGATGCACAGGCAATTCGACTAACAGTCCTGCTCAGGAGGTACCATTGTCCATTGTCTATCACGATGAATGCTAAAACTAGCCACTCTATATTAGGATGACCCTTCTCGAATACAAACCTAAGATAGGGCTCAATTTGTCTGATAATCGACAAATAACTAAAATACATAATTGTCAAATATTGCATTACTCCAACATGCATAATAAAGTTGTTAAAATAATATTCTTTCAATTTAAAACATCGATTTTATAAAATTAACAACAAAACATAATCAATATAAACTACGTGAGATTAACGTACTCACCAATTTTAATAATAATCCTTTAATGCACAAAAATAACAATGTCACGTTCACCAAGACAAATAGGAACTAAATGTCCCAAATTCAACTTCAACACTTTTCAAACATCAACCCTTTTACTGTTTCTACATCACGTACACAGGACCGGGCTGTGTATCTCTACAATATACAATAATATACATACATTGATTTATTTTAGGAATAAAATTCATAATTATAATAATATTCGGGAAATTGTCTGAGCCACGATGTTATGTAGTCGATGCTATGATGCGTTGATGGTATGTCTTATAGTCTTAAAGCATTTTTAAAGGGATTAATATTCTTAGTCGGATTTGAATTTTTTTTGTATATGAAAAAGTAACATATTTGCTTCGTATTGTATTTACTTTGCCTCAAACAGCATATTCATTTTAATTAAATGGTTCGCAATCCATCATGTAAACCCAAATCTACAATTTTTTATCTGCAAAACTTTTGCATATTTAGAGATAATCCAAAAAGTGCCATTTAAATAAATTTGGTTGCAACAAACTTAACATAAAATACATTAATTGATTGCGTTTTGTACCACAGAATTAAGAATAATGATAATGGATTTGAATTTTGTAGTTGGCGAAAGCACTGTGGTTCGCTGTATATGTCGAGTCGATAGATAAAAAAATCCTGAAAGCTTACGTTTGTGCGGCGCTGAAGCAGAATGGATGGAATAAATGGAATTGAAAGATGCATAAATGTTTCCCTAAAAACTAAATTAACAACTTTATAAAAAACCCTCTATAGTAATTATTCTTTTTAATTGCCATCCTTTGTGGTTTTAAAACAAGAAAAATAAAATAAAGAAATACAATTTTCCCCGTTGATAGTTCGTTATCCAGCATTACTTTACACAATTTGTGTAAATTATTATAAATTTAACATTAGAGGAACCAAACTTTGTTCATTACATTTATTTTCTTTCTTCTCACATCTACATTGAATTTAATGTTGAATATTAAAATAGAAGCGTGAAAATCACTTGGTTCGTGGTGTGGAAGCGGTACTTTAGGTCTAAAACACTTTCAACTTGTCTTAACGGACTGACAGTGAGTACTTAAGTCTATATTAATGAAAATTAAATTATTAACTACAATCTTAATTAACTTACATTTATGCATGTAGTTTAAATAATTAATGAACTAACATTATTAAAGCCAAATGTCTTCTGATATGGACCATACACCTAATGAGGTTTATTATAGGTATGCACATCAATTCGAAATACGTGTGAGATTTTGTTTATTGTTGGTGGTAAGTAAACGTATTTAAATGTTCGTAATTAAATTTACCTTAAAAACCATTTCACTTTCTATGCAAATTACGCAATATTTGCTGATATAGAAGACAGTAGGGGGAACATTTGACATTTTCGATAGAATATTTATGTAGAATGAATATATGAAATTCGCACAAATAAATGTATGTATACTGATGTTGCTGTGTGTAGGTATATGAAAGGGTAGGCAGAATTTGCAATAATGGAAATTTCATTTAACTCCCAAACAATTTATTTGATTTTGTATAACATATTCAAAAATACAATCACTGTATCGCACACAAAGACTCAGTCTATGAAGGGCGTTGTTCAGTTAACTATGTAAATGTTGCAATCAAGTCGAGTCTCTAGCGACAACATTAGCATATTTGTGTAATATCAAGCTGCAATGACCAATTCTAGGGTCGGCTGCCATCAAACCCAATATGTGCCACTGTATTACAATTTTTTTTATTCTCTGAAGCCGGTTTATGGCACATAATTTTCATAAACGCGTCAGCGTTTTCCGTATTATTTCTAGTTAAAATTACCCACTTATTCACGAAGCGTAACACTGTATATAATTAATCAACGTTTGAAAACATTTTTCTAAAAAGAATTTGAAAAAATACAGTTGTATACATAGTTTTTAAAATGTACCTAAAATGTTGAATGCAAGCTTATTATTATGTGGAAAATGTTTTTTTTTCTTTTTTAACAAGAATTTTTGAGATAAATAAAAATTAAGTGCAGTTTCGTATTCAATATGGTCTGTTGTGGCGATATAAAAGAATTAAATATTTTTTAATTTCTTTTTTTCTAGATCGAAATTTAATTAAATGAGCATTCACCTCGACTTTAACATTGACTGATGTAATTTCCTTTAAAGTTTAATTGAAGACACATGATACCTGCTAAATATTCAAGAATTTGCGCACATCAGCAGTTTTTTCAATATAGAAATGAAAAAAATCTCAATTACAAGTGTAGCTTACACAAGAAAATGAATAACTCTTAAGAGACCACAAATTAAGTATTAATTTTACAAATATTCATACTCTTTAAGAAAAGAGACAAGAAATGTTGAGAAACAAGAATATGAATCAGCCTGATTTATCTTACAACATATAAAATGCAATATTGCAACTAAAAGCACACACAAAAGTGGTTATTACTCTCCATAGATATGCAAATGCCCTAGGTATAAACACATTCTTCTATGAGACTGTAATTAAATGGCCTTATCGCTCCATTGTATTATGCTCCAATTCGTTGTGCATTACATATTACAATCCATAAACACTGTCGTAGATTCGGTTGTGTGTTTTATACGTGTGTACTTTTGCAACATACATTAAATTAGAAGGAAATCTGTCTGTTGCAAATTATTACTGTTACTGTGTTGTGGCTGTTAGGAGTGTATATATGTTAGTGGAAAATTTCAACATGATACTGTTTGAAAAACCCCCACACCGCATACATGTTTATGGACTAAAACATGCACTTTCTCACATTCCCATCATATACCTACTTACACCATACATCTCATCAACGCAAAAAAAAGCTAATAAAAATAAAAGCGAAATGTAAAATGGAATATGAGGAACCATTTCTTATGTTAATGTAAAAAAAGTTTTTTTCCTTCTTTTATAGAAACACTTTAAAAGAGTCCACACCGTTGTAGTAACGTAAAAGATATACATAATAAATAAAAATCCACCTGCAAATACATTATGCATATTTCACAAACATAACAGAAATGTTAATACAGTTTTTATATACAATGTTCGCTGTTGAAAGTATGTGATGGTAGTAATAAAAAATTCAGTGATTCAAGTACCACTCTGCCATAATCACAAGTGACGGGTAAGCATATTTATCATGAAAACTCAATTTCCTAATATTCTCACATCGAACAGACTGACATATGCACGGAGAAATTTTGCACTCATTTTATATTCTTAGTACACTCGGTAATCCTGGAAATCAGTTGCCTGTTTACTAATAACTCTATACCGAACATAACGCATATCAGGAAAGGGGAATTTTAAGAAAATTATTCTAGATACCATCTGTTTCACATAACAAGCTTCCATATTTTCGAAGAACATTGTCTTTCATTCAGTTTCCCCTGGCTAAGATTGTTAAATTTTTGTACGCATTTCGGTTTTTTATTAGATTCATAACTAAAGAGAGAAGGATTTTTTTATTACAATAAATTTCGCTTGAAGTATACTCGCGTCTATGTCTTCTGACAGGAAACAATGAGTGCCTAAATATGATTGTGAAAATGCAAAATGTATTACTGGATATTGATTTTGTTGGGATCTAGTTAAAGTCACACGTGCTTCTCTTAGTATTTTACTTATTTCCGCATAAATTATGAACGCGACGGTATATCTACAAATGTCAAATTAATATTCCACATTTCACTTTTGTTGCCTCTTTATTATACACACAATAACACATTTAATTTGCACATTAATTGTTTTCCCGTATTACAATTACAAAACTTTATTTCCTCTTGTTGGTTTGGCAGTTTATGGGAGGCAAGTTTGTACCTATATGTATATGTTTATATTATGAACGTGAATTGTGGCTTTATTTCATAACAGTGTTAGGTAATTGTTAGATAAACTGATACCTAATGAGTTGGATGGCAGAAATGTTTAACATTGTTTTTTTTTCAAAAATATGTAGGCATGCTTATTTTTTTTATATGCCCAATATAAAATTTAAGAATATTTTCCAAACATTTTCTTTAATAAGAAATATTAGAAATTCACCCCTTTGAGATCAGGAGATTAAACTTTTTCGCTTATGTTTAATCATTCGCGGGCTTTCTAATTATCTTGAATCATTCTGTAATTTCATTATATATATTATTAGTGAATTAATTATATATATGTATATATATATTCAGTTAGTAGAAGATATTGTTCGAAACAGATATTCGTAGTATAAAAGATATTGAACTACTTTATAGTCTATTTGACTATCTTGAAAGTTATTATTTGTTAGTATCAGCATTCAGCATTACGGATTTCAAATCGTGAATGTTAATATCGCACTTCGCTTCTACACCTGTGTTTGTTATTACAAAAAAAGGTAATAATACCTATAAGTTGAAAAATAAAGAACTGCTATATTGTTATTGAATATAATTTACATTTTGTTTTATTTTCACGAATTCAATATTGTATATGTAGGTAGGTATACCTAGCTAATAATGCCGTAATTAAAAATTTATAATGTTCTTCTTGTTAGAATGTTACATACACTTCAGGGTATAGTTTTCGATATTTCTTTTACATTTACAAGAAGAAAACATTTCTCTTTTGAATAAAATTTATAGTTGAGGAATGCTAAATGAATTTTCACAGTCTTCGTTGTAAGGGGTTGTTCAAATTTTACCACCCTCACACAGATGCCGCTGGATGTTCTACTTCTGAACTTCATTTTGATCGCTGGGGTATTAAACATTTATATATATGTATACATATATGTATGCATGTATTTTTAAAAGGAAGACAGCGAGGAATAGTAAGAAGAAATGTTATATGTATAATTAAAAAATATATTTATTATAATTTACAGACAAATGATAATATTTTAGCAGTGCAGAGCAAGTGTCATTTTAACATTTTTACAAGGTACTATAGGATACATGGAGGAGGGAGAAAAGTACCCAAACAACAAGCAATATGGATGAAAAACTAAACATTGACAACTAAAAAACATTTTTAGTTACCTTATGCGTTACAGAGATATCCTATACCTATCTTAAAAAATGTACCTTTACCTTCATAAATGGTTACATTATTTAATTTATATTGAAACTCATTTACCCAATTTTTAGTTTATAAGTAAATAAATGCTAATCATTCTTAATTTGTATTAAAAATAATACATTGAGAATAAGTTTTATGAAATAAAGATGTATTTCTTGAAAAAACTTTTGGTTATTTTCTTGTATAATGTTTACAACGTTCCTTCTATTATAAAGCTTCTGCGTGAGCCTTTTTGTCTTCGTCAACGGTGCGTTAAAATTTCAATTAAAACTTTTTCACTTGTTTATATCATGGTATACATTTTTAGCGATATTATTTTTAATCTTTATATTGATTCCTATTCCAAATTCCTTACTTCAGTACCTACAACCACTTATCGCATTAGCCTTCTCATAATTCCATTATTCCGCATTAATTTTACAACATAAAAAATGGAAAAGCAAAATGAGATAATTAAAAGACAAAAAAAATATAATTTGCCACTAAAAAGTTTTAGCACACTTTCAAGCTAATGTGCATGAATATTCAATTTTTTAAATTGTCATCAACTTTTTATGCCATTATCATAATTTCTTGATAAAAGATACGTACTTTCCCAACCCATATTTAAAATTCCTTTTAATTATAATCCAAATGCGATGAGCATCTGATCATTTCATTTGTATAATGAAAAAAAAATTGTTTATAGGCAGAATTCAGTATGTAGTTCATCTTCTTGTCATGGAACAAATATTCTGCATAAGAATTACTACTAAAAAATACATGTATACTAGGAAGCGTAGATGTAATCTTATTATAAACAAAGGCAAAAAATCATACTAAGTTTTACTTACGTTCAAGTCTTGGCGCAAATGCCAGGCTTCTAGCTATTTAAATTATGTATACCTTCCTAACTTCTAAAAAAAGCATCAACAAAGAGGTGGTTTCTTTTTAATGTTCATTTTCCAAGGTAATGAAGCAAAAGTCAATTTTGTAGGTAATTTTGTTTGGAATAATTTCAATTGTTCACGTATAAAGTTGAGAAGTAGACGAAAGGAAGGTATATACATTTATATGTATAGTACATTTTCCAACCACTACAAACCAATTCTCTATTCCGGACCGTTAGATAGATAAGAAGAATGTTAATTAATTTAAAACTTGTGGAGATGCATTAAACTTTTCTCTATAATAAAACTTTTAAACATAAAATTTATTAAAACAAACAATTCGCACTATCGCATGTTGTAATAAAATGGAAATTCTTCTTATGCGCGAAAATAAATTCTTGTAAATAGTTAGGCGAGAGGTAAATCGCATAATGCTCAAATCACAAAATTCACTTTAATTTCCATTTATTTCAAATGCAAAGAGCTATATTTCTATCATCTAATAAGCGACTAAACGAGAATAGTTTCGGTAAGGTATGTGTGACTCTTATTCAAATGCCTAATATTACCTTGTGTAATTACGTATTTATATGTAAATATGTAATACTACTGACGGTGTTCCATTTCCTTCTAAAATAATTAATTACGACTACCTAACAAACGTGTAAATTTCTGAAATATTCTAATTTATAAATTTCTTCTATTAATGAATTTATTTTTTTATTTTATCCTATAATGTTATTGTAGTGATTACTGCATAGCAACGAATAACGTTAAGATACTATTAACAGCACTAGTGTTGTTATAAATTCTTAACAGCACTAGTGCTGTTAAGATTTTCTTAACGTTATTGTTTAAATAAATAACTCCTAGGATACCAATTTTTAAAAAGTGTTTTGACAGTAAATAAAAAATATATTCATAATTGAACTATAATTTTGCTTTTTTCTACAATACCATTATAGGATAAAATAAAACGTGTTACGATACACGTAATGTTATGCGCTTTTAGCATTACTCGAGAATTTTAGAAGAACTCGCTGCGCTCGTTCTTCCAAACATTCTCTCGTAATGTAAAATGCGTCATAACATTACTTGTATCGTAAATTACTATTATTATTGAAAATATCCACTACTGCACGAGCAAAATATTAACGGCTAGGTTAGGCTTTAATATTTTAATTTTATTAAACAAACAGTTAATTAAAAACGATTACAATTAAAAAAAAGGCGTTTTGGATAAATAAAATTCCCTAAGGATTTAAGTTCCAGTTATTTTTAATTAATGCATTTATTATTGCGCGATCGATTGAAGTTATCAAACTGTGTGACTTGATCATGTATCTTGTAATATAAATAGCAGCCTTAATAAATCGGATGTTTATTCAATAAAACGGCAGGTCAAAAAAGACTTTTTTATTTTTACACGCGACAACCCACTTTGCCCTTAGTCTCAGTTAAAGTTGGGTAGCAGGTAGCAGCCAGCTATAATGAGTAGTGCAATTACTAAACTATATTACGTCATTTGCGAACGTTTGTATGATTGATCACACTTAGTTGTAGCTTGTTTTGCATGCTTATACCATACAATACCTTATTACAAATTTTACGAAACATTCTCACGATATCCCCTTTGCTGTATCCTATTCGTCAAATTAATCAACTACCTTACCATGTAGAGGTAGAATATTATACCCCATACCTACATATTCAAAATAAACTCCTATAACAAAATATCGGGTCTGTGCTACCATGTTGCTCACAATTAATTTTCTTGCATTATTTCCGTGTTTCTGTCACAGAAAATTTGTATTCAAGTAAATATTATTAATTGGTCCACTAATCGCTAGTCTACCTTATGCAATTTTCATTTCAGTCGATATTCTCAAACGTACGTTGTTTCAACTAAACTTTTATAAATTTTTGTTAACGAACTTTACCTAATCTCTGTTCACCCCCAATATTCTTTAATTTTACACGACATCGTCCAGTGGCTTTGACCCATCTGTTGAAGTGGAAAGGCCCGGACTAAACGAATTCTAAAAGTAATCTCAACTCTGTAACAAAATACAAACATAATTCTAGAATTCTATGTAGATTAGGTATGTATAAAACAGGAATGTCAACTGATAAACAAATGTAAAAACTTTGACGCAGGTGTTAGATGAAATGAAAATATTTCTAGTTACGCATTTGAAAAGGGACAAATTATATTCTCTGCTTCTTCGCTTTATTAATGCATCAAGTATAAACCTAAAACAACGTGCCATTTTGTTATAGATACATTTCATAACACGTTACACAATTTAATTATTTATTCTCATAAATTAAAACACATTTAAATTTTAGCAGGCGCTGTGGGAGATAAAAGATATCAATGTTTCAAATTTATTAAAATATATTGTTAGATAAAATTGCACTGTATAAAATTACCAACCTACACAATTCACGATTACAAAAGACAGCAGTAGCGAAAGGTCTTTTATTAAACTGTGCTATGCTGTGTTAGGTATTATGTATTACATACCTACATAAATATATACTTAACTTACCTTAGACACATAAAAACAAGTGGACCCAGCTGACGATTCATATATTTTTTTCCATTTACCTACACCATTCCATTCTCAAAAAAAATACACAAAACGATGTTTTTATCATGGTTTTAAACATTGCTTGGCTGTCGACTGTCGTCATTTCGTTTCGTAATTGGTTACGGTTGGTAATTTGAAAAAAATACTTGTAGTAGGTACGTACCTCTGTCTCATATAAAATACAAAACAAAGATAAATATGTTGACTAGGCCCTGAGTGAAGGCAACAAAAAAATCTGGAAATTGATGTGAAGAAAGGAGTATCTATACTTTAGTTTATATTGATTATTACTCATTCATTTATCTGACAACTTCGATTTCAAATTTTTTCGAAGTTCATATACAGCAATAATGGCAGGCTTTCCATACTAAAATTAGGGCTCTGCCTCGACCTAGAGTGGTCCTTTAGCTACAATTCTAAAAAAATTGTTCGATTTGGTTATATTTTAAGATCACAGGACGGTTTCCTAAAAAGGTCTGCATTATGCCTCTTAAAATATCCTTCTTAAGGCAGAACTGTGCGAGCCGGTTCTTAAGGATAATAATGCCTCATATGGACCGCTGCCACACACACGTAGGTATGGATAATTTTCAAGTTTCAAAAACTCAAGATTTTCCAGTTTATTTAAATTAATATTAACCCTAATACATGTTGAACAATAAAAATACTACAAAAATCCTTACGACATATCCTTTCACCAGACACGTTGAGATTGGCCTGTACAGTTTTGCCTGCTAAGTTATAGTTACAATAGTTTTCCAAATAGGATTTCTTGGATTACACATTAGATTGATTGTTTTAACCACACACGCTGAAGAAAAACTGCATGTGTATGGGGAAGTTAGTTAATATTCCAAATGAATTACAAGATAACTTTTTTTCAGGCCAGGTGGTAGTGTATATAGAAATCTCAGACGGGTATTATACAATGTAATTACAAATTTCTAATGCATTATGAAATGAAAATAGGTTGTTATTTTTTTCGTTAATACTTGACAAAGAGTAATTTTAGTTTCATTTTTGGATCCAGAAATTAAACGAAAAAATGATACTTCGCAAGTTGCAATATCCAACAACATTTGCAATAATCAAAATAAAGATGTAGGGATATCGTACTCACCAGATAATTATAATTGTAAATATCCAGTCACTGCGTAAATTATAAAGTTACTTTCACTATAGGTACAACTGTAACGCTCTGAAACTCAAAGTCGCTGTCGCCCTTTCAAAGTATGCTCTAAATCGAACTTCAACACAGACTCGTATTACACGAGTCTCCAAATATTTTGCTGATTTAGAAATCAGGACCGGACCGTGTACCTACCTTTACATGCTATTATAAATTAATGAGCAATGATTCAAAAGTTAATGGGGGATTTTTGTTACTTATTACCTAATACCTTAAACACTTTTCTATAGATTTATAACATTAATATTACGTAGGGTTATGATAATACAATAATAATAAGTATGGGTGTATTCTGTAAAGCACAGTTATTTTTATCGGGCTGGTTAAATTTGTCCTTGTCACTCTTATTCATTTTTCAGTAAATCTAAACAAGGACAAAAAATTAACCGTCCGACAAAAATTACCATGCCTCACAAAATACATCCAATTGTTTGTATAAAATTGTTATATTAACTATTTTTAATAGGTACCTATACGTTTATTTGAACTGAATACTGTTGATTATGTATACCTACCTTATGAATAGGGTGTTCAAAATTGCTTCATTTTTAATATTTATTATATATATATTTATATCTATTGTAATATTGTTTTATATTGTAAAAACTTGTTCTCGATAACAAAAACTTGATTAATTAAAAACTCCCTATTTGATATATACAACGCAAAACGAACACTCTCTTGTAACGACGACCGTCAAACAATAAACCACGAATTATTAAACATATCAATTCTTTAATTTTTTTCAAAGTGCAATTGCACTTATCTACATATTTACACGTTAAAACGCAACATAAGGTATCCATATTTTGTATTTCAAATTTCAATATACATACATATACATAATATAATAAAATGTAAAGTTAAGGTATACACAAATGTAGGTATGTACCTATGTATAGGTACGTATAACATGAAAAATGAATTCTTGATATATTCTGGCTATGTCATACTCGTATAGTGGAAAAATGGTCCACGGATTAATTTTTTTCGTATTCCAACTTTACCTGCATGGTTAATATTATGCGCTCTTATACTATCCCAGATCTTTGATGAAGAAACTATTTATTCTAAACGATAAGGTATTATTAGGGTATAGCAAATTCGTTCATGGCTTAAATTAATTCATTAAAAATTTGGAATTCGTTTCTTTGTGGTATATTGAACTATAGTTAAGTGAAAATATTTTGTGGATACCTTAATAGTTTATAATGTACCTTATAGGTATTCCGTCCAGTCGCATCTTCGCATTTCTGATGCAGTTTTTTGCTTTTACAGTATACAGTAAAGGAATACCTAAGGAAAATACAAAAGAAACTCTTGACACTTTCAGAGCGGTCAACTGTTAGAATTTTATGACGATTTTACGATCGAAAAAACCAGACAGTATAATACTTTAAAATATCAAACACTTGATAATAAATGGTATTGACTGGAAAATCAAAATTTATTACCATGATCATCTTCCTTATATATTTTATATCATTCTCAAAGAATACAACAGAATTCGTAGCCTTTATTCTCTTTGATAGAATTTATTCACGGGATGTGAAATTAGAAGATGTTTTTAATGCGCTAGTAATTTGACTTGCCTAATAAATAAATTGTATATTAGGAAATAGATTTGATAGTGCCCCTCGAATTGTGAATGAAAAGCATGGATAAATTGTGGGTAATAAATACCTGAAAGCATAAGAATAAGACCTAATATCATGTCATCCCAGTCTCTGTCATCTCCAGGAATTGTGTGAGTAATGTTACTCCACCCTCGTCTCATCTTCACTATGGCTGGAAATGATGCCACCGATATCTTTACACGACACCGACTTATAAGGCATAACAGACATACGAAAATTTTAAACTTTCAACGCATTTTTTAAGTATAAAGCTTCGAAATTGTGTGTCATTGTCAAGTATTATTTAGGAAAAAACTGTTATAAAATACTTACCCATTTAAAATGTGATGGAATAAAAAAAACATAAAAAGTAACCATAAAAAAATAAAAAACTTTGTACAACTTAAAACCAAAGTGCATTTTCATTTCGTTGTAATTGTTAAAAAGCTTCCCACGAAAATTTTCACATTAAGCCAACGAGAAAATATTTTACCTTTTAACCTTTTTGCTACAGTGAAAACAAACTTCAAAAGCAGAGTTTAAATAATGCATAAATCTGGATAATTTGCTGGAATCAAATGCCATCTTTTCCATACAATCAATTACATTCAACAGAAATATTTCTTTTTCGTTCTACCTCATGAATATCGGTCGATAATAAATGGCGAACAATTTTATAAATCACTCGTTCTATATCTAAAGCGCACTTTATTAAATGAAATTAAAATTTATTTTCCATTTCTATAATTTGATATTATAAGGTAGAACGTTTTATTGAAATTAAATGAGCTTCCAATTACAAACTTTAAATAATATTGGGTTACTTACAAATTGTTATAAATTGTTTACGATATTTCTCCATCAAAACATTCAAATCTGTGTTACTTTAGAAAGCTCAACACATAGATGGTGTAAGTTATCAAATTTTATATAGGTATACATTAAAAACAAATTTATTATGTAAGTTCTTAATGTTACAGGTTCGTTAAATATTAATAATACATACTTGAAAAAACATCAGTACAATCTAAGTATTTTTATTGCCGTATTGTATTGGTTTATACAAGAGTCAATTCACATATAAAATCCATCATGTATAAATACGAGTAGAGCCTTTGGCCAGACCAAATGTCTAAATTATCAATTGTTATTAACTTCAACTTTATTAAGGGGTGAATTACCCTTGTTTTAACGTTACCCCGAGCGAACGAGCGATATTCCTTTTCAATTTCCAAACACTTAATTGGTAAATAAATATGTTACTTCTAAGTGCGTATTACACAGAAATTCTTTTAGAACAGAGTGTATTGTTTGTGAAAAATACAATCAAATAGCGCTTAAACAAGAATTCAAAGAATCTGATTATTGAAATTCTATTACATATTCCGATTGAACCAGTACTGTTTGGTATTTATTTTTGATTTAGCCCAATTAGTGGCGAGGGAAGGTCGAATTGAATTACACGTGTATAGTCTGCTAGTCACATATCTACCAGCACGTTATTTTGCCATTTAACTTGATATTCAATTAATCTTTATATCCGCATTTTTAATGAAGATCGATTTCTGATAAAAAAATCCCAGTAGTATCTTGAGCTTGTATATCAATCAACAGGGCGATAATACTATCACCAAAGAACTTTCACTCACGTACTCTCTCCTTATTGCATATTTTCTAATATGTATAGAAACAAATATCTAGATTAGTACGGATGAGTACTATATGTGTATGCTACACATATAGTGTTGTTACACCACGATTTCAAGAACAAACTTTTATTAACAAAACTCTCTAAATTATCAGTAAATTCACAAAGACAATAATTGAGGTACGACACGTATCTCGTTCGCTTCAGGAATGTGTCTGTCGTTGACCCGTTCCTTCTCGATTCTCGCCGTGTTGTTCGACTCCTCTACGATACCACCTTATGACGCATGCGCGTCTACTTTAACGCCTTGAATGTGGATGTCGCCACTTATGGCATTCTCCGTATTAATCCGGACCGCCAAGAGTTGTTATAAGCCAATCCGGCAACCAACTCACCGCCTTGAAGTTTATTTCGTAACAGTAGGTATATATAAGAATACATATACATATTTAGAGTGATAGAAGATAGAACTTAAGCTTCCCGTTCGATTATCTTGAAAATGAATAAAGGCATTTCAATGAAAATATCGCAATATAGGTTTTTGAGGATGTTACTCTGATAAGCCTACTCCGAATATTGGGGCACATCCGGTTATACCGGAAGTCAACTCCAATATCGTTATTTTAAATGAAACACCCTATATTTTATTTATTACATAGGTATTTGGATTCTACGCAAAATTTTAATATCCGTTTATGTAGGGTACTATGTGTCTAAAGTTAATACTTTCTGAGAAAAAATTACTCTATTTCATTACTTTATTTTTTTTATTATATATTTTTTTAGTATTCTGTAGTTATATGTTCTAAATATTTTTCGCATACACATAGGTATGTATAGTACTCCGACTTCGTACTAAACTACATTGTTCCATACGTACAAGAAAATATGTTAAAATGTATTAGATTTCTAGTAATATATAGGGTTTCGTTCAAGAATGTTTGTGGTTTGTGCAACAATTAAAATATTGTTCAAACAATGATATTTGATTATTGCAGAACCACAAACATTCGTGAACGCAAATTTACCATGCAATTTTCTCTGTGATTGATATGCTATGCTATAATACTTGGTCTATATACCGTACGTGTATTTATATTGACAATATAGCTGCCGTGATTCCCCATGTTTGTAATAAGAATTACGTACTTAAAGATTAATCTGCATGCTAGAATGGTGTATACATATAATAATAAAAATTAAATAATGTAATCAATACTCACATTATATTATTAATATTTGTCAATGTTCAAGTTACTTTTTGCTGATGCTAATATTTTGTTTACGTATAATATAGGTAGGTGTAGGTACATATATAAATGGTAAATGCACACACGATACAACAAAACAACAACTTTAAAAACAATGACGACAACAAACGTTTTATTGAATGTCAACACTTTAGCAGTTAGCACTTTATTTAGTTTCGGCGGTATCTACAGAAATTCAAGGAGTAGGTACCTACACGTTGTAACAGTACACAAAATTATAAAATACAGGGAAGTACGACCCGGTTCTGAGTGGAGAAGACCACAATCTGTAATTAATTATAAAAAAATACGTTAGTTTACATCGATTTAACCACAATTGTACCAACAAAGAAATCATATTGAAATTACCCAATTAGCAAAGTAGACTTTATGGACTGTTTCTTATAATATTTAAACTTTAATAATCAACATTTCTTCAATTTCATCTAATTAGTCCAACATGTCTACAGACAATTGAATATTTACTTTAATAACTAAAAATGCGCATGCATCGGTTTGTAAACAGCAATGAGAGGACCTCGCCAAGATTCCCTTATGGCATAATGAGGAACTCTACTTATGGTTCCCCAATCCCCTCCAACATCTTGATGGGTGTCGACGTCCCAATGGTGGACAGGTAACACATCAGGAAGCACGGGCAGTGCCTAGCATTCTTATACTCAGGAGGATATACTTTAAACATTAAATTTAAAAAAATTAACATACCAAAACTAAGTGAGAAAACGTACTCACCAAATATATTGCAATATTTGAAGTAACTTGTACCAAACACAAAATTGATAGTAACACAATAACTAATTTGAATAAAAAATCTATTTAGCCGACTGAAAGTCTCAAATTAATGAAGTGATAAATGCACTTTGTGAGTGTATGTGCACGTTGATCTTCAACACTAGATGCACATTCATTTAACACGTGTACAAATAGTTTTGCTGATCAAAGAATCCCCTGGACCAGACTGCGTATCTTTACAAAGTGTAGGTACCTACATCAAAATACGCGATTATACATATTTCCACCAGGGTTTACACTTTGTTAAAAGTTACAAAGAAAAATAAATATTTCCAAAATAAACAAGTTAAAAATTGCAGTTCAAACTTCTAATCTACTAAATATGCAAAGGAAGTATTCAATTAGATCGTCCTTACCTTCGGGTTTCGAACTACATTGAGTAAGTTAGTGAATTTAAATGGCGATCTGTCTGTCCCTGGATCCCTTTTCCTTTTACTTAAAGTATACAAAGTGGCATTTGACCAAAATGACTTTGGGTATAGATACATGACTTTATGTTTATTATTATAATATTTATGTAGTAGAATTTGTTGGGATTAAAGAGTAACTGAAAAAATTTGGGAATAGTGCTATAGATTGCAATAGATATATTTGATTTAGAGAAAATGTCACGATAAAATATTGGTGAGATGGGTTAACCCCCGGATGGCACTCTGATTCAATTAAGTGGGTAAAAATGTAAACTAGTAAATATGATGAAACTGGTCAGCTCCACCTCGTATATTATATATTTTCACATTTGCTCCATATCTTAGAATTACAAAACGATCTTGGAAGAATACCTAAAATGGATTTAAGCCGAAACACAAATTTTCAGTTTAACGAATGAATATACTTGAAGAATATATGCTGCGCAACACAAAAAGAGTACCTTGCTCGTCAATAAAAAGAAATTTGTTATTCTAAATTTTTAGAAATCTTTTACACATTGCTTACTTATTTAGTCACTTATTAAGAGCCTCATACTTATTGTACACATATATTTTTAACTTAGACTCACATTAGATTTATACTGATTAACTTAACACCATTATTGATAAATATTTGAATCGATCGGTACTACTTTCTTTATATCAATCTTAACTTCGCTAAATTCTAAACCTGAATTTCATCATAGTAATTAAATTACCTATTTTTTATCGTGTGTTAATTCAATAAACAAGAAAACTTACAAACTGTATCTGTCGTGTTGCCTTTTTCATCTGAACAACCAATCACCTTTTAAGAATAAAGACGAACTTAAGTGTTTTACACTCTAAGTTTCTTTATTGATCGCAAAGTAGAGTACCAGCCAGAAGAAATCTACATTCAACCCGTTCAACATAACAAAGTCTCCTTAATCATTATTGTTTTGTGTTATGTTCAGTAACTGGTTAGTGCTAAGCTACACACACACGTCAACACAATACACATATATAAACATTACACATCACATTCTCTATACTTCATTTCATGAGAGAATGTATCACCATTTGAAAGGACTTATTATTTTTTCTCTAAATTAACGAATAATTCATTTTCGTTATTCACCCTCAGCCATTCATATACCTATTAGGTATCCAACAAAGTAACTTTTCCCTAAAAGGATAATTTCTTTTTTTATGTTCTGTACCGCGTGAACCGTATATATAAGTTATATTGTAAAAATAGCAAATAATGCTGTATTTTTAAAGAAAGAATGTTTTAATTTTAATTATGAACGCTTAATCCTTTTAACTGACATCAAAAAATTTGGGCTGTATGATTTGGCCTATTTGCGGAAATATGATTGGCTGTTGCGAAAATTGTAGCGAGGGCTTACAGCAATGTTACAAAAAATGAACTATAGTATGAAACTTTAAATGAAACCCTTCTTTATTAGAAAATATGTTACTTGATCATAGTGTAAATCTGTACAATTGTAAGTACATACGAAATATGGGGTGCTATTTTTTTCAGAATTTTAATAAGCATGGGTCAAATGTGCAATAAATAAGTTTGTAGGTACTCTAACTATAGATGTCTGAGAAAAAAAATGATTTTTAAACAAAGAACAAAGGAGAATGATAATGGTAATAAACAAACACCATAAACTGATTTAAATATAAAATATGTTTAATTCGATGAAAACCACAAACAGACATTTGGGAAAAGCGTCACGAACTAGAATCCGATAACAAATAAAATATAGTCCGGACGTGGCGACCCAAGTCATAACTCATACATGTACAAGTCTACGTGGGAAATATGGATACTTAAGACCATTCTAAATTGCATATTCTGATTTTTACATTTTCTGCATTCGTTTATACTTCCACATCTATCATTTTTGTTGAGTATTGTTTAAACTTTATAAGATTTGTTGCTGGTCTACAGCAGATTATCTAGAAAAATGGCCTTTATAAAATGTGACCATATATCTGGAAATGGTTTCTTTTGTGTTAGATGTAGGTATTACATTTAACACATAGTTTAGCATACATAACTAGGTTTTAATAGAACGACTTTTGTCAAGTTTTTAATTATTTACAGTTTAACAAGAAATACTTAAGATACAAATGAAATAGTTGAAATTCTCTAGTTGCAACATTTAGCAAGTTACCCAAAATTTTAATTAAACAGCCATATTGGAATTTAAAATGTTATAGAGAAAAAAATGTTGTGATGCTGCTAGTTTGGATAAGAAAAACCCCATAATAGCATAAGAAGACATAGACGTAACAATAGAGATGCAGTCATGTGTCAAACTACTGCTCAGAATGAATTATTATTCAAATCCTCTGCTAGACTAATTGCAGTAAACAAGAAACGGGCAGCAAAGACCCGAGAATCTCGCACAATACTAAAAGTCGTCCAAGAATAAATTACAAGCAAACTTGTTTTACTTCGTTCCTTGCATACTAAATCTTACTTGAATAAACATATTACCCACAATCAAACTTGGATATATAATTGCAAATTTTAGAAGCTTTGATATAACATAAATACGTTTTATTATAACTATATACCCAGTCCCACATTCATCTGGGAAAAGGCCCCGAAACTTAGAGACATATGACACATCTTTTATAATCTGTACACCGAAATTAAAAAGTTTTTGAAGAACATGGATGAAATGAAGTGTCATGATTGTGAAATTATTTATTCAAAATTCCGATATTATTCTAATATTGTTTAGAATACCTACAATACCATCCACTTTCTTCATTAAATAGGATGGTAACAAAGGATAAAAAGTGTAGGTATTATGAGATTCTTGTAAAGGATACCTAAATAATGGTTGTAATTCATCCATGATTTAGAATAATTTCGATGAAGAAAAATGAAATGTAAAACCATTTTTCCCTGAAGAATTAAATAGGTATTTTAATTTTTTGAATATTGATTGTTGGATTTTTTTTTATTAAGATGTAAATGTTAATAGTAAGATCTAATATTGTAATTTATTTTGGGGCATTAAACTGAGGGGTACACACTAACTCGTCACCAGACTTAATCCCTTTCAAGCAAGATACACTAACTCGTCACCGGCCGATTTCAGGTAATTTTCTAAGGACCTTTCGGAGACACACTAACTGGTCACTTGGGCTACTTAGGTATAATTAGTTAATTCTAAGAATCGTATCCCATTACTCCTATATAACTATGAATTTTATTGGACATATTCTCATTCTAATATACCATTCTCGACCGTGTTAGAACATATTATCAGAACGATTTTTATAAGTGCAATTGATGTGGAAGTAGAGTTTGTTGAGAGCCAAAGAGGTCATCAGATTAATTGGGTAAAATTATTTACCTTCTTTGTATAGATACTGTATGTTCATTATATGTATACTACAAAATATATGTATATTTTTTTGAAAAAAACATATTGTCTTTTCTTATTTTACTTTAAATTTTATATCTTCATACCCAAAGATATTTAAAAGGATTAAAAATTGGGTGACCAGTTAATCCGTCCCGGTGACGAGTTGATGCATCTCACTAAGGTCTCGGTGACGAGTTGATGTGTTTCGGGTACCTCTAAATTTTTACAAGGGATTACCAGTGACGAGTTGATGTGCGCCCAAACTGAGAAACCTGAGAAACCTAATTAGTAAACTTGTGCCTTTAAATAAAAATTGCAAAGATATTCATGATATGAATATCAAGCCCAGGTTATCTACTCATTCCTATTAAAATAATACTTTGCATAAATCAGATAGATATATATGTCGCTAAATTTACTTTAGAAATATATTTACACTCTACAGAAACTATAAACGCGATGTCTTATCTGAGCGTGTTTGGTAAGATAGAAAGGATTACACATGGGATTATCCTTACATATGGACTCTCCCATACTAATTCCTTATATGTAGCCAGGATTTCTATCTTCAGTACTCTATGATTTCAATTATTGTGATTATGTAATATGAAAACACTCTAATAGCTTGCCTAGAAAATCTAAATAAAGTTGGGCATACTTAATCTCTAATAAAGTATTTGAGTTTGAATCTAAATAAATATATATAGGATATAAAAACAGCTGATTCTCATGTAATTATGCAATATTAGAATGGTTTCCTTAATCGAATTAGTCAATAAAAGTCTATTATTAATAAAATCTCCATGCTCCAATATCTATTTGTTTTTGCAGTTTTCTGAAACATAATTCATCATTATTCACAATTGTCATTTTTCGAGTCTTTCTAGTACCTACTGTTACCCATCAAGACTGGTAATTAAACAGCAACAGCTTAGCTGGGTTGAATTGAATTATCAATTGAAAGTAGGCCATTTCACTCAAAAAGTAAAAATGGAATCATAAATTATTCTCTCGTTTTTACTAACAAATACACTTTTGAACCTACAAAATTGACCAAAAAAAGACATAGACTCGAATATTTATGAAATCCCCTACTGACCTTTTTTTAGAACTTTTTGACAATTTAACTTAGAACTAATACCAACGGCTAATTCGAAGCCTTTCTATTTAAAGAAAGTTGAACCCACAAAGTCAAGTAAACATATCCAAACATATTTTATTTTACCTGTCGAACTCATATTGAAACAACTGGCTATTCTGTTCCCTAGACAAAAGAAAAGTATCTACTACCAAACATAAATTTCCGTCAAAAACTTTTGTTAAGTGAAACATTATCTCTACATGGCAAAGTATCTCAATAATTTCTTGGAAATCGATCTATACAAAATATATCGAATATGAGGTCCACTGTTTCGGGAACATTTTCGTCGAAAGGTGTACCGAATGTACCGAATAAGAATTACCAACAGTTCGGCAAGGAAGATATTAATTGTTCATTTAAAGTATAAGTCTTATTTTCTACATGATGCGATTCGTTTAATTTTATTACGATTCACAATAGACGTAGATTGGTATGTATATTTGCGTTCACGAATGTTTGTGGTTCTGCAACAATCAAAAATATTGTTGAAACAATGATATTTGATTGTTGCCGAACCACAAACATTCGTGAACGGAACCCTATGTACCTACTTTATAATTAAGAAATGCCCGTTTTTTTCATTATTTTTTCATTATTTCAATTTGATATAACACTACACCGCCAAAGCATTAATATTTTAAAAATGGCCAAGACACGTTAGTGGACTACAGTCAAAAAGAACGTTATTAGTTGGCGTTACAAAACTTTATTTTTAAATAGAAAATTTTAATCAAACAACATATAAATAAAAAGATATACATATGTGTTTGGTGCAACGGCCATATAGAGCGGCATTGAAACATACAGACCCGGTTTTGAATGAAGATCACCACATATCTGTAATTAAAATATAAAAAGTACCTATTACGTTAGTTTATTTAGACTTTATATTGACTAACGTATTTATACAGGGTGTAAACGACGCGACAACTTGCATGAAATTGGGTTATGAGGATTATGAAACTAGACCCTAAATAAAGTAGTGTTTCATTCATAAAAATTTTTTACGGGTCATAAAAACTAATTTTCAATTTCAAGATTCAAATTTTGTTAGCAATTGCGATATGGCAACACAGCAGATTGGCTCCGCCTCAGACCGGCCTCAGACAATCTCAACAATATACTAAACAAGTGTGTTTGAAAAAGATAAATTTCTACAAACCTTATGTTAGTTGCATAGTTTGAATTTAAAAATATACATTCTACATTTGAAATTTTAAAGGTAGAAATAGTTATTTAAAAACTGTTTAAAAGGTTGATTTTCGTAAATCAATTGATAATCTACCATTTAAGCTCAATTTATCTGTTAGGCCATAAGTCTTCGCAGAATTTTTAAATTTAAAATTCAGATATACAAGCTAACTGAAATCATTTCGTATAGCCAGTCACAGCTTCCATTATTTTCGCTCCCCTAAATTCTACATTCATATAGAAGATATGATTGTAATATGTGTGACAAAGATTTCCGATGCGATGGATAGTCGAATATGGTCCCAGCGTTGCCGCTTAGTGAATTGCTAACAAAATTGAAAAAGTATAGGGATACGCACTTAGAAAATTGGCATTTTCTCGCTTATTATTGAGATTTAAGAAAAATAAAAAAATATGTGTCTAATGAATTTTCATTCTCTATCGACCCACATAGTTCAAATTTAAATCCCCATAGCATGCAAGTTGTCCAATGGACAACATAATTTGAACATAATTTTAACAGTAGATTCTCCTCATCGTCATCATACTGAGTCAGAAAAACCATATAAACATTATTCACAAATCCATCATGGCCATCAACTTCTTCAGGAAGCCAAAAAATATAATATCAAAAATATATAAGTATCGTCTTAAATGCCCTATCAGGACCATAAAATAATTTTTTTAGATTTTTTGGATCATTAACTTTGGAGTAATGGGCCATCGATTTCGAGATTCGCGATTCAAATTTAGACGCGTAGTGTCTATTTTTATACTATAAGTTCACCAATTTTTTGACAAGCACCAATCAAAAATTTAAAATAGAACTTAGAGTAGTATAAAAATGGGCACTACGTGGTGCCACTATAGTTAATTTGAATTGCGAATAGTTTCCAAATATCGGGACGACATGTAACAAATTTGCGTTTTACTCGAAAACGGTTAGTTGCATGAAAAAAATACAACTGGACAAAAAGTTTCTAAATAAAATAAGCTATGAAATGAAGCTATCATATTAGGGATTTGAGCGCCCCCAGGAAATGTGCAACTGTTAAATGGGACCCCTTCGTTGAAAAACCATGTAGGGGCGGCTAATTTTTCTGTAACTCTACATAAACATTATCCACTATAGTTATAGTAGATCAATGTGTACAGCAAATTTGCTGGTTTTAGCAAATTGCATTTGTGAATAATGTTTATATGGTTTATATTCTAACGGAATATGATGAGGAGAATCTACATTCTATTAAAATTTTGCTAAATTGGTCTGGTCGTTACCCTGCTGATGTATATTTAATAATTATGATTCAAATAAAACAAATTGCATTATTGGAAATGACAAATGAAAAGTGTAGATAGTATTATGGACCGCCTTTTATTTTTATATCTTCAATAACTTTAATGAGTTCAATTTCATCTTTATAGTGCAACAAATCCACTTTTAAAAATTTGGAATGCGCTGACATAGCTTAGCATTACATCAACGAAAAAACCTTACTATTTTCCCTAATGGCTTAACGAGGAACTCTCTTTCTGGACACACTAACGTCTTAATGCGTCTTGTTGGCGTCCCAACGATGTATAGGTTATCCCGTAGGATGCATGGACAATTCGACTAATAGCCCCACTCAGGAGGTACCAGTCTATTCATCATGAACACCAAAACTTGCCACTCTATATTAGAAATGCATGCTATATGATATGCTTATTATTCGAATATAGCGCTCAAATTTTCTGATATGTCGACAATAATTAATAAACATAATTGTCAAATATTGCAATTCCAATAGATGCATATCAAAATCATTTAAAGAATTTCTTTCTATGCAAAATCATCATTTTATCTTAACTAACAACAATAAAATAATAAAATAATAAACATAAACAAGTGAAATAAACTAAATACTCACCAAATTTTGTAATTGTTGAATAAAGAACAAATGCACAAATTACTAATGTACCACTTAGGCCCCGTTCAGAGGACTTCGAATGGTCGCTGGAGAAGGCAAATCGACGAACGTGTTGTACTCCACTTTGTCGCTGTCGCCATATTTTGCTGTCGTCGTGGAGTTTGGCAATTACAACTACACCATAAGAATAAATACAATCTTGTGTAGAATTTTTTTAAAATTTTAACATTTTTTCATTATCTACCATAAATAGCAAGTGATGGGAAGTGTCGCCAGCGACGATACAAAACTCTCTGAACGAGGCTTTACCGGTAAATACTTAAAGTAAATGTACCTACAGAAAAAACACAACACAAGAGTGTGGTCACTGTGAATGTCTAAAAACTGCAATTGTGTGACAAATACGTTTCAATGAACTAAAATGCGCACGTCGATCTTCAACATAAACCCTATAAACACTAGCCCCAATATTTTGCTGACCTGAAGAATCAGGATCGGGCTGTGTATCTTTACAATAATATACTTTTATTCTCAATCAGACTGTAATTACGACATTTTTAACCTATTTTGGAGGTCGACAGGTGTCAATTGCTGACTTCGTGAATCAACAACATTACCTACCCGGTGGTTGCCCGGGAGAGCGGCAAGAAAGTATATTTTTAACTTCGTAATTTCATGGCCCGTTCGCAACGATTAAACAAGTTGTTAACAACCAAATAATTTATAAAATGCCAATGACAACGGCTGGAAAGTGTTTACATTTATTATGTCAATTTTTGATTGACAAGAAATTTTGTCGAAATTTTGCATATGAAATATGCACATTTTTAAGATTTCCGTGTCTGATTGGGAATAAAATAGTATACATACCTCGGTCAAAGGGCATTCCTGTCTCGAGAAATTGCCCACTTCGGCCTACAGTCTCAGTGGTCAAACTTTTCTCTCGACAGTAATGCTGCCCTTTCGGCCTCGGTATGTAATCTACTATTACTTGTCATATATGATTTAAATAATGAAGAAAAAGTATTCGAAATTGAAAAATCGATTTCCAGAGATTCAAAGAGTAGCAGTTTTTTACTGGTACGTATATTTTTCTCAGATTTTTTAATAGAATAATAAGTGACATGAATGTTCCTGAAATTTTCCACCACCACAGGGGTCGTCTGCTGCGACCTTAAATAGATATAGGTAACTGCGTGAATTTGAAACATAAGAATTGTATGCAATTTAGAATAAAGTCTGATTTATATGCAGTGGTCTTGTAATTCATTCCTATAATTGCGAAAGTTGACGCTTTAGTGAATCTCAAGATTCCGTCTCATTTCGCCTCAATTTCTTTGTCATGGTTCTCATTTTTTAGTGTAGACAGTGCTGCCAACTTTCCAAGAAGTGCAGTAAAAAACTTTGTCCTTTGGGAACAAGAACCATGTAGAAATAAACCATGATTCCTCGTTTCTACTTTTAAACAAAAGGGTAGCTCTCATCTAATTCGATTCCTTAAAGCTAAAAAACTTTACTGATTTTTCAATAAAAGTATATTATTTTAAACTTGAGAAGAGGAACAACATCCAACACGAGATTACAAATAGATTATTTTTCTATCTTCCTATTTATTCACAGCAAAGTTCAAATTCAATTACTCTACTTTTGTAGCACAAAACGAAATTTGTATGTCAATAAAACGACGTTGAAAAAAAACTGTTATAGAAATCGCACCACCAAGCAGCATCTAGAGAATAATTGGTACAAATTTAAATGTGAACATGTAAAATAACATCAATGAAACCAAGCAGAAAATCAAGCAGTTACTGAAATGAAGCCACTGGAGAATAGGGAGGTTTCGGTTACACAAGTGACTTTCCACTTTCCGTTAGGTGCCTTTTTGAATTCGCATAATACAAACGGATACCGAATTTAAGCTTTTATTGTTTTCTAAGTTGATACCACAACTTCCTTTATATTTAGCACTCTTGTCCCCATAAAGAACTTATATTAGTGTTCTGTATTATAAAGCTTTTTAATCACCAAAATGTTCAGATATATTTTTTGCAACAATTTTTGCTGTTTGCCAATCAAATTCAATATCGAAAAACTGTCATTGCAAACTGCAACGCGACACAATTAATCAATTGACCTGGAATAACAATTGAACAAGTAATTTACCTAATAGCAATTGAACTAAGTACTTTTAACTAAATTATGGGCAACAGAAACCTAACAATAAACCGAATTTTTTTCAAATAAAATGCAATTAAGATCACTGATGTTTAATTTTATATGTTTGTCCATTGTGTTAAAAAACACAATTAATAAAAAATAATTACCTAATGTGTGAACTGGAACAAAAAACTGCAAAACAGTATACATACATCACATTATTTTGTTAAGATGAATATTTTATTCAGTCGCCAGAAATAACTTACACACAGTTGTGGTTAACGTAATGAATGCCAATCAACTTCGCTTTGCTTTTTACATTAAAACTCTTCGTTAATTTCTAAATTAGCATAGTGTGCAATAATAATTTGTTTGGCGAAGTGTGTGTGTTTTTCGCATTATTGTTGGTCTAATGTACCTACAACCAGTTATGCATAGAGTAATTTTTATGACAAACAATTTAACCCATTTAACTTTTCGAAAGTTTACTAAAAACTATGGTTCTTCCAAAAATTTTCTACTTACCTATTAATTTTTCTTCTTTATTATTTATGCCTCAGATGAAGTAAAATATAGAAGAGAAGTTATCTAACTAATACAGACAGGCATTAATAATTTTTGTGTACGTTTACTTTAACAAATATTTCAATTTCAATAATACGCTAATCGCTTTACCTACCGTTCAGGAGCGATTGTCTATGGTAGATTCGTTTGCAATGAACCACTGAAACTAAGCTGGCACACTTCATGCGCCATGATGCTTAATCCTGGATTTATTCTCTTAGGTTATCTAAGCCGTATATCTCTTCTCCAGGACCGCGGTCTGCCGAGGCATACTAATAGTAAACCTACAGATTGTACTGATAAATAGATACCACAGCCAATGTTCGCTATTTATGAGCGGATTTCACACTAACACGAGTCGTTCGCAAATTCAAGACGACCTATAGTTATTCTAATGCAGTTTATAATCGTGGTGTTGCCACAAAGGATCTTCCTATTTATTTATGTTAATGGCATATCTGCGAAACTATAATCTAAATCTAATCAACAGCTATGCAGATGACATCAAACGTTCATATTTAGTGTTGTCCAAAACAAGAAGGTTTGTTTGATATCGTATTAAATTATGTCTTCGCGTACATACATATTTGTTGAAGGAAAATTAATAATCAACTCAAGTACGGTAATAATAAATAGTCGATCTGTTTGCGAATCCAAACTCGAACTGATTAATTTTAGAACAAATGAAAAAAAAAACAGTTATGAAAAAAGTATGTCCTAGATAAAACATAATACAAGAGAGATACAAAATTTATTGCAGACCATAGAGTAAATAATAAATGGACTCTGCACAATAGTAACAATAATGTACACCTACACTTACTCGACACTATAACATTCTTCATATTGTAGAAATCCCGCACAATGTTTATTCTGTAATAGGAGAGGACAATAGAAAATATATACCTATGTTAGTACTAATAGTTAAAAAGGGAATCATTTATAATCTCACGTTTGACTTTTTAGCTAAATTTTCATATAGAAATGGAAAATATAGAGCGACAAGAACGTTGATTACATGTTCCTTGTTTGCATTTGAATATGTTGCTGTATTGGAAGCCTTCCCAGAAAATGAATTATTTGCGAAAACAATAAAAATAGATAATTGAGAAATATTATGGATTTATAAATTGCAAAGACCACTTACTAATTTAAAATAAAACACAAAAAATGTATAATTTCCATGCTTTTAGTATATTATATTATAAACAACTTGCATTTTTTTACTTTCACTCACTAGAGAATGAACACATAAAATGAATGCAAGCCCATCAAAATGTGAAAAGTTCCTACATTACTACTCTTAAAGGCACCTAGGGGTGAAAAATTGTCCTGGTTACAACCACTAGTGTCATGGGAGTTGTAGGGAAAATACAATTTCAGCATATTATTATACTTATTTCTAGAAAACGTCCTGTATTTTAAAAGCGGCATTATTTTATATATTCTGTATACATTATGTATAGACACCCATATACATATATACCTATACATGTACGTACATATGTAGGTATAGGTACATATTTACAATATTAAAAGAAGTAGTTTCGTACAATTTCTCAACTCGAATCGAATCAATATGGGTAGGTATTTATTATTGATTTTATTTGACATTTTAAAATGTCAGCAAATATATGAATGATACGTGGATGTGCATATAAAAATGGTAATTTAGTTTAGTGGAAATTCAATAAAATGATAAAAGTTCATATGAGAATATTGTCCATTTTTGAACATACAATGCTAACATTGTTACTGGAGTATTTTACCTTGGTGTGGGTACCTATACTAGTTAATTTTTTACCTGAACTAAAATTTATCCTTT
This sequence comes from Silvanus unidentatus, assembly GCA_963930825.1. Taxonomy (NCBI): domain Eukaryota; kingdom Metazoa; phylum Arthropoda; class Insecta; order Coleoptera; family Silvanidae; genus Silvanus; species Silvanus unidentatus. The sequence goes on from OZ005760.1 coordinate 18,772,993, forward strand.
TTCGATGGCTGACTACAGCTTGTTGTTGCTTTTTTACTAGTGATATAACATAACTTGACGAGAATTATAAAAAAAAACGGGTCTCATTGGAAATAATAAAAAAAGATTAAGTAGAGTTTCCTAAGAAAAATGACAAAAATAATACGAGCCCTGTTATAGGCGACACTGATCTGTTACATTTCCCGAAGGAATCGTAGTTGAAGTCTCAAGCGACGGATTTCATTTACATCTGGAACAGATTTACATTCACACCGACCTGGATTGTGAAATATTCAGCGGGTTTTTACATCTGGCATGTCAGCTAATGGGATCCGAGTAATGTCAATGAATTCTAAGTTTATTCGATTATAACAACTTGAGATTCTATTAGGCCACGAAAAATGCAAAATTCTGCCATTAAAAGGTAACCGAAAAAAGATTTTGTAATAAGTTTTGGGAACACTTTTAACTTATTACCAAGAGATATTCATATTCTTTCGCAACAGTTTTTGCATTCGTGCAACGTTGAATAATTGATATTCCGCAGAAATTGAAACTGATTAGAACATTCACTAATAGAATTCGAAATAAGCACAATTGGAAGAATCAAGCTTAGGGCAATAGGTAAGATTACTAAATTTATTGAACCTCAACAAAAAAATTCTCTACTGAAGTGTAACGCACATTTTGCATAAAGCTAACCAAGCTGATTGAAGATTTTTCGAGACGTAATATTGCCAACAATGAATTTAGTAATCATTTGAATAACTATAGAAATCAAAATTTAACAGCAATTTTCTAGACTGAACGATAAGTTAGGTTCACTGAAGTGTTCAGTATGCGTTGGGAATTTTCAGTGATGGCGTTGAATACTGATTGAACTTTTTATTTTTAATCTGCAAGTCTCTGCTATGGGGCGTATCAATGTTTCATGGCGTCAATTTAAAATAATATTCGTAATGGATCAAAAGTTTGGCAGTGTGCATTCACATATTGATGATATTCATTTTATTGAAAAAGTTTTAAGTCCTGGTAAGGGAATTCATTTACTGCAGCTGAAAAACTTAAAAGGCAAGGTATAATAAAAATTTAGAAACGCATTTTACATTAATTACGATTTTCGCTTGATTTTGATTGTCCGATAGAAATAATAAAGCCAGAATTTCAAAATAACTTTGCTTTTGTGGGCATAATCATCGCTCCAATGTTAATAAAAATTAATTGTATAATATCTAACAATATAAAAGCGAAAATAAGACTGGAAATAAGAATAAGAAAAGGGTGTTCAATTCTCTTCATATTCTTAATTATAACTTGAAGCAAATTATAATATAATACGCCATTTATTTGCCTGTTAGCTTTTAGTAAAACATTCATATTATAACGCTATTATAAAACATTTTCTAGGGTTGAAAGTCTACCCCCCAATTTCAAGTTTAACCATTATAATTCCGAAACACTGCATTTCATTCTACTAAGTTAACAAAGTGCAAAGTTACGCAATCAAACTCAGATCGTATTGCTCATTGCAGATGTCTGAGAGGAAAGTCTTGTTGTCTTTTACGTAGACTCATGCTAATGTATTTGAACCTTAACTCTTTTTGTTAACAGTATACTTAATAAATGTTCGTAGTACTTGGATACTAATTTCTAAATGGATTTATTTAATTAATAACATATACATATGTATACATATGTAGCTAAAGAATACGACTTTGTGGTTGAAACAGAATTATTAATAAAGTCTTTGCCTGTCTCGAGTCATATAGGTACTCCCACATAGGGTCATCTAAATGCTTACAAACGCCTGCTTTTACCAGTGAAATATTTATATCGTCTTTCGGCGTATTATTATAAATAAATTAATAAATATATACAAGTATAGGTATATATAACTCAAAAAATATATACCTAAATGGATAATTTATATTTAAATAAATATCAAACAGCCAAGATGTAAATGCTATTTTATATGGATAATGTTAAATCATTGTGTATCTTACATTCTAAATCAAAAATTTACTTAACATTTTAATAACGTAGACAAACAAATTTGAATTTAATCAAAATATAAGCACACAATTCATTTAAAAAAATATACCTACATTTGTATATTTTGATACATAGGTATTAATAATTATAAGTAATGTGGATAAGAATAAAATATTAATTAAGCTATACCTAATACGTACATATAGCTTAGCTGTGTATATACTGATGTGACACAGGATCAACGGTGTGTGACAATATTGTGTTTAACGTTTAGAAAATTAAAAAATTTGATTTAAATGTGATTTCAAAGAAAAAAATATGCTCACATATTGCCAAAAGCCACTTCTTCAGGATTTATGGTTTGAAGAGTTTGCCGTTTTCAGTAAAATTAATGGTGAAAGATTGAACTGTAATGCAACACCATCCTGAAACTTGTTTTTTTTTTATCGGTCATCTTTTATTATTTGAATTGAGGATTCTTGCTGGGTTGATCTTTATAGTCTTCCATATAATTTTTTCTTTCTAATACAGTTTTCAACAAATCATACTATAATACATAAATGTATACAAACATGAGAGGGGCTACATTTGGATAACTCTACACGCAAACCATGTTATCTATTTAATATATTGATGTTGATAATTTCCACTTTTGGCGTCATTATAAATTCATAACAACAAAACCATAAAACGATTCATGAAAATTAAAGCGTTTCCATAACATTCAATGTAACTAGAATAAAAATTTAATGATGGAACATTATTATAAATAATGTGCTATATTTTCATACGTCCTCCCAACGCTTATGATGGGTAGGTGCATGCAGAATTATTATTTCATTAATATTTACGTAACCATATTCCTTCCATCTTTTTAATAATTGATCTGTAAAGTTATCAATAAAAAAACAATAATTGCATTTTTCTGCAATACTACTAAAACCGACTATTTCCTTTGCTAAGGCTTTATTTACTTCGTTTACAAAACTGATAATTTCACGTTTACAAACTATAATGATAGTCAACAATTTTACTACAATTTTGAACAATATATGCGCACCGTTAACAATAAAGTTTGTGTCAATTCTTTCGTTTTAGCTATTAGCTATTAACTGACTTTTTTTTGCCCCAAAAATATTTCTTGTCGTACAGAAGAGGAACACGTCATGAACAAAAAATTAACAAATCAAAAAAATGAGACAAAGACAAAATAAATAATTTTACAACACCATATTTTGCAACTCAATTTCCGCATCGTCAACCAATAATACCTATTCACTTGGTGTGATTTTTAGCTCAAATTTTTTTATCACTTATTGCACCTTTGTCACTAGTTAAAAATGAAATTAGTTTAGGTTATAAAATTAATTGGTTGTATACTGAATTGTGTTTGTTTTTACTTCATTGTTTAGACAAATGAATTCAATCAAGATTCAAGAAATAGGTAACTCTAAATGAATGGGGTGGTTGGAAAATATGGTTAACTGTTATTATTGTTATATTTTGCTCTATCTACAGAACATATCAATATTTTACGATATCCATCACCAGCTTTTACTATGTACATGACCCTAGGTGCCATATACATTACATAGTTATATAAAATATCCAGTGTGAAAGGTAGGTAAATAACCATTCACGTTACCTTAAATTGCGGCACTTTCGGCACTGCGGCAGATAAACTCTATTCTACAGTTCAATGTAGAACACCTTAGGTATTTTGTTTTATGCTAGGAGTAAGAAATAAAATACAATCATGTTGTTAAAAAGTTATTTTTAATACCATCTATTCATCATCTACTAATGTGTATCTTATTTTCGAGAAAAACTCTTTTATCTTCGTAGAATCCGTATAACTCATATTAGATGCAGATAGTGAGAATGTTATTGCGCTATTTTGAATTGTAAATAAATAAATAGATGTGTTTAGTCAAAGAAAATTAATTAGCTAACTCAACAGCCCTTTTCCTTCAAACTAAAAGCCAAGCATAAAGCTATATAATTCATATTTCATATTGTTCGGTTTTATATCTCGGGTTTTATGGAATTATTTAATTTAAAAATATATTTCCTTCATTATTCAGAATTATAATGTCTAATAGTAGGTAGCATTAATAAAATAAATCAAAAACAGCATACTTACATTGCTATCAAACAGAAATGTTTTTTCTTAAGTCCTTAAGAGCGGTTTAAGTTGGGATTCATTGAATCAAATAGTTACGTATTAGAGTATTACTATTACTACTTCAGTAATACAACATTATATTTAAATATCATATTGATTTGTTTTAAGAAAAAATATCTTTTGATGCAAAAAGCAAGCAAGCTAGAAACTAGCGGGTAACGAACATGATGGTTTGGGTTAATTTTGAGATTATAATGAAGCAAGCTATACTTTTGCAGGTACCACAATGTGAACTTAAAGCGTATTATTTTTCACATATTATCATCTATATAATGTCTTTGGGATCATAAACGAAGGCATAAATAGTATATTAAAGACAAACTTCTTCAGTTCGTATTTTTTATCGTGTATTGCCTTGAACTTATATGCACTTGAAACCGATATCGAAACTTCCAATTTAAACGGTAATAAAATAGAAATTCAGATACATTTACATAGAAATGTCACCTCGGATCTTGAAAACTTGTAATTAAATTGTCTATATGTTCCCTGGCTTCAAATACTTATATAGGAGCGAGGAGCCGTGTGGCGTAATAAATGACAAAAATAATTAATTCTGATTTCAAATGACAAAAGGTTTAATTTGTAAAGGAAAATTCATTATTTATTCATATTCCGGAAAAATCCTTTATCTATACCCCGACATTTATTAGTAATAGAGTTTTTAGTGCTCATACTACAGGTGCCGCTCCAGCATGTATTATTATTTAACAATCATATAAATTTTATTAACACATGCGCATCAGAGAATTGTTAATGTAATGCCTTAGTATGAATATACGTAGGTACATACATATATCTTTGTGTAAGGACATAAAATATGCTCTTTTAGGGGAAAATTTTGGCACTTTGTGTTGCCAAATTTATATACGTATGTAGGTACACAAAAATACCTATTATATGTATAATACATATTCTTTTTCATGTATAGATTGAGTTACATAGAAGCTACCAAAGCTGTGAATTTAATACCTCCACTTTAATATGATAAAAATATGATACTTCAGGTGCTTGAGCATGTAAATGAGAGATTAAAGAGATATTAAGTATTAACCAAATGAAATTATTTTTCCTTTCAAAGGACTGCAGGTAAGAGAATAAGAGATAATAGGCAATAACGATGGAAACGCGGGTAAAATACGTGACTATATATACTAGACGGAGACGCAGGCGGAAGCACTGTTTCTATTAAGTTCACTTTAAAAATCTACCTTTAAAAGACTACTCACTCGAGACACAGAAACTGCTATGAATGTAAACATAAAAATATAGGTACTTACGTTTTTCTTTCTTATTTATGTCCTTCGTTTATACGAGTAAAAAGTCAGTATACTTTTTAATTTCGCTATAGGTCTAAAAAGATATAACAAATTTCCTCGCAAATTTCTGAAAACCTCTTTAATACCAGTAATTAAAAAATAGTTCGATATAGTTGGCAATATAGTTGGATACTTACATTATTTTAGGATCTAAAATTCCTCTTTACGCCTGTATAATAATAATTAACATCATATTTCTGAAAGCCTCTCCAAAACAAGGAAACAGCAAATCAACAAATAATCAACTCATCAAATTCAGAATTATTGTTGATGTAACATATTGAAATTAGCTAACAATTATCGAATCGAATTCTTATTGGTAGACATATCTTGAATCTTGATCTTACTCGAAATTCGAAATCAGTGTAAAGCTCTTCTGTACAAAAGCTGCGTGCGATAGCTATGTCAACAAAATCTAGTCACGAATATCCAGCTGTACCGCGACCTGATTGCTGTATTGAGGGCGCGGACAACAAGGTTAGCCGACGGAACTATTCTCTGTCGGTTGCACTGTAGCCAAACCATTTGGGAATAGCGAATAGTTAGTGAGCTGTGTGGATATGTGTGGTGTGCCCACTAACGCTGCATAATGCATTGCTTTGGGCTACTAGAGAGTGGCCAAATGAACACCAAATACTTGCTTTTGTTGTGACAATTAAAAATTTAGTGCAGACTGAAATAGATTGTTACAATACCGCATTGCCATATAAAATTAACACATGATATTTTCCATCCATACAGTAATAAAATCTCACTTTAAAGCATAACAATATAACCCAACATCCAACGTATAGGAATAAAAGTGTTAGTTTTCAAAGTTAATTGAAATTTAGTTTAACAACACATTTTACGTTAGAAAACTTGGGTCACGATCCAATTTATTACTATAAGCCTACCAAATAATGTAAAATTAATTTTGTCGCTTAGTTTGTAGCTGTTAAAATTACCTCATTCATATCACTAGTCCTTTCTAATAGGCAGTTGTCATTTATGATAGTTTAGGAACATTTAACTATTTCATATATACACACTCATAAATGGTACTTTACTTTAATCACATAAGTTTAAGTATAGGTATATTTTCACTCACTTTCAGATCCAGCAGTCCCCATACAGACCTATCAAATATATTTCCATAAGATTTCTTTTTAAGATATTTTGAAAGTTGTGCAAGGTTTAGTTGGTGAACCCATATATCAAAAAGATGATGTTCCAAAACTGAAACTTATTTGAAATGTCAGCGTTAGAAAACTTTCACCTATATAGCAGCAAAAAAGATTTATTGCATTTTAAAAGAGTACCGATTTTTTAGGAAACATGCAAGAAATAATTTTAAGTTAATTTCTGTAAAAGACTTTTTAAGCTACTGATTATTATTTTCAACAGGCGCTTTTTTTTAATACGAAGTATACATACATATGTGCTTTGTTTGCTTTGCATCCAAAAAAACTTCGAACGTGCCATAAACATATACACATAATAATAGAAACTATTATGAGCACTATTTTTTAATGTCAGATTGGAAATGTGAATTAGAATAATTTTTTAACTCACTACATCTATTTATGATAAAGAAGGTACATGTTTTATGATAAAAATGAAAGTATTTTTTTTGTTTTTTTTTTTTGAAATAGGTATAGTTACATAATGGAATCTCTGATATGAACACGCATGCTTCATTTTACTATTACAACTATATTTTCGAATATATTTTTCTTTCGGGATTAGATACTTTTCTCTTTTTGTACGTAACATTTAAATCGATGTTGACTAATACGTTTAATAAAATGTATATAGAAAAAGCTGTTGGTATATTCGCCTGCTGTTGCCAGCGCTACTGTACGTAAACGTAAACAGACTTTATGTATACATAAAATGCTCCCTATGCGAATATATTGCCCCTTTAACTTTGCACGAATCTGCTAGCATTATACATTCCCTTCACTAAAAAATTGCTTAGTGTTAGAAATATGTTATTTAGTAAAATGTAAATTTCTATGTATCTCATAGTACCTGATCGTTTGATCCCGCATTATGTTACATATTGACAAAAGATCTTTATGATTTAAGCAGAATCTGATTGTTAAACGCATCGCAATAGACATTTAAAATTTTAACAATACCTAATGAGGAAGTGACCGTTTTTTTTTTATTTATTTTTTTTTGTAATCTACATTAAAAATGCTTTAATGTGATATAACACATGTAACTTTTTTTTTGCCCCGTTTCGCCAAAAAAAAATTGCAAAGTTTAAACCTAAAATTTACCCGCGTTTTTACTACAGCCCTAGCCGCCATGTCTACTTTGAAATTTTTGTAGTTCAAGTAAATATTACTAGATGGCTATTAGTATTTTTCTTAGTAAAATAGTTAATTAGGAGGCTTTTAAGGGTGGAAAACAAATATAAAAAAGTAAGAAAAATATAATTAGTTAGTCTATGATATTTTTGATTTCAAAATTGACTCATAAACTATTTAAAATAACTATTTAAAATGGCAAATTATTGTAGTTTGCCGCAACCCATCATACATAGCCGGTTCCGGTTATTTCCACTAAAAATACGCTCGGATAAGCTCTGACCAATCAGAGCTTGCTATGTCACCGAAGTGGTATAAAAAATTGTAAACAAAAGGTTATATGATAATTTTGAACTTTTCAGGCACTTTTTAATTTCAGTTTTTTCAGAAATTATGCACTGAAATGAGTAACTGATACGTTCAGTACTAATCATTTAACCTATTTTATCGAATTATATAGAAATTTCTGTGAATTTCCAACCTAGGTCACTTCCTCATTGGAACTATTGTTTTCAATTATTCAATTAACTACTTTTTTACCGTTTGAATTCGAGTCTTTCAATTATTTGATTTGTACAAGAGATAACAATTATGATATACAGAGTTTTATAATGATGAGTAATACCTACCTTAATATTTGTGTCGATTATTCGTTAGTTTGACTAATAAATTTTTCGTTTGATTTGAAAAAGTAAGAGTAAAATGCATTTGGTTTAATTATACTTGTTTATTCGTCGATAGTTCAGAAGGAAGAGAGCGAATTTTAATATCATTACAAACAGCTGCTATCAGATTAACAAAAAAACTAGTCGCGGTAGCATCAATGGTATAAATAGCAGGATCCACAAATTCAAATAATATAAAAATTAACAAATAATATAATAAAATTAAACAATTTGTTTTCCGTAAAGTTGTGTTTTTCATATTGAATTTAGAACATATACTTTATATGATGTGAAGAATACGTAAAGTACAATAAAGTACCTCTCCATTTTTCACGTAGTAGCAAAATGGACTTCGCGCATATTTCAAATTTAAAAAATTCTGGCTTCTCATTGGTTGATTTAGGCTTTTTTTTAATCAACCATGTAATGGTACGAACTCGGGTGAATTTTTATTATTTATCTTATAGCAATTAAACGACCGAATATAGTACCAACCAGGTTCTGGACAGAGTAGATTAACTGAAATGAAGATAAAGTGAGAATTAGTCAACGCGAATAAGTGAAACTTTTAGTAAATTTAAAAAAACATTACATACACAAAACCGTGTGTTATGTAGATCATTCCAGCAATCATAAATTATTAATTATTGAACGAGACACTATTCTAGGTTTCCGCTTACCAATATCGCGGTAATATATTAAATAAAATTCCACTAGCGTCCTAGTGGGTACCAGGCGTCCCTGATAATGTTGACAAGCTTTCCATCCTGCATCGCAGTCAAATACTATGCCCTCTAACCCGAGGTAAACACAGCATTTAGTGCATAAAATGTATGGTGCGATATCAATACACTTCCATCAAAAAATTTTGTATCCTTCTGCATTGCAAGACCGAAAATACAGTGGTTAAAATCAAATAAAATTAATAGAGCTGTAAACTAATTTTTGAAATGCATCTATATCCTAAGTCTGGTGAATACAAAACATAATGGTAAATTTGAGAGGGGCTAAATGTTTATAATTTTCGCGTAATTAATTATTAAAAATTAAAATTCCGACATGCCATCGGCAACACTCGAACCTCGAGCCGATTCGTTCCTGACGTCACACTCGATCCTCTCAAAATGAAACAACTCTGTCACTTGTAAACAGCGGATCGCTTTTTTCGTTGGTACCTGAACTTGTACTCTATACCTGCACGATATCAAGTTAAATTATAGTCAGGAGCGAACCAACAAACAACTCCCTCCACCATTGGATGTTCGTTCGTTACGTCAGACCGTCAGACCCCACGTGGTTAAAATTGTTCATTAATAACAAATTAAATATATTTAAATACGATTAAATTTTAATCACAAGTTCTTTTAATACAATCTATTCGCTTAACCGGTTAAAATAGGGATTTTTTAACTTAGTTTACTGCTCTATTTAACACAAAATTATGTTGAATGACCTTATAACACAATAATGATGCATCATTTATTCGCGTATAGATATTGCGCAAGTGACATTGAATAAAAACAATCTTAATTACTAAAAGTACTCACCAATAATTGTGATAACAAAACACCGACCTAACTCGTTTAACAAATAATTAACAACTGACACTGACTGACTATTTTTATTCTAAGCCAGAACACATTCGCCCTTTCGCTGGATCAGCAATCTTTTGGACAGTACCTTCATTGTTCTATTTTTCGTACATACAAAATGCGTGCAACTGAAATCTAATTTACGGGTTTAAACTTAACACACATAGACGGCCTGGAGTCCTGTACAACCAATGCGAAGCCAGAATTTTTCAAATCTCCGCAGGAATTTTTGCTACTCGCAGGAAAAATGGAGTATACCTAGTTGAAAATCCCAGAAGGTACGTCGGCGAATAATATCGTACCTATACATGCAAGACCTCCGCAAATTTAAAATGTGGAACTTTTGTATGTAAAAAAGTCTATCAAGTTTGCAGTGAAATATTTTGGGATAAATACAATATCATATAAATAATATAAAGGTTGTAGCAAAGTAACATATGTAGATACATATGTATATGTGTATGCAATACAGAAAATACGGCTGGAGAAAACTGGGTAGACGTTATTTTAAAATAGTTTCCTAAGTATATTTACATCGCATATTGTCTAATTTAAAATTCTATTTTGATGAAATTTTCTCCTAAAGTATGTGCAAAGGAGGTTTCTAATAATAAGAAAATTCCATTTCATAAGATTTACAAATATCTATCTATTATCTTCCTTATATACATAAATACAAAAAAAATTAAGTTATTTTACTGTGCAAAAATTATAATTATCTAAACAAGAATTTCACTCACTTGTGGAGATTCATTTACATGTACATATAAGAAAAAGTGTAATAAAGTGTATATTCATAAAAAATAGCTAAAATTAAACGAATGGCTTGTTAGTTTTGAAGTGAAAAATAGCAACTACCAATCACTTTTCCCTTGTGCATGTGGTTGGAGCAGTTTGCAATATACCTTTATTGCTGGATATTATTAAGATTTATTTTCTGCTTGTTTTAGTAATAGACATTTGTCAATTTCTATTATTTAGCAAACTCAATTGCTGTCACTTTACACTGGAAAAAAATGATCTACTGCTTGCGCCTTTTGTAATAATTCGTCCACCATTTCGTCCTGCAACACCACCTCTGTCATTTCTAGATTGAATAGAGAATTGGGCTCGTGTAAAAGTTTGTTACAATCTGAATTTCTAGTCTGAAAACATAAAATTGTAATTAATTACAAAATAAAATCGATTGTCTAATGGAAAATCGTATACCCAACCATTACAATTACATTAATTAAAGTGGAGCTTAAACATACAATGGGATTTTCATGCTGTGTTAAAAACAAATCTAGTAGAAACAAGTATGGCATAAACCCGTGGGTATCAGAAAGACATAAAGAGTATCGAATTATACACCTTAATCCAAGAACTAATCCACAATCCAGAGAATGTGATGGAAAGTGACAGAACGGTGTCGACGAGCACGTCCTGTACACAAACACACCAAGTCCTGGTAATTGCATTTGGCTATTCACACAGCCCCTGGGCGAGGCTGTAATCGAGGGACTGAGCTGTCTTAATTGATCCTACAATGCGGCAGTCTCTCCCCCTTGCTACCCAACAAACACTCTCGCCGCAATACAATGCTTGCTAATTCAGGAACGGACTAGCCCCATTTGTAACACATCCACGTTTAATACAGCCGCCTATACACACATTGCTCCTTTGCCCAGCTACTTCAAAGGTTTACGCGAATTCTTTGATCACAACTTGCTGTTCTTATAACCGGCTAATGTAATTTCAATTTTGTAGGCACCTCACCATATAAGTTATTGGTAGGTACTTTTTTCTGAAAACATCCGTTCAAAAAAAAATTTTTTTAATACTTTTTTTGCATATTTTAGTAACTATATTAGTAAAATGTTTAGAGCGTATACTAATTTGAATTTATCTGCTCCTTTTTTAATAATTAGTTTTACTGTTTGTTATGTTGTAAATTGTATTGTTTTTTCACAATTTGGTAAGTATCTGAATCCAATTAAAATTAATGAGGAAAAATCTGCGGACTAGAAATATTTAATGAAAACAAAAATTTTACTAATATTTTTTTCTGGTTAACAAGGTTAACATGATTAACAATTGTTTTTAAAAATCACATTTAAGTTAATATCCACATACTTTGATATATTTTTTTATCATTGAAATATTGAAATTTGATATAGGTATCAGCATAGTAACAAAATTGCTGTATTAGGTTCAATTCAGAATGCTCATTGTAGACACAAGGTACTTTCATATAATAGTTATAATAATCACTCTGTATCTAACTCCAACGATATGTGAGTGATGAGGGATTCAATTACTATGGTCGAATGGACAACCTGATTCCGGGCGGAAGTAGAAGATCAGATTTCGTGACCCTTGGTGCTCCATTTGACGATTTGCCAAAGAAAAGACTTGGAGAAATGATGGATAGCAGAATTCATAAGGGATGTGGTTAGAATATAATAACCCACTTGTGTTGAAGAAACGATACGAGTATAGAAGCTCCGGTAATCTTATCAACTGTATGGGAAACACATTTGACAGATGATGGTTTATTTCAGATAGATATGTATAAGAAGAGGCATACAGCAGTTATTTCGTTTCAAAATTCAAATACTAAACTAGATCTAATTCAAGGTATTATTAAATTCATCGCGATTATTTACAGTTTACCTATTGCTGTGTGATATAAAGGATCAATTTAATTTAAGGATGCATTATTAACTTCGTTGTGAGATTGTTCCAGTAGCAATACTTGTATAGTTTGTAGTTTGAATAATTTATTATTCGCTACACTACAACTTTCCTACAAGGGTTTTATTTATTAAATAATAACATTATATTACAAACGTTGCCTCTGCGTCTGCGAGTTGGAGTTGGATAGAAGTTGTTCTTGTCACACAAAAATATTACTATACGAGTAGGAAAAGCATGTTTAATTAAATTCCTTATTATCATTAAGCGAAAGTTAATAATTAGACGACTTTCCTTATTAAATACGATTTAACCAAAATGTTCTTTGTTAACAGGTAAAGTTATAATAGCCTGCCAACTAAATCCTCTATGTCAGTGTGATTCATAATGTTCGCTTGCCATAATACTGAAGCTGTCGAGACGTCTATCTATCTTTCTACTTCTGGCTTAACTACTAAAACCGTACCCTCATGGGAGTCATTTTTATTGATAATAGAGTTATGAAGTTTATTTTAACATAAATGTTATATAACGGAGGTTGCTACATGTGTTAAAAGTCCCAGTAAAAATGAATTACCATATTCACATAGGTGGGTACATTTTAAACTAAATCATATTCGCTCTTCTGTTTAGGTGTCTTTATTATCCTGAAGAAATAAGTAGTAGCTAATTAAAATTTTAATAGACTTGTGATAACAAGTGTGTAGTTTATGCATTCTCATATGTAGGTACCCACCGTCACTGTCAGTGAACGCGTTCAAGGCGCGTTTATATAGACGTTGAAAAAGATATTTTGCTAAGGTATTTTAGAGGAAAATAATATATATGCATCATCAAAAGGAAATCATTTCATTAAGAGTGTCTTTAATATATAATTAACTATAATTACACTATATCAACAGAAGTTGGAATATTTAATGCGAGATTAATAATTTTATAAACAAGCTCCAAAATGAAATCTTGAAGGAAGTTATTTTATCCTTTGACACTTCACAATCTGGCTTTTAGCGTTTACTCCAGTAGAAAATTACTTTTTAATAGTACATAAATTAAAACTGCCAAAAATCCGCAAATCTTTTAAAAAATCATTTACAAAACAAGCATTCTTTCCATTTCCATATACACAAAAAATAGAATATTAATGATACAAAAAAAAGTTTTCAATGTATTTTATTATATCTATGTATATCTCGCAAGTTTACTTTTATTGTGAATAGATTATAAATTTATGCAGCGGTAAACCTAATAGCGCACTGCTGTCGAAAGCAAACTTACTGTTGATTTATTATACCCCCTGGAATGTTATGAATTTGGTGAATTTAACTCAAGTTGTATCTAATGTGATATTATGAAATGAAACAAAAAAAATACATGTTATATATGTGTACTTAAGCCAGTCTGAAAAGCGGGTCAGTTTTTTTTGTTACAATAAAATAAATGCTGAATGTTTATAACCCATTTGCAATCAAAATATAAATTGTGGGCAGAAGATCCTTTTTTAAAAACATATTTTATCAATTAAATTTTTACATAAAAAATGAATAATGTATTATATTATAATAGTAACCCTTATTACTTATTCACAGAAAATAAAAAAGGAAGTTTATGGTGTTCGTGCAACTTTAAATTATATTACTTTTTACATCTGTGTATATGTATTTCAACTTTCTTATAACTTCGAATTAATTTTACATTTTTCGGTTTTATTGCAATTTTTCTCTGGTGAAAATTTAACATTTTCATTTACACAACAAAACTAAATGAGAAAAACAAGCACTTTATGTGTTTCTTATTTTGCACTTGAAATATTTGTAATTTCCTCTTACTTGAACGTGTTCTAACTAGATTATCATAATACACAGTCCATTGTGGGATGAATTGAAGAAAGTAATTGCAATTTACTTATTGCATCGTGGGTATTTTGTAATTCAGCAACATACACACTTCCAGCGACAAGATTAAATTCACCTTCTTGTCAATTCGCCTTTAGTTTTCATGTCATCACGCTCTCCTTGTTCAAGGGTGTAGTGTTGTATGTGTGTCTCTTTCACAAATAAAACTAACGTTGGCTTTGAAACTGAAGACGTGACTTCAGTTTGTTGCATGCATTTTCAACTATAATATGGTGCGGGATGGTTTCTTTTTTCACCTTATTACTTTGCAGTAGATATCAGACAACAACTACAATTTTTATTATTTCCAAGTAAATATATGTATATAACAACAAATTCAATTCCATTTTCTTGTTATTTTGTTACCTATGGTATTTAGATTGAGCCTCTAGTTTTCTCGTACACTCATATCTCGTGGTCGGGGATACACGGATACAGATGATAGCTACGTTTCCCAAGTGCTAAACCTGTTATTAAATTAACTTTTTTTAACCTTTCCTTTAAGTTATTTTAATAAAACATAAGTTCTGTTTTTTTATATAAAACCGATTTCATAATCTTGATGTTTTTCACTTTTCTTTTTCTCTCAATAGAATTGCAAATCCCTTTCCGAAAAAACCTCAACTTCAGTAACTCACATTAAATAGCAAGCTAGGAAAGTAACAAAGTACTTACATACATATAAACGTTTAGCTGAAAAGAGAAAAGGAAAGAAATTGTAATACAGAGTTTCGATTTGAATAAAAAAACTAAACTTTATACGATTAAAAATTTACATGAAATTTTATAGCGATATAAATAAAAGAAACGTTCCTCTAAATGTCAGGTTCCTTGGCCTACAAAATATCTTGGAAGATGTATGAAAAGAGATATGAAAAGAGAATTGCTATATAAAGGAAACAAAGGCTGCGGACCTGCCCTCATGAGACTGTGAACGTGCAACGAGAAATAATGTATTAGAAGACCGCCACTACTGCCGCCTTTTTGCAGCAACACATTTATATACACGAAAACGAAAAAGATGTGTTGTTAACAACAGATTTTGTAATATGCGCTAGTAGCGTGTTTGACTATTATTTAACAAAAACCAAATCGTTTTGAGAACGTTTATTTTATAGTAAACTAAATTAATTTTCCTTTACACATTAGGGAAAAAGGAGAAAAATGATTTTCTTATAGATAATTTGTGGAACAAATTCCGACACATGAACAGGAGACCAGGACAGAATTACAAAACTAAGTTATTGTCCGTTGCATGGCAATAAGTAATCTAATAGAGAGCTGTATATGATATAGAAGTAACCTGCCTGTGCTGATGCTGATTATGCAACAAAATTACGGAGAGGCAAATGAAGCGAAGAAACTAATTTGCAATTATGAGCTTAGAGAGTGAAACGTAAGTGTTGGCAACAAATAGATTGCGAGATCAACAGTAAGCATGACTACAAACAATGTGGCTTGCCAGTTGAACTTTAGAAAATGTAGCTTATGTCTCTGTTCTGTTCACTTCAGATTCTAACATAGTTGCGTCTGTGTGTCACAACGAGGACAACTCGCTTTTGGACACCCGGAAGAGCTTAAAGATAATCTTTACCCAGATCAAAAGTTATGTGCTTAACAACTTCCTTCTTTGTAAATCCCTTTGCCGTC
This sequence comes from Silvanus unidentatus, assembly GCA_963930825.1. Taxonomy (NCBI): domain Eukaryota; kingdom Metazoa; phylum Arthropoda; class Insecta; order Coleoptera; family Silvanidae; genus Silvanus; species Silvanus unidentatus. Next base: position 18,789,240 of record OZ005760.1, read on the forward strand.
TTTTTTAATGAGTAGTTCACCAATTTAATGCTTTCAAAAAGGCAAGAAAAGCTTCATGTGATCAAAATCTACTTATATATTGTCACGCTAATAGGACGTTTTTTTTCTGTAACACTTAGATGTGTTCTTTTCTAGTAAACTATCGTATTTATATTTAATTTCGACACTACCAGTCGGTATATGTATGGTACAGGTTATTTGAATGAGGAAATACAATTATAATTACAAAAGCTTCAAAGAGAAGATAGAGTTAAGGTAGGTACGTATAATAAAAATGTAATCTAAATTTCGTTTTATTAAGTTTTCGATTAAAGGAGAACAATTAAAATGGACTATTGGTTTCATCATCAATTTGAAAAGCGTCCGAAAAAGCTCTCTACACCGTTTTGTTTTCCAGCGGAACTAATATACGTTTCAAGTGTCAATGAAAACGGAAATCTAAATTCCCTATCTCCCTCTTTCATCAACCTATCCAATGTATTTAATCGAACTCTAAATTTACTAAACTCTTACTAAACTATAAATCCCCAGATGAATGAATAACGTAGATCTGTACATGTGTGTTTGCATTAATTTCGTTGTCTACCTAAATAATACAGGTGTATTAAAAAATCAAAACTTTCATAAAGTAAATACATAAGTACTCCAAATTCTTTTAAAAGGCAGTTCAGAATTCAAACAATTTGATGCAAAGTCTTTTATCTTTTACTGACTGTTTATCCAATCTCGAACAACAATTTCAAACTATCTAAAAAGAGGAAAAATTTTTTCTACAAAGGTTCCTCTCATGTTAGTAAATTTCCATTCAAAGCTCCAATGAATTTCTTTACACGTAACTTAAGTTATTCTTCTGGCTTTGCTCTTTTTAGGGGAATGAAATTTACGTAGGTATTTCTTATTTTTGGTAAGTTAACTCTTATGTTAAGGAAAATTAATTTAAAATATCCCTGTCCCTTACTTAGAAAGCTTCTATATATACTTTTTCCGGTTCAGTGTAATGAAAGTTTACAACCGAGCAGCTAGTGTTTTTCTTCTCTAGTTTTATTACTTCGTACTCGGATGACCAGAACTGTTTTCAAGACTTGGATCCATTTAAGTGTTTTATTTATTTAATTGGACGCAGTTACACAATTTTCCGCGGTTTCTCCGCACTCTTCTCTAATGTTTCCCATTAAAAAGCTTCTTTATGAAAGACAAACAAATGAGTTGTGCATTACCCAAAGAGAAGACTTTTCTGAGAATTTTTATGTGAAATGGTATTAAATCGGAACGCTTTTTTCTTTTTCAGAAAACATAAATATCTAAAAGTGACATTGAAAGTTGGAAACTTATTATTTTTTTATACAAGTACATATCAATGTTTAAGTAAATATTTTCATAGAAATGTTTACCATAGACGCAAAAAATAGTAATATCGAACAAGTAAAATATGTAGTAAAATATGTACCTACAAATATATTGCAATACTCATGCAATATTTGGTAAGAAAAATGTTTGACCAGAAGAATATACATAGGTGCAGACATAAAAGAAAAACATTCCAACATATAATACATTCCTATAAATCGACAAGGGGACAAGGAAAACAAGAAATGTTGTGTAAGGAATTGCGGCTGTTGTATTGTACCCTACATTGACGCAGTACGTATGTACCTACTCCAATCGATATTGATGTGACACGACTCGCCAAAATAAATACCTGAACACTTCTTGTTGAATTATTACCATCAATTTTGCAGTTATATTGCCACCACAAACATCAATTACTCTATGCTACTGTATATGTACTTTGTTCGTGGTGAAGAATTTACAAAGGAGGAACGAAGTGGGAATATTTATAAAAAATTCAAGAAACTATGCTCTATAGAGCATAAAACTTTAAAATTTCTCTAAGTAATTAGTTCGGTACGTTGTTTAAGGGTTCCCAAAATTTTTTCCCAGATTAAATCATTAAATATTTAACAACGATCTTTGCACGTATAATTTTTGTGAATATGTAGACACACCATAAACTAAACCGCCCCCAAAAAACTTATTTGAAAATTCTTATTAGGTGATAGGTACAAAGTCGTCTCCAAAAACTGGAATTACAGAAAATAATAAGTCAATATTGAAGTCGTGGGATACACGAGCAAAATATTTAGACGAAATTAAATATCCTAGTACTTAATTACATCTTTGTTAAGTGAAATGATCTTGTGCCAAAATTTCATGTAGAAAGTCAACTTTTCTCTGCATGTTTGTTCTTGCAAAATTTGCTCTTGGTGGGTTTATGTGTTAAGTGTTTTTTTATATACTCGTTGTGGGCAATTGAAACTAAACTTGTAATCCAATATTTATTTGCAAACAACACGAGCCTTTCTCTCTATAGGAACATACATATGTACATATATAAATTATTAAGTATTGCGCCCGCATCATCAAAAGGACTTTCAACTGAACATGCAAATATTGAGTAGATTGTAAATAAAAGTTGCAATTTAAAAATCAATACAAATATTAGGCTTTCCAACAAACTATTCAAATAGCTGTACATACGATTTTATAAGTCTTTTATATTTCATGATACCTACGAGTATATGCGGGTCAATATTAGGTTCACAATCTTTGATACCTTTAATGTATGTATGTATGTACCTACCTGTTATTCAATGTATTGCGGACTATAACTCTCCGCCTTTTAGCTCGTGTTACGTATGATATAAACTTATATAAAATGGACTTTGGCAACTTGATTGGAATCGTTTTGAAAATGCCGAAAGGGTTATAATGTTTTCGTTTTATATTGATCACTGGTATCTAAATAAATAATGGTACATATGTACACTATTCACTGATACGCAGCACCTATAGAAATAATTTATTGTTAATTAGTTTTTACCAATTATGCTGAAATGTTGGATGAAGGCTATACATGCGTTCTAATTTGATTACAGGTTAGCACAGCAGGTCAATTTAAAACGTTCCTGTGTGTGTTGGAATAAAGTCCTTGCTGCACTTAACATTTTCCAAAGTGAAAACCTCAATAAAAAGGAATCATTTGTAAGTTGTATTTATTTTGTTTTATTGGAAAGGTATGTAGGTTATTTATGAAAAGGAAAAATCGACAAAGTAAATCAAATGTCGAAGGCAATCTGGAAAGCAAATCAGAACAAATCGGACATGTTAAGGTTGAAATATCCAAGGGGCGTGATCTACCCCATATATCATTATTACGCCTCCGTCGATTTATCTTATGTCCAAGACAGACGGGGTAACACATTTTACTTGTAAAATGAGCGCTTATATTTTATATTTATATATAAGATAATGTGGAATCCACCTGCATATGGAAATATAACTCAAATAAACCTTGATCAAGATTTTATGTTTGTTGTATTTTAAAATATCGCATAAATTTATAGCTATACGGAAAAGTAACGCAAGTTGTATCAAATATAAATTGAGTTTGATATTCTATATGACGTGTGGCAAAACTGGCACTAGTCATGAAAAATTCGAATTGGGTTCTCCATCTCCATACTATTATAATATTTTATAATACATTCTCTAGGCAAGTATTTATTTTTTTACTTTTCCACGTATATTTCTATTAAATCCGGGATTAAACTTATACCGAATACATGTTACCAAAAGTTAAAATTTGTGTAACCTACTTTACCGATGCGAAAGAAAAATATATGCCTACCATTTTCATTTTTCACAGAAAAATAATGCAATCGAGCAGAACAATTTAATTTAAGTCGATCATATTATACATTCTTATTTTTGCAGATTACAGTAGAATGGATATGATTATAACCGCAGGAAGCTTTTTACTTACTAATAAATGTTGTATGCCGTCTATTTAGATTCGTTACATACATTATGTATCTGCCAATCAATTTTAAGAGAAAAACTTCAGTATCGAATATTGAAGGAGGTAAGAACAATTTATCAATTTTACCCGATATAATCTTCTTGCTACGTACTTTAAAATTTAAATTTAAAATCGACGAAAAAAAAATAAATTTTAATTAAACCCGGTTCAAAGATCCCTTTATTTTTAAATTAAAAACATATAAAGCAATATCCAATGTAATATGCAAACGAAGCAATTTACACGTATAAAGCCTCAATAGCAAAACCTGCTTGAAAAAGACCTTTTTAAAAATTTATAAAACTGTGAGAGGGCTTATAGCAGCTAATTCCAGAAGAATGAACGACAGAATACCTAACATAGAATGGATTAAGGCATCACCCTGGAGAGTTTGTGAATGCATGAATGTTTCTAGATAATTTGTGTTAAACAATAGAACAAAACATAACCTTTTCTATAATAGCATACAAGACAATGTCAAGTCTTCTATTAGAGCCTCTTCATTTCCTATTCCCTAAAGTGACTATGATGGGAAATCTGATATGTAATGTATTATATGATATTTCGCGGGTTTCTTTTTTTTAGTTTTGTTAACTTATGCTTTCGAGCTGATATTTCAGAGTTCCTCTAGGAGAATCAACTTTTAATTTATAAGTAGGTAATTTGGTTAAAAAATCCTTACATCTTCATATAGGATCTTCTGATATACCTATATTTGTGCTTGCATAGCTATTATTCTCGTTCACAACATTGAAGTAATCAATAGACCTAGGTAAATATTTTTTCCGCCGTCGGTTTCAATATTATACGAATAAATTACATTAGATTTCAATTTTCTTACATTTTATCTTCAAAGTGATGAAGGAGTAGCAGCGATGCCTTCACGTTCGGGTTTTTATTACTTTAAGATAATTCTCATATAAATTCCATTTCATAGAAACACCTTATCAAATGTGGATCCATTTATACCCATTTGTTGTTGTGTTTAATTCCATGCATATACATACAGGGTGTTTCAGCTAAAGTGGGCAAAAAAGAAATGGTAGATTTGGTGGGTCTCCTTGAGTCGAAAACTCATTAGATTTTTCTTGGAAATGTCTCTTTGAGGAAATAGAGGCCATCAACTTCTTCGGCATGTAAAAAAAATTATAACAAATTTTTTTAAAAAATTATAGTATATAGCCTATGGTGATCTTGGAATAATTTTTTTAGATTTTTCGGTTCATTAACTAAAAAGTTACTGACCATTGAAGTTAAGAAATTTTCGGAGAGGTGGTAAACCACTTCATTGTTAAAAAGTGTTGTTGGGGGCGGCCGATTTTGTTTAAATTTTACAGTAAGATATGTCATTATGAGATAAGTAAGTGTACCAAATTGGGTTTAATAATTTTTTTTCTGTACGGGTAATTTGAAAATTCAATTTTTTTTTCAAGAACTTTGAAGGACTCTAACTTTATTATTATGCTTTTCTGGGCATAAGTGCTATAGGTTTTCGGAATTATAGAGTGAGAAGAACCTACCATTACTTTTTTGCCACTTTAGCTGAAACACCCTGTATATGTATGTATATAATGAAAAGCATTTTAAACTTCAGCATTAAATTAAAAACATTCAATTGTTATGCGATGCAATCAGTATTAGTGCCAATTAATTAGTATTACCTATTACCTGGTATCTCTATAGCTCTCTACAATATTCATCACATGATGTAATTAACTAATTACCTCGCGGTAAATATAAAAATTATTATAAGTTACATCATATTTCACAACAAATAGTAATCATATGAATGAGTTATTACCTACCTGTGGAAATATTAACATTGCCATAAGCATTAATTCTATAAAGCCACATTTAATTATTCCCAATTTACTAAAAGTAATAGATGGTTTTTTAAGAGCATATTGGATACCTACTATGTATGCATTTATAGACGTAAGTTACACACAAATTCGTAACAAATCTTTTTCCATTTATTTGGTTGTTTATGAGTTCTGTGTGGCTCTAAAGTGTTGTGGTCATAGAGAGATCCGGATGTAAATAGACAACGAACCAACCAGTAACGAGCTCTGCCTGATCAAAGCACAGTAGGTAACTAAATTTGACTGCCGGGTCAACCTTGGGCGTTGCACACACATATTTCGCTTTAATTGAATTATCACTAGCTTTGGTTCACCTTCTCTGCACAAATTATGATTTCCTTTATCTTCATCCATCAAATCATAACTAGTTCCAGAACAATTTTGTATTATCGTCCTTTTTCCTTTTGTCAACAGAAATAAAATGGGAAATTCGTTTCTTTTGAGACCAGTTGTATTCGTACATTACTAAGTTCGAAATAAATGTACTTTATTAACATAATAGGTAATCAAAAAGGATGGCTGCATTTGGCAGCATTGATATACTGGATCCATTACATGCGTACAGTTACATACAACAGGAGAGTGAAGAAGCTTTTGAAATAGCTTGTAGTGGATGAGTTATATAAACGGAACCTATATATCGTTACAATGGGTCCTTTTAAAGTCCATTACAAGCATTTTATTAGAAAGGTACATGTGGCATATCATAAAACATATGGGCGTTCTTGTGAACGTGGTTTTTCTGATTTTCATTAGATATTAAGAGAAATGATAACATTTTAATTTCATTTCATTTCATTTAAACGTTTCATTTCAAAGAAAATGTAGACTAGGATTTTCTATATTAATTTGTTTATGTACCTATAGTAATAAATATATCTTATCAACATGTAATAAATCTCAAATGATTGCATGCCGAAACAAAATAAAAATGTGTAGCATAATCGAACTAAATAACTATAATCTTTATTAAGCATCGACTTAAAAACTGGAAATTTCTGCAGTGAATATGAATATTGTTTCGATTTTATACCACAGACTCGTAACATTTACCTATTCATGCTTATTTGAGAAACTCATATACGTATAGTAAAATACTAGAACTTGGTGTGAAGAAAGTTGTTAAAAAATATAAGCAACTATGTGGATGTTAATTGTTTACGGTTTACAATTAATCTATTTTGTGTTAAAGTCACTCAGTTCTAAGTTCCTGTGAATAATATCTTTTTAAAACCTTCCAAATTACTTTTAAAACTTGTTAAAACTTTGTAATTAGGTAATTGAAAATACCTAAAACTTGTTAGTGAATAGGTTTCGTAATAAATGAAATAAAAAATGCATTTCCACTAGTAGATGTACAGTTTTCAATTTTTGTTATCAAATTATTACTCATATAACGTTAATTGCGATATAAGAAATACCTATGTTAGGTATAACTTTAGAAGCACCATACATTTTTATATGATTACAACATTCCATTTGGCTTGTGTTCAGTACAGTTACATGCCAGTAAATTTTGTTTAATTGTGCCATAAATAATTACCATTAGAAAATTGGTTTTTGGTTTAGAGCGGTTTGAAATGGAACTTTTGTCCAATCGGTATAATATAGCACTGCTAAAAGAAATGAAATAATATTACTTTCGGAGAATGGAAAAGTCAGCCATAAAATCAAAATAAAGGGTGGCCAATGTGGTAAAACACACTTTTAAATTTTCTATAAACGGAGGACATAATAAAAGCACATACATATACCAGAAATCATATAGGAAAATCTAAAACGCAAGAGCTCAGCAAACAAAAACGATTTCAGTTTTACCTGGAAAAGGTCAAAACAAAGATATAAAGCTACTTTTTTTCCTTTCATTACGTTGATATTTACATTTTGTTAATGGATCAAAGGACACAAAGGAACCTCTTATTTGAAATGAGGCAAGTTCTACTCAACTAGAAAAAAAATTATTTTTATATCAAATAGACCACGAAAAGACATTTAGCGGTTTATAGAAAAAAAAAACATTAATAATAAGCTTGTTCAGGTCCAATTATTAACATGTTCAAAATTAAATATACACAAATTTGGCGTACTACTTACGGCAATGTGGTCGAATCGGTTAAATACATAATATTTAATTTTTATATTTGCATAAATAGATTTAATTGAAAATAAATAAATACGAATTTATCCCTAACTACATCAATGAAAATGTAAAATAACAAATTTACAAACATCACAAATAGACCATTATATTCGTATCGAAACAAATGTCCAGATGTTATTAGAAAATTTTCAAACATGTTCAATTTAGGTCAACTGAGGATTGGTGTAGAAATTTATTCGGGACAACATGGAGTTTTTTTTTCTAAAAACTGATTTCCTTCCCGCAGTTGAATATAACGAAATTTTCCTGTATACGAGTATATCTAGGATTCTCACCCGCACTTAATTAGACCCAAACTTATGAAGTTGTCTAGCAAAAAGAAGCAGCCACAGAGAAATGTGACACCCGTATAAAATTACTTTAATAAGAGACGATATGTGCCAATACTGAAAATGAATGAATTCTGAAAACACACTTGAACTCGTTCCTATTCTATAGGCGGATCTGCTAGTGTGAAGATAACGACATTTTCAACATGATGACGGGAAACTAAGAGACGGATCGACAAGAAAACTCCAGAGGGTGAATTTAATCTAGAGGCTTGTGTGTTTGTGGATTTTCAAGTAGTGTTTAGGTATTCTTGGAAGGTTGGGCCCGTCTCATCAGAAGTACTCCGTAACATAGAAAAAGATAGATTCAATGAGGACGCCACTTTTCCAAAACCAAGCTAACGAAGCTCTGCATTGGCTGGTTGACAAAGTTCCACAGCGACAATGTACTGTACCAAGGTGGGATTACAGAAAATTTCTAAAGTTATTAAAATTCCCATGATAGCACCGTTGCGGACCCTGTTTGTTTTTGGAATTAAAATAGAATTACTTTGATATCAGTGGTTGAAATCGGTGTAAAAGTGACGTTACTAAACAGATAATATTTTATGCAAACCTAATTAAAATAAAACGCTAGTCATATACATATTCTCTAAAATACCTTTGATGCAAAGTGAATACTTTCGGTTTGCGGTTGTGGGCCAAGAACTTTATCAAACTTTTTAGTTCTTTCTTCTTTGACGGTTTTATCTCGGTTTGTGGAAACATTCATTTATCAAAGAAACAATGCCGTTGTAATAAGGATTGCTCTGTTTGTGAACCACCATTGTTCACATTCACGTCGACCTTGTTATCATTGCGGTCTAATCGTGTCGGTTTTCACCACTTACACTCCATTTCATTTATTTTGCAACAAAATTCGTCCGGTAGATGAAAAAAACATTGCACACAAACATACATATACCTCACATATACACACCGACAACGAGATGCTTTTATTGTAAATTATTACAACAAAATGTAGGAGCAGAGTTGTTTCCGTTATATTATTTTTGCTTTTTTACAGCGTGCAACTTTTTACCTAGAGTTGTATGAAGATAAATAATCATGATGACAACCACTAATAACTCACATAATATTGTTATAATATATATAAAAAGTTTAATGTTTGGCTGAAATGTGAAATTTTTATTTTAGTTTTTATAACATTCATTTATATTATGAAATATAATGTAATTTTATTGTCTGGCAGCAATTTGGAAATTTTTAATTAACATTATAACATTTAAAATTTGCATGCAAAATTTAAATGTTTCTAATATCTTTGTTTTTAGAAATTGTTTTGGAAAAAACACAAGTGTCTCCAACGAAAAAGAACTTCTTATATATAGGTGGAAATGGGATGGAAATGTGTAGACAAATTGGCGTCAATTCGCTCGGCGCCTGGATCCGTTCCAAAATGTATTTATTCGACTAAAATGCGTCGCTGATACTGTTCCAATGTTTTCTATTCCATTTTAGTAGAACATAACACACTATTCACTCTCATTTGATCCAATTCAAGCAAATTTACCAAATTTATTACGTTTTATGAACCAGTTTATCACATCTGCAGGTATTTTTACTGTATTGTATGTATCTGCAATTTTACCTATTCAGTATTATTTATATTTTTAAGGAAGCTTTAAAATATTTGTACCTAATGCAATAAATATCGTCTGGCAAAATTCTTCGATCTTCGATATATACTGGTATCATCAACACCTTTATACTGGTATAAAAAATTTATAATTCCTATATAATTCAATGTTTTAATAATAAGAAATTTATAGGAAAGCATGCATGAATAATAAAAACTGCCCTTGTTAATCTATCACACATAAATTTTCAACATTTGTCTATGAAAGGATTATTGAAAAATATACAGAACTAAATTTATGACAAACGATTCTATAAAATATTACTTACATGTACAGCACGAACAGTAATATAATATGGGTTTGCATTCTTTAAATTGGAGCAATTTTTCTATATGTATTGTTCGTTCTACTGCGATTGTAATAGAAAAAATGCTTAGATTTATATTGTAGATACGAATGACAATCCAGTGTAAGGTGAGTTATTTCTGATTAATACACATCGCAGTCTATTAAGAAGCATCGATTGTAAACCTAGACTTAATGAAAGTTTTTCAGAAAAGTTTTCCAATAATTGGAATGTTTGAAATGTTGTTCGAATTTCAGGTTACGAAATCTCTGAGTTTGTTCCATATGGAGGCTACTACTACCCATGAAGAAGATCGTTTACAACTTCTCAACTTACCTATCACAGCTAGCCGACGTTTAAGACGTGACTTAATTACAACACAACCAATCAGTTCCTCATCAAGTAACACCCGACTCCTTAAAATCCGTCTGATAAAATTGTTTTCAACAAAAATCCCAAATTCTTTTGCCTAATAATGAAGTTGTAAAAGTGTATTCGAATCGAATTGTAGAATTAGAATATATGGAATTTTATACAGCAAAAAGAAATTAGTAGTACAGTTATTTTTATTTTATTTTCAAAATAAAGTACATTAAGTGTAATTCCAAAATTGATAGGATTTAAATTCAAATCTTTTGCCTCTAAAGAGATTGACTTTTACATACATTTCATGTATACGATTTGAATTCATTTATCATTATTCATTATACAGCAATTATATATTTCATATATATATGTACACACTTAGTTTTGTATTCACAAAAGTAAATAATAACAATTTCTCTAGTATGTATAGATACGTAATAAATAATCATCTTTTTTTGAATAAATAAAAATCTCGTCTGAAAAATAAACTTCATTACACATTTATCTTTCCATTTAAGTTTATTCTAAGTTAAATTTAACAACTTACGGCCAGCAGCCAAACATATTTTTTTTATTTTGATCACAGGGATTGTTTTACATACAAATATAACAGTTCCTGTAAATTAAAAATTTATCTATACATTAATAATAGTAAGTATATTTTTCAGTATTAGGTGGATAATAATGATTTTCTGTTGAAATTCTTTATTTCATGTAGAAAATATGAACTGCAAAAAAGACTTGAGAATACTTAGTTTAAATATTTAATTAAAATATATGTTGTATTAAAAATTCCCGTTTAACAGTTAATTATATTTAAAACTTTATTAAAAATGCTTATATAAAGTAATATTAAAGGACTAGATTCAAATTTTTGTAAATTGATAATTTACAAATAAAAAATGTTTAACTAACAAGTTTTATGGGTTATTAATTAGAGTACAAGGACAGTCAGTACTTAATTAAAAATTTAAAAGCTTAGTTCTGAAGGAGTATTTTGTAACAACTCTCATTGGATTTCTGACATTTAGGACACACTAATTAAATTGATAATACTTGAAGCGATATGAATTTGAATGATATGATGAAGGGGGTAAAAGAAGAGGTAGCAATTGTTTTAATTATAGTAAAAGAACTAAGCAATTAAATTTACATATTGAATTCTATGTATACACTTGATGAAGTTTATTCTTAATCGGTTTTTTTTTTGGAAATGATGACAACTAGTTTGAATATATGTATTGTATAATAGAAGTATGATTGTTTTTAAACATTTAAAATGTAGATATGTACAGAGGTTTATTCTCACCCATCATATAATTGTTATATTGAAAACAAAATTGCATGGTATATAAATAGTTACACATATCAAATGAGTTGTATTTGTAATTCAGTTACATTAATGAACTGATTGTAGATAGATAAAGAGTAGATCGTGACCTGAAATTGTAATTATTTAGGCCTCGATCAATTTAATGGTTTTGATATTATACTTTTAACGGTTCAACTTACCAATCTGAAATCACATTGATTTACATAATATGGTTTAGGTATATTAAATAGCTTTACAATTGATACCACAAAAGACAAATGTATTAGTTTGAATAATCGAAGTTGAACCGCGTATAATTTTGTGAAACCCAATTTATAGTTAGTGCCATATGAAACTACAATGTACAGAACATGTGAAAACAAAATGTTTGAACTTTCATGGTAACCAAAATAATAAAACATATATGAAATTCTATGCATAATATAAAAGGGAATGTACAAAGCACGATAAATTAATTATCATCACTCACTTTATATGTATATATAAGTGTCTTTGGCTTGTATATGTCTTCAAATGATTTCTTCGCTTAATAAAGGCAATAGAATTACCTTGTTGACACATACAATAACATGTAACATACAGCGACTAAATAGTAAACGTGAGAGAGGAAAGCTTTTCGACCGCCAGCAGCTAAAATAAGAAAAAAAAACGTTATTAATTAAATGGAAACAGAGATTCTGATATGGAAATCAATAATCATATACCGATATACATATATACATGCACAATTAATCAAAATATTCAATTAGGTTTTCCATTGAATATATGGTATGTAGTCTGAAAATACATGTATTCTATCTATTTGTGATCAGTTTGATTGAAAGCGATTTTGTTTGATTGAAATACATTAATTGAAATACTTTTTATAGGTAGGTATAACAGGCGAACTTTCATTAAACAATCATGATGATATTTTGATTTTTTTTTATTCATATGTTACTATAATCGGTCATGCAGGTGAATTTGGGTTCATATACATATTGTTTTGATATTAAACATTTTGTTGTTGTTAAAATTCGACGAAAAATACACTTTTTGATGATTTGATGATTAATTTTAATGAGCCCTTTTGTATTCAAACGAGTGTTATACACGCAAAACGTTTGGAATAAATTGATTAATAATATGTGATTGCCTCACATGTTCGAAAATAAATTCTGAATCTCTATTTTCCAGAGAACTCCTGAAAAATTCACAGAAACATGTTTTATTGGAATAGCGCCAAAAGTATTCATAAATAAATTTCCTGCACTGCACCACCAAAACCATCTCTCCACCACACTTTCATTGGAAATTTACGACATGCACGAGGCTTTAAAAAGAAGCTATAAGGATCGTTCGGGACATCCTTACGAACTGAACTGATACCATCAACACACGTGTTTGCGTCACTGGGACAATGTTATCAACGGAGGATAATACGAAGACTTCCTCGTAATTCTTAACCACCGACATGTCTAGATGCGTATGTGACGTTGACTCTTGATACTTTCACACATCGGAAAACTTTTGACGAAAATATATTGAATTCTACCATGGCTTATTACATTTTCCCAGAGATTTTATATTCCAACATTTTTGCACGTGCACTTTCAAAAAAAAATGATACAATGAAGTTTAATCGAGTAGAATTAATTCGGGCATTATATAATTTAACAAGTGCAAAAAGAATTTTCATGCAATTTTCGATATAAGATCTAATTTTCTAAAGTAAATTTATCACTTTCTTTTAAAAATACCTTAATTTAAAAGAGCAATATTTTATACTCTCGTTTTATCGTTTTTAATTAGATTCCCCCCTTTTTACAAAATGGAAACTCATTTTTACGTCATTTTGTGTACTCAACACATTGATTATAATTTAAAAAACAATATTTACATAACAAACAAAATTAATTTCATTTTTTACACTTAATTTACCTTGAACTCTGTCTGCTCTGGAACCGGACGGGGCTGCTGTGCCGCGGCTCTCCATGACGTTAACGTTAGCTTTCTGCCTTTCACTCTCTACACTCTCCTCATTGCTGACCAAATAAAGGGTTGCAATGGTCGCTAGACATTTCAATTTCATGTTGCCAGATTTAAAGTGCTTGTGATTGACGGTGAACTCTAATCGGAGGGAGGATGTTTCCAGACCTTCGCGGCCAGTTATTATTTTTTCTGGACCATGTAAATACTTGGAGTCTGCAGGTTCACCATTGATTAGCCATTTCAGTTGGGCAGCAGGTTTCGACCTTCCTGATGTACAATTCACACTCACTTTATCTCCGGGCTGATAACGCGGACGACCACCTGATATCCGAGGCCCTTCCTCTGGCAGAGCTGTAACAAAAACACTTTCCTTTAATGGACAAAAAATCCACTCTGGATTAGATGACCAACTAAAACAATTTTGTAACGTCAGTAAAAAACTGAACTCTGCCAATTCCAGAAAAATTTTGACACTTAAGCCAATGGGTTGGGTACTCTAAATTTAAGGGATATAATACCAAAAAAAATCAGCTCAAATTTGGAATTAAATCAACCCTGACCATAATTTGAGATTACAGCATTTGAAAGGATGTAGTGGAAGTGGGAACAATCTACTTTCAGTAAGTATTTAACCCATATCTAATAATTTCGAAAGTGATTTGTGATAAATTAGCAAATTTCGACATATCAAAATGTATTAGGAAGCACAGATTCGTAATACAGTTTCGGGTTTAAACGAGAGTTCGTTAATCGTTGAATAGATATCATTAATAGAACATGATGTGGATGTATATAACAATTTTCCGTTTAACAAAATTTCGCTTTTGGGTGTACTAACTTCCTTAATATTAGCTTACATGGAATGGGTTGAGCTTTCGCATCGAATGATTTACAATGCCGAGGCTTTCGAAAATCATGCTATCAGCTTTTTAGTTTGAAACAAAACAAAATTTAAATTTTATTCCCGGACGAAAAATAAGAGACTAATGTATATATATATATATATATATATATTATGTATATATATATGGTACTCTCTCGTACGGCATTCATTTTTTTATTAGTTGAAGTTTTAAAGATGCATACTTTATTGATGAGTATATGTAGGTAAACAAAAAAAAATGTATCGCTGAAAAATATTGTTCTGTACATATAGGTATGTCGGTAATAACTAATACTATTTGGAATTGGTTTGTTTTAATTACTTTTGAACTGGGTCAAATCAATTGTGTACAGAAATATTAAGAGGCAGCAATTCAGTAAGTGATTTATACAAGGAACTACTAAATGTTCAAATAAAGTAAAACTTCCAGTAAATTGTAACACATCGGAGATTGTTAAAAGAATTCCTGGAAAAGTCGAAATGACATTGTTTCTCTACTTTATTTAATCTTCCAGTATAAGATACAGCGGCGGCAGAAAGTTTTCAGCAACGGAGGCACTCGTACTTATTCACTCTACAAGCAGCAAAGATAAAAGTTGGATAACGGGAAAAGAAAATGGATAAGGAGAAATAACGCAGGTAAAAAACCACAGAGATTGAATTGCGGATGAACCGCCCTTTTAGAATAATTGAATAATCCAGTGTAAGAAAAATAAAGAATGCTCTTATTTCATACATTCAACGCATAAATTTTTAGTTGTACGTCTGCAAGTAAACGCTTTTAATAATATTAGTCGATACAAAAGCTAACAAATTAGTGGCAGAGAATATTATTATTATGGAACATAAAAAATGATACTCTCCACATAATGGTGAAGAGAAAAAATGGAAAAACATGGAAATGTAACTTGAAAAACAACAATAAAAATCACAGTTGGCCACAAAATGCAAGTTTTTAAGCAAAAAATGGTACATGTAATAATATGAGCCCAAATTTTAACTTTGCATTTTAATGCAGAAGTAATGTAATTTTTCTGTAACCGCTTGTGTTGTTTTGAATGAATGAAACAAGCCCTGCTCGTATTGCATAAACCGAATAATAAAAACAAATATTTAAAGCAGAACATGCCCTTTAGAAAAAAAAAAACCAAAAACATATACCTACATAAAACTCCCAAAACTGTAAAATACAGCACACATTTCAGCAAAAAAAATAAAGACTATCTACAGTCTACAGTCAGTGAGTACGTAATGTATACATGTATACACCTACTTCACATTTTTTGGTGGATTAAAATGAAATCAAATATACTGCGTGTTTATGGTCATTATTATATATGAGCTTTATTATGTATACGTGAATGAGAATCTAACTACACAACAAGGTTTATTAAAAAAAATTGTTAATAAACTCAATTTGGCTGCATACAATATTAAAAAATTTATTACTCGTAGTAGTTTCACTACTAAAACAAATGGTACAAATTCTTTATAGTCGTAGTCGAACTTCCAAAGGGCACATGGCACATGTATTTACATTTGATCAGTCGATAAAGCAGTTAGAAGCAATACTTCTCTGTCTTCACATCTCCTCAGTTTCCTCACATAACCTACACGTAGGTATATGCTCAATTTCCTTCTAATAATAATAACAATAGAAGTATTAAGGTCTTTTGATTACTAATTCTTGTCATTTCAAATATTATTCTATTATAAAGATAAATAATGTCTTAGTTTTTATTAAATCCTTCTAAAATTTTAGCAACTGCCTGATTAAAGACACTGCCCTTACATGGATCTTCTAAAAAAAACTATAAATAAAGCTTTTTATTAAATTCTTATAGCTCTGATTATAGCCAAATTCCAAGACATTTGCTGGGGTGTAACAAATTGCGTCTACAAATCTCCAAGACAGAATCTGTTTGTTTCTATGTATTCCTAAATAATTGAACATAATAAGGGCTAAGTTTTCAGTGACAGATGACGAAAGAGCTGAACTCACACGTTACTCAACGCCTAAACATTAATAAGCGAATAGGATAGCCTTAAGGAACGTGAATAATGGCTTTATCCTAGTAGGAGAGCATGAGCTAACCAGACAAGATTATTCCAGATTAACATAAGACACAGCACGGCTTAACGTTGCCGTGGCATTGAGTAATTGCGGACTACTTTTTCATCCACACCCAGATTTTTAAATCGTATAATCTTTGTCCTCTGTTAATTTTAATTGTAAATTTTCCGCCTACTCTTTTTCTCTTGTATTCGGCCAGGTGAGAGCTGTAGATACATACATCTTAATTTATTTGCCAATTCATAATCTAAATCAAGTCTATGGGGTTGTTTTGCACGTTTCATTTGATTGCAAAAGTTCATTTAATTCCTCTTTATTCCAAGTCCGGAATCAATATAACATTGTTCTCTTTGAAATTTACGACAAACATCAAAATGACGAGATATATATAAATTATTCGACGTAGACAATACAAACAATTTCATCAAAAGGAACCAGCGCCGATAAATTTTAAATGCGAAATCAACAATTTCAATAAAGAAATCGAGAATTCATTTATTGTTAAAATGCCGATAGCAGTACAACTTTAACAACAGTCTTACAATATTCCTTCGGGACGTTTTCCAATCCAAGTAGGTTGGCTTATTTCCGCTGCCATTCTGCATCATTCCGCATCCGGAATCGTGTGGCAGAATTTCAGAAGCGCTCTCCAATTTTCTTAAATGTAATTACTGCGCGGCTGTGAACCAAACCGATCAAGACAAGATTCCCTATTCCTTGTTACTTTGCCATAAACTCAAGTGAGAGAAAAGTCCCCCTTTTTTGCCATTTACAACTAATTTCAGTTACACTTTTTTAAATTACTATTTTATTTGTTTTTGTGTATATACGTTTTTTCATTAACAAAAAAAATCTCTTTGATTGAAAGGGAAAATTAAAATTTTAATTTCGTGAAAAGAATATCTTAAATATTGAGTTTGTGTTTGTGTTTAATTTGAAATACATTTTCATTTTTACGAATTAAATAATATAAAGATTACGCAATTGTGAATAAATTTATATTATACATACCTATAATGAAAGCAAAAGAAAAAATAAAATATAAATTGGATACTCGCTCATCCATCACAAAAGCCGGTATTATAAAAAGAATAAATATTTTATAACCGAATATATACCTTCACGAATATCGACAAATTAAGAATTTATAAAGTAATAACGAAAAGAACAACTTCGATTTAAAAAAAAATAAATTGAATGTAAATAAATTCCCTATAGTACGGACTTTTTCGACTTCAACAAACAATATCAATATGGAAATGTATTAAATGAAATATGCAACAATTTAATAATCCAAAGTAGGTATTAAATTACATTACCTGAATGTGCTTATGGTTTTACCTCATCAGGTTGTATAACTATAATTAAGTAAAGGGAGCAAATGTGTAAACTTTGCTACGACTTACCTACAACTGTCATTTGTTGATCTTGTGCAATAGTTTCAAAATATGGAGCTTCACCAGAAACTTCACAACGGTACAGACCAGATGTGGATAGCTGCACGGAAGACAAAACTAAAATGCTTTCGTTGGATTCTTTCATCTGAAATAAGAACAACACAAAAATAAAGTTTCAAAATTGAAATGTGAAAAATAACTCAAATACACCAAAAGTACATAGAAAACGTCAACAGACGAAAAGAAAAGTCAGTCGCTTAAACAACCAATTTAACTGATAACTTTTATAAAAGCTTAGGAATATGTAATGTTGGAGTTGTTTGATAAAAGGTCGATATTCAATCTATTTCCAATTTCTGTCAATAGTCTAGCCCCTGACAACCCCTAGGTGATACATCACAGTTTTCTTGTAAAGTAGTCGACTACGAAAATTGATTGCGTCATCTTGTAATGTTACTGCCTGTACTTGAAAAAAAAATTGTTCAAGTTACCTGTCAATATGTATGTATGTATGTATATGTAATACTTTTACTTTATAAGTAATTTTTGTTGTAGTTTAATTTGACAGAAAAAATATGTATAACTAAATGTGGTCGATTACTTAATAATTTTCATATAGGACCATAATTTCGATATTTCCAATGAAATAATAAAAAATTTAAATATACCTTGCTGTGGAAATTATATAATGCGAGCAATTTATGTTATCGAGGGAAGGGAATAATTTGGTAAACTGTTGCAATAAAGTAATTTCGAATAATATCATTTACCCCAATAATAGATCTATTCATTATTAAAATACAAATCGATATGTAATAAAAAGGGAAATCAAAAGATTTCTCTATTTTTCTGGGCTGCTGCTAAAGCAAATATCTTCTGTAAACTGACTAAAGCACTTAGGTCGCGCCAAGGGTCCCATAATTTCTTTTTCCGACAGCCGATGGCACATAAGCCCCTTCAAAATGTGGATATAACTACCAATATTATTTAATAATTCAAGACAAACCGTTGTTCCACTTTCTTCTCTATAAGGTTAATATATTTTTCGGTCATTGATTCCCTGATAAGGACTGCCTTTGTTATTAAGAATGTCAACTTCCTGTACCTCTATTGATCAAAATTGGTTATGAAATTGTTACATAACTGTTCCATATGTATAAATAGTAAAAAAAAGCTTCTACACCTATTCGTCAAAGGTATTATAAATGTTAACATATACATATGTATATACAATCGAACAACCATATAAAATTGTTCTAATATTGAAAATTCCATTGTTTAAAGATGCGAATCATATTTAATACATAATAATATTTAAAAAGAATAACGCCTTTTATGGCATTATGCATCTATTTTAATTTGTAAATCACTCGTATAAAAAATTAAAGTATTTTTAGAGCGTACTTACACCGAACGGCTTAAAACGAGAATAAACACCTCACTAAATGTGCTATAAATTGAAATTAATACACTTTTTAATGTCTAATAAATAAAAGTTACACTGCAAATAAAACAAGTAAATAAATGTAGATAATAACAATAATTTGAAAAAGAGTTTTCTAAATGATATTTATGAGTTAACAGTAGAAAAGCGTGCGATATATTTGAAAATAAATGTTCCTTTTAAGGGAGTTTTAAAAGGGAAGGCAATTTAATTCCTTTTATTTACATTATTTATTCTTAAGGGTTCATAATATAAATATTTTTAATGACAACTAAAAAATGATGCTTCAATGAATTCTGTTCCAAATATTTAAAGGAGGATCAATTAAATTTGTGTAAATAAACTTGATAATTTTTTTCCAAAAATTATCAAACAAAACAATAAGATTCCTTTTTTAAATCTGCATACACAGATGAGTGTTTATGATGATACCCAGATTAAATTTATGCAAACACTTTGTTTATACAATGCATATGCAATATACATGATTTCGAATTCATCCAAGAAGCAAGAGGAATTCTCATGCGACTAGGCATGTAATACATTAATTTCATCAAAAATTCAAACACTTTTTAAACTATGCATTTAATTAAAGTTTCTCATCATGAATAGATTTTATTGAAACTTCTAGTTACTCTCCAATGGTTGTAGCTGCAATAACGCATTTACCTTGGGTAGCATCAAAATATTGGAGAGTAGGGCACGTCTTCAATTGTGGTCTAGGATTATATAATCCTTTACAGAATATATATGTTGCAGGTGATGTTTTATTTATTGCGTTAGGATCACTTATAAAACCCGGTAACAACTGACCACTGCATATGTTATTGATACATACTGCATCCATAGTACATATTTTCGTAGTAGGATTGAAAATGTTTAAGAATGGACAAGTATAATTAACTTTCGCAAAATAGATGTCCCAATAAGAAACACACGTGTAATAGGTTTTGCAGTGACTATCATCCACATAAGGAAAATCACCTGCTACAGAGCAGGTGGTTTCATCTGCGCTGATTGTTCCATAAATTACGAACTAAAATATTTAAAAAAAAGACAGTCTATACTAGTGTTTTTTTAAATTTCTAAAAATTAAATATAAGAATACTGTATCTCAACACTCACCATTAACCCGATCGCAACTCCATATAATCCCGACATATTTCTAGAATTGTCTACTGACAACTTGCTAGAATATAAAATCTTTCGTGGTACAATTTAACACATTGCATTGCTGTGCGCAATTTATAGTGGAAATTACATAAAATCCTGACGTAAAATTAATTTCATTTCAAACAATCTTAAACCAACAGCAAATTTACTCATGATGATAATATTACCTAATGCATAATGCATCAACTACAAAATTTCGGGAAAATAAAGTCTCAAGAGCAAATACTAATAAATTGTTAAAAAAACTCCGACTGAACTATAAAATTAATAAAAATTCTTCCATATACGTATTCGTGTTTCACATTGTACACAGCAGGGAAAAAATTAAATCGCAAATCTTTTAAATAGGCAAACGGTTCGCGTCTCGAGAAAAAACATTATGGTAACAAGGGCGCTATTTTGGAGAAATATGTGCTATACTAATATCTTAGTAGCACGGTTACGGTGTATACTAGTTCAGGATAATAATACATCATATTCATAACCATCGCATCGCTCTCCTAAGCACATTACAACTCGACTGTAATGGTTCAGTTCTATTGATATTACTGCTGTTTTGGCTAATGCTACTTTCTACTAGTGCACTATCGCCAATTTCCCATGTTTGTTACTATGTCGCTGATGCTTCGGATTATGTTCCTACATTAGTACATTTCCAATGTACGAATAATTTCCATTTTCCATTTGTGAAATGTCAAGATCTGTTTTTAACTGTACTTTCGGATTTCGGAGGGATTTGAAGGAGCATAGTTATCTATGTACACATTTAATATTGGACAATAAAGAAATAAATATTAGGTTTAAGAGAGTAAACAGACATCAGATAAACTTAAGTACAGTACATTGTGATATAGGAAAACAATAAGGGATGATGTTTGTGTTTATATTGTGCTAGATAAACACGTGGCAATATGGTGAAGGTACTCATAGAGTCATAGAAACTGGAAGAGACTGGATTAATAAAAAATAAACTGAAAATGATGACAAGTAAATTCGAATATTTTATTTAACTATACAAGGAAATTTACACTTTCTTAAAGAAAACGAACGGGGAGTCTTAATAATATAAAGATAAATTCAGTTATACTTGTGTGCTAATAAGTTATCTAACAGTTTTCATCATTTGCTTCTGAAGAAAATTATTATCCGTGGGTTGCTTTGGTGGTTTTTCGGAATTTTGTGGTATAAACGCACATAATAATTACAATAATAAAAACCTAAAATTTTATTCCGTTATACTGGAAAATTATAGTTATTATAATGAATATAATTGTGCACTGTTGAAATGGACCTTTTCAAAAACTTTTGCAATTAGGTCTTTAATGAGTCCATTGTGTTACGTTAATTAGAAACTAGAGACCTCTAAACAGACTTATTTATGAAACAAGGGATTACAAATAACTTGAAGGAGTCTTGTCGGATGTTTTGTGGTATCAATGAAGAATTTCTCTTCAGTGAACATTAGACAGAAACAAACTATTCGGTACATTTAAAGCATTATGAGATAAATACGTATATTCTGTATTGTCTAAATAAAGGAAACTCATTGGTGCGGTTCAGATGATAAAAGAATGCTTTGAATTGAGTTAAAGGAAATTTCATTTAGATTATTGTAAAATCGGGTTAGAGTTATTTCAGTAAATCATAACGAAGTGGAAATACAAAATACAATTGGCTAAATATGGAAATAATATATGATCAAACTTTAGCCTCTGCACACATTTTAATATTTGCACATTGATTAAATATAAAATTCTCTTGACTATTTCCGTTCCACGAAATTTTATTATCTAGGTATTATTTTGTATTTGATTATTTCATTTAGCGATTTATTTTTTCATAAGTTGTTTCAACTGTATACTGTATAGGTATGTTAGGTATGTAGGTGATAGTTTGGACGTAATATGTTTGTTTTATTAATTTCCATACAAATTGTTTGCATAGAAGTAGTAATCACCATTTAATATGACAAAATAAGTGAAAGATAAAAGTCATAGTTAAAATGTTAACCTGCTTATCACATACCATTATGTAACATGTAACAAATTTGTTAATATGCTTCAGAATATCAGTTTAATTTCACGTTGTTCAATTTCGTTCAACATTTAGAGTTTGTCGTATTTTCGTTCTTAACCATCAATTTGCCCTTTAAACCAACACCATATTCGAAAAGTTTTCTGTTTACGACAAAAGTCACCACATAACGTTTTTCATTGTCTTCACTCTGAATAATAAAATTTCTGCTGATTCCCTCAAAGCTTAGGTCATATATATGTACAGAAGGTCTAGCGATAGTTTTGAAAGAAGCAACATCCTAATCTGACATATACGTCTTATGAAGATGCGTTTTAGGTTTTACATACTTGTTTATAGACGAATAAACAAGTTTATCACTTTTTCTAGGGACATCTTTATATGTACATCAACGTTATAGATAAAACCATAGAAATGTGCTACTAAATTAAACTTTTCAGTGTCGAATATAGGTAATAACTTTGGATTGAAAATTTAGTTACTGAATAATAAAATAAAAAACATAAAAAAATCGAACAATCATTTTGTAATTACATAAGCTTCATTTAGCTTAATAGTTTACAAAAGCTTTATAGAAAAAGTTTTTAAATATTCATGTGATTTCTATATACCTATTTTACCTCCATTAACAATGAAGTTTAAAAAATACATCTACCTACTTTCATAAAGGCAATGTAATAATTTGCTGTACCTATATTTACTTGCAATGTATTTTATTTAGTAACAACTGTTTATACATACAAACTCATAACCATTTAGGAGCAGATGGTTTGTAGTATCTCTCTACACATAAATATACTGCTAAGATAATTTATTAAATGAAAGAAAACATTCCCTTTATATTTAAAACAGTTATTTACTGCATCCATTAGGATACTCCGAAAAGGGCACATTCAAATTGAGATTCAAACGAAAAAGTAGGTATATTAGTCGGTATATTATTTAATACACATCTTATCTTTATTAGGTAAATGGGTATTCAGGACAATAATCGAATTATTTATAAAGACAAATTGACAATTAATTGAATTAAAAAGCTTACTAATTCCATCAGTTATTAAATTTAATCATATATGCAATACGTATTTATGCAATTTATATTGCTTGGGCATAGTAAAGGTAAACCATACCTAATAACAGTTCAAATTTCACCATGTGTTATTTTCACGGAATCAATCTAATAATTTGTTAATGCAAATGAAAAGTTATGAATGCCCCCACATTACCATAATAATAACTCCTCTATTTTATAATTAGCAAATTAATTCATAAATGGAATGGACTAAAATATACATAGGTATTCATTTACATTTATTTAAATCAATAATAAGAATAAAACTCATTTTCAGTATAAATATTTATACACAATACAAGATTCTAAATTCAACTTGCGTCAAAATATTTTATATATATTTCTATAGTTGTCATATGAACAACTACGTATACATTTTTATATTGGAAAATTGTAAATTTTATAAAAATATATGGGAATGTACGCGTACTTGTAGGTATACCTACAAATATTGAATAAGTCACTGACGTCGACACATCTGTGACAGGACTCATAAAATATAGAAAAATAAAAGTTTTTCTCGATTATCGCTCACTTCAAATTACTACAGACAAAAGTTTTGAAAGATTTCTCATCTTTATCGTAACACATTTATTAAATTTAATCAATTCATATTAAAGTTTTCCAACAATTCGCCTAGTAGATTATTCTAAAAATAAAACATTTATTTCGCCTCTGTCAAGATTCTTTGTATAGGTATTTTGTCCACATGCCATGCAAATAAAACTTTATGATAATCTCTATGTAATGCCGTTTTATTACGTAAAATGTAATTTTTTACTTCTGATACTTAAAAAATGATTACCAGTGAAGGTTTTCTATAATCAATCATTAGTGTTTTGCATTTTTCTAAATGCTTTCCCCAATTCAAGTTAGAAAATCTTCGTAAAAAAGGCAAAAATGATCCAAAATTGGAACATTTCAAACGTGATTGATTACGCCGCAGTTCTATTCTAGACTGACCTTAGTCCTTAATGCTCTGCAAAAATCATTTTTATCCAGAATGTTACATAATTAAATTACAGATGAACAAGAAAAAACATTTAGGCACCGTAAACAAAGTTTAAGTGTAAGTAATTTAATAATAATTCTTACATCAACTTCAACTCCAGGTAGGGGGAAGACCTTAAATGGTGGCTGATCCAGAGGTACATAGCGATAAAACTCTTTCTCATCCTTGAACCACTTGACAGAATATAAAATCTCATCATCCATGTCAAAGATGCACTCCAAACGAGCTGTCTGATTTCGAACAACGTACGTCGGTATCCGCAATTCGATTAGATGTATTGACGTACTGTCTGTAATAAAGAGAATTACGTTTATAAATTATTCATATAACTGTACAATATACAAGAATTCGTATTTAACTATTATATTTATTACGTATGTGGAAAATATATAGGTAGGTATTATTAATCCATCTACATTTTGTTTATGAAAGGACAGTCATAAAGAGTGGAACTAACAAAATGTTCGGAAAGAAAATAGTAGTAGATATGGGTGCTTTTATTATTTTGCAATAATCCTTGCACCTTTATTAATAAAGAAGAGGGCATTTTTTGTCAACTCCGAATAAGATGCATCACAACAATTACTCAAAAAACAATTATTAAATGTGCAAGAAATAAATCACTGTCACTTTTCTCGTCTTATAAATATATTACACTGATAAATTATTATCAAGTTTTTCTATTTCTTCATTTTGTGTATTGTATGTGTTTATACGTCACTTCGAAGTTATTAATGAGTTTTTTAGGAGTACGAATATCTACGTAGGTATAACTTAAATAAAATATTATATCAAATAGCTCCTTTTCCTTTGCCATATATTTTCATATAAAGTTTCAGTTCCGGTCATTTGCGAAATTATGTATACCTAGATGTTTGTAAAATCCTGTTTAAATCATTGTATAATTTTAAATTGATAAAGGTCATCTGCCATAGATGCAAATATAACTGATATCAAAATCTATTATGCCAGCACAAAGTTTTATGAATATGCAATAACGATTTTAAACAGAATTCAATAGGCAATCGAATATTATAATTTAATAGAGCATAGGTACGTGAACTTCCCAATTCATTTTCCTAAACTACCTCCATGTATTCATGGACAACCGTATCTAATTCTCTAAGAACCGAATAATATAGTGCAAGAAATCTCCAAGTCAGCACTTTCTCTTGTTATTTTGTTTAGTCAACTTTTTAATTATAACATCTAAATTCGTATTAATTCATTCGTCTTCATAACTTTCTTTATTTATTGTGCCTGATGTTAAGTTTGTATTGTAAATACGAGGACATACAAGAATTGCACAGAAATATTTTAGGACAGAATTGGGTTTCTTAATCCAAGGTGGAGGTATGTAGGTATAAGGTATTATTTAATTTAAAAAGATATTAAATTTGCAATTGAGCCGAACTGGCTGCTAGTCCCGATTATGTAACTTGATGTTATTCAAAACCCTTATAAAAAAAAATTGAGAAACTTTTCGCAAAAGTTTTTTTACAAAATGTTTGGCCCTTTTTCTGTAGTGTTTTATAAAATCGTCAGATTTGCTTAAGAGTTTTATCATAGTTTTTGTCCTCACGCAAATATCTACACTCTTGCTCATGTAAATCTTTTCCAATGGTAGGACTTGATACGAATTCAAAAAAAAGGTTCGTGAAAGAAGATTAAAGTTGTACGAGTATCTCTGACTAACCCTATTTTCAGGATGAATATTTTCCGTTCAATATATTGAATGTGTCTTAAAATTTATACTCGTTGTCGTATTATTCTCTTAAATTATGTTAATTTGTACATGAAGTATGTACATACATCTCCATGAAACTCGATTAAAATTAACTGATACTATTATTTTGAATACATTATTTCACGCATTTTATTGCAATTTAAGATGAAGAAGGAGACACTGATGTCCTAATAGTAATGCCCTGGTAATACCGTCGATAAAGGAAATAATTATCTGTGACCTTTAAAACAGTATATTAATGTATATTAATAGTATATTAATCAGCAATACAAGCCACGATTGCCATAAAATGCCTTATGCAACGAATTCTTTATGCTATTTTTTGCATTTCGGTCCATTTTTAAAGATTTTATGTGAAAAATGGAAAATTTGTTTGATTTTAGTAACTTTTTGTATTTTTCGATTGCATAAAAAATGCAGCCAATAAATCAAAACAAACACTTCATTTGAAATTTATGTCAATTATGTCATAGAGTTAGAGAATTACAACCTCAAAATAAAAAAATCACTAAATTTACAGCCGGTCGTGAATCAGATTCACGCTCGCATATGCGGGCGTGAATGTGGTTGTTATGGACCTACTGACAGTGTCCGTAATATTAGATTATGGACCCGCTGTCAACTTAGTGATTTTTGTTATTTTGAGGTTGTAATTCTCTAACTCTATGACATAATTGACATAAATTTCAATGCAAAAAATGTCATAAAGAATTAGTTGCATAAGGCATTTTATGGCAATCGCGGCTTATGCAACTCATTCATTAATATACTATTTCATTTCTCATGGATTTTCCAATTCCTTCGTGTTATTATAAACGAGTAAGTAGGTACCTATTAGTTTTTTCCATTTGGATTAAAATTAATGTTCTGCTTTCATTAAAACTTCAAGTCACTAACTGTCAATAGATATTATTTATTATGCTCTTTATTATTACCTCCATTAGATTTTGGTGCATCTTTCGTTCTTTTTGTCTCGATCGTTTCCCTTAATGAAATGAACCCGAAAACCATTTTCTGTGTTCCTCATCGATTTGTAGGCTTACATAGTGAACAAAGTCAAATGTTAGCAACTTATAGGTAGTTAATAATAGGTATATCAAATACATAAAACAAAGTGAGACATCCATCATATAAATAATATAGGGAAAAATGGATTGCTTAAAGTACATAAAGGTAGAGGCAACAACTGAAAACGCTCACTGAAGTAGAATGAAAGATAAAGAATAAATAAAGACAAAATAAATGTAAAAGCGGGAGACATGACGTCTTCACAAAGAAGATTTGATTTGGTTTCATTTACTTCACTATACCAATATAATGTGATGTGCGCACCGGGTTTTGTAGTAAAATAGTTTACAAAGAAGATTTTCTTTTTCTTCGAGTCTTCGACTAAATATTGTAAAGATGGCCAAGTGGAGGAATTTGATCTTATCAGAGGGATTGTACTGTAAGCAATTTAGCGTAAAAGGTCGCAAAGCGAAAAATTGTAAGAAAATTATACGATAGAATTATCGTTTGTCACACAAAGAATATCGGATATATTGGGCTATACGTGTGGTTAATATAGTTTTGAAGAAATACAAAAAGTTTCCTCAACAAATTACCTATACACAGAAACTTAACTCTTTTGACGTCAGGATACAATCTCAGACCCATTATAGGTACCCATTTCGAATAAGTAAATAAATTAAAAAAAAAAAATAACCAAAAGTTTTTAAAGTTATTAAATGAACAAGCGTTTTATTTATTTTATACTAAACAAGTGCAAGCCATGAAAAAAATCTCGTGATATATATGTAAACAAGATTGATGTAAATGAAAAAATAATTATATACCTTAAAAAGCACGCGAATGTTTCATAAACTGGAAAACAATTACACAAGTTTTACCAAAACTGTTTGGAAAGGTAATTGATACGTGACAGTTACAAAAAAATTTGTCCTTGCACCTTGTAGACTAATGAATTAAGAATCTTAATGACAAAGTAAAAAAATATTAGGTACTAACTTAGTTATTAGATATCAAACGATAATTTGTATTACACCTCACCTCAGATTCGATGTCACAAATTAGATTACAAATCTTGTAGGTGTAATAAAGAACACACATGCAAGGTCCATTTTTTCATTCATTTCTAATTAATATGACTAGACGGGGAGTTTGAAATAAATTAGACTGTTCTAGGTTTTAACGTTGTATGTTCACTGTTTAATTGACCTTATTAGAAACGAACTTTAAGATAAAACAAACTATATTACTATTTTGTTACATTATCTAAATGGATTAAATAGCATCTAAACATATAACAGCAACTAAAATATCTGTATAGTGTATATGGAAGTAAATGTATTAATTATATATTATCTAGGATGCCGAGTAGGATGCATTTTTAATTCGTTACTATCCATATATGTAATATACCTCTATTTGTTATATATCCGCTATCTGATGTAGCCCCCCTAAATAGTAAGTGGACTGCATGTTTTGGATTAGGGTAATGGTCAGCATACAATCGTCCTGCTCACATTCATGAATCCTGACTCAGAGGATATGACTGAATCATCAGGTTCAATTAACCAACGTTAAAGCCAGTCGAATTTCCATGAAACTCTCTAATAACCTACTGTGTTACACTTCTTTGGCTGCTCTTATTTACAGTATCTATCTGTAGTAGAAGCCGCACCAATTTACATATTTGTGTTAATTAAATTTGGCGTATTACTGTGGTTTTATTATACATATATAGTATGTACATATGCACGTATTATGTAACTTACCTAGCACCACTGCAATGTATTGTTTTCAGAATTCAAAACGTTATACTCGAAGTATCAACGTACCTAATTTAATGTGGTAGCCTCATGCAATTTCACTTCTTCAGTTAAAAATAAAAATATACATTTTCCAATTTTACTATTTAATGAAGTTTAAGACGGAACATTTTCTCTAATATAGAAAAACAAGATATAACAAGCTCTGTTAAAATGTGGGAAGTTTTAGTTAAAGACATATGTAGAGAGGTCTTTTGTTCTCTGATAAGTATATAATCTGGCCTTTTATTCTGGCAAGATTTAAAAACATTTAAATGGAAAACGTTATGTCAACATTGTTTTTAAAAGTACTTTTCCGGTAAAAGATTTAATTCATTTAAAATATTTTAAGAAGGGCGTCTTAAAACAAAAGACTGAACTTTTGTGAATCTTGAGGTTAAATTGCATCAGTGAAAAAGGAACCTCATAAGCTTTTGGTTTTATAACGTGTATAAATAAAAACAACAAAACTCTATCCAGTAATACCGACAACTTTCAGTAGATATTTACTTACGTTCCTATATCAAAGAAACCATAAAGCAGCAGTTTCACACTTAAAATTTATTGACATTATTTGAAAGTTTAGAAGCGCATACATAATGTACATAAAGTGTGTAGGTATTAGGTATAGTATATTTACCTACACATCCGAGTACCAATGTGTAGGTGTACTGCACAAATAAGAAACTTACCAATGAAAATGCTATCATGCTATACATCGCAGATATTTAAATCTTAGCTAAATGTTCACTTAAGCAAAGAGCAACTGTAACGAAGGAACAGTGGAATGAGTTTTAAGTTGAGATAACTCGATCGCACTTCCACAGATTAAACCCGCCTGGATTAATTTCTACTCGAAATTCAAGAAACTGAGTAATGTTCTAAGTACACCATAGACAAAAGTCTTTACAACTTTAAGCTTTTCTCCTCCAGTGGTATATTTACTTCCTTATATGTTGTGGATCTCTGTATGTATTTAGAGCTAATGTGCGGGCAGCTTTCGGGCTACTAACTTTTCCATTCAAAGTGAAGTCATTTATGAAGGAATTGTGAAATTAAATTGAGACTCTTTAATGAAAATATGACGCCAGTTTAAGGAAAAACTTAATAAAGCAATAATTTTGCGGTTATCTTATTGGCAATAAAATGTCGCTTGAGAAAATATATAAGTTGGTTGCCGGTTACTAAACAGATATGTGAAAGCCATTGTAATAAAAAACCAAGATCAGGCCCAATGCTAAAATATACGGCGGTTAGCTAGACCAAGTTTGAAGAAATAACTTGGAAACTAGTAAAGTAAGAGCATAAGTTTACTTTATGTTTAACTGCAAACTGTAAGGTTGTCAATGTTAGTTTTTAGGTATAATAGAAAACAGACCAAAAGTGATATTTACGATAATGTCATTGGTATTAAAATTTATATATCAATATAGTGAGTGTTATATTCGGAGTTAGTAGACAAGGAAGTGTCCTAAAGATAATTCTGAATAATTGCAATGGAAACAAAGGGCACAATGAATGGTTTTAACAACACATTTCCCATTTATTTAAGATTTTATTTAAGCCAAGGGAGTATATCAAGATCAAGGAAAGCTCGGAAAAATGTACAAAGTTAAATTACATGCTAAATGAATCAAGGAAATATCAGAATTTTCGTTATAGTGTTCGTGTGCTGACATAAGCGGTACAGCTGATGAGTTTCAGGGATGCTGGACACTCTTAATCCGTAAAGTGCTGCATCATGTTAACTCTTTAATTTGTTTTGCAAATGATTCTCTCTAGAGTCCCGCGGGACTGCTATGTCATTTATATTTATAACCAGAGCCGGGAGTTTCGTTTTGGAGCTTTATAAATACTTGAGCGTATTCAATTTAATACCAAACGAACGGACGGTCTTTTTGATTAGATGAAACATTACTCTCTGAGCAAAGTAACGTTCTTAACCATCTGAGAATAAATTGTGGCTTGCTAAATAATTAACAATGTTAAAATTTTATTTAGCAGCACGTACGGTTATTCTAAACAAACTCATACATGGTTTGGCATGTTGTTATATTTGTTTTGTTTCAACAACGGACGTTAATTTACAAACTTTTCCTATACGCAAACTTTTTAACACACATTACAAAATCTCAATTTTCGAAACTAACAGAAAAAAAAAGTCAATTGAACAGTAAATCAGTATTTATGACTCGACTGCGATAATTAGAAAAATCTGAAGAGAAAACTCTCACATCTCGATAAGTAATATAAGTTTGAAACAGCAGCACTGTGTATTTCACAAGTTTACTCTCCTGAAAGTAATTCTAATCAGAGAAGGTCAATTATACCATAACTGAAGGACTATAATAAAAATCCCACCCCTCAAATTGAGTTTTTATCGCCCTGAAAATTGCCAGAATGTTACAGTTCTATTATATCGTCTCATCATATAAAATCAAGTCTAAGCGCAGTTTATGCTATGTAAGTCACTTTAATTTTAACTTGTGGATTTGTTCACAATATGCGTTCTATTTTCGTTATTGTACACATACTGACAATGAGTTGAAAAGCTAAACTTGTTCCGGTTTTGAAGGGCACGCTTCCTCCGATGTTTTGTCTTCTTAGAACAACGTAAAATGTCCTTAGGATAGTTTGTGAGACTGAGACTGCTGGAGATGCGTATATGTATAGAGCTAAAGTAATTCCTGGGATACAAAGTCATTCAACTTTTTAGTGCCAGACCAGTTGGCAGCACCAAGCTAGGGATGATTACAAAAGCTCTAACTTCTCACACTCTTTGCCACTACCTCCCGCACACACAAATATATACACACATAGACACAAACACATTGAATTTTGGGTCTCATCCCCCTTTGCACAGATTACAGGCCCTTTATCCTATACTACCCTAGCCTCAGCCATTACACCATACGTTACTCAACTTATTATATGATAGAGATATATGGGCTTCGCATGTTTGCGGTACGTACACACACACATATACAGGCCATGGAGTGCCTTCTAGGTATAATACCATAAAAACTACATATATTTATGAAGCACTAAATTAGGGATCGCAGGTACGTTAGTGGGTTAATATCGCTTGCAGATGTGCAAATTTACATAATATAGAATAAACAATGCATAATTATTATTATATGCAATGCCTGTAGGAACAAAACGTACACAAATCAGCACATACATAGGTGCCTACTTCGGTGCGTATACATATTTACAAATCAATGTCCGTAATTTTATGAAACTATCTGACTATCTGAGGACTCTCTGTGTTATTTAACTCATACAATTTCTATCACAAATCTATCTGTTTTAAAATACTAATTCTACTTCTTTCAAATTAATGGCTCTTGATGATTTTTCTTCAAATTAAAATAACGAATAAATTAAAAAAACCTGACGGTAGGTATTGCATCTCTTGTATTTAATTATTAGG
This sequence comes from Silvanus unidentatus, assembly GCA_963930825.1. Taxonomy (NCBI): domain Eukaryota; kingdom Metazoa; phylum Arthropoda; class Insecta; order Coleoptera; family Silvanidae; genus Silvanus; species Silvanus unidentatus. The sequence goes on from OZ005760.1 coordinate 18,822,129, forward strand.
TTTATCTGCATATGCCTACATTTGTTTTGCACCGCCGGGAAAAAGCAATCAATTATAACACTTCATAACCGCACCCGTTGGGTAGATATCTCTTTTGAAACAGATATGCATGCATAAATTTTTAATTTATCAGTTCATTTACCATTTAACTCATACAAATATTTTATATTGACAAGAGGGCAAAATAAAAGACGGAAAGTAATTGCAAGCAATAGTAGGTACTAGGAACTTGGTAATATTAGTATAAATATATCTGTATAAGCACTTTATACTGGAAGTGATGCAAATTATGATTTTTACGATCCACACACTGGTTGTCACTTTATATGAACAAACATTAAAATTTTCGTAATAAAATTTCACGTAATATCTACAACCTCGTAAGTTAAACTCTTTGCATGTATTTAAAAAAGTTTATTAAAACTGTTTTAGCACCGAGATATTGTGACTGGAGCCAAATGAAAAATGAAGGTACGTAGGAGAGCAGCTTAATACATATAGAGAAAAATTAAAATACAGTCCTTATCACACACGAGACACGTTTTTGGAAAAATTGTCAAAAATTGGGTTAAAAGATAACACAATTTTAGAAGTAGAATTGTGTAAGTCAACTTTATTATCAAGGGAATCACTATTTGATCGGTAATACACTTCTCCACGATACATCACATCCCTTGGTGACAACAACAACCCCCTTCCGTATCCATTACCAATTTATCTGAATCCCCTAGCAATCAACAGATGACACAACTATCTCGAGGGAATTATCTAACATCTTTTTATTAATCGATTTTTGTTTTGGATTATAGCTTAGGGAGCTGTTACACTGACTGTATTATTGTATCAAAAGAGGATCTTATTTTTCTCTCGCAACGACATGATTTATAAAGAATTAGTTTACTGAAAGACTGCAGGAAGGAAAATAACTTGCGGTTTTGTTGTCAACAACATTTTGATCAATAATATTTCTCCCCACTTTTTTATGTTTTCCTCATACTTACTTGACAAAAAATGTAAAAAAAGAATGTGACTTGATGTATAAGCCATGCCATCATCGCAAGTTATTTCTGTTAGAAAATTTTATCAAATGCTTATATATAGTATGTATCAACGTTTCAACGTACATGCATATACATATATATAATATATATTGTAAATCATTTCAATTCAGTGAATATTATTCTAGTTCAAATGCATTATTGCTCATAAATTTCGAATTTAATCATTGTCAACAATCAGAATACAATCATATCCATAGATTTAATAATTATAATTAATGCATTCATACGTTTTTTGTTTATTTTGATAACAAATGTGTGTTGGTTTTGTAATATAAAAAATAATAACACATTCACTGATTCATTATAGTTATCTAATTAAACGTATTATGTGAATATCATACATGAAAAAATAATATAAACGTAAAAACCATGCTATTTATCAGAACCCCATCCAAGAACCTACCCCAAGCTATATGTATATGTTGAATAAAATGTGAACTTTTGAAATAAAACTTAAAGTGCGAAGTGTCTAAATACCTACATATAATATATGTATATAAGACAAACAATAGGGATATATAATTCTTTCACATTGTAAAGAATATATCCCAGCCCGGCTCTGTTTTAAAAATATTGCAGTGCGTATAAAGAATAACGCATTATTATTGAAATGTTACATCAGCAATTCTCTAATTTCTTATCTTGGCTTTGCTATAACCGAAAACTAACACGTATTGCTGAATAAGTGTATAAGTACACTTATTTATTTACGTATTTATCACATAATTCACATAGTCTAATAGACTGCAATAAGCCTCATGGTAGAGGATTGCTAGTCAATGGCGGGGACGCCTAAAACACATCGGAACGCTGATGGATTTGGACGCTTTGCAGTAAAATGCATTCGGTTATAAATTATAATTGTAAAGATTCACAGCCCGGTCCTTGTGTACGTGAGTTAAAAACAGCAAAAGGGCTGATATTTGAAACACAGAATACCGGTACAGAGGTATCTGGTAACAGTACCAGTGGTATTCTGTGTATCCAGTATCCAGTTCCTATTTGTTTTAGTGAACGTTACGTGTTGATATTTTATGCATTAGAAGGATAATAAGAGATAATTGGTGAGTACGTTAATCTCACTTAGTTTATATTGATTATGTTTTGTTGTTAATTTTATAAACGATTATTTAAATTGAAAGAATACTCTTTTAACAATTTTATTATGCATGTTGGAGTTGTGCAATATTTGACAATTATATTTCTTAGTTATTTGTCAATATATCAGACAAATTGAGCCCTATATTGGAATAAGAAGCATGGATTATGCATTTCTAATATAGAGTGGCTAGTTTTAGCATTCATCGTGATAGACAATAGTACCTCCTGAGTAGGAGAGTAAAGCCCGTTGGGACGCCCCAAAAGACAGTCCATACAATATCTACACTTTGCATTTGCTGATTCCAATTATGCAATTTAAGTTATTCGATATTTAATTATTTCACATGTTTGAATATCAATGTAAACTAACATACTCTTTTTAATATTTATTTACAGATTATGGTCTTGTTCACTTACAGAACCGGGCATTCTTCTGTTTTACAATTTCATGTGAAACAGGGGTTTGTACTATTACATAATTAATATCGATGCAAAGCATAATTTACTCTTAAATTATTGGACTCACTTAGTCACGTATAATACTCAATTTTAATTTCTTTTAGATGGTCTACTTTATATCTTAGAGCCTGGTCGGTACGATATTTAATTTAATTTATTAATTTTATATTATACCGGGGTTCGTACCGTCACATCAATGAAGATCTAATAGTAGTAATTTGATGTTTGCCTATTAAATATACGTATAGCAAATAGGTAGTCGACTTTTATTAAGAATGTAGCAGAAATGAGAAATCCCAATTTCTACTGCTGGATGTGCGTTTCAAAGTAGCAAGAAAGTCCCACAAGGGATTAAGCTAAGTGAAAAGGTGATAGCAATGAAACAAAAGTACAGTTAGAAAATTCCACCCTCTCAAGTCGCCACCGTTTCGTATTTGACTTTGACGTCCATTTTTATGCTTGTCACGTTTAACGTCACGCCGGGTCACCATTGAAAGAGGTTGGGGATGCCTCAATTTGTACGCAGTACAATTCACCCCCTGCTCCGATCCATTCAACCTAAAATGTAATATTTCCGCAGATCTCTTGGCAAATTGAATATTATATATCTTGATATTCTTGGTACAAATATGACATTTTATCTTGTACAGGCCGACCATTTTTTAGCCATATTATTTTAGAGCTTCTCATTTAAAAGTCCCAAATATAATTTGAAAAATATTTCCACTCTTCATCAATTTTCATTTGTTACATTCACAATAATTCTTTCTGTATCTTTCCTTTTTTTGTCCATCAAGAACTAAAACGAAAAAATCCCTTATGATTATTATTGGATATTGGACAATAAAGATTGAAGACCAATTAATATCTAAACAAGCAGAATCGAGTAGAATCATAATTAAGAATAAGATGTTAGTATATTGTTTTGAATAGAGCAGACAAGAATGAGGAGTAAATTCGCCAATTTTCTGATATTGATGGACACCAAGCGCCCAATTCAAATAAATTGAGAAACGATAAAATCAATACAATATTTCAATTCAAACAAACAAGCCAATTTTAAACATTCATTATTCGTTGAATTGAGACATTTGAAAGACAATAATTCTGCCATCAAACTATAGATTCGTAATAGGTATTCACTAAAATGAGAATACAAAGATGCAATACTCCGTTCTTGGGGCTTTAATTTTTAATTAGAAAGGAATTAAGAATACCTTATTGTTGGTTTTATGCATGTATGAATTATTTGGACAGCTTTTTATTATAGTTATTATAGTTATACTGATCTCATTTAATTATTTTTCAGATAATGGAATCCTGAATTGTTTTATTGTTTTTCTACTTGTGAATGTTGTTGTTGTTGCTGATCTATGTACCTATACACCAAACAACCGTAAACTCTCCGTCTCAGTTAAATTCACATTATCACATTCCTTCATAATACATAAATAGAATTACTACTATTTCTGTTTTATTAAATTAAAACTTTTAACTAACTTGTAATCTACTTGTATTTCGGAATTGTAATACGTACCTAATAAAGTAATTATCCTTTCACACTGTTAAAAGCATTTAGATGACCTCGATAACTAATACAAATCCTTTTATTTCATTTTGAGTTGATCTAATTAAAAAGAGCATTGCAGAATGCATGAAATGTTCATAGCAGATTAATACTTAAAGCAAATATACAAGGTATGTTTGTATAGCATATGTAGATACACAAGGTATAGGTACATATTTCTTTTTAAGCTTTCATTAACATGTCTGTGACCTCAAAAAAAACATAGGTATGTTTTAGAAGAAGGCAATTAATTTTTACTGAAGTGTTCGACCAATTTCATACAAACGTTATTGATGAACCAGAATCAGGCAATTGGTCGCAATAAATCTACGATACCAAAACAAATAACTATACTCGTAATTACTCCATAATTTGATTATTACAGGTTTTATAAACATATAGGTAAGTGGTAATGTGTGGTATTTAAAGAAAAATTCTGTGCCATAAAAAATCTTCAATAACGCGTTCGTTTTATATTTTAGATCTATTATACAGAGACATTTAACAATGCAATAAACTGATAAAACGTCACTAATAATCACGTTTATTAGTATTTAAAGTAATTTATGTTATCTGTTGAAATTGACACCAAATTAATATCTTGTTTGCATGGGAATTTTGATAAATGACTTTAAAATGGAAATGGACTTTATGAATATTGCCTATTTTAATTATGAGTTTTAGAGGGGTAATTTATTGCTTGAAAATATGGCAGTGATGTTATTGGTTATACAATATATGAAGGTATACATATGTTATATATATATATATACATATATATATGACTTCGATGATTTATTAATATGTAAAATGTATGGTAGGTACAAATCATATTCTTTTAATAATAATTTGAAACAAATACATATCTAAATTTACCAAATATATATTAAATAAATATTTTAATATTATATTGCAACATTCCATGAAGTCGTTTTATTGTTGCAAAAATAATATATGGATTTTATTAAATTTTGAATCTGTGCAAAAATTTTGTGTAGTTTTTTTTTTCCTGATGAACCGAGGTCAGAGTGCAGTGTATAGTATTATTAAAGACATGTAATACCTAGCTCCCAAGTTCTGCATATTGCACCAAAATTCAATATCATGTAAAGTGTAATGCAAGTTGATTATTTAACGATATCTACCTCACATGAATGTATGATTTATCTATTTATTTGTCCTATTCATCAATAAAATTCAACTGCGTTTGCACAATATCATCCATCAAGGGGTTCAGATAGATTTTGTTTGATGAGTCGGTTAAAGTTAGGAAAACAGAATATGTGTATAAAGGTAATATAAACAAACACGGTTACTTTAGACTATAATAGATTGCCTACACAGTTTATATCAATTCATGCATGTCAAGTTTGCGTTTGTTTGCAGCTGATTTTACACTTCCTTCAATGTTATAGAATAAATAAATTTTCACTAGCCAATTTTTTATAGCACTTTAATAAAACAATGTTTTCCACCACCTATTTGTCATTTCATAGTAGGTATTCAACAAGAAAAGAGAGTTTACTTTTACATATAGGTGTGCGTGTAAACTCAGTACATTTAAAACAGAACAAATTTGTTACACTTCCAAAAAAAACAACAGAATATATTTTCCATGTTTTTGATATAAAGAATATCAATTAAAATCCACTTTAATAAAAGATCACATCGTCATGACTAAAAAGTCAAAACAAAGCCAATTAAAAGGGATCGATTTCGCCTTTAATTGATTTAAATAAAATTATGTGCTTTTTAAATTTAATTGTCTCATGTAAATCCATGTCTAAGCCTATATACAGCCGATTTACCTAAAACGAGAAAAATAATTGGGTAAATTAATTTAAAAAGAGGGACGCTCCCAGTGTCTAAAAGACAAATATTTAATTGGTTTTGGGTGGCAAATGTAACGGAAAACTAAAATTTCTTTCCGAGCTAAATACGTTCAATTCGCATAGGCGTGTCCACAGACAGTACAAAAATTTTCATCCAAAATTAATGACCTGGTTACAAATGAACACCATCTATTTTACTTTCAATGTTTCAAACCATTTAAACTGTTTCTTTTGGTTTGTACAGTATTGAATTTTAAACTATACGAGTATTTAGTAATTAGTGAAATCATTACTTATTGGAAAACGAAGTTTAACACTTTGATATATTGTTATCGAAACTTGTTTGGCTCCTTCAGATGCATACTTAAAACAAGATGTAAATGAATGCAGATCAGTTGCATTATCAACATAAAAATCTCTATTCGAATAAGGCACTTTGTGCAATTAAGTGTTTAACTGATCATATTTGGTGCAAAGTACTGTAAAATATCTAAGGTTGAAGGTATAGGCTTAGAGATGATCAATCCAATCCATTTTCAATTAAGTGAGATTACTTGTTATCCAATCAGTAGTGGCCAGAATAACAGAGGTCCCCTGATGCTGATAACTTCTCTCTGGTAAGAAAGCCCCAACTCAAATGCTTCCTCACAACTTTAATAAATGCTCTTGTTGTTGTATTGGCAATAGCTATCAAGGTTTAAGCCTCTCTCTATTCGCATTGTTATTGATTACTGAACTAGATGCTTTTTTTGTGTACCTTATATACCTTCTTTCTACTATACTTTCAGCACAAATTTAATTAAGTGTCGACAACTCTCTTAGCCATAAAAAATGTATTTGCTGGTTATCGATAATATTTACTATCTGGGTGGGTATTAATTTTAAAGTCCTTCAATATACGAGTACACTCTTAATGAAAAGCTTATTTTAAGTTGCAATTTTTTAATCAATTTAAAATAGGTATAGGTGGCTACAGTTTTTCTATACATATTATTCATTCCTGAAATATAACATGTCCTTTCTATTGAAATACATACTGACTTATCTTTTTTAATAATGATTTATAAAGAAGCAAAGTTTAAAAGTTTTTAATTAACTGGAGGGATGGCGTTTTCGTTTTATTTTTAGGAGTCTCCAATGTACCAAATTTTTAATTTAAATTTAAGTGCATATAAGAAAATCAAGGGAATAAATTAAAAATAAATAAGTTTTCTTCGATAAGCATCTCAATCTAGGATTTAACAGCAAAAAATATTACCAAACATTACTTGACCATTAAAACTTTTCATAATCTATGATTCCATAACGTTTTCATGATGTAAACATTTAACAGGTTATTTCTTTGGAAATTATCAAGTACTCAACTTTAATACCTACATCTTATAAGCAATTTGTGTACTTAACTAATTTTCTGTAATAAAAAAAAGTCCACTGTAAATATAAAATTGGAAAATAGTTATTAAAAATGCTAAATCTTGAATCGAATTCATGGTTATTAAGTGGAAATGATATTCAGCAATTTTTGCACAAAATGAAACCCAATATCAATACACAGTGCTATGGTAGAATTTTAAGCGCCTAGAAATGAAAATGCAAGTAATAAAAGTTCTACTAAATGCGGCAGCTAGCAGCAATCAGAACTTAAGCTGTTAGAAGCGTATATAGCGACCGAAAACTACGTATACCGCCGTCGTCCAGTATTCGAATCCTAATCTAATCCTTTTTCTGCCGTTTAACAAATCCGATTACACTTCCGGTAACTTGCAACAGAGCTTCCGTTCTCCATTCATCGGCATTCACAAACTCAATCAATTCACTGTTACCAAAATACCACCCACATTCTCGTTCATCGCAAACGTTCATTTGTTGTCTGATCAATCTTGTCCACGTTAAATATGATCTAACATATTTGTTTACGATTCTCGTCCTCGGTGTTGTCCATAGAAATCTAATGTGTGTTTTTAATTTAGTAATCGAAATCGGTCAGCTTATATTATCAAATGCAACAATAACCTCAGCTTCAAAATATTTACAAGCTCTTCAAACAAAGTTCTTAGTTAAAGCCAGTCGAATGGTTTAATATTACTTATATTACAAAATGTGAAGTACATGGTAAATTCAAGTGTAAATTATATTTCTACTTGTATCAGTCTATTTATATGATAATATCAGGTAAGATATAGAGTATTATCATCCGCCAATAAATTCATTGTTAAAGGTTGTGGATAATTCAATTCATTTGTTCAACAAATTCTGTTTTTTATAATAATTGTATACGTCTAAGGGTTCGTAATTATTTAATTCATTTAATTTTATCTAAATATTAATTCAATATAAATTTTCTCATATAATAGAGTGACGAGTTTAACTATTGTAACAAATTTTTGGTAACGATTCGCTTTAAAAGCTTCCAAAAGTAATTATTACATAAAAGTTCAATAAAATGCCATATCACTTAATCTTCTTTTTGTCGTCAATTGTGAAACTTATACCTAATGGAAAATTTATTACACACAAGGCTATAAAGAGGATCAATGCTGTGGGTAGAAAAAAATCTTTTATATCTTCCATGTCTTCGGAATGAATCTTCTTACCTTACAAGAAAATATTAACCTTTGATTTCAAGTGTACACTTTTTAATGTTTACAATACGTATAAAGTTGTTTCGTGATTTTGCAAACAAGGATAAAAAGGAACATGAAATTAAAATGTTTTTATGTTAGTTTAATGATTTACTTCTATTTTCTGTATAATATTCAGAATAGCAATACAAAATAGTTCATATTAAAAATAAATAGTTTGTAGAACTATTAACTTCTGTAGGTACTTGTCAATTTTTTGATGATAAAAAAAAAGTTAATTCGCAGATTATAATAATAGTTTATTAACTGATAATGTCGCTTGTTCGAAAATACAGAGCAGAGAGAGAGTCTTAAATTAACAAATCGGCGGAAGCTAATTCCAATTGTAGTCAGACAAGTTTACATTTTTGATTGACAAAAAGGCAGTTCAAAATTCGAACAATATAAATACATATATGTATGTGAAATAGTGAATTGAGTATTAAACAAGTTTAAGGAAATTTGATCTTAGTTAATTACTAATTATTAAACTGATCAGTATAAACACATATACAAGAGCGTAAAATTAATTCCCTAAGCACTAATTCCAAATCGCTTTTTAACAAATTTTTACTTTAGGTAAATGATATAGGCAAAGCTATAATAATGTAATTATTGGTCGTAGATGCGATTAATATCAGAAAAACTTAATTTAACGTAACACAGTTCCGCTTTTAATGTCACATCTTCCGGCATTCACTGTAAATAAACGAACAACTAGCTTCCGGTATTCTTTATTTGTTTCCAGCCGCACAATGCAAGTACGGGTAATTAAGCAGAGGATTTACATGATTTACACAATTAGTCGTGCAGAAAACACAATAAATGTAAAAATTTAAAATAACAAATGGTATATTCTAACACTGCCTTTTTCAGCTTAAAATATAGCAGATTAACACGTTACCCAGAGTTTATTTTTAGTTAGAGAAAAATACATTTTAGCTTAAAAGATCTCTGTTGAAAAACATCCTTAGGCATTTTTATAAGAATAAACCTCTGCCATTAACTTTCATTTCAATTTCCCTATATATAAGACAGGGGAACTGTTCCATAAAAGTGCTTAAAATTGATGATGAAATTTTCAATAATGCAGAGCACAGGGTCAAATAGTCAGACTAGGTAGGTATACACATGTATCATATATGTAACACTCTTGGATTAGAGTTAATCTGCATAAAAGTATACGCCTGTATGGCATATATATTACAAATAGTGACATGATAACGTATATCAAGGAACACTATAAATTCATGATTTTTTCTTGTTGAAGTTTAAACTCAGATTTTCATATTCAGTGATATTTCTTCATATTTACATATCTCATAAAACGTCCTATGATGTACGGGCGAAGATATTTCATGCGATATAACCCCGTGATCTAGCTTGGTAGAATAATAGAGCCGTACACGCATCATTCCAAAATTGTGAAACCGTGCCGGTATATGCCTTTACTGACGGTATATTAAATTGCAATAATTTTTTAATATGTCTGAGCAAGAGGATAATATAATATTTTTCGCCGAGTAGATATATGCGAAAAATGAAAATTTCACGGTGGCATTTTTGTTGTTGTGGGGATAAAAGTATTATACAGCTGCTTTTTTGTGTATAAATTAGTTTTTAATGAACACATATGCATATCCAATATTTGTTAGCGTTAGCAGCACAATATCCAATTTCTGATTGTGTCGATATAAATGGTCAAAACTAGTTCTATTTGAAAAACAAAATGAACTGTACCTGATGGAATGGACTTTATAATTAATATTTATCAAAAAAATCGGCATTCTATGATTAGGTGAGTATAAACCACAGCAAGGTGTTTGAAATGAAATAAATTCGAGCAATACACGGATATGAATTCGAAATTTTGGTTAAGTGCCTGCATTTAGGCTAAATTATTTAAAGATGGTCGTTTTGTCTTTGTAAGCCTAAAATATAGATTAATGAAATGGTTAATACTGGGTTTAATTAGATTTAATTCGAATAACTGTATATCCACATTCATTAATTTAGAAGTGCGGTTACATTTTGTCCAGGCAACATTGAAAGGGAGTCCAGAGAGTCACAGGGTACAGCCGCAAGTTGTCACGCTAATCCGTTTTACTATTATTCAATGCTAGAACCCATAATACCTTTGCCTTCGTTCTGTTCATTACCAACTCCCTCATTCCACCTTTGGTCTCGTTAAGCTTGCTGTAATTTTTTTTTTCTTCATACCTCTATTGCTGCTGTTGAAATGTTTGTTCATTACAAGGATTTGTATTTACGTTCTCTAGAGTAAGAAATATTTGGCGTGTCATCCCCGTGCCTAGATTAGATTGAGGTTTAATTTATAACCTTTACACAATAAAGGGCCATAGAAATACCCGTGCAGTCGCATAAATATTACAGCAAATCGTTAAGACTAAACTTAACAATTTTTCTTCTTGAACGCTATTAATTAAACAAAAAAAACCTCTGTGGAAAAATCGACTCATAAATTTTATAGATCCTCAAGTACTAAAGAATTTATGTTTGTATTTAAGAGTCTGGGTTTAGATACTTGGGAGAAAACACTTTTAGAATATATTTTCCGATTTTTGTTCAAATCGTAATTCGGATGTGTTTTCATGTGTAATATATTTATTCTTCCATCAAAACAATGTTTTAAACAAGATATAGGACACTTCGATCAAAAATGTAATAGAACTATAACTAAATCCAAGTTAAAAATACCCAGGGGCGATTTTTTCCAAATAAATCCAATCCTTGAACAGCATAGAACCTAAAGTGATGTCTATCCCTTTCGGGATTTCCAAAGCTTTCTTTCCTACAACAATATTGAACACGATCATCGTGATCTTGGATAAATTACGAAATAATGTTACGATTTATTACTTACCACAGTTTCATTCTTAAACAAAAAATATCTAATATATCAACAAAGATCCTGCTTTTAATGGTGCGTGTTTGCCAAAAAGACAACATATTCGTAATTGATTTTACATTAACCTATTTTTTTCAATTAAAGCAAATAGTTTATTGGGTGTTCTTTTGAAATAAAGAACTTTTACGTGAATAGAATATAAGATGGATTTAATTTAATGGTAATTTGAAAACAGGGAACCCACATTAATTTAGATTTTACCATAAAAATGTGAGCATAAAGCATATGGACATAATTACCTTATAGGTTATACACAGTAAACAAGTAATATAAACCAATCAATATGCTAATTCTTTCAGAGTGTTAAAAAAATATAATTTGATTTTCTTTTAAATTACATACCGTTATCTTTGTATAGGTACATAGTACATACATGAAATGTTTTGAAGTATTTTTCAGTTTTATATTTATATTACACACATGAGTCTATATAAAATATGATGGAAATACCTACCAACTATACATATGTTATGCACATAGTAGGAAAATTGATTTACGTATAAAGTAATGTATTATCTATGGTTTATAATCACATATAGTGGTTTAATAGCATTTCGTCTGACATATATGAAGTTACACGTATAGTTAACAAATACTCTTCATATACAGAATTTCCTTAATTAATTAAATTTCTCACCTACGATAGATTTATATAAGAACAGACATACATAATTAATTTGCTAAGCTTCGTAATTGAATTATAAATTTTAAATCTAATCTGTAAATTAGATATTTCAGATTCTAAAACTTTACAACAAGAAACAAACATTAAAAATACATTTGGTGTACTGCATTGACTTATTTATTTAATAACCTATACCTATACCTTATTGTTAGTTAGATATGTTTACTGAGAAAAATTTTAACTAAAGTACTACTTTGCTATATAATTGATCGATCGATAGTTGTAAACAGTCGTTGGTGAAATTGACGTCCCAACACCTGTATTAATTCACTTCAAAATAATAAAGTTCTACCTTAGGTAAATGTTATATGATAAAGTGCCACAAGTTTCCAAATGTCCAAGTTAATATCCATTCAAAGAAGTCATCCATTCAACCTTATTGAAGGTTTGAGAAAAGATTTGAACAAATGCATATCTAGGTATTCAAAAAATGACACGAATTATCCGCCTTGTGTTTGCACCACACGTATTTGACACTCTTCAATTTGCATTCTAAAGTTATTGCAAGAGCACCCAACAGAATACCTTTGATGACAAAATTGTACTATCTCTTTGAACTATCACGTTTCCAAAACAAACTGTTTGTTTGATCTGAATTCGTCGTTCAAATAAAATGTTAATAAAGAAACTGCAGTATACCTCGAAAACATTATTTTATTTACCAACGTGTGCATCATATACAAATAGTAGATGAAATGAAAGTATTACCTACTAGCAAATTAAAATCAAATTTAATTACAATGCCCGTCTTGCAACAACAACCTAGATGTAGGTAGGTATATAAGATGTAAGATGAGAGAATTGTTTCATTTTAAAGCAGCGATTAGTCGATATTGGGTACGTTTACTGAAGCTGCCAATAAAGGTTTTCATTATCTTGTATTCTTGATAATTTTATTGTCATTCTGTAGGTAGGTATCACAATGTTATTGAAATCATTTTACTTTAAGTAACGCTTATTAATTTTTATTGCGGTTTTATCTAATCGAAATGTTCTTTCTTCTCTCGTTGTTTTAAACCCGAAAGGGAAACTCATTTAGTCATTTGCGAAAGGGAAAATTATTATTTCAGTGGCCTTAAAAAATTTAATTACTTTACAGAGGAAGAATTTTTCCAAGGATAGATGTATTCTATCCTGTAGGGTAAATTAGTTTATAAATATTCCACTTTCAAACTCGATTAAAGCATTTCATGAATTTTCGCCAAGCAAAACAAATTGTGTCTATGACATTATCACTTATATTGTACACAACATAGTGTATGGTGTTATGACCTACGAAGAAGAACAAGCTTAATATTTATATACAGTCAGTGTTGCTGATTTACGGGTCTCATTTTCCCAGGTGAATATTTCATTGCGTTACAAATGGCCATCGTTATTATTATTTTACCCAAGCGCATTTCGACCAGGTACAGAGCTTAATTGGCTTAGCTACTGATGCTAACTGGAATTTATTTCACTTTTAGCAGCACTTGTCACTGATTATTTTACAGGATATAACCTTCAATTTATCAGAGTTTACGGCTGAAAATCTGTCAACGTAATTTGTTAGTCCTAGCTGAAAAAATCCAGCTAGGTAGATATTATTAATATGCATTTAGGTACATTTAATCTTGTGGAAGAGAGTCAAAGAAAGGCAGAAAGCATTTTTTACAATGCAAAGAGAGCTTTAATTTTATTCGTGTGACGTTTTTATAAAAGGAAATATTTCTAGTTTATAATTAAAGTTTTCGTGTAAGTAGGTATATAATATACATATATATATAAGCACAACCAAGTAACGAAAGAACAAGGGATCGATGATAGATGATATACCTCCATATAAGGTATAACAAAAACATTTAATTTCCTAATTCACATGATACCTAAAAAGGGTTTGCTTTCTTCCGATAAAAGCCATCAAAGTGTTGTCATGAATATTTTAAACAGAAATGTTCATGTTCTCCTAGCTATATACCAATGTACTCGTATATGTTATGTACATAAAATATCCAGTTTCTATTTCATCCTGTTAATACATACTTTTAAAAAGGTCAAAATTAAATAGCAGGAATGTTTTGCATTTTTTACAAGAAAAACCATCATGTGGTTTCATAATACCTATTTCTTTTCAAATCACTGGCAAGAATATGCCAAAATATGAACAAGAGTAGAAAAATTCAGAACAGCAGCTTTTGTTATAGCGAAAAGTGACGGCATGCCTGACGCGTGACCACAGCATAGCGTGAGCCAACGTTGGCTTAGGTCCCTTGCTTTTCGTACAAGTTTCCAGCACTATTGCTCACACAACCCCTTTATTTGCTACCACGAGACCACTTGCCCTATTTCCGTTTCGGTTCCAGTAAACTAAGCGACTTGTCGACCAAACTGACTTTTCTATGAATATAGTCAGACGTATGTAACATTTGGTAGAACAAGAAACCTTTACAAAAGATAATTAATAAATTCTGCTCCTTATAGGTATTAGTATACAAATGTTTTGTTGTAGGACTCTGTGCCCTTAAATTAATTAAGGTGTACTCGTACAGCTTGAACTTTCATGGAAATTGCTTGGCAGCGTTTCGTTTTTATTTTAATCAAATCAGAATGAACTTCAAAACGTGGTCAATATCGATTTTCTCAAATATTTTTGACCTTCTGAATTTTAATGTTAACTCATATATTTTTTAGGGTATGTTAGGGTGATTTTCTGATGGCAATTGAAGAAATCACGTTGATGTTATTGAATAATTTGTGATCTATTGAGTAATTTGTGACAAGACATTTTTTGTACTAATTTCAATTCAAAGTTTAATTTACCTTCTTCTGTGTTCTGCGTATTTCTTCAGATAATAGATAATTAATTTGTTGTTAAAAATAAAACGTTTGAGAAAATTTCCTTACAATCGCATATATGTATACAAATTGCATTAGATTTATAAAACGAAGCAATTCAATTTACATTAAGTGTAGCTAAATCGTTCAAATTTATGTTTTTTGCGACCAATAAAATACTAAATTTAGATTCTACTTTCTACTGTGGAAGAACTGCTTTTAAAGCAGGCAGTTCTTTGTAAGTAATTGTTTCTTCTTGCTTACTGTTCCGCAATAAAAAAAATACGATTTAATGATAGTAACTAAAGCAGTAATTTTGGCCCAGAAGGAACGGTATCAAATGCACAAAGCAAATTATGGATAAATATATAACCATACTGCAAAAATAACAACTGTCGAATTCTGAATTTGCGCTTATTGTTAGAAAAAGCATGCATGCAATTGCCTTAAAATGAGCTTAAAACACTTGCGTTGGAAAGTTCTCAATAGACGAACTACGTTGGAAAGAGAAAAATTAATATTACAAGAATAAGAAACACTCACTCATACGATATAGAGTTTGAAACTCTCATCTTTTATATTTATACTATACTGTGCGAGGTTTCAAAAACTTTGCACATCTTTAATTAAATCAAAACTTGGATTGAATTTCCTTTCCACAAAAATATAAAACTTTGTTTAAATGAGATAACATTAGGTAGGTAGTACTTTTCAATTTTATGGTATCTGATAAAATATGCCCAAACAATATTAATATTTATATAATGGTAAAAGTTTTAGGTCAAAGTTCGAATGTTTGTGTTTCAACAAAAGATTCATAATCTCTGCATAGAATTTCATAACTGCAGTTATTAAGTTTAATACTTACAAATGAACGAAAAAAAAACATAAGTCAGCATAACAATTCACAATTTAAGAAGTAGGTAGGTACAATGAATTTTTTATCTTATTATTACACACTTAACTTTTTCTTTATCGGTAAACTTAGGTATACTCAAACTATTCAAGAATTTAAAATCAATTTCATTTAATATGAATATGAAAGTTTGCTGCCTACTTAAACAGTTTATATAGCACAGAAATGAATGATGAATGATATGAAAACTTTTTTTTTCTTTGCGATAAATTTAAAGAAGAGTCTCGGTATGCATGAAAATTTATTTGCAAAATAAGAACTGTTGGCTTAGGGGATTTGTAGTGTGCAACTTTTCTCGAAAAGGCCCAACTCAATCTACTTGAACGGAAACTCAATGTTGCAAAAAAAATTCTCTTTCCAAATGTATCTTGGCTACTTTTCCACGATATTCATATACATATTTATATTTAATACATAATACATTTAGGTACATTCACTTTATATACACTTAAGCATACAATCGTCTCTCTATATTGAAACATTTACTTAAATTATGCTCTTCCTGAAAACCATCTTACCTTTATCCACTGAGCGAAATCACCTTGTTAGCGAGTCGAGTTGACAAACTAGCATTACGTGTATCTGCACAGTGTACAGAACAATTGAAACACGTAAAGTCGTCTAAAGTGCTGATTATCGCTCAGGTAACTATATCACTTTAAACAACCAAAGTGTTATTGTACAAGGAAGTTCCGATTACATACATGTTGAGTGTAAACATGTAAACGTCAGTATTACTCGTACTTACACATAAGCCTATTTAATATAATGTTTCACCAAAGATAGATAGAGGAAATGCAATTTTCATGTAAATTTCAACTAGATCAGAACAAAGAACCTGACACACTGATAAGGTCCTAACATCGTGACCGTTCCGCTGGCTAGAGGATGGTTGGCTGGTGGTCGGAACTCCGGCCAGGTGGTCACCACCACGAGCAGATGTATCAAAGCAACATCTGCTCATCTGTTCTACATAGTTTATTTTCTGTTACAACATCGATATAAGCAAACAGGAGTTAAGGGCACCTCCCATATAGCACACTTAATATAATATCGTTAAACACAAATATTTGCCCCTTTTTCGTTTATAAGGTGTTGACTCTCTCAATTGGTTAAAGATGATTGATGTTGGTTACGAACTCCATTTTTCGCTGTTTGTGTATGACACTTTAATGGAATTAAAAGTGTGTTTTTATATAAGTTTGGTGGGCGTGTGTTTCAGGTGCCGATAGTTAGTCATATTTTTGAAAAGTTGGTTGAGGATTTCAAACAAGTAGGGAATATATGTACCTAATACGAGTATAAATCCACAAACAACATGTAAACATTAATAAAGGGACCATGGGAAAACATATAATTACAATTTCTTTCTAGTGAAGCAAAGGAGAAAAGATTTAATGCAACCAACTACACAACAAATAGATTTTATAACAGGGATTATTCAATTTACCATTTACCTTGCACCAAATTTATAGTCCCTTAATTAGAGAGAGTAATGTTGATAAAGTAAGTTATACAGACAAAGAAAAATATAAAAATCAAACTTCAAAGCATTATGTGTCGGTATGTAGTTTGAGGAGTAATAAAAGTAAGAACTAACAGCAATACTGAATGTGTCAGGCTGTCAATGAAGCGATAAATAAGTCGTAGCTAGTGACCCATACCACATACTATTTGGACCTTTTAGTCAGCCGTTATCCGGAAGGGCATTCAATAGTAGTCCTGTTATCGGAACTTTTTCACGAGTTGAAAATAAATGAAATCCTTATGGGGACAATGAATTGACAAGCTGTCTTTACATCAACACCTATTTCCTTTAGTGACTTTTTGTTACTGAAATATCCAATATATTATAGAACAAGCCTCTTTAGACCACCCAGTTATATTTCCAATGTTTTTCTTTGTTTTGTGTCGAATAAAAAGGAAATATATTTCATCAAACCTCTCACGACCTAAACAAGAAATCAATCGATTTTATTGAAAAGAATGTTCTATATATATTTTCATTTCGACAATTCAATCTGGATGTGAATGTAGAGTGAAAGGGTCGAAATGGAAATTAAATTTCATTTCTGACAATAAACTATTTAGCTGGTTTAGAAAACTGACAAATCTACCAATAAGCAATTATTTAACACGATGTTTATAAATAGGTGGGTATTACATAAGTTTTCCGTCAACGTTTAATTTACGTCTAGTTTCAGTTCTTCTATTCTCGTGCAATGTGAAAAAGAATGTCGATCAAGGATAAACTGTGAATACATCATGCTTTAGAATTCAATAAGTAAAGCAAAACAACGTTGCCAAATTTCAATTTAACAGCTGCCGGACACCAATTTTACAGACCATTTCGATATTTCTCAGATAATTGGTTTTCTAACTTATGGACGTACCCACTATAAAGTACACTTAAATTGAAGTTTTGTTTCCTTCTTTTGTATTTAACAGAGCAAGCTAAAAGGAAGGAGGAGGTATCAATTAAATAGGAATTACACTCTGGAAATGGTATATGACTATTCTTGTTGAATTAGTAATTTTATGAGCTCACTTGGTCATAATGCACCCCCAAATGTATCCGTACATGTAATGGTCAATTCATTCTCCAGAAATTTTAAATGTTTTCGCTTACCACAACTATGGCCCTAAACGTTCCATTTTTTCCCTTTATTTTACTGTTATGTCATCATTCTTTTTATCTTTTTTCCTTCAAAGCATTTCATTTGGAAATGTTTTTCCTAGGTCATTTTTCAAAAGTAAAATAATTTTTGCAATTACAATTATCCTTATAGGGAGAGTCTTTATTCAAAAAGCCGCCTCTAATTACGTATATGTACTATTATTATACGAAATTAAATAACATAGAATTCCACCATCAACAAGAAGTTTTTTATGCGGCTATGATTGTGTTTTATTGTAAAAGGCTTAATTCAACCAATAATAGGGATTCCATAAAAATATCAAATGTAGCATTTGTGCAACATAAAAGTCACAGCTTGATACAAAGAAAAAATTCAATGTTTGAAAAATTAAGGAATCCATAGAACTCAAGGAAGCCCTCCAAATAATATATCATATAATGACATTTTCAGTCTATCGTAGACGAAATATATAGAGGATAGAGGATGAAAAAACTGCGTATAGAAGCAGAAAAAATAAAAAGAATTACGACAACATAATCACTAAGAGAGGGTCTTTGAGAGATGCATAACATGAATACACAGTGCTCGTCAACAATTATTATAGCCGATATGAACGATCTATCTTCTACAAGAGAATTTTATAAGAAAATAAAAATCCCAATTTATCAAAAAAAATTTAACAGCCATTCAAATTGTATAGTGCGAAATATTATTCTTCATGTACCAACATGTAACAAAAGAGTTGATGTCAAACCAAATAAAAAAAAGAACTTGTTTTCCGCCAAAGCGTACATATGTTTTTAAATGTAAAGCATTCATCTCAATTTATTTTTCAATTGGAATTAATCTAATGGCTCCTAAAAGTTTATTTCAGTAATAAAGTAAATAAACAAACAACTTTTGTGGAGTAAACAATTTCTTAGACGTTAATGTTTACCACAGCAACTATAAGGCAATACCTATCTGTTGTCGTGAATAAATCATACCTGAAAAATTAATTAACTAGAAAGAACATTCTCATCTTTATTGCTTAAATTGCAATAACAATAACACAACATTGTATTCCAACAAGAACATAAATTTAAATACCTAGGTACCTTTATACTATACATATAGGAACATACATTCGTATACATTGCATACCTACACAAACACGTGATTGCCACAATATCCAAATAAATCACGCATAATACCAATCAATCATAAGACAGGAACATACATACATACATGATGACATTGTATTGTTTTGTATAGGGCAATAGAAAGTTATTCTAAATTGCGGGCACAAGTACGTAGTGATATTTGTCCCATTGTAATGATTTGTCAACGCCACGAAGGAATTCATTATACTTTACAGGAGTTGCTGTATGTGGGGACGGTTGGTGGTAGCTTTTTCCAGACGATATGTGATATTGTATCGTGTGGATTGTTTAGAATAATTGTTTTATTCTGAAGCGACAGTGAAACGTAGAGACAAGCATCCGCAAACTTTCATCACTGAAATGGTGGAATTTATTCATATCTTTTTGAAGCTTTTCAATCATTCAAGTTTTTAGGGCAAAAAAATAACAGAAACCCAAGATAATAAACATTTGCTGTAGATAATCTTCCAAGTTATACAAAAAATATGTTTTGTCCCTTTTTTCAAAAGGTCTTGTACTGTTTACTTTCACCGTTACCCCAACAGTCTATACATCCCTCCCATATCCAAAAGGATCTTTCGAGGCAAGTAGGTATATGTCGTCTTCGAATTTTTATTCCTGCAAACGGCACAAAGAGTCAGTTCCGGAAACGTCCTGTTTACGTTTAGAATTTTTTACCCTTAAAAACTGTCACACCAGTACATAATCACCATAATTGCTCGAAGTACCTTTATTAGCCACCGTAATTCAAACATACAGAATCCATTTTGGTTTCATATTGTCAGAAGATTATATGAATACAGTTGGACAAGGGACGGTCCTAGTAGTAAAGTGCTGAGTCTCTCCATCCAACTGGGAATTCATATTCCATGGAACAGCACTCTAGTTTATGTGGTTTAATCGAGCATATAATGGCTTTCCCTTGCTGACCACCCTGGGCCGTTGTGTGCCACTTGCATGGACTTTCAAGTGGATAATATCCAGAGTTTTACTAGCTATTAATACACTTTACATGGTTTTGATAGCTATGTATATCTTGCCTTTGCTTTTCTTTCCAAACTATTAAAATATAATTGAATAAAATCCGCATGGAACATCTTGCCATCTAATTGGTTATTAATTAGTTGTGGATGTCGTGACACCCTTGGCAATATATGTACCCTAATCGTTGTATGGAGTACTAGTTTTGAGAATAAATTAAACACACCTATGTATATGTGTTTTGTTAAAGTTGATTTTTGTTTGCCATTGTGTTAAAATAAATGAAATTGATTTTAATAATACAATATTTAATTAGACCAAAAAGAAAATCCAATTTATTTTCCTTCATAAACGAGTATTTTAGGTGAGTACTGCATGACTTATTAACAAACTCATTGCGGTTACATCACTATCCTGGAAATTTATAATGCTTTTCTGTAGTTTATTCTTTCAAATTCCAATTCAACGATTTTGTAATACCAACCTACTTTTGTATTTCAATAAATTAGTGAACAGTTTGCATATAATGCTTATAAAATATTTGTATTATTATTCTGAAAAGATAATTCCTGTACTATAGTGGAAAATAAATGTGAGGTCTTACCTTCATTCATGTTACAAAATGTGGAAAGATACCTATCCATTAACGTGATACAAAACAATTTCCACAGAAAATGTGTGTACGGATAAAGTAATTATCTAAATTATATCAGATTTTCCTGTAACGCTAAAACAGTAACTTGTGCATTCTACAAGATTTGTAGAATTAATACGAGCTATTGAAATGACTTGGAATCACGACAATGTGATTCCCCCACAAACATCTGCTGACCACTTAATTTAGCGTTTTGTCTAAAATAAAATAAGCAATCAACTAAATGAATAGAGAGATATAGGTGGTACGATTATGCTTTATGCCTTATTTCCCCTTATAATTATTTTAATACGGATCACCGCTCTCTTTCATTTCCCTTTTGAATTTTAAGTGTTAAATGCCTTTTGACTCGTGGATTGAGGAACACAAATATACGGATTACATTTATATAGCCCCTTTTATGCCTTAAAAGTATCTATCATATAGAGATCGTATCATTCTTCATAGAGTAGTAAGTACCTATTCTTTTTGGTATATTTCGAATACATAATATTTGTAAAATCAGAAATTTTCAACTTTGCACATACCATATGTAATTGTATTCTACACTTGTATTTACGTAAGTAAAATTCTCTGAAAGAACTAGATGCACATTTTCAGTCGGCTTTTTATATTTACAACATTTTTTTGCTACATTTGATCGCTTTATATGTGATACTGTTACGGATTGGCGACTTGTATTACTATCACGTTTACGAAATCTCTCACTAGAATATTTATATCACATTATTTTCTTCCACTGTATTTTAAATGTTTCTCGATCCATAGACTCTACTTAAATAGATATTTTATTTTGAAATCCTTTGGTTTGTACAACAATCTACCAAACTCTTCTCAAAATCAAGGTGAAATATCACCATCTGATGGATTTAATGAAATCCAGTAATTAAATTTTAAAAATGCCCTCGCATCCATATTTGCGCACTTGTATCTGTATATACATATACAGAGTTACTTCCTAGGATCAAATAAGGGCAGCACTTTTAAGTCAATTTGAGCAACATCTCTTTCCTTTTCACAGTAATCCTCTTTAAATGGAGAAAGGATAAAGATAACGTGATGAGATGTGAGTCACGCACCCCCGCATGGGCTCTAGTCAATGGTGTATAATGCGGTTGTCCCCTAGAAATGGTCAGGCGTGTCGAGTGCGTGCCGCAAATGCTGTCTAGATTAGTAATCCCGACAGCTGGTAAAATATCACCTGGCTGCCACAGTATTACAGACACACAGTTTCGCTAAATGCTAAAACACTATGGATACTTACTACTTATTTCGATTAAGTCTATATTTAATTTACTGGGCACATGAAACATGAAAGATTGAGTTTTCACCAACTTTATTTACATTGCATAACGTATAGAAGACTAGATAGCGAGATGTGCACTTTGTGCTTTGATTGTGTTGAATTTTTTTACATGAAATGTACAATCAATTTTTTATCATACCAACGGTCGAACCACAAGAGACCAAAAAAATGCAAATCTAATTAGAAGCTGCTTTCTGTGTTGTTTTATTTTTGAAGACGAAATAGGCTTCGTACTTTTACAGAGACAACATGTACGAATATTAAATATGTTCATGTTTATTTATGCACAGGTACCTATACATATGTACATATAAATAAAAAAAGTAATGAAAGAAGCACCACGAGATTTAAAGCAATTATAGGTAATAAAAAATTTTGTACGTTCCTACTTTATACACTCCATTAATTTGTTGCAGTAGGTATAGATATACACAACTGTTTAACCGGATGTATAATTGAAAACCAATAAAGTCCTTCCACAAGCAATAAGTTTTAGATATGTATTATTTAGGGACACAGGCTAGGCTAGGCAATAGCCATGTCAATATGGGATATAGAATGTTCCCACGATTCGTTAGTCAACATGCAATAATATGATAATATTATTTACCTGTGTTTTAAAGCTATTATTGCGAGCCAAATAAACAAAAGAAGAATTAGTTCAAACCTAGGTATAAAACTAAAAACTAATTTATGGCTCCTAATACCTGCATAAGATGCAATGTATTTTTGCTGGTATATGGATGGAGTAGGGATAGGTATAACAATAGCTTTTCATACTGATATTATTGCTTCAAGGACGAGCTTAATAGTATATTAAAGAATGAGTTGCATAAGGCGAATTTTATGGCAAAAGTGGCGTTTTTGCTGATTTGCGAAGCACGAATTCTTTATGCTATTTTTTGCATTTCGGTCCATTTTTAAAGATTTTATATGGAAAATGGAAAATTTATTTGTCTTTAGTAACTTTTTATATTTTACGATTGCATAAAACATGCATCCAATAAATCAAAACAAGCACTTGTCATTTGAAATTTATGTCAATTATGTCATAAAGTTTGAGAATTACAACCTCAAAATAAAAAAATTTACTAAGTTGCAGCCGGTCCATAATATGGTTGTTATGGTACCGAAATCACAGATTATTCTACCAGATACTGCACTCTGTGCCGGCACCTTTCAAGTGGGAAGCAGTCTTCGATTGACCCCGCGAATTAAATTGGGGTGCAACAAAGTTGGCACCACCTTATTACTAACAATAAAACCAATGAGTGTGAGAGAGACAAGATTCCAAAGGAGAGAGGACTATCGTTTTAGAGCAAATATGGCGGACGCTTGCTACAGCAGCCCCCCCTATTGCGAACGCTATTTTCCATTCGACTCGATTTTTTGTCTTTGTCTGACATTAAGATTTTGCCTAAGGTGAAACAAAGACAAAAAGTCGAGTCGAATGGAAAAGAGCGTTCTCAATATGAGGGCTGATTAAATGTCAAATTTCAAATGCGAATGTAACAACCAATTACAGCTTATTTTTCAAATCAAATTAACAAACTAATACGAGTATTCCCAATGCTTACCGATTGGCCCTTTAAATTCGGGTGCAACTCTGTCTCAGTCGAATTATCTTTTTTCCTTCCAAGTGCAGTATCTGTATAATCTGTGCCGAAATGCAAAAATTGTATTACGGAGTTTAGATAATAATGTGGAAGTGACGAAATATTAAAACCGTAAGACTAGATTTTAAACAGGAAATTTTTCAAAGATATATGTTTTTGGAAGCGGATAGGAAAATAATTGAGATTCCAATTGTAATGTTTGTATATATAAAATCGGAACGCTTTTGGAGATTGTAAATCATGTAAAATATTTGATACAACATCCTGAAAAACATTGTTTGCGTTTTCTCTAAAGACTAGAACAACCATTTACGGTTATTTTACATGTAAATTATTACCGCATCTATATGTAGAAATATAGCGAATTAAATAGGACAAGCAGAACAAGTACAAAAAGACTTTATCCTTCCTACTGATTACTTTAATTTTTAACATATTAAATTATTATATAACGCTGAAAGGTTGAAATTCTTATATAATACCTAAGAGAGAAGTTCCAATTTGTTTAATGGGTTAACATTAAATGTCAATTTGGTGGCCTCAATTGAAGAGATGTACAAATAATTTAATTAAACCCTTATATTGAATTAGATGTGTGTTTATATTTATTTAGATAAGTTGAGCATCGAGTTTCAGTAAAAGCCACGAAAGGAAGCAGAATGTTTGTAAATTGTAAAATCCATCTCGAAAAGTCGATGGAGCCGCACTTTAGACATCTAAAACTGTATGCACACACATAGTCTTACGTTCATTCACCCTCTGTAATGCGGAAAACTATACACCAATCTAAATATTGCACTATAAAGTTAGTTCCTATAATTATCTGCCGTCGCATTTATTTTGTTTTATTTTGTAAGGTTTCAGACTAAGGTAGGTAAGTTGCAAAGAATTAAAATTATACTCGATTCGAATAACAATTTATGATATACTTTTGCAGATTTGTAAATTAGTATGATTATTAGTTTTTCCACAAAAACAATTTAAAACAATACGAAAGACAAAATATTAGAGATTAGATAAATACTATGTTCTCTGAATTTCTTTGTCGTTTATAAATCATTTATATAATGAAGACAATTTATTAAAAGTATATAGGATATTTAATCTGAATGCACATTATTAAGTTTTTCCGATATCTGCTTTTACGCTTTCAAGAATATTACCTATACACTCATTATACTTATTTATTTCCTGATGAAACCGTTTGATGCTTTTTAAACTTCTCCATCAGTGTTCTTTATAAAATATTTTTTCTTTTATAATGTCTAACCATCTGACATAACTTTTAACTGGCAAAACGCGAATTTAAAATGTTTCAAATTAATCTTTTAATGTATAACTGCAGGTAAATAAAGACGATTGTTTTTTTTATCTGAAAGATTTAGGTAATACACACATTTTATATTATAGAGTTCACAAGTTAAAATGAATTTCTTTTTTCAGAACTTATAAGTATAAGTACCCTTTTTTATCTCTGCTACATATTAGGTTAAGTTGTTTTTGTTCCATTTAAACTGGCGTTTGTTCTACATCATTTCTCATAAATATTATGACATTAATTATGAATTTTTATTAAAGTAATCTAAATAATTTCTGCATATTTCATTTCGATCGGTTGTGGGGGAGATTCTCAAATTCCGATAAAAAAATATCCGAAACTCTTTATATTTATTGAAACATGCAACACTTACACTGTGGATATTTAATTCTTAACCTGGTTCAATAAAATGTAGATATGTTCCGTACATGATACATTTATGTGTAGCTAATATATCAACCTTCAGAGATAAAACTTTCACATAAATAATATACACACAAAAATTTCGTAAGTTAAATAATCTATAAAGAAATATATTCTTAAACATGTAAAAATCTCTAAATTATTAACAAACTTATTTATTTGAGACCCTTTTTCCTCCTCAGAAAAACGTTGTATTTATAAATAACACGCAAATTTTTTAAACAATAGAGCTAATAAACTTTCAAACTGAATATTAGGAATTAAGCTTCAACAAAATTAATCCATTTGTCTCTCGAATGATTTGTAGGTAAAGAACTGAAAATTTGAAAACGTAAGTATAATCTGCATAAGTCCCTTATGTTCAGTTCTATCAAGGTGATTTTGCAAAACTCAATCCCTAAGAGTAATTTACTAAAGTTCTGAATTTGTCGATTAGCAGAATTAGAATGACTATTATAATAATGAAAAATATGTGCATTTATAGGTATCTACAGAGTACCTTATGTATCTAGATATGCATGTAGTTGTTCTCATTATATGAGAAGGAAAATACTCGAGATAAGTATAACCTATCTAGATTTGAATCTAGTGTATACTTAAATATGAAGTTAACGAATTGGTAGACTTAATGAACGTCCATTGAGTGCGAAAGTTAGTGGTTTGATAAAATTTTACGAGTATATGTAGGTTCATTTATCAGTAAAAATTAATATTCCTATAAAGCAAAGTTCGACTTAGAACAAAAATTTTACTAATCTTTGTAAGGGACCTGATAGGTCTCTCTATTTTCTACTTGCTCAGTGTGTACGTGGGTTTTGCGTGTTTTTAAGACGTACGATCATAGCCATATATATTTTATTCTTATTTTATTATTTGTGCTGATTACATTATTTTGAACTCAATTTTAATGTTATTGTGCAATATGTGTGTTTTACAATTGTTTAATTGTTATCTAGTATTGGGGGTGTTTTCGATGACTATTGGTCGCTGCATGCCTACGGAAGTAACGGAGGTATTACAGATTGAATAAGAATGGCATATCCAAAGGTCAAAAATGTGTCGATATCGCGTCACTTACTTTTATTATTAGTCCATATATTGTCGTACTCGATGGATATGAGTACTAGACAGGTATCCGTACTAGGAAATGTCATATTTATTATCAAAGTCACCTGATACTTTCCAAGACGTTGGTTGGGATTAATTTAAACCCATTATATCGATATTAATATACAAGAAGTCTCGATAAAATTATTATTGATTTTGTGCAATCAGTTTTCAGTATAGGTAAATATACTACTCACTTAGTCTCGTTGACTAATTATTATTTATTCTCTTTCTGTTGGTCTTACTCCATCTTAGGACCTGTGGTGGTATTCTCAAGCGCGGGTACTATTTGATACCGGTATTAACTTGCTTTTTAATACCAAAAATCGGTCTTACTGACGATGTTAGCTATGTTTTGGTGAGTTAGTAGTTAGTAGGTACCCGGTATTAATTAATATACCCGCGCTTGAGAATACCACTGCTGATGGCCATGTGATAGTTCGGGTTATTATAATTAAAGTAATTCTATTATATTATTTACTCAGGTTAGATATATTCTTATAAATATGAATATAAATACGTATATACCTATATTATATATTATGTACGTAGGTACTCGTATAATAAAACTAAAATGAAGCCTATTATAACATAGCTATACATATATGTCACATAAATACCTATTGGTAACAAAAAAATCAATTTTTTTCAGCTTAATTTATGCACAATTTTTCCAACATTGGCAAAATAAAAAAAAATAAAAAAGTATATAATAATAGTAGATTACATACCGAGGCGGAAAGGGCAGCATTACTGTCGAGAGAAAAGTTTGCCCGCTGAGGCCGTAGGCCGAAGCGGGCAATTTCTCGAGACAGGAATGCCCTTTCGCCGAGGTTTGTATACTATTTTATTCACAATCAGGCACAATTAATTAAAAAATATGTCTTTTGAATGTGTTTCATTATAAATTTTTTGTCTGTCAACATTTGACATATGTCACTAATGACAATTTTTTGTTGTTACTCATCAAATGACAAGTGAGAAATGGCTTGTTATTGGTTGCCCAATATGAATATTATTAAAAATTGTAGTAGCCAGGATTATGGGAAGCCAGGAAAGTGACCATTTTCCTCTCTAGAGAGGAAAGTAAATATTACTCGCTTGAATATAACAATGGGTCACTTTCCATTTTTATAAAATATCGGAAAATGACTCATTACATACTGATTGTGAATAAACGTATATGTATATATATATATATATATTGGCTTTAAAATAACAAGCAAATTGTTTGCTTTTGCTTGTAGTACAGTGAAAAATTACAAATCAATAGTCTCTAGTCTATCAAATTATGCTAGGCCCAAGAAAAATAGCAATGTAAGAATATGAAATTATTGACTGCAGTCAATCTGTCCTTAATTTCATATCTGAAAAAGTATCTGGTACGTCACAACATAAATCGCTCCAAGCTTTAATATTAAAATGGACCGTTATTTATGTATACGCGTAAATAGACTTCAGCTGTTAAAATATTAAAGCTATTTCCCTAACTTGGTAGTTCGTATAAATAATCCATCTATATTTGCCAGATTTACGATAATGGGTCTAAGCCTGTAGTAAACTCTTTATGATTTTTTGTAACCAAAAATTATAATAAACCATATATGTATTATTTGGTAAAGAAAAAATCTCGAAAGAAATAGAAAAATTATTAAGGTTTTAAATAATATCCAAAATAATAACCATATATTGCAGACATAATACGTTTGTATATGGATTTATATGTGAACTAACATGTGAGAAATTTAAATTGAACCACCTAATGAATTCGTTGGGTTTATACCTCCTTTTTACGATTCAACATAAAACTGAAAACTATACCTAAACTTTTCTGAACTTGTTTGATTTAAAATGATTATAATTTAATGTGAGCGAATTATTGTTAATATTTAATGATGTGAATGGAATTTGATACAAGAGTAGTTAAATTAATTCACAAATTGAAACCAATTATAATACCCTTTTGAAAAATCAATAATAAATAAACCTAATTTCAATTTCCACACAATTCGAATAAAAGTTTCTATTAAAAAAATGGAGTTTTAACATCAATTTAGGAACATTCCTTTAAGGATTACAATTCCTTCTACTGTGATTTGATTCTAAGTAACAAATGGTGCAATCTGAGATAATCGTATTAGTCCGAGAAAGTTCTAAGATTTGCTGGTTTTTGTTGGATAGAAAATACAAAACCTACTCTTCGTGAAATCGTGTAAAGCAAAATATTTTCCGGATCTCCAGATGTATTCCTTTAATTACGTTCAATATCATTTCATTCTCATATTAAACGCATATACCTTTAATCAATCAATATGTAATTAGAAATTAGAATCTGCTGGCATGCACAAATTTTCAATATCCTCTAACGCGTTAATCCATTCTAATTGTGAAAGCTTACCAAATGTTGCCATATGAAGCACTCAACTAACGCCAGTATGTTTTCTATTATTTTTGTATAACATGCTCTTCTGGAAAGAAGAAAATCAAATATTTGACACCCTTAAACAAACGACGAATGTATCTGCCAGGAAGCAATTATTTAAACTATTATTTATAACTATTATTAGTTAGCTTTACCTTGTTCTATTTAAAATCACTGACAGTTAATATTTGATATCGACGTTATACCTGTACCTTGACTACCCATTTAATACTTAGCATTAACATCCGACTAAATTATGAACGATGGTTCGTATTATATATGATCGTCATATTTACAATGACACTTTTATATTTACCGTTAGTAATATGAAGTATGTTGATACATCCAAGTTCAATATAGGTATCCGATATAATATAGGTAATAACGAATTATTGTGATTAACATTTCAATATTTCTTTTGTCAATTGTTCTCATATGTCGATATACTTTTTCACAAACATGATTCCATGCGTCAAGGTTTACAGTAAATTATTTAATTAGCGGTTAGGTTTTATTATTTAGACTCGCTCACGAACTAAATGTAGATTTCAAAAAAGCCGCAAAAACCGTAACTGATTAAATAAGTTGTTGGTAATAAAAAAAGTCTTTGCACAATGCCGAACTAATGTAAATTAGCATAAAACAAACAGTTTTTGGTTGCAACCTAACTTTGTTGCTAAAAATAATGCAAGTTTTACTCATAAGTATATTCGCTGCTTACACACTCTGCAAAAGTTTCAAATTTAAGTTGATTACTACCCAGTAGGTAAATGTAACTTAATTAAATGTTTAACTTTCTTAGAACCACTTGGAAAATGGTTCTAGTTCATTTACTTTATATATAAATACACAATATGCATTCTAAACTGGACCCAAATAGGTTTCAGTTTTTATTAACATTTGTAATTTTTGGCTTCTCTGTTGCTGTTCACTAAAAGTGTCTACACCTACTTCACAACACATTCAAAACACAATTTAAAATCAATTTTATGGCTTCATTAATAAATTGTGCAGTCATCCATGGCAATTAGATTGGATATGTTATTACCTATATTTCACATAACGCCATAACATTCCAACAACAAAACACTAAATTCAATTTCGAAACAATATCTCTATAATAGCTATACCTACTTACAATTGAAAATATTACCCTAAAATGTTTTATTCAAAGAAGTAGGTTCAGTTAATGAATAACTGTTGTTCAGAAGGTAAATACATTTATCATAATTTTAAGGGACACACAGGGGTTAAAAATTTATATTGATTAAAAGTGAGAACCGGAATGGAATAAACGGAAATTACATGGATGGAATACAATGTTTATGAAACTTGTATAATAACACCATGAGCAGACATGTTAAAATTAGCTTGCTGAATGCTGACCATAGTTAATTAATTTAATGCATTTACTTTCAGAATGGATTTGTCTCCAAACATATCAGACAAAGTCCATGATACAAAAATGTACACACAACGGGACACACAAAGTGAAATTTATTATTCGACTATAATTTTGTTCAAATATTGCAATTAAAATGTTGTACGTAATAGAATTATAGTGTTGAGTAGTTGATTCATGATTAAATCGCTTGAAAAACAACGCGACTGATATTCGTTTCATAAATAGTATTACAGTGACATAATTTAAAATGAAGCTCAAAAATGGAACGAAATTCAATCAATAAGTAGAAAATAGAATTGAAAAATAAAAAATAAATCTTGAATGCAAATTTCTTGAGGATTAGATAGGTTTTATGCAAAAATCTTCAAGGACTATAATTTTTCTAGACCCCGTAAATTTATTACTGTAAAAGCAAGTAGAGTGAAATTATTGCGGATAAGTTGCGGCAAAGATATTTAAATTTAGTTTTTATGCATACATATTAGGTGAGGGTGTATGTACCTTACATAAAACTATAAGAATTTTAATTAATAGATGTTTGTATAGCAATGTATTAATATAATTTATTCGTAATAACGAGTTATTTCGTATTGGATGAACAAACATTAGACATAAATGTAGCATGAAATTGCAAAAACTTTATATAATCGATTATATTAAAAATTGTTATTAATGCATTTTAGTCAATTATACCCTGTGAAACTTAAATATAATACATAACATTTAAATATGCACAATAAACAATATAGGTAATTATAATTTATCTAATAAATTTACATGAATAATCAAATTATTCATAAACAATTAAAATAATTACTGTTTTATAATTAAGAATAAAGCATTTTGTCCAAATATATAATAGTAAATTTACTAGAATTATATGTACCCATGTATATGTACTTCTCTTTCTCCTTCTCCGAATAAAGGATATTTAGTTAGAGTTGCCAGAAACTATTTATATTATATATTGTGGGTGAATGTAACGTAATTAATGTTAGAAATTTCAAATTACCATCTGCCTGTTAATAGAATAGAACAGTATTCGTATATGCAATGGGGTTGTAACGGTTCGGTGCATATTTATTTAAGCATTGAATTGTATAGTTTACTACTCTCTGCCTGTGTTAAGATAGTATTATTTCAATTAAAAGTTAATAAGCATTTATATCTAAACAATTATTATTAACCCACACAAAACCCTATGTATATAGGCATCTAATCAATTTGTTTACGAATTATTCTCATTTATTTATTTCCCTTAATGCCAAAGGTATTAACCATACTTAGAGGTATTCTTCCTAATAGGTACACGCAGGGAGAATATTGATTGCAGGTGTAACTTAGACTTTGTTATCGTACGATTACGGATAGCAAGACTTTAAGTTCGCCAACAGTTAGGTCATTTGAAAATTCGATTTTTACTACAGCCAAAATATTGAATTCCTTGATACTGTTCTGCAACGTACGCTTTTTAATTAAATAAGGTCGAATAAAACTAGTAAGAGACCAAACATTATGCTGCCTAGTGGGCCTTTATCTGAAATAATTTAATAACTTTGCCAAATTGGTTCCGATGTGTGGAAGAAAGACGGAAATCCAGGCATACCCTTCATTGAAGTTGCAAAGAGACTTTCTAGTTACAGTCATACAATTGATATAATCGTGCCCTTGTGAGATAATTTTCCTACATAATAACAAGCCACAGTCCTTAATTGAGAGAGTATATTAAATTATCACCGTCTTGCCAACCACAAAGTTCTCGAGTAAACATTAATATTACGCTCGCTTACACATTGTTTGACATAATAAGCATGGTAGCATGGTCAAAACGTTTTCGGCTCATCTAAACATCTTTTTACATTTTTATACACATTTATACATATACGAAGAGTAGAATTATATAATTAACATTAACGTTATTTATTTTGTATTACTTTTAAAATGGCTTATAACGTTGATAGATCTTGAGTTACTTTATGTGTGTGGAACTTTGTTAAACTAATTTAAATGTAAATTACATGTTTTCCTTACAAAGAGCAACGTTTGAGTCATAAGACGACGTAAAAAATAGGGTAGGTGTTTATATTATTTCGCTAATTAATTTGTCATGAGTTGCAAAATTCAACAAAGTGTTTAATTTACATTGGGTTCTAGATCTTGCCGGACTTTAAAAGTCTTATAGTTTTTTTACGAAGTACCTTTTCTATACCAATTCGAAATCCTGGAAATAAATATATTTCACCAAATAAATTTTTCAAACTACCTTAATAAAAAAACTGTATATAAGTCTGAAAACACACTGAACGTCTATTCGCCTATCGGCGCCGATTTTCATTCATAAATGTCTAGAACTAATAGGCTTTGGTGTGCCTTGATACATTTATGAATGAAAATCGGCGCCGATAGGCGAATAGGCGTTCACTGTGTTTTGACCCTAATACTTATTTTATAGATTGTATAAATATAAATGATGAATGACGTGGAAATCTCCAAGTTCAGCAAAGTCTGATCTTCAGGACAATAAAGTGTATTAAATAAAAATTGTGACCACGACCAAATACATAATGAAAAAAATTTCCATAAAAGATGATAAACCTCATTTAAATTAAAAATGTTTTACTTTTGCCATAAATATTAGCCACTTTGCATTTTTACTGTTATATGAAAAATTATTACTTCCTTTATTTAGAAAGCAATTAAATCTCCAAAGAAAAACTAATAAATTTTCAGGGATACTTTACAGAGATATTAAATTTCTTAGATTATTACAGTAGCCAGTTTATGGTGGTGTGTGGTGTGTGGGGAATGATCGTATTATATGTAACACCAAGCGTTAAATATGAGGGTTTCATTTTATAATTAGTAATATAACACTCTACATTTGTAAAGCTACATAACACACACATAGATTAGGAAGGGAATTTACTTCGTTATGTAGTAATCACTTTGACATTTTAATTCCGTCGTTGGTCATCCAGAACTAACATTTAGCCAGTTTGATTTTCCAACTGAAATTTGCCGTGTATACCTACAAGCTTCTGCTTTATGCCTTTTCAATATCTGACACGTACGACAATTTAATTCGTTTCAGTATTTTAAGCCATCAGTAAAAATGTAAAATATTTTTAATAAAGCGAAAACTGTTTCATAATTCGCAGTTTGGTGCAGTAAAATGCATTTACGTTTCTAAGAACACACACATAGACATCATACATGTTACATTAAAAATAAATTCAGATTATTTTCTTTACTTTCGAATTTCAGATAAAGTGACAATTCTCACACTCTAAACACATTCATCATCGCATTTATAATTTATTGACAAAGTATTACACATGGCGGTAATATAATAATTTGCCAAATCAAATTGAATCCAACAAGATATTCGTAAATTTATTCTCAATGAGAAATAAGTTTTGGTAACGGGATGTTGACGATTTCAAGATAAATTAGTTTAAATAAATATTGATTTTAACTTGAAAACTAATTACAGAAAATGTATAAATTGAATTTTCAACGAAACTTGAATTCACTGAGATAGGATATACGTTATGTATGGGTATAGGTATTTCTCTTAATAGTATGTGGTTTCGGGAACGGAGAATGTGTCTGTGATTTTGCAACCGTGTAATGGGCCTATAACAGCATTTTCATGGAAAATGAGTCTCTGTTTACCCTTTGGGTTAAAATACACAACTTAATCAAGAGTTTACACGTGGGAAGTATTTTCATTCATCGCCTGTGCGTCTTCACTTGATGACTTCAGCTATAGCATGCGTCTTAAGTAAACAGCGAGGGTGAAATAAATACCGTCAGAATGGATGCATGTCTATCCAGCTGAAAGAGAGAAGTCGTGTGAGGAGCGCTTGACAGATCTATGTACTATCCCAGTCAGATTATGTTCCCCAACAAGTCCTGCCTATGTCCTACCACATACGGTGATCTGTCATTACTAAGTCCCTCAAAATGTTCCCTTTTTCCATCAACTTATTTTCGATCAATGATGATATTTGTCATATGTTGTTGTCTTATATAACTCCACACTAAAGACAAGTAATTTCAGTGACTATACATACGTCGCACCTACTTAATCAATTGTACAAAAACACTGCGAGCAAATGTACAATTTTTCACCAAAGCACGACTGAAAGCAGTCATTATGGAAGCAGGGAGAATGATGGAACTCGATTAGATCCATTCATTAATTTAATTAACCGACAAAATGTAAATTTTCCACAATTACGATCTGGATAACACCAAATTATATCACGATTTATAAAATGACAAGATTTAATTAAATGTATATATAAATGGGGTAATGGGTTTAGTTATTATGTGTGCGTATGAACCATCAAACGGGCAAAATTATTTCGATGTATTGGAAACTATCGGCTGTTCTACATCACTAGAGCGTGAATTGTATCGTTGAAGCGTGAACCTGTCACAAAGATCAAACTGAGGGACATGCCATATCTGATTTATTTATTTTAGAATGAGAAATATATACATACATTTCCTGGATTAGTCTATGAATGAGTGAATTCTGCATTATATTCTTGTACATTATGTATATAGAAATACTTATATGCGCATATATTATACCCTATACGAGAGCGTGTGTATGTATGTTGGCCCATATATTGTATATATCCACGAAAAATACTGAATAAATACTAACTAGGAACAGTTGGAGATTTCCTCCGAGAAATCAAATTATATTTCTGCATCAGCAAATTTCCAGTATAACTGTATCTAGAGCAAAGAATGAAAACGTGCTAGCAATTAATTTAAAAATATATGTTATGATTGTGTGAAGGATGAAAGGGGTTCGGAACAACCTTTTTAAAATTCAATATTAGGCCTTTTTTGTGTGTTTTAACGAGGATCAATATTCAATAAGTACACATTTAACAAACGCTTTATTACTTTTACATTTTTCCAGTACAATACCAGACTGTGTTTTATTGTTGAAAAAAAATTAAGAATAAACCTCGGAATAAACACATAAAAAAGGATAACCACAAATTAGATACAAAAATCAAATATGCACACAGGGATTAAAGTATGGTCTTGTCTATCTTCAAATACAAAATATGTAAACAGATAATCCAATTTATCAAATAAATTTACCATGTGAATGAGTCCGGATTTAGAGAAACGATTAACACACATGCATTATAGTATTTTCGATTGGAATTGATGCATGTGAATGTGAAACCACAACTAATGAACCTTCTTTTTTTTATTATAACAATTTTCAAAACATTGCTTAACACAAAGCGCCGTTTAAATGGTTCATATTTAAATAAATTCAAAACAAACTGGGGAACATAAATTTCAGATACATCCCCTAACACAATACCAGTAAGTTTTATTCTGCATAGAGAATATTGAGATCTTTTACAATTAGCCTTAGAACAATAAGTGAAATTTCACAATTAACAGCGCGAAGCAATGCATCTCTTAGATTTATGAGTCTCTTGTAGTAAAATTGAATAAAGAGAGTTGGATAATTAGAGACTTCTATATGCTAGGGGAATCTTTCCGAAACGTATAATTAGAACATGGTCTATAAATTACGCAAAGAAGAAGGCAGCGGCAAGCAGCGAGGTTACAATCTGAAACATGTACAGAATTCTGTCAGTCATGTTGGAAAACGGCTTAGTCACTTGAAAGATATAACTTGTAAAATTTATTAACAGTTTCTGGTAAGCCCACCTTGCGAATGTTTAATTTCATTCCTGTCTTTTTAGCAGGAACATTTCTTCCCCTCTAGAACAATCTACCATTCGCACTAAACCGTTTCACTATGCGGGATTAAATTAGTTCAACTCATACAACATTTTAGTATGGGATAGGAATGTAGGTCGATGGAACATGCATATGTGAATATAAAAGTAACGATGTTCTTTGAATCAATCTTTGTCCTTATTTGATATATTTTCTATATGGTGTTCACAAAGAAACTTCCATTTTATTAAAAAAAGCTGCGTTCGTGGTTAGAATACAAAAAATAGCAACTCCCTTTATGCATCCTAAATGGCAATGGCAGATTAACGTTTTTCTTTGATAGTGCAATATGCTGCCATTGCACATGGAAACAATTCGCATATTGTTATCATCAGCAAGTAATTCCGCTCTAATAAAGTGATAAGATGATTGAATTGAAACGTGTACCTAGAGGGTCAGCTGAAAATTAATAATTTAATTTGGCAGAACAGTCTTCAACTTTCTAGAAAATGAACTTCTCAGGAATGTTATTTCTGACAGAGGGATTAGATGACTTCTATTTGGTGCCACTATCAACAGCCGCACACGATATGCTGATAAGATGCTTCGAGAAATAGGTATAGGTATTTACTTACTTCGAAAATAACATTTGAAAATAATGTTCCTGTGTTTTCTACAAAACATAAAAATACAGTCTTGTCAAATTTTTAAGGACCTTCGAATATTTTTACAGAGGGCATAAAAGAACGAAGGGTCCGAATATTTTACTAAGGCTTCTACTAATTTCCTGTAGCCAAATGTCAGAGTTAGTGATACTGATAGGTTGATACCTCGTGGTATTTTGCATCTAATGGAAGTATTGGATAGGGAGTTCTCATTTCAACTACACAAATAAATTCCATCTCTTAAAACAATATTTGAATTTTGCCAAGATACAAAACTTTCTGGAAACAAGTTCGAATACGAATGTTTGTTTTCGCATACCTAACTCCATATTTCAAATAAATGGTATAAGTATTATATTAGTGTTTTCAAATTATACAATTGCTCTCCCATTTTCAAGTGTCCGATGACAAACTTAACTGCAAGTAAAGCATCAGTAGATCTTTATGTAAATTTAGTAAAACATAGAATTTTCCATTCGAATGCGTTCAATATAACTAATTGTGGGGTGAGATAAATTTTGGTTAACTACATCTACGTCAATACTGCTTTTATATGGATGTGTATTTCTCGCTTCTCTAATAATTCCAAACTAGAATTCTGAGTCACGTTTCAAATCGTCATAATCTTATATAACCAATTTATATTCGATAAGTATTGAATTAGCATAAAATTTTCAATGTCGACCATATTTTGAAACTTCTATCACAAAATTGTATCTTATACATATTTTATATATTGTTCTCAGTTATAAATTACTATGTGGTCAAATGAAATATTTTATGCCTCTTGACAAAATTAATTTGGCAAGTCTTCCATCACAAATACCGATGTAATTGTTTCCTTTCTTTCGGAGGCTCCCTGGAAAAAAGAACTATATATTGTTGCTGAAAATAAATTGCGTTGATCGTTTCAGATTCTTCAGTGGACAGTGAGAATAAATGTTTATTCTTATTACGTGCCGTTAGTGTTCTGACAATAGAACAAATAAACAGACATCACAATATTAATTATAATTGCACTGCAGTATACGGGTACAACATATTATAGTAAAACGTAATAATTTGTTATTGAAAATGACAAATTGTACAAAATACAGTTAAGATAAAGGAAAATTCTTATCAAACATTTCTTTGCAGAGAACTTTTTTATCATTGTATGCGATGTATTCAACAACACAATTTTGTTTAGTAATCCATTAATGCAACAAACGCATAAGGACTTGTGTTGAGCACAAAGCATAAAGCAAACAATAAGAGAAAATACGCACAAAAATGCCATGGGCTTATTCGGAAGTTACAGCTAGCGTGCTCCCAACCCTTGAAAGAAATGAAAAAACAAATGCACTTACAAACAAGAACCAGAGGCCGTTTCTATGGCACTGTCATAAATAATGTGTGTTCTCTGAAAGTTGAAAAGTTAAATTGTTTTTAATATAAGCGTAAAGCACGCTTATGAAATGTCATATTTTCAAGAAAGTTAGCAGCAACACCTTAAGCTAAAACTTTTAAATTAAGTTTGCGCTGATATTTTGACTGACACCGTTGTCGTATTTAACAATTAAACCTCCCCAGTCAGGCTTGGGTGTGGTCCATTAATTAATGAAAGAACATCTCCTGGGACAAAGAGGTGTCAACTTGTTTTTAACCCAAAACCAATGAACTCGAAAAAAACCTAATTCACAAATGCTTCTAAATTAACTGTTTCAAATGGTTTGCCAACGGCACTCTAATTTTATCTTATGCATAATTTACTTGCAACCTTTTCACTACCTTATACAAATAAATTTAGATTATATTGTTATCCTAATGCGCTTTTCGCAAAATTAAAATAAACAGTCAAACAATGTTTTCTAATAAGTATTGGATTTCAATAAAACTGAAATAAATTGCCGTGATTTATGTTACCGTTTATGATACATTCTACCATCAAATTCACATAACAATTCCAAAAACATTTTTCACAATATAAATTGCGAATGCAAGACGAAAGGAAGTAAACCAAATTAGACTATAATGCACGAACAACCTTTTGTGTCGCATAATTTATGACATCAAATAAGAATTATATACCTGTCAAACATTTCAACAAATCATGCTCTGTGCTAAATATAATACCAGTACATAAATATGTATATACCTATGTATGTATTATGCAAATATGTGTCAAGTGTGTATACTTGTATTGATACATAAATTATTAAATTTCGGTCGTAAAATTGTTAGGGCATTTATGGACCAGCTTGATGATGTATCTAAAAACAAAACGCATTCAGAATCACCGACAAATGAGTCTGTTGCAGCACGCAATTTAATTAATCTTCAATTTCTGCATGCATTTCTTTATAGAATACTTTAAGAATTCTAAAAGTAAAGTTTACCTACATATACATATGTATATGTTATGTTATATGCTCGGTTATATGCTATCTCAATCATTTGTTATATTTAAAACATATATGAAGGTATAAGTCTGTGAATATTATGTATGTGTTAAGGTAGTTGGTGGGTCGAAGTATTGCAGGTCACTGTAATGGTACGAACTCGGGTAAATTTTATTTATTTATTTTATATTAAACAAACGACCGAATTATAGTACGAACCAGGTTCTATACAGAGTAGACCGACTGAAATAAAGAAAAAGTGAGATTTAGTCAACGCGCCAAGTAAAACTTTTAGTAAATTTTAAAACATTATACATATACACAAAACCGTGTGTTATGTAGATCATTCCAGCAATCATAAATTATTAATTATTGAATGAAACACTATTCTAGGTTTCCGCTTAGCAATATCGCAATAATATATTAAATAAAATCCCACTAGCGTCCTAGAGGGTACCAGGCGTCCCTGATAATGTGGACAAGCTTTTCATCCTGGATCGCAGTCAAATCCTATGCCCTCTTACCAGAGGTAAACACAGCATTTAGTGTATAAAATTTATGGTGCGATATCAGTACACTTCCATCAAAGGATGTTATATCCTTCTGCACTGCAAGACCGACAATACAGTGGCTATGCCAAATAAAATGAATTTAACACAAAATTATGTTGTATGATCTTAGAACACAATAATGATGCAACATTTACTCATTACTCTCGTAGGTATAGATATTAGCAAGTGAAATTTAATAAAAACAATATTAATTATTAAAAGTACTCACCAATAATTGTGATAAAGAAACACCGATCTAACTCGTTTAAAAAATAACTAACAACTGAGAACTGATTATTTTTATTCTAAGCCAGAACACATTCGCCCTTTCGCTGTATCAGCAATATTTCGGACAGTACCTTCATTGTTCTATTTTTCGTACACACAAAATGCGTGCAACTGAAATCTAATTTACGCGTTTTAAACTAAACACACAGAGGTGGACTGGGGTGCCTTACATCACTTATATAGAATATTTTCAAATTGCCACCCATGTAAATGGAATATTTAGTAGGTTTTATTTTCAAGTAGACTACATGTCTATATGAGTAACGAAACGACTAACATGATAGGTAAATTTAATTACATTAAACACTTCTTATCCTACCCTTATTTCTTTATTTACATCTCCATAAACGTAACTCATCATCTTTTCAATTATTTACATGAACATATTGATAAATATTTTAGTTTGAATATCTAGTAAATATGCAACGGCAACGGTATTAATAATGTTACAATTGATTTCATGTTCATGTCGAGATTCAAATACCTATACATACATAATGTACCTATGTTTTTTTCTCCTTTACAATTTATTATAGAACTGACCTGATTTAATTGATTTCTTCCAGTTTAGTATTCTCACGGCTTTATTGCGAGGTAGTTTTCATTTTGTTTTAGTTTTAAATTCGCGAATTACGAGTATACATATAAGCATTGTGGTGTTGGAATTTTCACCATTTCACCCTAAATGAAATTAAGAATTTGTTCTTATTGAAAGATTTCGAAAGCTGGATTCATATTGTGAATTCGTAATACTGATTTGCATCTCCGGTGATTTTAATGACATTACCTAGTTATAAACTAAAATAAAAACATACCTACGAGTGCAATCAGTTTAAGTAAATTTAAAAAATAACTAAAACTTAACAAGATATTTGCTCGTACTACTTAATACTTACTTAATACCTAGTACCTACTTAATACTCAATAAGGTAATTAAACATAATTCTAAGAATAGAATTTAATATTGTACCTTTTTAAAAACTCGTTTCTCATTAAATTTTTGTTTGTTTTGGAGCAAATTTTTATTTATCTTTTTATATTGCACAGAACAAGAAACCGTTGAATGATTTTATGAACAAGCAAAAGAATTATCATTATTAGGATAATTGATAATTAATTTGTAACGAATA
The DNA here is from genome assembly GCA_963930825.1 of Silvanus unidentatus. Lineage (NCBI taxonomy): Eukaryota > Metazoa > Arthropoda > Insecta > Coleoptera > Silvanidae > Silvanus > Silvanus unidentatus. The sequence goes on from OZ005760.1 coordinate 18,863,873, forward strand.
TTTCTGCATCTTTTATATTCATTAAATATTTCATATTTCCTGTACCCCATGGTTTACTCGATGATCATACATATTTCATATTTGAGCTAGTTCCCATTATTCCCTATTTATACATATATGCTAGATTATAAGTAGGTATGCATATTACAATAATCAATACGAAACAATGAAATAATAAATTATAAAAAAATAAATTGGAAATAAAACTTTTCATGGGAAAAGTTATTCCCAACAATGAACATAAATTTTTCTTTGTTACCTACATACAATATCGAAAGTCTCGATCGAAATATCCAACGAATATAAGGTAAAGTTTATGTACTTACAGTACGATCTCTTATTTATGAAAATAGAATGTCGTGTTGGTGATTACCTGAAACAAAAATTAAATTAGTTTCTAGACCTAAGACAAAATATGCATTTGGAGCATACACAAGCTTATTTTATATAACTCAATCTTCACACTAATCCCGACTAAAGAAGAGAAAAAAGAACAATGGTTGGACAAATGAATTTACACCTGTTTGGAGATTTTAACAAATGATTACACAAATATGGCCGAGCTTAAGAGTTTATATATACCTAATTGATAACTGCAAAAACACTTAACATTCACAAAATGTAAACTGCATTTTCTTGCTTAGATGTATGAAAATGTATCGAATTTCAGTATTTAGAACGAACTGCCAACAAATAGGGATAATTCCTCAAGGGAACTTGCTGAATATCCGAGTGAATATCTCCTAAGGGTCGATTGCATATAGGTTTACTCTTGACGAATTTAAAAAGTTTATAATGACATGTGACTTGATTTAAATACCACGCTGTTAAATACATGAAAGATTAAAATCCCACTTGTAAGAAAAATATTAAATTTCAAAAAAATGTGGAAAGAGGGCAATAGCATTTCAACAAGAAAACTCGTAAATCCAATATAAATGTAACCAAATAATTTTATAATACAAATTCAGACTAAACATCCATTGTCATGATTATTACCTGCTTGAAAATAAATTCTTCAATTACAAAACAAATAAGAATTATTTACCAAACAACATAAACTGTCAATCGTTCAATTTGATTGATTAGCGTAAGTTATTCATTTGCTTGACTGCATTTATTAATTAAACGTGGAAAGCTTATACACAGCTTTATACATTTCAAATTCTAAAAGTGTTACTAAATATTGCGTATTAATTAACCATCCTCTGTCTGGTAATAAAATTAATCCAAAATGTGAATAAAACAAACTGGAATAAATAATAAGTATCATTATATTTTCAAAACTCCATACAATTTAATGTTAAAATAAAGGCATATTTGAGTAAGACATAATGATATAACAGCAATTCGTACCGTCTGTGGTCTACATTTAATACAATCAAACTTTGAAACTGCAATACTTGGACCATCCATCACCATCACGCCTTTTTAAATTATGACAAATTTACAATACGTGATTAAACTTTTTAACGCTGATCATATTCAGGTAAATTCGACACCACAAATTCAATATACCTTGAATCACCGTTTTAGACAACACTAACACTCGTAATTTAGACCAAAACAGAAAACACGCTCCACATTTTTTATACACCTGCCCCGAATGTATAACTTAATTAAAAGTCGTTTGTTTGACAAAAAAAGTAATATACGATACGATGTACATAAATTTCAGTTAACAACTACATTGCAAACCAAGTCTAAAACAAGAATCCTTATACCTCCTAGGCGAGTCGTTCCTTAAGCGAACGTAACAAGGTACCTAGGTAAACAAGAGCCCATAAAACTTAATTACAAGTATTTGCTTGCCAATTTAGAGAGAAATCTTTTGCGAGGAATGAACGTTATCACGCAACTGTAATATGTTTATTTTATACTAGCGACAAACTTTACTTAAAGTGGGAGAGGCGCCCATTTATTTCCGAATATACATATAGCTGTATGTTGACGTGTAAATATGTATAATAACTTAATTTTTAAGCCTATTACCTATGCACTCCTGTGTCAGTATAATTGAATGCAGTATACTTAGTTTAATGATGTAAATGCAAGCATAACTGAAAGTCATGAAAATTCTAGGGCCATACATTCCGTTGTATAATACCTAACATCCCAGCGGTGAACGGCAACCCTTCAGTACGCAGCTAAATATTACAGACCACTGAGTACCCTGCGCCCATACAGAAGAAAGAAGAGTACGGGTATTATATACTAATGAGATGACACCATTGCAGTTGATATAAAGAATAACTCCGTCAGTGTAGAAAGGCGACAGTTAGTAAATGGCATCTATCGTACTGAAGACTTTCCCTACGGTGTTTCAAGCTACGTTTTATATGGAAATGTTGTCATGACATGCTTCGTTAAAGTCGTAAAATAGCACCGCAGCGCCGGAACAGGGTCGGACTGCATTAAAAGGGTAAAAGAATAATGTGGTTTGCATGTTAAAAGAGATTAATTAATCTTTTTACCGTTAGCAAAACACCATACCACTCTGCTAGTATGTTCTTTTTACATTTAACTGAAAACTCATCTATCCTAAATTAATAGTCACAAGTTACATTCTATACATTTAGCCTAAATGATTTTAATTAGCCACCAAGTCATAATCGTGGTCTTTTAAAGGAAAATAAATTCCCTTCAACAACATTTTTTTCTATATCACATTAATTTAGAATGTGAAATTTTCTTGGAAGATTAATTTTTCTGCCAAGAAAACTAAAGAGGATAACACTGAGAGGAAAAAAAACTAACGACTTACGGTTAGTGATTTTTATATGTTTAGTTAGTTGGAAAACTCATCAACCACGCTGAAAAGTTGCAGTCATAGATAACGTTATTTATTATATACATTTTTGCAACAATGCATCATTTTTTTGAGCCTTCATAATAAAGAGAGCGGGTCCTTAGTACTATTATTAATACCATCAAATGAAATCAATATGCAATGCCCAAGTATATCATCACTCATTATGCTTATCTGAGAGTTTCCTAGATGATAATAAATGGTATTATTACGTTTATTAATTGTATTTATTCATACTTTTTTCATGTTTTTTTTTTTTCATTAACTGGCCGACTTTTAATCTGCAACGGCACGGGTTGCATTTATTGATTAGGTAAAATTCACTCAACCTTTAAAGTGTAATATTGGAGAAAGCATATATTACATAATAATGAAATCTAATATTTAACAAAACGGAGACAGTATTGCACTGCATCCCACAAATTATTCGCTTAATAGAAAAAAATTACAACTACTGTTGCAGAAAATAGACCATTGAGCATAAGGAAACTCGACCAATATAAATAGGCAGACAGAAAAGAAATTGAAATCAGTAAAGTCATAACACACAGTACCGATCGTATCATGAGAATATTTGTGTTGTGCCTTGGTTTGTGTTTATCGATAGCTCTCAGTTCGGCTAGAGTTATCCTCGACGATGAAGAAGAGTCGAGTGCATTAGTAGATTTAGAAACGGCCGCCTCAGGCCACGGTCACGGTCATTCTAGCCACCATGAGGAGGGTGGCGGCTCCTCGCATCACGGGGACCACCATTCCAGTCACGGCGCCAAGGGTGACAAGGGCTACAAGTCGGACCATCACCACGACAAAGGCGGTCACGGTAAACATGGTAAACACCATCACGCTTCGCACCATGCCGAGAAGGGAGGCCACAAAAAATCGCACCACGACGAGGCCGGCCATTATGGCGAACATCATGCGTCAGGCAAGAGCCACAAGGGTGGCAAATTTGGCGAGAAGAAGGGACACAAGAAAGGTCAGAAGACCACTGGATACCATCACAAGTCTCACAAAGACGACTACCACAAAGAGCACAAATTCTACGATGATTATCATAAAGGTGGACATCACTCGAAATATGGAGACTTCCATGGTCATCATGGTGGCAAATCTGGACACCACAAGAAGGGCGGCAGTCACAAGAGCGGATACCATGACGATCACTACGGCAAGAAAGGTCATTCCGACAAAGGACACTACGAAGACGAGCATAAGGGACACAAAGGACATGGAGGTCATGAAAGCCATCACTCTCATCATTCTGATTATGGTAAAAAGGGTGGACATTCCGGTGGGAAGGAGTACGGTTTTAGCAGCGGCAAACATTAGAAACTCGTAAGGAGTTATTTTAACAGCATTTCACTCTCAACTATCTACAGACTGTAGCAAACCAACAGTAAATGGATTGTTTAAGCCGATTGATTTGTTGTTAAATATTTCAAATATCTTCAATATCTTTCTATATGCCTTCCGAAAATCTCAGAGTTGAGTGACACACTGTCTGTTGTTATTTTAATACGTTATCGTTTATGTTGATTAAATCGTTGCTTGTTCAGATTCCTGTTACCAAAAAATAAAAACTAATAATACAATAAATATCGGAATTTTATTGACAACCTCTTTGTTACAGTTCATTTACCGTTCTAGATACACTTTCATGCGGACAATTTTTTACAGAGATTTTACAGTGTTTCTTTAATGAATCAACCGCAACATTTCTACTCTATTCCACAATATTCATGCTATATTTTGATTACAGTGTTTTGTAACCCTTATTAACGTTGTATTAATTTTGATGCAACTATAATGTTTTATTTATCATATAAGAACGTGAAGGATACTTGACCAAAAATTGGGCCACTCATAGGACTAGTAGGACTATCGACTAAGTTCTCTTCCATTTCTGTCTTTTACAAATCAGCTACCTATACAAGACAGCATTGAATAAGAAAAATCCATAAGATTGGTGCACAAACTTGTCTCAAGAACTCATTCAATTTCTGTATACATAATACATATATGTTGGCTTGTGTCCTTTATATGAGAAAATTGAATAGATGGGACGCTCTAATAAACCCTATACCCTATTATATACATCATGCATCTTTTACGATGGATGATAATCAACAATTGCATCATATTGCTCATATATTATTTGGCGGGGGGATTGGGTTTTACCCGAAAGTGTTCAAAGTAAACTATGTTAATAAGAGAACATGTCCTCCGAGACTTGAAACACACAATATATTAAACGTCCTCAACTGGTGGCAGTTGAAAATTGTACAAAGAAATGAATGAGAACAAACTACCGAGACTGAATTGCATAATTTAATAAAACCATGTTAAATATTTGCATTACTGATGAATAAAGAAAGTGATTTTGTTTGACTACCATTTATATTTCAGCCACAATAATCTAATAAAAAGTGCGAGTTTGTTGCAAATCAAAGTGGTTGAATTAGTGTTGAATTAAAATGTAAAGTGAATTTTAAAAACCATCCGAAATGTAATATGTACTCATCAAATGGCAGTTTCCTGAGTGGTAGAGAACCACTCTCAACTGCAGAATGCTCTTTTTACGTTCAGTTTTTGAGAGTACACACAGAGACTGCATGAAAGTACGGTGTTTTTACAAGCAAAATCCCACAAGATCGTCAAACATAAACTTTACTATTAATAATATTGACGTGGAATGATGACAATAGTTCGATCGTAATTCATGTTTTATATGTATACTTTCATGGCACATAGAGTTTAATTATTATAGCGATGTGGCTTTTCAGTTATATGTATGTGTAGAAGAAACATAAGAGACAAGTTTGAAAACCACCCCACATTTTTACGACACTGACTGAAGCTGAAGCAATAATGTAACAAGTATTTATAGCTTATATATTACATAATCTGGAACAATGTCATAGTACAGTTGGAAAGGCAGAAGGAGGTCTCTCTTTCTGTACTTCAACTCGTCTACGTAAGGACCCTCTAAGTCTCTGATTCACTCAATAACCGGGGCCCTTTGTAACGTACATATACTTAAAGGGCCACTACAGAAAAGCATGAATATTACGTACAAGCTTTTAGTACAATTGCAACAATATTTTATTTCCGGTCTCTTATAGGCTCTCTACGTCTACTTTGAATATTCTTGAAACATTGATACATTCGTGTTTGGCATTTCGCTTTTGCATGCCAAAACAATGAAATATATTTATTCGAATAAAATAAAATAGAACGACCGCCATACAAAATTGTTATAGTCGACATCTAACTACTAAACTTATTTTCTGATAAAATCTTTTCCCATGCCATTTATAATTCTCGAGTTGTAAGGTCTACATACGATATTTTACATAATAACTATACATACCTACATGTAGGTAATATACACATAATACAGATTTCGAAAAATCAAATTAAATTTTAATAAACATAACGGAATATTATGGTCGGTAATAAGGTCAGACCTCAGACAATTGACATAGGAAAAAAATGAAAGAAAAATATACTACACAATACAAGAAAAAACTTTTCTACATTAAATTTTAAAATTCTAATTTACATAAAAAAGCACAAGTAGGATTAACATGAAACAAAAATAAGCTGCTATTTCTCGCTTTCATCGCTATCATAAAAATACTTTTTTAGGGAAATATTGGAGTATACGCACAAAGCAACCCACTCTGATATATTAAGCTTTTACAAGAAACTATAAAAAAACTTAGGAACCTACATAAATCACTGGGAAATGCTGAAATTCAAGCCTCAAGATAAATGCATTTAATAGAGCTGACTGTGGAAAGATTTTAATTGTAACCTACACTTTTGCCAAATTGAAAACTCTCTTAAAGTGAGAGTGTAACAATAAAACATTTGTTAAGGATTTTGGGCATTTGTTAATAACTATTTATAAATTTCAGACAATTTTAACAAAACCAATAGGTACCCAGAATAATTAGAATGCATAAGCATAAATCGGTGCAGCATATACATAAATGTATAGGTATGTAAGTAAACATACAGTTAACAAAACAATTAAATAATACCAATAGATTGTGATGATAAACAGTTTCTACAAACCACAGGTCTCTAATATGAACATAGAGACGAATGTTGGGTTTCAATAAGAAAATCATTCAATTGAGTCTCGAGTATATGTTATCAGAGCAGCCAATCATGTGTGTGTGTGAGTTTTCCTACACCAAAATTACATACTCAATACTCATAGAAATGCAATGAATTCATTAGATCTGTCTTATGCTATCTAGTTCTCTTTTCTTTTGCGCGTTACAATCAGTTAAAACTTGATCAATAAACCGTACCAATTTTTGGTGTTTAGACGAAAACCTAACGAGTTACTTGCGAGCTATGCCACAATACCGTTTATAGCATTACAAACTAAAACTGAACAATTGATGTTACTTATTTGGAATCGATAATTTTTCAAAATAAAAAATGCATTGCAACTTTTGCTAAAACTGAACAAACTAAAGATCCGGAACAAATAGCAAAAGGAGTTCCAATTCATTAACTGCATCACCATAAATAATTATGTACTTTAACTATATACATATAAATCCCAAGCTTGTTTTGGAAATTACAAGAAGTAAACTTTATCAGTTGTACTAATTCATCGACACATTAGACGCCCGTCGAACAATAAAGGTTCCTATGTTCACATTGGTTTCACAAAGTCACATTCAATGCTCTAACTTGGCAATTAATTGTTTGAATTTACGCTAAACTTGTCTTCTAAGCTATATAGGGTTCCCTATTTCAGAATAAACTGTTTAAATGTATATGTAGGTGGATATACTGTATATATAAGTATGTAACATGGAATATAGAACCAGCATATATTATACTTTGTAGACGTGTTGAACATGATTTTCCTGCTATTGATATCAACTTAAAGTCGCATTTACATGTCTTCTTAAACCTATCTACACAGTTCCGTCCAAAAAGTAAGTGTACGGTAGGTAAACCCCATTATTTGCTCTCGGAGTGTATCAATTTATTTTCGTCTTTGCGTGAAAATGTTATCTTCAAATAAGTACAATTTACATTACAGGTTATTTGAACAAGAGTTTTGTTTTAAAAAGAATGTGTGCTGCTGTTTCTTATATGTTTTTATCTTTGCAGTGGAAGTTCGAGATGTACCGTTTTGAAAGGTAATCTCCATATATTGAATCCGGAAACATGTAATTTATGCGCAACTATTGGGCGAACAAAAATTTTTTCGTCAGCATTTCCGTTTATCAAACAAATTATTAAAAGGAATGCCCGGGTAGCACAGAACCAGAAAGAGAGTTTAATAACAAAATAATAAGCTGACATTTAAGAAATTATTTGCACTGCTTCAGCCAACAACAGAGAGGTTTTGTTAACATTTCACGAACAAGGGAGATAAAATCCTTAACTGTTCTTTGGTGAAATTTTTTTGTTATTTCTATACCCTTTTAAAACTTTTTATATTCGAGTAACTTGACTTAATATCCGCAAATACTTATATTACTTTCATCATAATATTAATTAGACCATTAATATTAATAAGTGTTATGACGTTATGAGGTAAATGTGAACATAACAATAAGAATTTTTTAATTTCCTTTTTTATTTAAAATGGCATAAGTGAATGTATAAAAGCGCATGCAGTAAAAGTGTATTAGGTATCATAAATTTAATGTCAAGCATTGTTCTTTATAGATATGTAATCAAGAAATGCTCAAGTACACATAAATAGACCAAATCTACATAAATCTAATTTTGACATTCTCAAACAGACCGTTAGCCAGCACGCTGACTTAATAAAATCGTACATTAATGTCACTCCACAAAGATCCATTGGGGAGGATGAATTCATTGAAGACAACGATATATGATATTGGGGGTAGTTTTGATGAGCACTATATCACGAAAAATCGTGACAAGAAGAGAATCTAGGGGATATTTAATGTTACAAATGAATTACCATTTTAAGAGTTCCACATTCGCCTGATGCTACACGATGGAATCCTTCTTTCCCCCATCAATAAAATAATGACTGCTAGATAGTCTGCCAAAAATGTCACCACACCCAATTGAATTTCAAATATAACTCGTCATTCAAACGTTGAAAATGTAATAATATATGTTTATAAATATGTGCGTTGTGTTGGTTATATTGTAACCGCAATACAATTTCATTTTCATCTCACACATATACAAACTGTATACGAGTTGATTGAAGTTCGAATCGATATGTGAGATGTTGAAATCACAAGCTCAACACAAAAAGATTTTACATGTAAAATATAGAAAAAAATTTGCATGAAATGTATTTTAAATACCCACGATTTTAACGTTCAATTAGGCAATTATGGTATTGGGCAAAATATCGCACTTGTACAAAGTGTTTGTGGGTTAAATATATCCGCAAGGTGGAATTTATATTTTCGAATACTGATAAAATAATTAGTAGGTAGGCATATATGTGCAATGGTTTCGCCAACAGCTTGTAAAATGATACGATGTCAATGTATAGTATCACGTATATGTATTCAATGCATTAAATAAACCTTGTAATGCTAACTAATCACCTTCAAGTCAGTTAAAGCTTTATGCCCACCTATACGGTTTGTAACTGCCTACATATAACCTACTCGATGCGATGCAAAACTGATAACGCTAATTTAAATTTACACGTATAATATAATGTAGATAAATTTACGTGTGTTTTGTTTGAAAAATTACCCCTAAAAATAAAAATTTGTGTAACATGAAATCACTGTTCCGTAATAAAAATTTTTGATATGAGGTAGGCATGTCATATCAGGTAACATGCGTAGCAAGTAAGTATCAGAAATTAAAACAAATATACTTATAATTAGTTGTACAAACATAGTGATTTGAGATTCATTATATATATATTTGAATAAAATCACCATAAAAAGTTTTCTTTTAAAATAAAACTTCCTATTTTATAAAAATATTAATTGCATGTCATGTCAAGAGAAAGGGCATATTGTATGATCATTAACAAACAATATTGTCGATAGATTTAATTAACACTTGCCCATTATATGTTAGGTTTAAATATGAAAGTGTTACTTTCATTAAAATTCAATTTTGTTTGTATTTGTCCCCCTAGAAATAATATTAGCCTGAGAGTTAGGTATACAAACATTCTCCAATAAAATATGAGGCTTTAATATTAGAACCATTTGTTGATTTTGTGGCCAGCTCGGACAAAATAACCGTAATCAGGTTGTAGGGAGAAATTATGCAACGTTATAAATTTAATTTTAATTAGTTATGTAAAGGGTCCATAAAAATGCTTGCAAATTAATTTACCTAAGTGCTGTATCTTAATGTGCATACTTACATACTGTATACACTTAGTATTAAGTATTGCCTGCTACAAAGTGTAAATAATAGCATTTTTCCGCCTTCGCTATTTAATTTTCATGCATAATAAAGTCAATAGAATTTTGTTATTAGAAAAATGAAAACAATGGTCTTATAGAAGAAGATGATAATAATAATTTGAAAATACCTTTATTTTATAGAAAATAGTAATAACACATTGAATATGATGCTGACAATGTGACTGTGACAACCGTTTCTAAAGAACACCTGCGATGGCTGATTGATTTAGGTCTAGTGCATATGTATGATGTATGGCTCGACTAGCAACCCCAAAAATTTGTGGCAGACTTTGCAGGAATATGTTATGTATATCACAAAAAAAATAGCTACTATTACCCAGTTCTTTTTAGTTCCGTAGCTTATTTTATTATTATACCTAATCCCGAAAAAGTAAATAACACAGGTCACAGATAAACAAGTTCGGTGCTATGACGATTTCGAAAATGTCTCACCGGACCACCATATAATTTACAAAACAGACACCAGTCTGCACTGACCTATTAATAAAATTTTGTCATACTGGACCAAAACAGACACATCTTGCAGACCCAGACTTATCTATGACAGTTCCAAACCAGGCATTTTTAGCGGACACGTTCATTATAGCAGACAAGTTTTAATGTGTTTTATGTTTTATGTACAGTATTTCTAGATGTAAGATACGGTTTAGAAGATAAAATTAAAAATGGTTTTATAATTGTTTTGGTCCTGTGATTCGAATAAAGAACAGACACCGTTGTCTGACATAGCATCGAACGTGTTAAACACTAGATTGCTGGAACTATAGGCACCCACACCACCTCCAAATAGCCAGAGAACTATCGTCACCATGTGACATTTCCAGTAATTTTCTTGTAACTTTTAGATCTTGGACTTGTTAGATCCTTGGGATGTTCAAATTTAGATATTGGACTTAGTGCATATTTCATTCGTTTGAATATTTGAAAAACTGAGGAGCTGACTCAACTTGAAAGTTCGCCATGCAAAAAAATTATATTCATCATATTATTATTTGTTTCAGTTCAGCATCTGATTCTTTTAATGAGTTATCACTCTAAATATTTCTGATTGGTCGAGAGTGATATATTCAGGTGATTACGCCAGAACCACAAACATTCGTGAACAGAACTTTATTATGTAACTATTATTATTTTTTGTAAATAAAATATCTTTGAACACATAAGACGGATGCGCAAAGTTAAGGAGAGCACGATTACTAGCTCAGTTTTTCATAGGCTTCACGCACGCTTAAGGACCTTAGTGGTTTCCTTTTATTGCCACTAGCAATAATGGGTAATACTTAAATCTAATTTACGTTAAACTTTAGATGATTAACTAATTTAGAGAAATTTGAATAAAAATTGACCTATATACTACCTACATGAAGATACGTGATACCATTATTACGTATATGCTGCGAGTTATAGAACAAGTTTTCAATATTAAATTTCTTGCACGTTGTAAAGTTTAGTTGACGACTTGAGTTATAAGTAACGTTTATTGTAGACTGTACATATATTCTAATTACATTATGATTTATTTATTGCATTGGATTATAGAACTACTAATATTCATAGTAACTATTTATGTATTTATTTGAAATCATTGATTACATCGGTTGATTCGTTTTACTTAATATTTATTTAATATTTAAAATGTGGTTAAGATGTAGACGTAGGTACCTATAGGTAAGTAATAAAACTCAATATGGACGGGTCTATATAGTTGGAGTTGGTTCCTAAGTAGATACCTATGTATTTGTATTACCTATACATATATGCTTTAAACAAGAAACTTTAACTTATAACTTAGATTAGAAATTATTTCTCAATAACTATGTACGATGTATGTAGGTATCTTATATGTATTTTATAGGAATAACTAATCTCAGTAATCTCTATCAGACTATATTTCAATGAAATGAGGACTATTATCGTACTAATATAATGCTGAATGCTGATATATGAATCATTATGATTTTTTATTAAATACAAATTTTATAGATTACAATGTTTGTATCCATCCATATAAATGTTAGGTGCTTATTCAAACTTTAACGAGTATTAAATAAATTAAAAAGCCAGTTCTAAGAATGAGAATGAATGAATTTTTCATATTTATCGTTTGTTTAAATTCGTCTGAAAACTTTAATATTTTACATTTACCCAAGTATCAATTTCATCGATATCTTTTGCAAGACTAATTCCAAACAGAAAATTCATTACGATAAAAACTTATAAATGAACAAGAACAACTCAAAACGAATTTCACTACACTCGTAAGTATAATACCTCAATGTTATTATTAATTTATTTAAAATGAATTAATTATTAAATGTTTCTCTTCCAAAAGTCAAATTAAATAATCTAATGAATGTTGTGGATGGTAAATTGACTTTGCTGTTCCAGCCAGTCTAAAACACTTTTTATATGATAGCATACACCTAGCTATGTAATAAAATATTAAGCGACCCACTTCATTTTCATTTGAGAAAAGATGTTCAAAATGCCAAATATATTGCCGTTTTTTACCATCACTCCTACAAAATTCATTTACTGCAACTATTTATGTAGATAGATAAAATCTTTCTCACACCAAGCCATTTAACACCGATAAAAAAGTAATAGAACTTTGTATAATTAATGTTAATGAAAAGAAGAAAAGCAGTGCCAGTCCAAATGAGAGCAGAATAAGTGAATACAAAAATGCAAAACTTGAATATATAAATAAGAACGTAATAGGTACATTTGGATATGGAGACAATGGATTAATCGTTAAATTAGTAAATGACAATGTCATAACCCAGATATATGTGGGTGTAGAATCCATTAGATATTTGTATGGAAATGGGCAATTTAAAATTTTACGAAATCTCACTGAAATGTACGAAAAAAGAATTTATTTGTAAAAGGGATAAAAGGGTTGAGTCATTTAAAACGTACATGTATTATTTACCTCATATGTAGATTTTTAAAAGCTTTTATATATTAGTTACATACATATGCATTAATGTACTGCAACATATTGCCAACATCCGACGCACGACATAAAAAGATTTACATCATTACATATATACCGTATATTGAACAGTTTTTTAAATTTTAATGCCTTTTGTACATTTGTCACAGTATATATAGTTAAAAAGCCCTTAAAAACAGTGTACCTACAAGTGTCACCTCACACATACCTACATTTCTATATTGATATCGAAACCGAGCCTTCACGCTCATAAAAAGATATCGTCATAGACGTAATGGATACGCAAACTTGTAATCGATATAGCCGACTCACATGAAGGTGCATAAAAACACCCAAAGGTATAAATAATTTCCAATTTTGCACACACTTTAACATTTTATTTTCTTGTGTGGTTCATTTTACGTGGGAAATTGATTTGTTTGTTAACTAAACAGTTTATCTTTACCCTCAATCTAGAACATTTTATCAGAAAACCATTGACATTATTTCTAAAGTCCAATAATTTAAGCACAAAACTAGCAATTTATTTAATAGACTTGAATGTCGCCGATGGAAGGAAAACCAATGTTTGCATTGTCGAAATGATTCTGATGAGTGGAAATGAATAATGGTTGAATCCATTAATCATTTCTACGAAATGAAAAGTCAATTCACTCATTCACTTGTCAGAATCTTAGACGATTAAAACATGTGATGTTATTATTAAATTTTAAATGAATATTTTAATTGCCACACCCACACACCTTTATAGTGTAGAGAGAATAATTGTTTTTTAAAACTAGAAGTATTTGATAGTTAAAAATTCATATACTTTTTATTCGCCATTAACACCATCATCCCCACTAATGAAAATTAATATCTTTCTAGTTGGAGAACGTGAGAGTGTACTTTAATGAAAATTTCTTTACTGAAACAGCTTAAATGAATAATAAAACGTCAGTCATCACGCCTGCAGTGAATTGTGGAGGTGCAGTCAAGAAAAGCACCACAGTAGCAATTATAATAAATTCTTCCGGTCGTATATCAAAGAATGGTTGTCGGTAGCCGTAATATGCCCGATATTAATGTTATCAAGGCGCCTAATTTCGCACTATGTTATCTGTCAGAACGGAACTATGTTAGCAGCCATACAATAATTATATAATCGATAAAATTTTCCTGCTGTAATATGAAGGATTTTCTCGTTGAAAATTTTCATATAAATTGGTTACCTTAGGAGACTCCATATAATGCGTGAAAAGTGAGACATTGCCTATCTGTGAATATGTAATAAATTTCTGCTTGTTGATAAAGTTTGCAATTGCTAGGTATACCTACCCACCTATCGTTTATATCGACTAGATTGATCAGGGTAAACTGTGTACCGTAGCACAAACTTTTATGCAAATTCGTTCAAACATGCACGTTTATAATTGTTTTCTTTTGTGTACAAGTCACTTATTAAATTGAAGCAAAATAAGGTATATGCTCAATTTAGAATTGTTTCAGGTAAAGCGATTTATGGGACGAACATTTTCTTTATAGCCGCTTTTAAAAGAGAAAAAGGCACAAATATTCCACACAGTAACTAGGCAGATTTTTATCATCCCACGCGAATTTTGCAAAAAGGTCGATCCTTTTTTAAAGAACAGATATTCAAAAAGTGGTTCTGAATTTTTATGTTCCAATATGTTAACACTGCCTTTATAGACATATAGGTATATGGTTTTCACTTGAGAATCTATGTGTGTAAAAAAATAACGTTTCTTTTATTTCGTGAAGACTTTGTTTCATTTTATTCAACATTAATATTTTATGTCCCGTGCAGTTTTTCCCTTAAGATATTTCATAGTCAGTTTTTCTCCATTTCTAGAAAAACACAGTCATGTAAATTCACAGCACTTTGCAGAAGGAATGTGGGTGCTGGGAACGGATTGGACAGAACTGTACCAGCAGCTGGCTAAGCAATCATCACACAGCTTTTCAACTTTCAAGTGTGGTATTTTCTCTTAGGAATATATCATAACACAGGAAAAAATTATTTTTACACTTAAAATATTCACCAACTCCCCAAGTAGGACATTATTCAATCTTAGAGTTGCAGTTTCCGGGGAAAATCCTGCATTTTGGTTATATGCATTTCGTAAAAATTCCACTCAACATAATCTGCTGGAAAACACTAGATGCTTATACTTTATAGCAAGAAAATTCCTTTCCAAATTAGTTTTTATGTAACGGCAACGGCTACAACTTCCTTGCAGATATAGATAGATGTATACTAAACACTTACTTATCTAAACTATCACCTGATGGGACAATTAAAGACCTGATATTTATACAAAATTCAAAGTAACAATAAAGAACTTTGCGTTTTTTAATTGTTTGGTCTTTCATTATCACATCATTTAGATAAGAAAGCAATTACCGGTCTAACTGCGCGAATAAACAGCAGTTAACAATTACTATTTTACTCACATTAGATATGCATGTGTTTAACTTGAGGATTCTCGTTTAAATTGTATAAAATTGACTTATGGAATAACAACACCTCAAATGTACCTATACCAAATGACCAATTAATTAGTAAATTATTAATTAGTTACATCTCATTCTATATGCGTTATTTAATTTGGTTCGAGGCTATTTTCAACTAAAGACTTCTGCATAATCATAATATTTACTATTTAATAGCCATTAAGCGTTAATTACGGTGCTGTATATCTTCCCAAAAAACAACAGATTTACGTAAGTGATAATTTAATATCACAAGCCCAAAAGCTTATACGCCTACAATATTATTAATCACCCATTATGGCCAACTGTAGCCATTAATACATTGAAGAAATTGAATGAACCACACACATATCTCTAGATCTAACGTATTACTTAGGTGGAGCTCAACACAGACTAGAAAAAATACTTAAAGGCATTTTTGGCCGTTGAGCATTTTACAAGCTTAAACAACCGCAGGCTCACGCTCACGCGGGATTCAAGAAAAAGGCATGCAAGGTATGAAAGATTTACCTTTTCTTCTTTGCCACGTCGAAACCTATACATGTAGGTATATATAACATGTGTAGGTGTAAAAAAAGGATGACAAACAGTATTTATTTTATAACTAAAAGGATCTTTTAACCAGCTGAGGATTTATTACAAGAATAATTTGAGCTATTGTTTAATCCGAGGTGTACGTAATTAGTCCTTAATCCTAATCCCGCTTGAAAAACTGCTCAAGTGTTTAACATCAACACGTTGTGGTCTAACATCCTTATGGAAGGTCAATTATACTAACAACTGTGCTTCAACTTACATTAATTAAAGTATGTATTATAGCCTTGCAGGTGAGATGCTCTTATGTAATCGCATTGAGCGGGATTACAGCTCGATAGAGAGTTAAGAAATTAATAAGTCTTATATAGGGTACATATTTGATTTTCTAAAACCTAAATCGATAGTTACTTAAAAATTATACAAATTTATATATGTACATATATGTATGTACATATACATATAGAGAAACTTTTTCTCGTTTCTCGCAAATTCAGTTGATAAATTTTTCAAATCCAATGCAGTATGAAACAAATAAAATCCAAATGAACAATAAAAATTGGATATGAAATGAATATCCAAAGCATGTGCAAAAGATATAGAGTTTTATATGAATACTATAATTGAATCGATAAAAAACATCTCTAATAAAACAACATTTGTTTTTGTTGTAACCTCGATTTTAACATGCCGCCATAAATAATTTTTCAACATTGGATTTTTCCTTGTTTAATAAATTTCAAAATTCGTAATGCCTTAATACAATAGCTGCAAATAATTTATTGTTGTTTATTAATACCGTTTGTGAACCATTTTTACATTTTTCTAGTTTAACTGTGGGTTTTGTTGTTAATGTTCGTTTCTGATCTGATTTATAGTTTGGCGACTTTAAGATTGTTTATAATATGGCCTAACACATATATTTCCCTATTTAACTGATAAGACGGTTTATTATAACATGAAATATTTCATATAATTTGTTAATGTCAGATGTGATCACTTCCTATACATATATGTACACCTAAACCCGAACCCGAAATTTCATATTAAATATAATAAAAAATGAAATAAATTAGCACTTGATTAATGGCACACATGGGAGTCAGTAAATTGATTCTTAATTTGGATACTAGCATCAAGGAAATTTAGAAAACCTTCATATGTTTTGCGATATATGTATATGTATGTATAATACGTATGTGTTAAGTGCTTGATCAGTGGGCGAATGTGCATGTTGTTTAAATGATAACCTGAACATTAAATACAATTTGAAATGTCTAAACCAATTAGCACGAAGAAACTTTGCAATTACAAACGCTATGGAATATTGAGTACATCTTTTTCCTATTCCGTCCGCACCCTGTACACTTATGTTGCACTCCAACTTATTGATTATTCTTTATTTTCATATAGTCAAAATATAAAAAGCATTTATTTTAAGCCTCTCGTAAAAATAAATGTTTCCAATATCCTCCTATAGACAACCGGGTCGAAATTAATGTAGGGAGCCCACTAACCATTATATATTATACGCACCAATGAATTATTTTAAAAAGTCAAAGAAATAACATTCTGCGGTAAACTAATAATGAGCACTATAACTCAGTTGGTGTGAATCGAATGATTTCATTTTCATTAAGTCGCTTTAAAAGAGCAATAACGGTCAAAACTCTGTGTATAGGATTTACTTTTTATTGATTGAAATAAGTCTAACGTCTATGGTATGGAAACTGTTAATTAAGTTTTAAGCGCTAAATATAAAAACTTGATATTGTGTTGAAAATTTTTTACTAAAAAAAGAGAGTCTTCATTAATGGTAACGATATTAAGTTTGTATGGATGGTCCACTGGATGGTCCATAATCGTATTCCGTCAGATCGCCGTTATTTTAGAACTAACTTAGACTAGGTATATGTATAGGGGACTTACTACATATAGTATAATATTGATAATGAAAGGAAAAGACATATTTCATTTTCCAGTTGCTTACTAAATATGACAAAGGAAATATTCTGGAAACTCTTCAGGGTATTCTTTTAATCTGGAAATCTGGACAATACTGTGATCAAAATACATAAAAATTATTTAAATTGTAGTGGACGTGAAAAGAGTCAAAGCTAAAACGAGCAGAAATTGTTTCCCATTTATGATTAAAAATGGATTGCATTCTTTCTGGTTTTGAATAAAACAGCTACCTTGACCATTCCCAATCTTTCCATAAATATATTTTCTATTTATATATAGATTATGTATTATAAGAACACTTGTGACTGTTTGAACTATAGTTAAGTGTCAAGTGGTAAGTAAATATGTCTATATGAATCGAGATTGAAACTTGAAACCAAGCTTGAAACCAACTTATAAGACTATAAAGCGTAATTTTGTTCGTATAATAATATGAAAGATAACATTAATATTTCTTTAAAAATTACAAAGGTCCCTCTACTTTTCACCTCCTACACTATTACCTATTCGATTTCCTATTAATAATAATTTACCTAAAATGTATTTGGAAAATGAATTTTACGATTGTATTAATTTTTCTAATGAAAATTTATTTATGTTCGATAATAATATTTTATTGATACCTAATTGTGGGCTAGTATTTAGTGCCTATTCTATTATGCGATTGTATATAGTACTTATTTATACATCAGTATACCTACCTCATTATGCGATAATAAGTTATTTGTTCTCAATAAATTTACCTAATTTATAAACGCATTGGGAACAAAATAAAAAAAATCTATATATGTTCACGTATTGTCTATTACTTCCGTTGCATAAATTACAATATTGAAAGGATTTATATTATAAATATTAAAACACAAATTACATATACATTTAATGCAATAATTTATAAGGCATACTTTTATTTCATTTTTACTGTAGACCCTAAATTCTTTTGTACCTACCCTTTCTAAAAAAATAATGTCAAATTAATTTAGATAGTGTGACAAAAGCCATTTTTATGGCCAATTGAACCGAGAAGTAGGTACCATAAACAATTTTTATGTTCAAAACAACATTATTCCTCCAGCAAGCACAGGGTAGGTAGGAAAATTTGAATTTCCATAAATAGATTCAAATCCTTCTGAATCTATAAGCACACACATGCATATAGCGCAAATATTCGATCTGAACATTTCCAGAGAAAACGACGACAGTAATTTGAAATAGCGAAATCATTTATTATTTGCTCTCACTAGTCAGTATGTAATTGGTCATCATAATTAAAACTCGAACTACTACCGATGTACCTACCTTGTATAAAGAAATTAATAATCAAAAATAGGAGTTTCCATTCCATGGTAAATTAGAGATTGATTAAAAATCCTTTAACAAATCGAGTTCACACAATAATAAATGGCACTAATGAAACAGTTACAGGAACAAATTAATAATTGTTTATTGCACAAAAACATCACATTTGCATAATTAAAAGTATGGTCATTATAATATGAATTTTTTCAAGATGATATTCACAATTCTAATTATTATTTACCTAATTATAATTACTAAAGGATGGTAATTTATCACACTATATAACACTACTTAACTTAATATAGTCTCTACTGAACTACATTTTATTTATAGAATTGTGTAATAATAAATATCTATATATTTATTTTTAATTTACTTAGAAAAAACACACTGTTGAATAAACAATTACTGATAAATGCAGACTCTTAATCCAATTACATTAGTTTAATAAACAAATGTATGCTGATGATCCTAAAATTTAATCAAAGAGAAGATAATAGACTTTAAGAAATGCGCGCGAATTTCGACTTTTGAACAGTAGCCTTAAATACGTCAAGAGCTAACGTATTATTAATGTTGGTTTTACAAAAGCGCCGCGACGGTTCAAGAGCCACTGGCGGCGCAACGTTTTCTATTCCTACACAGAGCATATTTCGCTCCAAATCGGGGTTGGTCGGGGTGCATCGTGCACCTCTACACCCTACTGCATGCTGTGCAATTAATATATTATCATTAAGTATTTAATTAGGGCTCCTTAATATGTAGTAATAGGTTCATTGACTGACTCACCACAGTCACAAATGTGAATTATTGGACAATGCACACTTTTTTCGGAAAAATGTCTACCATCTGTCTGTCGATCTTAATAATTAGATTAGAGGTTTCGGTTCAACTTGAAGAACATAATTAATAGGGGAGCGACTGTAAAGTGTAATTAATTCACATTATTTGTTGTTTACAATTAATTAGTGGTATGTGGACAAATATAATTTTCTATAATTATGTTTGAAACATCAAATTGGAAGTCATCTAAGTTTTCAACAAAATTTTGAACAAGTTCAGGAAACTTTGTCATGCCGGGTTAACGAAACCAATGTATAGAGGACTTTCTCGAAATAGCACTTGGTTTAAATAACGCCGGAAAATGCAATGTTTAATTTTCATTTTACAATTCATGTGTAGATTATAATCGTGCCATCAAAGATTAACCAAACAATCATAGTAGTTAGTCTATGTATAAAGATAATAAAACATAGAATAATAAAAATAATCACATTGAAAACGCACGAGAGCTGTTGAACAGAACATGGATAACACTTTTTTCCTATACTTCCTACATACACAATCCAAATTATTTACATCATACAATCGACAAACACAAAATTAATCTTCCGTAAAATTATCAATATGTTATATTTGCACTATGTGTTTCCACAATTTCCTATTATTTTCATTCCATTTCGGCATACACATAGGTTGATGTTTTTGTTGCACAAAAATTTAACATTTTACCCTATCCATCATAAACCCCAAATGCAAAATATCTATTTAGTAATAACATTACAACCAAAATAGGTAAAGTAAATATCAGTTATATATCAGTTATTGATTCCAGCAGGTATAAACAACACAGCCAACGCATCTAACTCGTACAACCCAAATGCATTAAAAACTAAATCGAAATTAGAAAAACGTTCTCAACCCGTTTAATCTTATCCAATTAAGAAAAAGTGTCGTTGAATATTATAAATTCCATTTTCTATAACACTATCCTATAAATATGTATCGATGCGATTTAATGGCACTGAAAGAAGGGTGGATATGAGTGATTGACTCTTTAAGAGATTGGTTTTTCCATTCAGGCCATTATTCAGTTCTCTATAAGCGCTGACGAAGCTTCATCTCACTTATATAATCGTATGTGGCCCTTTAGCCAGCCCCCTTAACATTAAATATAAAAGACATTGCGAATTTTCTTAGTTCACTGCTCACCCAGTCTACTAACCACATCATCTGCCCCTTTTTCGTGTCCATCACTAATCGCCGACAAGAATGAAGTGTTGAAAATCGCTCCCACAAACAGATCAAATTACTTTACATGAAATACTAAACGCTTTTAGCGCATAAATCCTTTCTGCAATATTAATAAGGACCTCTAAAAATAAATTAATACCCAACCATTTGCATTGCCATTATTAAACAAGATCATTGTATATACTGCACAAAAGAGGGAATAACGAATTACAAAATTAATAACCGCTCTTATGTTATGTGTAATAATACTTAATACCTAATACTTAGTTATTAAGAAATTTTCATGTACCACTTAAAGTTAACATTTATGAGCGTATTAATTAGGCTCTCTTATTCTGTCGTACATAAAATTTCACAACTCTTTATATGACAGAATTGTGGAAGAACAATAATTTCTTTCAAAGTCGTAAAAACATTTAGTTTGCATTGTAATATGTAAATCTTGCACCCTAAATTAACCACTCAACGTTCGAGTTAAGATATTTATTGTAGTCTCTTTAACAGGCGTCTGACGATCGCGGCCAACCGTAAGTCACCACTTTAATATATTAGTGAGGGTTATTCTTCTCGAAACTGTCGAACACAGCTGCTTGTGAAAGTGGTTACTGATTATGCTCGGCCGTAACACTTATGTTCATGAATTTCAACAGAAACTAGTAAACGTGGCCGGGAAAATTGGAATTCTAAACTAAGTTAGTGCTGCAACACGACAATTTATTGTGATAATTGCAAAAGTATGAACTTTTTTTATTGAAAATAAAGAAAAACAGAAAAGAATTTCTAAAATAAACGATATAACAAACAAAACGAAGAGGGACTGATAATTGTGTATTTTGCACATGTTCATAAATTTATTCGTGAAATTGTAAAAAAGGACTACATTGAAATTGCTTTTAAATATTATAAACACATTCAAAAATGAAACACTTTAAAATTCAATTAACAATTTCCACCGAAAACAAAATTTTTTTTAATTAGTCTGCATTTAGCTCGCGCAACCAGCACACAGTAACAGAAATTGTAATCTAATTAAAAGTTAACCAAGTGTATCTGCATCAAGTAGTGGAAACCACTCGCAAAAGCTTTTATATTTCTATTTTTTAATTTTACACTTATAACAAGCATTGAAGACATTTCCACATGCAGACTATGCAATTACACCATTACACACGAAATACAGTGTGAATGTACAGTCTACTTTGATATGACTAAAGAAGAAGATATGAGGGTAGTTGGGATGATGATGAGAGTGACATTACCGTTGCGCCCCGAAATAATAATTTTTGTCATTGTGTATAAAGAAGGCAATTAAAAGCCCTTTTGAGGTAATAAAGATGAATATATTTATTTTCTTTTACGTTTTCAGAGTTGTTTGGGACTTGCGTTTTTCCTTGAGGTTCTCGTGGGGTGGATGATAAAAGAAGCGGCTGCGAAATGAGGCGTGGCGTGACAGATGGTGGCAACTCTACACGAAATACTCCACAAAGTTTACTTTGTCACACTTTTTTATCGCCCATCTTAAGCTAGTTTATTTATTAGAATTAATATGTCTGTTAGTTTTACGGCCAATCTAATTGCCAACCAACTCGTACTTAATGGACTCATCTGTAAAATGAAATTAATTCCAGTTATTTATTTGAATTTACTCCCCCGCAATTTGTTGTTGACTAGCGAGATGTACGGAAATGGACTTTTGCGCCATGCATTGCAAACTTCATTAACCACAAATTAGCCAAAAAAAACGAGGGATAATTATGGAACATCACATACATTCCAAGTATACCTTATAGGTATTATGTATATTGTATACCTACATGTTTACCAAGTTTGAACGGTTGTAAAATTTTACATGCTAAAAAGTAATATGTAGAAACATTTCAGTAGCAGTTTGGCATAATTCTCTTTTACTTCAGTTATTGCTAAATAGATTGATAACTAACCCACCCATAAATGATGATGTATATGCGATAATAAAATTGGAAATGTAGGCCCGCCTGCGTGCTGGTAAATCACATTAAAAAAGGAAAAAATAAGTAATAGATCTGTTGCTGAAGTGTGTCCTCGCAATATCATAATATTAATATTCATGGCAGTGACATCCCAATATTCCCAAGTTAATCGCAGGTGGGGATGATTTATTCGAGCTGTCGGGTAGGTTCTATGACTTCGTATTAATATATCAAACTTGGTACGCCCTCTAGATATATCAACGATGAAATTTTGATTCCCTTATCTGGAAAATCTGATGCTGTTTGTGAATGCATTTAACCAAGTCATATGGAAAGCGCACTGAAACGGCATACTATTGTACTCTTTAAATGTCAATTAACTAGCCTTCATTTGAATTAGCTGCAACTAAAATGTATTGATATGATGGCTAAAGCAAATTTGGCTCAACAGCATGAAAACAATGAACTTATTATCACATGTCATCAGGAGAGAGAAATTACATTTTATATTTATAATGAATAAACAAACGTACATAGAGTCGACTATTAATTAGTTATTAATCGAGAAATTATGATATACATACATAAATGCAAAACGATAAAATTTGGATATGAATCAAGTTTTCAGCTGCATATTAAATAAAATTAACACACTCGAGCACAAAGTGTATATAAGCTCCGCTGCAGTACATTAATGTTGGTTTATTAAAGAAAATCGTAACAACTAATGGATGCACCATGGGGGGTGTGAATTAGAGTATATGTAGGTATATACCTCACCCGGAGTACTAAATAAAAGGGAAAGTTCATTCAATAAATTCTGCTCCCACATTAATTTATCAAAGAAGCGTAATGGAGATTGTATACAGATTAAATTCCAACAAGATACAAGAGAGACACAAAAATATATTTGAACTTTATAATACCATAGGTAAAAGTAAATTTCGATTAGTTGCAATGTGGGGGGTCCAAATTTCCAATACTGTTGATCACATTCAAAAAGTGTTGCAATTAATTATCCAAAAACACTTATAAAATAACAAGAAACACAGGGACATCCATACAAATCATCCTTTCCGCCCTTATGTATGATTATAGGATTCAAATGCGTTACAACACTACAAGCCACCGTTTTTGGCAACACCATAATCCACATAGGCTTCCTGCAGAGAGTACGCACCAACACAAATATATATGCATAATACATAACATACACACACTATTCGAAAATCCGGTTAGCGAAAATTTACGACCGATCATATATTTATTCAGTATTTTTCAATTTCTTTCCCTGCGGACCAGTATGAGTAAATATGTATATCTAAAGTTCAAAGCACAAATCCATACACAATACAAATCTTACATATAGGGCGAACTGTACGCACAGATGCTATGGTACATCAATCATAACATCAATTCATGTCGCACTTTCTCCACAGGACCTCATAAAATCAGTTCAAAAGATAGGATATTTGCAAACATTTTTTTAATATAAAAAAGTGTCAGTAACGTGTAGATAAATTTTCTATATCAGACACATCAACAACAAAAGCACAGAGTGGTGGTTTATTAAATTCACAACAGCTTGCCAATTCATAATAGCGATAAATAATTTTCTTATTAATTTATAAATTCGACCTAGAACAGAGCCATTTACATCATTTTGGTGTTTGAAAATAAACCGTTTTATGGACAGTATGTGTATGTTACATTACAGCTGAAAATAAAACCTAATTGGAAAATGTTACAACCCACAGCACCAAAATTGCCATAAATATTTACCACCATTATGCAGATAGCCAAATTACGTTTTTAATGCGAAACGATTATACTGTTCAAATATAAATTTTAAATGACTATACTTGTAAATAATACAAACAAATTTTAAATACTAAATATTAATTCAGTGTTGTTTACAGTTCAGATATGTGTGGAACAAATTCCAAGGATTAAGTACATATATCTAAGCTATTCTGCTGGGTCTCTCCCAGAAATATTGTCCCGAACCCGAAAGTTAATTGTAAATATATTCTATCCCATTTTATGACTCACTATAACCATATAAGAAAGAACTATTGCATTTATTCAGCTTTAACATAATTATGTCTTTTTAATGACAGTTGGGAAAATGAGAAAATGGCTAAAACACTATAAGTTATAAAAACTATTCGACATTTTACATTCCCAGACACATATTAGGTATAAAAAACTTTTGTATTCATAAAATTTAAAAATTGAATTACCTACTCTAGCAATGAAAGCAAAAACAAGCGAAAACTCCAAAAGCAATAAAAGTTAAGAATGGATATTTAAAACAGCAACTATTTGAGAATTCAAGACCACGGGCCGGTGTTGTAAGGACGTGCTCCAAAGGGCAATATACAGTTCGACTTCAATTGCAGTGTAACTTTTATTAACTACTTTAATTTTAATGTGATTTGTAAGTTGGTGTGGAAGAACAAATTCGAAATGAACCTTCTATTCCTGTTTTCTTCTTTCATGAATAAACGTGTTTCTTTTTATGACATTACCTATACAATATAATATACCTATATTAAATGAACAGAATAAAAGAGAAACAGTCCATTGGGTCTATTATGCTCCTACATATTACATATGTTGTATTTAAACTATCTTATCATTATGAATTGAGACATAGTGGCCAGTAGATACGCCCGTAGGTACAGTTATCGATAAAGGGTTCACGTTCTGACAGGGAGGATATCCGGAAGTACAACAGAGCCAATTAATTATCCAATAATAGTTTAGTACAACGTTAGTTTAGAGTAGAGAAGCTAAACCAATTCTATTGCAAACGTATATTCATGATTGATCATCAAGTGTGCATACACTGTTACTGTCTCAAAGTGGATGCGTATTACATTTAATACAATTCATTATCGTTATAAATGGTTTTGGATCAGATTTACAATGAGAAGCTCATTAAAAGTACGTTAACAGTGACTTTGTCGAGAGTGCATGTACGTGAATTCCAAATTGGAACAGTCAAAAATCGCTTTCTTATTCATTTACTCATTGACGTTCCAATCTAATTCAAAGACTCGAATGTCATTCCGGCATGTACTTGTGTTTCCGTTTTATTAGTTTGTTGTATCACGAAACCACGAGATCGAACCAGGAAAACAATATAGTGTGAGTATATGATGTAGGTACGAGTTTATTGCTGCCATGATCTAAATAGTGAAATAAATGGAACGTCTATATACATCAGTGACAATAACTGGAAATTTATACCCTTCACAAAAATGCGCTAGGATACATTCAACGACAAACAATTAAAAAAGTAGGTGGTGATACTACAAAGTGTAGTATTGTTCCACACCGGAGATGTATATGAAACAGAAAAAGTAAAAACAAAACCTTATTGTTTCAGTGCTATTTTTTTCTATAATACCAGTGACTATGTTATTGACTTGCTCGGTATGCCCAAAAGGACACAAATCAATAGACAAAATGGAAAAAATGTACTTCCAGTCAAATATGATTTTTTTTGTTCTACTCGTATATCGTAAATCGAAAATATTGCAATGAATTGGATAGTAGATTTACGAAGACCCTTTATTGTATGATTCAGAATGTAGAAGTTTGAACCAACACTAAACAAAGCTTTAATCAGAAAGTAGATTGTTATTATTAATCGTAATTACGATTCTTTCGTAAAATATTGCCGTCTACTGAGAGGGAAATGGGAATTAAAATCGATAAAGAAAGCTATTTTGTGCAACCACACACACAAACATAATAAATATAGTGGCGCTTGTACGAAAAGAACACTTTAATTATATTATATTTTGGCTGGTGTGGATGAGGATTTTTTTTATATCCTGTTTTGGTGCTGTTCCCGGTCTAAAATTACTTTTCGCGAAATAATAACTCTTTGTGGGGTGCTAAGAAATTCGTAAGAACATGTAAAACAAAAACAACAAATCTACGTCCATAAACAGCAAAATGAAGCACATTTTATAGCTTAATTTCGACCACTTTGCTACAACAAACTTTAATAATAAATCGTTGGCACACATGAACAAGTTCCCAAGATCATACGTGCGTCAGCATAATTATTGTGTCAAATTAACGTTTGAGATAAGTTATTTCGTAGAACTTTTTTTTAATTGAATATCTTTCGGTGGTTTATTACGTGATATTTATTTAAAATTAATACCTATCTATATCCTCAACGGGAACGAGGTTTTTTTCATTTTCCAAGCATATCCTCCCCAATATGAGATCAGCATAATAATGTGAAATTCATGCGAAACTTTTATGACCGAATTATTATACCATACGTAATCCAAAATAATTATTATTTTATGATTATGAGCGGAATTCTTTTAACGTGTATTCATACATTTTTAAGGGATGTTGGTTATTAATTAACATTTGAATTTTATATGAACAGAATGTTCTAAAAAATATACATATAGGTATGTAAATCGAAATAAGATACCCATGATTTACAAAACACATTTTGTTTAACATTTTATTAAAGAAAAAAATTTATTTTTGCCCAAACAATTGATCAAAATACATAAACTATATTTACCAACTGTTTTAAATTCATTAAATTTAGCGGTCCGGTGTTGATTTAGTCTTGGGATTAGTTTTTTTGCACAAATGACAATAATCAAATAAACAAAAATGAGAAATTCAACTTTTTTAATAGCAGTCAATTTTTGGTGGTGGCAGCGATTTGTTAATGATGGTCCACCATGGGATGTGGCAAAGTTTTGTGAGTTCCTTATACATATATTGCCATCGCACATACACACGTACCCGGAACTATATGGGACTTTATTAATTTGAATATTTAGTACAAGCACCGGGATTAAAATCCCTTTTGGGGATATTACATAATGCCACACTCCTTTCCCAAAACTTGTGCATACAGGAAAAGGACCACCACTTTAGACAAATGTTTGCTGAGACGTAAATAGGGGCCAAACATGGACCAAGCACAGAATAATATTCGTAATTTCGTATCTGAAATAAAATTAAATTTTATGGTGACAAGCTCAACGCAGACGAAACTTTTCAACGAAAAACACACATGATAACAAGCACATAAGTGTTGACCATTGTACGAGAGCCCACCGCAAAAACCACAAAAGCTTAATTAATTATCAACTTTGTTCAATGTTAACAACCTAATTCAACATCAATGAGATGGACACAAACACGAATATGCTGTATCTACTTAAAATAGAATATTTTGTATATGTAATAAAAATTTATTGTGTAAATCTACGTGTATGCGGACCCCTTTTTTGTATATTTAAATATATATCTTAATTTGGAAACTTTTATATTTATTATATTTGTATTTTTTAATAAATGTTGAAATATTATGGTAAAACACGCACAAACTACAAAATATTTTTCAAATCGGTGTGAATGTGAATACCCTGGAGAACAAAACATGGACGATATTTAAATAACTTTCCAGGACCACAGTGACGATCCTATGTATAATCAGAAGATTTATTCATTGAATATGGGTAATGGGTTACACGCTAGTGTTTCGTTCACGAATGTTTGTGGTTGTGCAACGATCAAAAATATTGTTGAAACAATGATTTTTCATTGTTACAAACTATAAATATCTATTCAAATGAAAGCACGAAACGTAATAAGTTTATATAAACTTTAGGCACATAATATGATATGATGTGATAAAAAAATTCACAATGAATGATTTTTTTTATTATTTTGTTTATTGTTCATTTACAAATTTATCTTAAATTTTTAACATCACAGTAAAGTAAGCTATAGTATTCAACTGCCATCTTCTGTACAACCTCACAATCTCTTTGATTTGGTCTCAAGAAAACGGTAACAAAGTTTTTTAAATTCAAACACTCTTTGTTAGATAATGACAATGGTATGGTGGCTATTGATGCTACTGTTAATTCTTTTAAAAGATTATTGAATATTGAGTAATGACAATTGACTATAATAGCTAATCGTAATTGATCCTTGTTTACAGAAGCGTTATCGCTTTGTCCACATATCCTGGACCTATTACGGAGTACTCAGTTAGCTTGGTTTAATTGATCAATAGATGTTTGATTTTCAAAATCGTTATTAATCATGTTCAGGAAAATATATCAAATATCTATAAAACAAAACCGAAAATTCGTAGCTGGTTAAACAAACAAGTTTATTATAAATTACCTTAATTTTACCTACACATTATTTAGAAAAAAAAACAACAACAAAACAATGGTCTAGGTACGTGACATATGTAATCCGATTGTGGTTTGTTGGTATTAAATATAGGATAATTTTCTTGAGTAGTAGGTATAAATTATAGGTATACCTGTATAACATAAAGTGCTTCATATACCCACATATGGGCTCACATGTATACATATGTTGTAGATCTATAATACCATTTGATGCAAAATAAATATGCACAGTAAAGCCGTTTAGGTACAATAAAAAAAGCACTCTAATACAATCCTCTTTTATGAGTAAATACATTTTTGTTTTAAATATCGACATAGGTGTGCGGAATTTATCATATATGTATGACGGCAAACACCAAAAAAATGTTTATCTTGTTTGTACTAAATACAATCTAATGTGAATTATAAGGTTGCAATTTAAGAACTGTGGCATAACGGCTTAACGGCATACTAATAATTTCATTTAGTCTTAAAGTTGTCTAACTGTTATTTCATACATATATAACACACTTCTTCTTTTGTATAGCTGCCATCTTCTTGATAAAAAATAAAAATATTAATTATTTGTATTATATATTCGTAGGGAAGGTACAAAACTACCTATTTCAGTACAACCACAAATGATTAAATAATACTAATATGAAACTCAGAAACTCTCCATTCTCCAACATACTCTTCTTTCTATTACTTACCTACGCCTTTGAACACAGAGAGAATGAAATGAAACAAATCAAAGGCATAACGAAAGTTTATATCCGTCTAAAAGTATATAGAGCTGTTACGAAAAGTATAACATTGTATTTGTCAAAGTCCGGTATGGAAGAAAGTTTATTCTTCATAAGAACCATTTCCTGAAAAATCCCCTTTGATGAATCACCTAAACCAGGTACATCCACCCACCTTATTAAATTATTAAGAAGTTTTTGCAGCAGTACGTGTCATTGAATTCAAAAAAAATCATTTTTATTGTGTGTTTAACACCATAAATCGGTGCCCTTTTAAATCTGAACACGGAATTTTTGAAACCGACAATTTTCAATGTCAATAAAAGAAAAGCATTTTTTTATGGTTAAGTATACTTTTCTTAATAAAAAATGCAAATTAGCACTATAACATTAATAGACAGTCAGAAATATTGTTTTGGACCAATGTGCAGTTATGTAAAAGCCGAAGTATAACTGGTGTACAGGTTTAATACCTTTACCAGTTAAATAAAGAAGGTCAAATAATATAGGTACTCTTATAAGTAGATACATTTCGTTCATAAGTGTCTACAAATTAGTAAGGCATAGGTATTTATTCTACTATTATTAATATAATTATCAGACAAATATTTGAAAAATATAATAACAAACTTAAACTTTTGTAACGAATCCTAAATGTAAACATAGTAGATCAAATAGCCGTTATGTTGGGATTTTTTTATGAATACCTATTACTTATATGTTTGTTCTGATCATTAAATAAGTACAACAGGATTAATCAATTTTAGAGGAATGATAGAAGGAAAAAGAAACTAGTAATTGGAAATCAATATAGGTTCAGAGACCAAAGTTTATGTTTCCATATTACATATTTCTATATTAAATATGTAAAAATGCATTTATGATTTATGCATTGTGTACAACCTACTTACCACCGAATAATATTTAATATCGAAATAATTGTCTAAGTTGGTATTCAACTTCTGTGGATGGAAATATCAATCTCTACTTAGTGTTTATTCAACACAACTTGAATCAATTTTCAAGCAAATCTCTCAACTTAATTTAGCGAATTATAATGAAGCTCCAGATGAATCGAGACTTTGATGAAGAAAGTAAAGACATTTTAGAATCTTTTAAAAAATCTTAATAGTTTAATAGTTTCCTTTAGACGAAGTATATGTGACTATACATATGTATAATAGAAAGTGATATTCTCAGAAAATGAACATTAACATTTTTTCCATTCTACATTAAGGGTCGATTTTTACAAATTCGATAAAGGTGTAGGTATCGGTTAAATACTTGATCATTAATGTTTTGTTTTCAAGTACAGCTAAAATGGATAAAGTAATAATCCGTACAAATATAAACATAAGTAGGTATAAATTTTTCTTTTACAACCAATTAACTACAACTTTATTGGGAGATGAATGCCTTTCTTTTATCATTTTCAATCAACTTACAATCCCAAACAAATACAACCATCAGGTGATGAAATTGAATGTAAAATCGAAACCAAATCGATTGTAATAATTTCATGTACACCCAACCATTATATATCAATAAAAAATTGTCATTATAGGTTACAAGAAGTTTTAATGAAAAAAGGAAATGCTTTAACATCCAATAAACAAAATAATTTGCGCTTCCTTAACATTTGGAACACCGAACTTGATCACAAAACAAAATTATTCATCGAAAATGGATTTTATGTATATTTGGGAAATAATCTGGTGGAATTATGAAAAAA
Organism: Silvanus unidentatus; assembly: GCA_963930825.1. Classification (NCBI taxonomy): domain Eukaryota; kingdom Metazoa; phylum Arthropoda; class Insecta; order Coleoptera; family Silvanidae; genus Silvanus; species Silvanus unidentatus. The sequence goes on from OZ005760.1 coordinate 18,896,005, forward strand.
TGTTTACAACCAATGGCCACAAAATTACTGTATCTTGTTGCTTTTACCACTCTTTCCAGCAAATACTCTTAAGTTCTTACCTATCACAGGTAAGTGGGTCATCGTATATATACACAAGTTCAAGGTATTTGAAGAATCATTTGCAGTAGTTATCTTTAGTTGAATGTCTACCTGTTTTTACGTTTGTCTGTGACTGTGATTTAGTGAAAATATTTCTAGTAAGGTAGGTTTAAGTACATTTTTGTGTTCTTTTATGTAACAAATTTTGTTATAAAAAATTCATTAAATCTGAAAAAGGTAGTATAAAATTATCCAAGAGGAAAAAATAGGAGAAAAGATTCAAAGAATCGAATATTAAGGTCCGATATTGCACCGCTTTGAATGATTTTTTATTTTCTGATGTAATTCATTTATCCATTATTCCAAATTTTTGTCAGAATGAAAGAGTAAGCCTCATTCAACGAATGATTAAAAAGAGCTTTAATTTAAGATCCGATCAATATTTGCGCATTTTAAAAAGTATTGTTTATATTTAACAAATACTCAAACACGAGAACATTCTAGTTCATTAAGAAAATTCGATTTTCCCAATCTGTACACACAGTTCCGGCAACACTTTTCAAGCATGAATGACGTCAAATTTTTAACCAAAAGATCTGGGTCATATACTGGGTACACTAGTAGGTCATTGGTCAATGCTGGTAGGAAATAATATAAGATGATGCAAAGAGCAACAACCTAAAATGGTTTTAGACCTTTTTTCATTCACTTTAAAATGTATAAGTACTTTTGATCCTGGAGAATGTAGTCCGGGTATAGCACCTATAACATTTTATAGTTCCTTAGAAAGTGCTAAAACAAAAACTCTGTTTTCCTGGATATAAAATCCAAACTGACCTTGGCCCTCATAGCAGAACATAAATAAAAGATGAAACTTGATATTAAAATAAAATGAAAAAAATTCAATTAAAATAACACTAGAAGAATTAACTTTTTTCATAGTTTCGTTCCACTTTAACTCATTGTAATTAAAACAGTTATGTTCTTAAGTGCGATATATTGACGAACCACATCTTTCATTAAATTAAATGAATAGTCTATAATAGTCATACATAAATAAGCTTTTCTGCATTATTTAATTATGAATAAAAGATTAAGGTGGATATTAATGATTCTAATAATATGTAAACAAACGGTGAGATATTCGCCGTTATTTTGCTAATAAAAGAATCATCAAGAACTTTTCCAGGAACATACGTCGAATTATACACTAAAATACATATCTTAGAGAATCCTTTAACATTGTTTAAATAGAAACCAATTTCGAATTTCTATTAAAAAATGTTTTTTTTTATAAATTGGCCCAATCGGTCTTGCTTTTTAATTTTTTTCAATTGTTTAATAATTATTTTTCATTATGTAAGGAAGACACGAACAATGCAATAATAATTTTCGACTCCAAACAATGTTTATTGTAAAATGTAGAAAGAAAGAAACAATAAATAAATAGAAACAATTTAACTCTAATTGTTTCGTACAATATTCCGCATGTAATTTAGGTATATGTATAAACATGTACATATTGTTTAAAAAAAATGATTTTACGCTATAAAATACCGACACACAAAGACAATAATCATATAATGATCACGAAATTACAACATAGAAAGTTTTCTTGAATTGTGTCTGCGTATTCTTTTTACCAAGACGAGATAACTTTAAGTGGAACGACTAATAACATCGGAATATGATTTCTTTTATCAGTAATTAAACTTTTAAATTAAAGATTTTCTCCAAATAAACGCCATTATATATAGGAAGGTGGCTTGCACCTTACCAATTACATCATTAAATTATTAGGTCGTCGGACTTTTCCCTTTACATACTTCACTATTATAGTAACTCGTATAATAGCGGAAATAATGTCATTTACAATGCATTACTTGAATGCCTGATCCAAATAAGAATTGCAGGGCACTAGTTAACAAGACCTTGTACTACTTTAATGAACATTTTTTATTACAAACGGTCGAACGTACCGTTATTTGGCCCGCAAATGTATGTAACGCTTACATATTATGTCGAATATCGTGACACGTTTGTTTTTTCCGTACACTGTAATAAATGTTGGAGACTAGTTAAAATTAACGGATTTTCGTATAAATATTCACCTTTTTCATGGAATAAAACAACATTTGTGGTCAAGTTGAAGGCCATTCCAAATGCGGTCATTAAACAAACTCATTATTATTTAAATGTTTTTTTACAGCATGTATCAACAAACAGTGGGATGGACCCTTTTTGGTCTTCTAGTGAGTAGCTCTATCATAAGTACATTAGCATACCCCCAATCGACAGGCTTTGTGCCTGTACGAGGACCACAATTACCTGCTCAAAGAATAGAGAGAAAATTTGCCGAAAAACCAAATGCAATTAAAAAAGTAGCACTTGACGATCTGGATGATGTCCAAACAAATCAAATTTCTGAGTCCGGCGGTGGAGGCTTCTCTTGGTCGAATATTTTGGGTAAAATCAAATATTGAATAATTATTTCAGTCATGAAAAAAATTAGTTCTTTTAAATAATTCTTCAGGTATGCTTATGCAAATGATTTTCAATCCGGGTGGTCAACAAGGTCCCAACAAATCTGAGGGCTTAGATGACAACAGCATTGCCCCATCACCATGGGCAAATCTTTTATCAGTTGGGTTGAAAATACTTACAGCTATTCTAGGAGGAGGAGGAGCAGCTGCTAATAACGATGGTATTGATAAAGTCGATAATGGATCACCGATGCAGGTTGGTTGTTTGACACAAATTTTCATTCCTATGTGTAAATATAAATATTACATTGCATAATTAGTAGAGGTATAGTGAATTACATTTCATGAAAAGAATAATTCAAACATATGTCGTTAGTAAAAGTCAAAATTTAAGTGGTTTTGTAGTCTGGTAGATAAACAGATCATCGTTATCATAATACATATCATAATTTTAATGTAGTACATACAAACATTAATGTACATAACATATATTCATGGTTTGTAGTAGAAATAGTTTGATTGTAAAACTTTTGGGATGTATACCAAATGATGGCCAGTTTCAGTTCTCATTTAGAGTTTTTTTTTATTAAACTGAGGCAATCTGCCAAAAACTTAGAACTCGTTACATAAATAGGAGAATTTATTCACAAAGCGCTATTGAATGAGAACTGCAAACGATTAAAGAAAACAATACAATCGTATAATACGAAAAATGTACAAATGGTACAAAAAGTTCTCAAACTTCTTTCAGCTTTTTGCTTACTGTAGTATTCAAATATAAATATTTTATGTAAATATGAAAAAAACGTAATGCACTAGTAGTGGGTTGCATTGCACAGGGTATTCTGGCCGCCGTACTATCAGCCGTAGTAGGAGCAAGGGACCCAGAACAAGTTAATTCCATGGCTAAACAAGCTGGTGAGGTATGTAATTATCGCTAGAAATGATATCACTTTTTCACTTAATTTTAAGTGCAGAAATATGTAAATTTTTAAACATTTTCATTACTGTAAATAAAACAGATACAAATTAAACTTGGTCCAAAACTAAAGTTTGATTATAATTTCAGTTCATCAGTATTGTTGTAAATCTGTTGGATGCATTGAAAACATCATTTTCACATCGTTCACTGGCTGCAAGAAATATTGGGAAAAAGGATTCGGTTAGTGATGCTGCGGTAGCAAGTATTGCCATGATGAAGGGTTACGTGAAATCGTTATCGTCAGTTGATAGCAAGTGTATGCAAAAGTACATATGTGAAGCTAATCAAGAATGTTCAAGTGATGTTGGCCAAAGTTCACTTTTCTGTCACCTAGGAAGGTAACATTAATTATTCAAAACTTGCTTTTTTGCCATCAATATTCATGAATTCTCTCTTTTAGTTATGCCGCAAGTTTCATCTTAGACCGGACTTCAAGTTCAACAACATTCGATGTTCTATACGAAGCCGGTAGGCGCGGTCGATCTGGTGATAATTGCCATCAAGCTTATCTCGAATGCAATGAAGTATAAACAAATTACAACACAGGGAAATAATTTTAAATTAGAATTACGAAATTTAAAATAATGTCGATTTTTTTTCTTGTTTTATCTGAACAAACTTTGTTGTAAAACGGTATCTTTTCCACAATTTCAAAGAGATTTTATCCTTTATAAAAAAGTATTGAACTTAGATGACTGTTACTGCATAACTATATGTTCATATGGACGTGGTTTTTTACTGTCAATTAGTAATTAGTCGAAAAAAAATTCGTTTGAAAGACTTTGTATATGCCTTGTATGAATGAAAATGGATGAATGTTTTACTGAATGGAATTTTATGTACAGTACCTAATAGATTTTTTCTTACATTGTTTATTTATTACCAAATTTATATAAAATTATAATATATTTTAATAACAATTACCTTGTTATTAATTCTTAAATTATATTATTATTTATGAATAAAAGTTTATTTTGAAATTGTTTTTATTTTCACTTTGTAAGAAACCTTACAACTATTCTCCATTAAAACAATTATTTACAGAATTATTGTTAGTTAATTTGAAATTGATTATAGATACTACTTAATAAAGTAATCGAATGAAGGATTCGAACATAATGCAATATTTAGTTACTTATATTTATCTAGATATATGTACGAGTAATAAGAGTTCAAGAGTCTCATCTATGGATTTTTATATCTAAACATAAATCAAGACAAATTATGCATAATCGAAACGAAAAGAATATTTGTTCCAAATATTCATGGGAGTATCAATCGTCAAGCTTTGAAACACCATGCAATAATTACTAACAGTACAGTTTCTCAATTAAAATGCAAGTGTTTAACGAATAAGAACCTTACGTGATGTTTTGCGATATTAGTTACAGCTAAATCTGCACATTTAGTTCCACTGAGCGCAAAAAAACAGTTACATGGGGTATAAGATCATTTTTTAAATCATTGAAATTTATATTGTGTCACAAACTTACTGAATGTGGTGTATTTGTAGAGAAAAATGTCAACAACTATTGCACCGGTCGCATCACTTGTAAGTAATCTCGGCAAAATTGATATTGGTTCCACAATTACCGTGGCACCAATTGACAGAACCCACTTCGGAGACGGTGGCTATCATAAATACCATCACGATCATTCGTAAGTAACAATTTCGTTGCTATATTTAATCAAATTATGTATGTTTATAATAACATTCTAGACATGGTAGTAGTGGTAAACATAGCATTGCTTTAACAGCGCTAACACTTTTAGCCTTTTTATTCTTTTTAAATATACTACAAAATTGCTTACAAGAGCACATGGATCAAATGAATCCACAAATCATAATAATGCAAGCTCGATTAAAAGCTCGTGAAGCAGAAGCGAATGCTGAAAAACGGAAAGGTGAGACCGCAATACCCGGATTTAACCAAACGCAAACGGAAACAATTAATAAAGAACCGCGAACCACCACAGAAACATCGATGATTCTTCAACAAAATTACGACTTCCGCAAATTATCTCAAGTACCAGTTAAATTGAAACAGGTTGAAAAATACAGACAACCGTAACATTTATTTACTTAAAATAAGCAGCAATTTTATTCACTAGTAGTTTTAACATTATTTCTTGTCAACCAAGAATAATAAATTAAATAATAATTTTAATTCATAAAGTTTTTTTTACTCTATCAATATATTTTGTCTGTGTTAATGCACTTCCACCGGAAGTTGGATCCATCATTCTGTCCCAATCTGTTTGTCCAACAACAAAACCGATGGCTCTCATTTTGGCTTGTTGTTTTTGTTCTTCCACATCGGCCCATCGTACCTATTTATATCCATTTAATTTTTCACGTAACATACCTCTTTAAAAATATTCAATTGCTGAACAATAATTACCCGCTTTTGACCAGGTTTTGAGGGTTTTGCAATCCATTCGTCATCCAATTGGAGGTATTCTTCCATGGACTGGTGGGACGGTCGCAGTGGCTTACTAACTCCATCGAGTTTTGCTATAACACACACAAAAACAAAACATCGTCACTAATCTCTTTTTACTAATTACTACGAACTTTTACAAAATTTTCTCATTCGCTGGGATTGTGAAGAACCATAAACACAGACTGTTGTAAATTGTTTTCATTTTAATGTTGTTATTGTTTAATTTGTTGTTTTCGAACAGAACAAAATTGTTGTGTTCGAATTTGTTGACAATTGTCACAAACGTAATACATAAAGTAAAAGAGATATACGCGAATAAAAATTACAAAATATGTAACTAATTTTTCTAAACATTTATAATAAAGAGTAGTTTCTACAAATTGAAAGCTTCAGTAGAAAATTCATACTGAAAACTTTAATAAAGTTTGAGAATCAGAATAAAACTTATAAGTATATGATTATGAGCAAAAGTCATAAAAAAATATACAACACATAAAATATTTCATTATAGTAATTTTTGTTAAATTTACCACCACTTTCATATGGCGCAAAATGGTATTAAAAATTTTAGAGTTGAATCTATTTGATTTAGTACATTTCAGGCCAATTATCTGCCCAATTAACACTTACCAAGATTGTTTACAGTACAGTCGAAATTGTCCCATTTGCTTCGAACTTCATCCTGTAGGAGACTAAATTTTTAGTACGAGATAAAAAAAATTAATTCACACAAACAAAATTGTTAAACTATATACAAATCCGAGCTGTGGAAAAAAATGTGATCATTTTAACACATTCTTTCAATAATTGTTACAAATTCTTATTACAATAAACAGTATTACGTAATTTACTTTAATCACTTAGCTTTTCTTCAATCTTACCTCAGTTACCTCATCATCATTGACATCGTCCGAAAAATTATGTATTTCTTCCATTACAACATCAGGTATCGAACAAGATTGCAAAAATGCTGTTGGATCAACAGTTGTATGATGGCTGGGCGTTTGTTCCCATCCAGCAATACAATTTTCTATTTCTTTTTCTGTACGATTATGAACATTTCGTTTTGCACATAGGTCTTTATCTAAGTCTAGTTGACAAATGAAGACCTACACGAAAAATGAATAATTTACAATATAAATCCACATAATTCAACATGAATTAAAATTTAACCTGGAATCCATTATGTTTGGCAAAACTCCACATTTCACCAAAATATTTCAATTTGTCATTAACATTGTCTACAATAATAAAAGAAAAATATCCATCTGTAATTGTTTTCTTAAAACTTTTTATCAATGACGTTCTATACGATTGCTCCATTTCAGCCTCATACTCATAAACCATTTCTTTCACTTTAACCGTTTTACCATCTTCAACAACAGTCTTCTCCTGTTCTACCATGAAATAATCATCTAATGAGAGTATTCTTGGTGCTGAACCTCCTAGTTCCACCTAATAAAACAAAAATACCCCACACTCTTAAAAAATTTCTTTCAACTTTAAAATTTCTTCCAATGTACCTCTTTATCTTTTATCAATTTAGCTAAATAAGTCTTCCCGCTTCCTGGCGGACCTCGCAATATTATAACCAATCGTGGAGGCCTTTTATATCGTCCTGGAGATGCAATAAGGTCCTCAATAGTAACACTATTATTCGGAATCGTATTTGGAGTAGGAATTTTAATGGTGCTATCACCTACATTCTCAGCTGGTTTCGAACTCTGTTCATTTCCATCTGAATCATTATTCCAATCCATTTCATCATCAGATAATTCCTCAAAATCATCTCTCTTTTGTTGTATTCTCTCATCAGTATTCTTCGTTACTAAATTTTGTTTGGGTCTCTTAATCTCTTTATATACAGTTGCTTTAAATTCAGAACGAATATTTTGCTCTCTAACCTCATACGGTATTCGACTTTCGTACAATGGTTTCTCTTTAGGTACAACTCGTGGTTCGGCTCTACCAATCCATCGATTATCTCGATAATTCATTACAGTTCGTCTATCAATATCTCTCCAACTGTCCAAACGTCTATCGTACATTCTAGAGGCAAGTGGATCGAATTCTCGCATATTTTTCACTGTTTCAGAGAGCCATTTTGGCCGCTGTGGCAATGGAATTCGATTCAACGATTTGTGGCGATAGTCGAACATATGAATCGGTTCAATAAGAACTTCTGGATCAACTAAAAATAAAATCACAATCAAATCTATGTTTAAAAACCCTCAAGTTACTCATTAATTACCAGGTTTCGCTGGTTTATGATTATAATCAATCACACTCGCTGGTTCAAACAATATCTCCTCCTGTTTGCCTGCATCTTCAGGTAACTTAGTCGCTTCTTGCGATTCCCCTTCATATTCCAAATTGGGATTTTCATTTTGTCTGCCTTGGTAATTATCACAATCCCCACCAGACCACTGATCATCATACGATTCCTTATCATACTGAGATTTATTAAAATTACCACTATTCTGAAACTGCGACCGTCTACCATGGTCAAACCTTTTATTATAACTATCCTCATAATGTTGATCATTGTAAGCCGCTTTTCTATCGCTATTATTTCCATGTCCATAATCAATTTGACCAAAATTTGATTCAAATCGATTCGAATTTAAACCGTTATTATTTATACCACTAAACGTGTTCATTTGTTCATGTCCAAAATTGTTACGTTGATCTGGACGTCCTTCGTTCACATTTTTTTTATTATTATACCAATTGTGATTTTTATTGTAATTGTCATGTTTAAAATCATGATCATTCGGTCCCAATGTGAAACTACTACGTGTTTGATCATCAAAATTGTTCACACTTTCATATGCATTATAACCACCTTCACCCTGATTTGATCTTTCATCAAAACTGTTATTCGATTGATCATTATACGATTGCACATCGTTCTGCATTGATTGTTCAGATATTCTCGATTGTGAATCGATAAAATTATTCGAAGTAGTGCAACTTTGATTTTGTGACACCATCGACAACATATTAAGCAACTTTTGATCACCTAACAAAGAATTAATATTCTTCGATATAGCATCAAAGTCTGGAACATTAGCTGGATTTATACTGGCCAGTTTATCATTCTCTTCGGATTCACTATCACCTTTCTTGTCATCACCATCTTTAGCTAAATCCAAGCCGGGTATTCCATCAGAAACTGGAGTTGATTTAAGAAAGTCATTGTCCTTCTCTTCACCCGGAAACGTTGTTGGTGGTTTAAAAGACAGTGGTTCATTATTCAAATTTGGTGGCGGTTTTAAGAACTGAACAGACGTTGAATTAGGAACTGGTGTTTTGCATGCATTTGACCCACTTGTGGTATTACTAAGTGGTGGTGGTTCATTGAAATTACAAAACGGCTTTATGTTAACATTTACATTACTAGGATTCGAATTTGCTAACAAATTCAGTCTTTTACGTCTCATTTGTTCTCTACGATCCAAGAGTGAATTCCTCCAGGATTCCCATTTTTTCTCATATTCTCTATACTGTTCCTTATCCGGGTGTGTAGCATTTTGTTGTTTCCATTTGTTAAACTGCTCCTCCCAAGCGGCGAACTCTTTATCGAATTTTTTCTCCGCTTCTGAGAGTTCTTCAATGTTTGGCTTCGCCGATTGATAGCTGTTTACAGGCGGAGTGTTCCATGAGTTTTGACTCTGATTCGATGGCTGACTCCAATTGGGTTTCTCTAACATTTGTTTTTTACTGTTGTCATATTCGTTATCGCGATTATAGGGTCGCTTATTCTGCTGCCATTTCTGTCTATTTGAATAGCCTTGTTGGTTATAAGAAGGCTCTTGATTGGACTGTGGCAGAGTCGGTGGCAATGTCGAGTATCCTGACGACTGACTTTTATTGGGGGGTAACGTGTTGTATACACTAGGTTCCTCTGGCGGTGGAGGCGGTTTATTTTCGGCCAAAGGTAACGGTGGTGGAACGCCCACATTTGGCAAATTGGACGTAGTAGCCAAAGCGTTTATGGATTTCTGATACTGAAAGTAGTCAATAATGAAGGGAGAATGTTGAAAAGAGAGTGGATTTTACCTCCGCTCCGTACTGTTGTTGCCATTGCTGGTATTGTTGTTGCCATTGGGCCCATTGCTGCCAATTTTGCTGTTGCAATTGAGCCCATTGTTCTGGATTATACTGCACATTGGGTAATACTGGTGTATTGGGCACTGCAGTTGGAGTGACCGGTTGTCCGGTCCAATTAGGCCACGACATGATCTACAATGGTTCTGATTACACATGATGTCTCATAAATAGTATTTTAGACAAAATGCAATTAGTAAATGTTACTTACCGTCCTAATTTCTTCAAAATCAAGTGCTTTGCCTTATTTTCTATACCTACAAAGTTTTAACATGACAATTTTAGATATGTAATACCACAATATATGGGATTAAACAATTCGAACACTATGTATTTCTTAACCAAACGCAAACAGTAAAACTTATCAATAGTTTAGCATTCAAAGGGCTATTTCGTAAGAACCTTTATCACAGTAAACCGTATGTATACAACAATTAGGGTAGTTTTCCCTGAATTGGGAACAAAAATGGCATATAAATAAATTATTCAAGGGTGTGTAGAATTATAAATTTGGATGACTAACACGAGTACAATGTATAATAATAAAATGTTTTATTTTAAAATACCTTAGATTTGTCTGCAAAACACCGAATATAAACAAATATGTTCAATGAACGAAGCAAAACTAAATTACATTGGACTATCTAACACTGTCTTTTTTTAATGTAGAAAGATAATTGTAATAGCTATATAGCAACAACGTTATTTTCTTAAAAATTGTTCATATTTCACAAATTTTATCCAAGATTATTTCTATTAGAACTGAAGGATATGTCAACAAATTTAACAAACCCTCAACATTCCGGAATCCGGAATCCCGATTTTTTAGGAATATTTTATTTTATTTCTGGGGAGTAATCGCTTTTCTTTTGATTCAGGTCTTTGACAGACAAATGACACATAAATAAATTTGACAATATATAAACATAACCAAAGAAAATAAATAATACTTAAAATGAATTTTGTAAGACGTAATTACAATTTAATTAAAAAAACACAATTAATATATTATTCTAATGCAAAATCCGCAGAGGAAATCAAAAATCTCGTCTCTAAAAATAAAGTGGTAGTTTTTATGAAAGGCACCCCAGAACAACCCCAATGCGGCTTTAGTAATGCAGTTGTACAAATTTTACGAATGCATGGAGTTACTTACGATGCACATAATGTTCTAGAAGACGAATCATTGCGCCAAGGTAAGCATTTTTAATGAGCTTACGATCAAAGTTGATTCATTGTTTAAAGTGAACATTAATTTCAGGAATAAAAGACTTTTCCAATTGGCCCACAATCCCTCAAGTCTTTATGAACGGAGAATTTGTTGGAGGATGCGATATAATGATTCAAATGCACCAATTAGGTGATTTGATAACTGAGTTAGAAAAAATTGGAATACGTAGTGCTCTGTTAGATAAGCAAGAGAACAAATAATTTCTTGTAGAAGTGTATCTTTGTTAATGTGTCTAATAAAAACATGCTAAAAACTTATGCTAATAACGTTATCTATGACCTTTCAGGTTCACTGTCTATTGCAAACTCGCTTATTGATGGAGTATTCAATATATAATACTTTCTAAAATCTCAGAACCGAAATTTATATTCCTTTCAACAGTAAAAGATTAAAATGAATATTAAACAGGATCATTATGTGGTAAGTAAAGTATTCATTTATTTAGTTTGAAATTTATATGATTATAATAATATTCATATTTAATTCAAGTTACTGGAAAACTCTCACAATAAAGTGATGAAATGATTATATAAAATCAGATAATTTAGATACTTTGTCATTAAGATGAGAGAAGTGAGGTGTACTTAAAAATAATTTCCTAGAAATTACATAAAGATGTATGTGTGAATTCGTTCTTCCGTGTTGTATGTCTTATAAGATAAAAGATATTAATTATTATCAATCTAACTTGTGCTCTTGTGCCAATCGTATTTTATGTTTATGTAAATGAACTTACTCCGATTGTTAAATCGAACAGTTCAGAGCAGATGACGAGAAACAAAACAAAATTTTTGTAAGGTTAAATCAGTTTTTGTTTAAGAATTCAAGAAGAAAACAGTGTTGTGTGAATAAAGTTTCAAAAAAGTAATAGCAATATTCCTAATTTAATTACTGATGTCCAATTTACAAAAAGTCTCAAAATTAATATCAATCACATGTGAGTTCTATTGCTCACGCATATAATCATCAATCTGCTTATGCCGAGACCCAAATTTTGGCTTTTGTTAGTTTTTGTTAAGACTTTTTTATTTTATCATGTAATTAGTGCATTTACCTAATCAACTAATGAAATTCTATAAAGCTGGTTGTGAAAAATATGAAATTTTTTAGTTAAATGGTGTGTCACATCCTTATGTTTCCACATTAGTATGTATGTAAATAGACTGTACTACATTAACTTCTTAAAATTACGTTATTCTTTAATTGCTTCCATATATGAGATTACATTGCCATACTTAATAATAACCACAATGAGTAGAAAGATGTCTGGTATTCCCAATAAGCATGTAACCAATAAAAATGATAACAAATCAAAGATTCCAAGTGCAAGCAGTGATAGTCAAATTTCTCGCATAGCTTCCACATCGAATCATCGTTCTCGTCATATTGTTGTTAACAATGGGGCACACTATCAGCATGAGTCAACAGTATCAACCGGAACAGCTGGGGGAGTCCCAGCAACAACTTCACACAGAAATTACCGATCAGCCCAGGAAAGTATTATGGAATTACCTCCACAATATTCCGCTGTAAATCAATGGGCATGCAATAATACTAACATAGGATTCCCTTATTTTTTAAACTATTCACAAATACCAAACTATCATTTATGCAACAATTTAGTTCCAAATCATTTCCAACCAAATCTAAGCAGAAACTACTTTCACAGAAGTCAGCAACAGCAACCAAATAACGCTCATCGGGAAAACAAAGGTGCCAACCACTGCTTTCCTTAGAAATACATCCGCTAAATCAAAATTTTCTTTTCTAGATAACGTCAATGTTCTCAAATTGCGCAAATGGGACTCGGTTGTTAAAGGAAAAGTGCCAAATGTTGAGGGATTTGATTTTAAAATAATGAGTTACAATGTTCTGGCTCAAGATTTACTCGCTGTACATCCAGAATTGTACCAAGATCATGATTTCAGCAATTTAGAGTGGCCTGTTAGATGGAACAACATTTACAATGAGATTAACAATCTTAATCCTGATGTAAAACACACAATTATTGTTAAATCTTGTGAATAATAGTTTTTCTTTTCAGATATTCTGCTTGCAAGAAGTGCAAGAGTCTCATTTAAATCAGTACATGCAATCGTTTCGAAGTGTCGGCTTTGATGGTGTGTACAAAAGAAGAACAGGCGATAAGCCAGACGGATGTGCCATATTTTACCGAAAGAATGTGTTGAAGTTAGTGAAAAACGTTTTAGTAGAGTATCTTCAGGAATCGGTGCCAGTTCTAGATCGTCACAATATTGCTATCATTGCAACATTTGCACCAATTGCCAATCAATCGAAGGAGTTTGTTGTTGCAACGACACATTTGTTGTACAATCCCAAAAGAGAAGATATACGATTGGCCCAAATTCAATTACTACTCTCTGAAATCGAGAAACTTAGTTTTATTAATGTTGACAAGTATTCAAATCACTAATATTTTTAAGCTGGATTTGATTGAAATTTTACGTATTTTACAGTGGTGTGAACACATATCGACCAGTTATCATCACTGGAGACTTTAATTCACCTCCAAATTCAGCGACTTACAACTTGTTGACAAAAAGCAGTTTGAAATACGATACATTAACGTATAGATCATTGCAAATGAACAATTCCCCTGGTAAAACTAATGGGAAGATTCTGATTCCCGAACGAGTAGGAATCACTGGTGAGTTGGAAGAGAAACTATTCAATTTAACACATCTAATTTTGTCTTCCAATGTTTTAGATAATTGCCAAAACGCAGACGCTTTAAAAGAACGTTTAAGTAGTTATAATAATAGCGAGACAACAGGAACAAATGTGAAATACTCTTCCGGGATTCTTTCTCATAATTTCGCCCTAAAATCTGTCTACGGTCATGAATATAATGGCAGTGTAGAGGGGACCACGTTCCAAGACGAATGGCTTACTGTCGACTACATATTTTACAGGTTTCTCCCCTGAAACAAATGAAAATTACTCAATTATCGTTCTATGTATTTCAGTGGGAAACGAAATGGACCTAATATCACCGATGATCAATTACAGTTGTTGTCCAAATATCGCTTACCCACCGAGAGACAATTGCAAAATGTAAAAATTCCAAACGAAAAACTCGGCTCCGACCATTTAAGCTTAGTGGCCAGGTTTAAATTACTATACTAACACAATCCAATTGTTAAAATAACATGTTTAAAAATTTAAAATCCAGTTTAAAATAAAACCATTCAAATAGAGAGGTGAAATTATTTTTATTGAACAACATAAATTTTAAACATAATATCTATTATATGTATACATCATATATTTATATCCACAATACAATTAGAATATATGGTACAGTAGATTGGAATTATTAATTTTCCTACCTCTATACACAGCTTTACATTATGATAGTTAAAATATATTGTGTGATTTGTTTATTTAAATGTTTTCCAACCAACGTAACTCACTAAACGAAATATTCAACGACCATTCCCGTCACGCACACAAAGGGAATTATCGGTGAATACTTAGCATGCAAATTCTAATCAATTATGAGCAAACTAACTGATTCGCTCGCTGAAAGTCTGTCGTAAGAAAGATAGACTAAGTGTTGATTGTGGGAACGAATTATGGTGTTTTTAAATACCGTAATTGGTTCCATTCGACCGCAATCCGTCCACCTTCCGACGAACACACTTTAAGCGGCAGTTTCAGTTAGACGTTGGTCTTTTTGGGACCAAGTTAAGAACAATCAGAGAACCAACAGTGCACCCTTTGTCGACTCAATGAGAGTTCTTGTAAGAAAACTTGGCAATCGAAAGCTTAAGTGTGAAAGGCGAGTATCGTAAGTACGTTTCAAAGCGTTTTGTGGCTTAAATTTAAAAATTGCACAACGATTCATTAATTTTTTTTTGGTATTTTTTACATTTTTTCCAAGCTATACACGCAAAACATCTATAGATTAAAGTATAAAGAACATTTTTATAATACATTTAACAGTGTAGTATTTTTTTTTCGATTTTTTCTCATTTTATAAAATATGTAACAGGGAACAACAAAGCACAACACATGCATAGAGAGTAACATTATAGCTAATTTTTTTTACAGTGTTAGAAAACATTCACAGTATCTTTTACATGTTTTTCCTCTTTCAATTATATTATATATATTTTTTAAATAATAATTTAAACTTAGTTACTAGGTTTATGTGTGTAAGTTAAAATTATCCAATTTACAGTCTGAACTGTACAAATCTACGATTTCTACTATAAATATGAAAGCATCCGAAAAGATTTGTGTGAATTTTACTGATTAAATGTGTGACGCTAGTGAAATGTGTACATTTACAACACCAATTTAATTTTTTTATCGTGATATTCACATGTTTATATCATTTAAGTGAGATTCACTTCGTTCTTACGATTATTAACATTTGTGGCCTACTAATATCGGTCTAAAATAAGAATACCAATGAAACAATAACCCCCAGCAAACATCCATTGATTCTTATGCTGGCAGGGGCCAAAAATTAGTTTTCAGTTTTATTGCATCAAAGGTGAACTTACTTTAGACCGACATTATTGCAAGACTATGCGTTTTTTCGACTACTACACCTATTTTAAAACCATTAAAAATTAACTAAATCGTACAGTTCAGACATTCGATTGGATAAGCACCTGTTTGGTTTTGGTCTAGACGTCTACAACCATCTTCTTATGGACGTCAGTGTTACCCACAACATTACAAAATTCCTCAAAGGATATTTTGCCATCTTCATCTTTATCGGCAAACAGAATTGTTTTGTCTACAATCTGTTGCAGTTGTGTGTCTTTCAAATTGTTTCCAACCATCATTTTAAGGACCTAAATTGAAGGGAAACAAGTTAGATAAACGAATTCTAATAAGCGTGCTTTAACAGACCTGAAACAGTTCCCCATTGGAGATGAATCCATCGTTATCCATGTCGTAAATTCTAAATGCGAATCTTAGTTTCGATAATTTGTCGCCTTTTACGCTAAATTGTGAGACGCCTTGGATGAATTCTGGAAAATTGAGAACACTTGTAAAACGTGCGAATGATGTTGTTGGAAGAAACGAGTTGGAAGCAGGGTTTTGGTCATTGGGAAAGAGGAGAATTTCCTGGTTTGGTTCACATACCTTTAAAATCCACCTCTCCATTGCCATCAGCATCGAATATATCAATAACACGTTGTACTAGAGGGTTTTGTTGTAATTCGGGCAAAGACATGAATTCGTCAATGCTTAATGCTCCCGAATTATCCAAATCTAACTTCCGAAACCTTTTTCCAAGGCGTCGTATTTCATCAGCATCGACTACAAAATATTATTAACATTTTTGTTAAATATTTTTGGAGAAGTGTCATTATTGAATATTAACTTACAGTTTGAGCATAGCTCCATGGGCAGTGAACTTTCATTACCCTAAAATGGATGGAAGAGAACATATTTTTAATGTTATAATTACATTTTTTATTTCTAATGAATATTTGCTAAAATGGGCTTGCCCCTGAAAAGTAGGCTAAGCTAAAAACATAAGAATATCATGAAAATGAGAATAAATAAAATAGCGAGTGGCTTTTTTGATTATGTGCCTGTGGGAAGAGGTGAATTAATTGCTGATTTCCTTACCATGTTCGTTTATTGTTTTTACAATAATGATTGGAAATTGTGATTTTCCCAAAACGGCAAGTATGTGAAACTTGAAACAAACTGTCTTCCATCCACTACTAGCTACATTGGCAGTAGATAAGTAGAAAAAGGCGGTTCATTTGAAATTAAACTCGATTCAATTTCAAGTACACCCATGGAAAATAGTTTCAATCTTGTTGGAATTGATGGCACTGTATCTACTGCCATAAACTTTATTGATAAATCTAATACAATGCGATTAAACATGAGGAAACTAATGAAAATGTTCCTTTATTTCATACTAATGGGTCTCTTGTGGATTTCCTTCTTTACCGACCAAAGCTGTTTTCAGTGATCCCAACTTGTATTTTTACTTGCGCAGTAGAATGCATAATGCAGAAAAAGTAAAAATAGTCCTGGGTCCTTTTGTGAGCCTAATTTGAAATTGCAATCAACTCAGAACAGAGATTTTGATTGTTTTGAAATGAGAGGTATTTTGAAGTCGTTTGGAAAAAATTTTGATTTTACACTAACAATTTGTAATTTTTCCCCAAATTTTCCAAGCCCACTTTGAAAGAGAACAAAATTTTCACAGCAAGATCTAGTGACTTTAGTAAATGTGGTTGCCTAACGACATCTAGACACATTATCACAAACTATGAACAGCTTAATTTGACTGTTTGAAAAGCAATTTGTATGCAGACCGTGTGGCCTAATGGATAAGGCGTCGGACTTCGGATCCGAAGATTGCAGGTTCGAGTCCTGTCACGGTCGAAAAATTTTTTTGCGTTTCTTTTCCTCAAAAAATAAGTTAAATATGTAAAGAGGAAAAGTAAGTTTTTTTTAAATTCTAATATTCTTTTAAAGACATCTGTTCAGATTTGTGTTACATGTAAGGCAACATCCGGTATGCGAATATGTTCCTCCTCATTTTGTTCTGTTTGTATTATTATTTCTAGTTTCTAGAGTAAATTTAGTAATACAGAAGTTAATTTATGTGATAAAATTAAATAAAATACACTTAATCAAATCTGTGTTTAACAGTCCAATGATCCTGTTAAAATATCAGTGATATTCGGACAAAACG
This sequence comes from Silvanus unidentatus, assembly GCA_963930825.1. Lineage (NCBI taxonomy): Eukaryota > Metazoa > Arthropoda > Insecta > Coleoptera > Silvanidae > Silvanus > Silvanus unidentatus. Next base: position 18,914,018 of record OZ005760.1, read on the forward strand.
AATGTGCTGTACAGCGTTTTAACAAAGTAACAAAAATAAAAAACGCACTTTTAGAATTCCAAATACATAAATCTTTTTCAATTACTAATAAAATTTAGTGCATTTCAATAGTTTTAGTTTTATGTGATTTAAATAGTAGTTTTTTATTTGGACCGTACCCAAAATCCAAAATAAAATGAAAAGTTATTTTAACATTACAAATATAACGATTTTTTCAATTTTATAAACTTTGGAATTTACGTCTTTCTAAAACTAGTGCATGTTAGAAACTAAGATTTATGAATTTTTGATAAAGGTAGGCGTTATTATACAATATTTATCTGATATATCTTTTACATTTCTTAGTTCTTGATGTGTTTTCGAGATAAAAATGATAAAATGTAAAGTAAAGCATTAGATTTTTTATGACTTAAGATTAGAGGTCACAACTAATATTTAAGAGTAAATATTTTTAGTTTATCAAAATCAATAACAACAATGAACATGTATACCTAGTTTTTAGAAAACAATAATTTGTTGAAACCTTTGTTCACGCTTATCTTTCTAAAAATAGACTTTATCTTTTTTCTATGAGAGCAAGCAGTACACTTGATTTGAAATGCGTTGGAGTAGGCCGCTAATACATTTTTAACAGTGCCATTCTGTGACGTCGATCTCGGCAAGTGCTTTAGATAATATAACAATACAAATAATTAATTGAGTAATGAATAAATACTGAATCCTTAAAACAACATTATTTCTACATGAAACCATAGAAATATACAGAATAACTCATAAATGTGAGTTAAACACGAATTGTAAGTTTTGCATAACTTTTTAGGGCCAGAAAATGCGTGCAAGTGAACCCCTTTGTATCCCTTTCTGTAACACATAATTACGAAACCGGTTTGTACATTAAACAATAAATGCATTCGATAATATTAAAAAATTCACCCTTCTTTGTCTGTATTTATCCCCTTTGTACAGTTCCCTAACAACAGAAAACCCACCGCCGCCAAGATCTGAAGATAAACTCAATAATAAGCTAACTCAGTGAATATTATTTAAACTTAGACTTTTACATGAATTTATCAGTTAGCCGCTCACTAATTACCCACGCAAAAATAGATAAATGTTTCGATTAGTAATCAATAAGTTGATGTTAACAATTGGGGTACCAAACGCAGGAAAGGAAGTTTTGATTCAAATATAGGTGATTTAATAAATTATGTAAATGATTGGCCGTGAAATCGTAAATGGTAGTCCAGAGTGGATAAACGCAAAAAGAATATAAATAGACACCTGGAACACACCTAAATAAATGATATACGGTGGCTGATAGAAGCCGCCCCTTATGACATCAGCCCCCCATTGTTAAGGTGATGGCCATCCAATTTATCAATGGACTCCACCTTGAATAGATCATTCTTTTTTTTTCTTGAAAATTATTCGACTAAATCGATTTATTTCTACTTAAATGTCTTGTGTGCCGTTCAATTTCCAAGCGAGAGCGCGTCCCTTTTATTTACACGAAAGGGAAGAGCACAACGTTCACCCACTTGATTTTTATGCTCAACTTTCGCACTTGAAATACGTACGAAATAAAAAGTAACTGCAAACTTCGCTAGGAAAATTTACGATTCGCATGCGAACACCTTCTTATCCTGATATACGAGACAAGTAAAAACAAATATATGCGAACGGGAAAGTTTTGATGGACTTTTGTTATTTTCATTTATGTGTTTTGGAAAGCAAGTCATCCAAAATAGCCTGTGGAAAATCGAATCCAGTGACCACACTGCACCAAGGCAAATAGATGGACTAGGAAAATGTAAACAATTCATCATCCACTTGTAGTTGAAAATTCCTGTTGGAGCGTAATAATGATGAAATTAATAAATAAACTCTTATATAGCGAGAAAGATTCGGAGAATGGTAACATTTCCATCCATTTGTTGAGGGAAAAGAGTGGCGCCAAGGTGCGCTCGCGTACATTCAACACACACATTTCCACCCCCTATACTGCATTTGTGTCGTGTGCGGTGCTCACGAAACAGCCACCCCTATGTCCAACTGTGCGGCGTACTAACCCTCTTATAACCGCACCAACATTTCGCCATCGTTCGCATAAGTTCAAGTGAGAAAAATTCCAAATTTAAATGCCGCACGTATATGTTTCGATGACGCAACGGTCGCTGGTGTGTCGATGGTGAAAATTGCCATTTTTCTTGTACGATTTTGTGACGTTTATACACACAGATCCAAAGTGTATTTTCAAAATGGCTGATGTATGGATAATGATGGTGTTCAACAAGACAATGGGGTTTGTTTTGTGAAAGGGCAGTTTTGTGCGGTGTGTATGGTATAAAACGGGGTTCCTTTTTATTGCATTCTAACACTAATAACGCCAATTATTCGATTTAATCGCTTATAATACGGTTCTATTCAGCCCATCTTTTCATAATTCGCCTGTATGCAGAGAGAGGTAAATTTCGTTTATTGATTCACTTTTTCTTTAATTAAACAAATTTAATGCTAAATCTGAACAATTAAACGGAATCGACTTGACAATGACTTGTTGACATTTAAAAGCGCACCTTTTTCCCTATCGTTCGATTTTCAGTTTTTTCTTGCAGTGTAGTATTTAGATTGTTTTATCAAGCGGCTAGTGCCCTTTGAAGTTGTGTCGGTCTCTTGGCCCCCCTATGATATTTCAAACAAAAACCACCCCAAATACACAACGTTCAATACACCCTTGTCGAATCAAACAAGTCGGAAATACAATTCAATATATTTTACATTACCGAAAGGTCGCATATATCACTCAACAAGCCACATATTTTATCGATACATAAACTAGATGTTGTAATAAAAATATTTATCTTTCAATAATACGTATTTTTAATTTGTTTTCTTTTTGCAGAGAAACAGAAATGCATGCAGTACGTGTTGGTCGGTACAAATCAACATAAATCTATCATTTATATAAAAGTGATTTGAAAGTATTGAATTGAAAACGTTTAAGAGATACTGAAAATAGGAGAGAATGGGCGAGAAACAGCATTCAATTTATTTCTCTCAATTGAAAGCGATGCTTAAAAGGAACATTTTACTGAAGAAACGAGAAAAGAGAAAAACTACAGCGGTAAGTACTAATTACATGCAGTGAAAATAAATGCACAAATGTGCAGTTGCATTTGAATGGATTCTTAATCTCATATTATAAATGTTATATAATTTCTCATCCCTATCATAACCATTGGATAATTTAATTAAAATTGTTATAATACTCGTTCTTTTATTAAATCACATGATGATAATAATAAAGTTACATTTTATGGCTGCTGTCATGTAAAATTGACCTAATTATAAAGGATTTTATTGTAGTTTTTTTTCTGCTAAATTTAGGTGCATGACCTAATCCGGCTAGGGTGGAAAATGAATGTAGTTTTTTATATCTGGTAAAGTAAATAGAAATAAATAAAGTTATTTTCTTATATAGAAGATAGCAATATTGAAGGGGAATTTATGGCAATTGAACCCCTATAATTTTGTACCAAAAAAGATATAAATATGAGTTGCCCTTCAATTTCACTCATACTCATATCGAATTAAGGATTCATTAAAAATGCATATTTAGCAGCATCTGTTAGACTGATTTTAACCAATTCCAGGAAGTACTGTTACCCTTATATTCGCTAGCAATTTTAATTGTAATGAAAATCATTATTCCAAATCCAAATTTTCCCGAAATGGATACACCGAGAGGGGAAGCGGAATTATTGGAGCATTTTCAGCGTTTAACTAGCCATAAAATTGCTGTAGTCCCGAATACTACAGACACCCAAGACTTTTTGAACCAAGTAAATCACTTATGGAAGGAAATGCATCACAAACAGGCTGGAAATGGTCCAATCAAATGGAATACGTATGAAACGAAGGAGGATTTGTTGAAGGCATATTGGCTGCAACCGGACGAGATGGCAATTGCGGTGTTTTTTGAGGAGCCTGGGCCCATACAGGGCCCTTTACGGTATGAAGTTCGAACGAATCCTTCCCTCTATGGAACACCACCGACCACAGTGCTGTATAGTTCACCAGCGTCTTGCAGAGAAACGACCAGCCATTGGCCGGGCGTTTTTCCTGTCGCTATTGAAACTGGCGATAGTTGTCCTGTTAATCAGTATTACTATTCTGGGTTTTTGGCTCTTCAAGCCCTGTTGGATTACACGAAAATCAAGGTATTTAAATTTGAGAATCAACAAACTAATTATGCAAAATTTAATAGTAGAACTTTTAATAAATTCAAAGAACTTCTTGAATTTCAAATTTATGCGAAAAATTAAAAAAGCGAAAAAACTCAATAGTTCATTTATGGTGGTCCTTTTTTTAAACCCAAAAATCTGAAATAACTTCATTATGACTTTCGATATGTTTCTTAATAAAATTGAATCTAATTTTTTTGTTATAAAAATGCTACTTTGTCTTCCACGCGTAAATTTGATTTTGAGACTCGGTAGGATGATCTGATGTTAAAATTTTGCAAAATTGATTAGTTTTACCATGGTAAATACGTTTTAGATACTTTTTGACTTTTTGCAATTTTAGATCGACACCAACAGGGAGGACATAAAAGTGCCTCAAATTTTTTTAGAACGATTTCCTAAGGGAGCTCATACAGGCAATTGGATGGTTGCCTTTCGTGTTGTAATTCCATTGTATATGGTTATTGCACTATCGCAATTTATAACGTATTTGTTGATATTAATTGTTGGCGAAAAGGAGAACCAAATTAAGGAAGGTATGAAAATTATGGGACTGAAAGATTCAGTCTTCTGGTAAGGACTCAATTGACCATACAATTTGTTTGTCAAATGAACAATTTCTCCTTATTAATTTTAGGCTGTCTTGGTTCATTATTTACGGCATATTCGTACTATTTCTAACAATAATATGTTGTGTTCTGCTTTTTACCCTTAAAGTGTTCCAAAATACGAACTTTATACTAATTTTTCTGTTGGTGCTATTATATTCGTTAACAATAATTATGTTTGGGTTTATGATAACACCGTTTTTTGATAAATCTAGAGTGAGTAAAGAATTTTAATTAATATTGATCCATGTCTAAGCTGTTGATTCACTTCCAGACTGCTGGTATTTTGGGCAATTTCGCCGTCAACATAATGAGTTTATTGTATTTCATTCAAGTATTCGTAGATAGTTCTAGTTCAGTGCCGCTTTGGCTCGTCTCCTTAATTAGTTCATCCGGATTTGCTCTAGCAATGGACAAGGTATACATTGCTGTGTTTGCTGATAGACTTAATTATTTGACCCTATGGCGACTTTTAGGCACTTGTTATGGACCTGTCCGGCGAGGGGGTGAATTTCGACAATATTTGGTCTGGTCCTGGAATGCCGTTTGGAGGCAGTTTAATAATGATGGCCCTAGACATTGTTTTATATGGTTTTTTAGCGTATTATTTAGACTGTGTGATACCTAGTGAACATGGCATAAAAAAGTCACCATTCTTCTGTTTCAAACCGTCATTCTGGTGTTCTAAGAAACCAATGCAAAGAGTTAGATTTTCAAAAATCTTCTGAAAACATTTTATAGACGTATTTGTCTAATTTTAGATACCGCTCGCGAATGGTGGATCAGTGGGCTCTTTAACTACCGGCGAGGATAGTAATATTGACGTAGAGCCTGTATCCCGAGAAATGAAGGGACGTGAAGCCATTAAAATTGTCGATTTATATAAAAGTTTCCATGTAAGTTATTCGTGGTAAACCACTATAAACAGTGTTAAAATAAATAAATATTTCAGCATTGTCGTAAACCTGAGATTAAAGCAATTAATGGAATAAATTTAACAATATATGAGGGGCAAATAACAGCTATCTTAGGGCATAACGGTGCTGGGAAAACAACGTTGTTTAATATTTTGACGGGATTAACAGCACCCACTGCGGGCACCGCGTATATTTTCGGCTACGATGTCAGGTAATTAATTATAAAATGAAAAAAATGTCTGGTCTGAAAAACTGGTCGATAATGTTTCGGTTTATTTTTTCTTATTATAGAGACCCTCATGATATGGATCAAATTCGTCGGATGACGGGCGTTTGTCCACAGCACGATATCCTTTTCGATAACTTAACACCAAAAGAACATTTGGAATTTTTTGCCGCTGTTAAAGGCATTCCTCCATCACTACGTGAATTCGAGGTGATGAAAACGTTACGGGATATTGATTTGACTGATAAAGCAAATGCGTCTGCAAAACATCTAAGTGGCGGTCAAAAAAGGAAATTGTCCATTGGCATTGCGGTCATTGGTGATCCGAAAATCATTATTCTGGATGAACCGACTGCCGGTGTCGATCCGTATTCAAGGCGACATATGTGGTCGGTCTTACAAAATCGCCGTCATGGAAAAGTAATCTTACTAACTACACATTTTATGGATGAAGCGGACATTTTGGCCGATAGAAAAGCCGTTGTGTCCAAAGGGAACATCCGGTGTTGTGGTAGTTCGCTGTTTCTGAAGAACAAATTTGGTATCGGGTATCATTTGACTCTTGTGTTAGAGGGAATTTGTAGAGAGCATGCAATTTCACGCTTGGTGACTTCGCATGTACCCAAAGCGGAAAAAGCCCGTCGACACGGACGCGAACTGAGTTTTATTCTACCTCATAACGCTGTGGACAATTTTGCTTCTTTGTTCTCCGCTATTGAACAAGAAATAAATCATCATGGGGGTAAACTGGGTATTTCGAGTTACGGTGTTTCGATGACTACTTTGGAGGAGGTGTTTTTGCATTTGGAACGTGATGAAGAGACTGAATGTACAATGGACAATTTATCGAAGAAAATGGTGCGAAATAGGGCGCTAAGTAGAAGTTTAAGTTTACAAAGTAAAAGTACTAGTTATCAATCGTTGCAAAATGAAGGAAACAATGCGAATGGCCAGGATTCCAAAGGAGCTGGTGATACAACACAAATTGGCGGTCTAGAAATTATCAGTGAAACGAAATCTCCTATAACCGGAATCGGTTTGGAAAAGATCGAATGTAAACCGAATGCTTTTCAAACGTTAATAGCTTTGTTACATTTACGTACGTTACGTATGTTCCGCGATATACAAAAATTGTATTTTATGATTTTATTGCCACTTGGCTTGGCCGCACTTGGATTGTATTACATAAGTATACAGAGTATTGAACCGAAGATGAGATCATTGGAATTGAATGGTGACACTTATGGGGAGAATACGGTGTTTGCTATGCATAATGCAACTAATCGCAATTTGGATGAGTTTTACGAAGTGCTTAGAGAGTTAGGTGTTAGACAATTGGATGATTACGATGGAAACTTTTCATTGTTGTTGAATATTGCCCCACATATGGCTGCGTTGAATATCAATGTGTTCGAACATCCGCATTATAGTATTACGGTGATATACAATGATACAACGCAGCATAGTTTGCCAATTGTTATCAATTTAATTAGTAATGCGTTCTATAGGTAAACAATTGTGATTTTCAATTATTAGACCAATATGTATAAGGTTTATTGATTTGTGTTATAGAATCTTTAAGCCAGATAAATCGGTGGATGATATATTTGAACCAATTGAAATTGCGGCTTTGCCATTACAACAAACTGCTCAACCAGAGGAATTCAACATCGGCATCTTTTCCGCTACTACTCTTATGGGAATGATTTTTGTTTTGGTCCCAGTAAGTCTGGCGGTGGATATGGTTTACGATCGAGAGGTAATATAAACAAATTCACCTTTATAAACTGATTTATTTGAGTTTGTGTTTTAGATAAAAGCAAAGAATCAACTTAGAGTTAATGGTCTTTCGTTTAGTATGTACTTTGTTACATACTTTGTAGTATTGGCAGGATTGATGATTCTTATATCTGCCGCACTTCTAGTCATTATTTTGTTATTCGATATTCCATCGTTAAGAGAATGGCCTGCTTTGCTTACTCTTGGAATTTTAACTTTACTTTATTGTCCATCGTCGATTTTGTTTAGTACTTGCGTTAGTTATATTTTTGATAAAACTGATTCAGCCCAATCAATACTACCGAATATTGTCACATTTCTGGGTTGTATACCATTCTTCTTGGTCATCATTTTGGATATGCTCCGAATAGGCAAGTAGACGTAAAATTAATGTATGTTACGAGATTTAAATTAAATTGTTTTAGGTGGTAAAGCGGCATTCTGTTTACACGTTGTTTTTTCATTATTAAATACCATGTATATACCATATGCGTTAGTTTATTATGTACAAAGGGTTTATATAATGTGTAAAGTAAATTATGCCTGTACAACACTCACGTTAATCGACTATATGACAGACGAAATTATTGTTATGTTAGTTGGTATTCTAATACACATTCCATTTTGGTTCTTTATGCTGTTAATAATCGACATTAAGAAGAGCGGTGGACGAGTGAGTGATGCTTTTAAATTTTTCAATGTGGTAAGTCGCTACTTTTTTAACAAAAACCAGAAGTAACAATGTCCTATTGCTATATTTCTTCAGAAAAAGAATGTGGATGTCGTTGTTGACGATGCGAATGAGTTAAGTGATATTGGAGAGAATGAGGACCACGATGTAAAGGCAGAAAGGCAAAAAGTGAAGAATTTAATGAACCATACAGTTCATCCCCCGGTTGTGATGGTGCAAGTAAGAACATTTTAAAATCCATTTTTAATACCAATTTCTTATCTATTTTTTTCCTGTTTAGAATCTGCATAAAGAATATACAAACACTGAACTAAAAATGTGCGAGTGTTGCTGTAAATCAGATGAAGAAGTCGAAACGACGAAAATTGCAGTAAAATCGCTCTCTTTAGCAGTAGACGCAGGAGAAGTCTTTGGGCTATTAGGGCACAATGGTGCTGGAAAAACGACCACAATGAAAATCATCACCGCCGAAGAGGCACCTACCAGAGGATGTGTACAAATTGGCGGTGAAAGTATAACATCTAACATGAATTCCGCTTTCCAACTGCTCGGCTATTGTCCACAACACGATGCATTGTGGAAGAATATTACAGTTCGAGAGCATTTGGAGTGTTATGCCTCAATTAGGGGTGTGCCGTACAACGATATCTCGCGCATTGTTAACTTATATTTGAGTGGTTTGCAAATACATGAACATGCTGATAAACAAACTCAACAATGTTCCGGTGGTACAAGAAGAAAGTTGTCGTTCGCTATGGCAATGGTGGGTAATCCGAAAGTGGTGTTGTTGGACGAACCGAGCACCGGCATGGATCCACGCAGCAAACGGTTCCTGTGGGACACGATTTTAGCGAGTTTTCAAGGTTCGCGTGGCGCTATTCTGACCACACATTCAATGGAGGAGGCGGACGCTTTGTGTTCCCGAGTTGGAATCATGGTTAAAGGCGAATTAAGGTAATAAAAGGATTTTTTGAAAATTTATGATAATTAATTTTTTTTTGTAGGTGTTTAGGGTCAACGCAACACTTAAAGAATCTCTATGGTGCTGGTTACACCTTAGAAATGAAATTGAGAGGCGGTGACAGTACACCAACATCCACTTCAGGTGACAGACCGAACGAGTTGAGGGAGTTTGTTTCTGGTCTTTTCACAGATGCTCAATTGCAAGAGAGTTTTGCTGATCGATTGGTGTTCAGTGTTCCACAGCAAAGTGTTCCATCGCTGGCTAACTGTTTTACCCAACTGGAAAAAGGTGGGTGTTGACAAATTTCATTATAAGGTTCGATAAAGTGATTTTTTTTCGTAGCCAAAACGGAACTGGACATTGAAGAATACAGTTTTAGTCAAACAACATTAGAACAAGTATTTTTAAAGTTTGCACAATACGATGAGGTAAATGGTGAATAAATACAAACAATAAATTAAAAAGAATGTGATCTAAGTAATACCAAAAAAAAAATTATATTTAAGTTTAAAACAATCAAAAGAATAATAAGTGAATTTCAAATTGATGAAATACTTATGAATGCAAGAATGGGTGCAAAACAGTGACGTTTTGAGCATTTATAAATTATTTTTGTGATATTTTTTTTTGTTACGTATATGTAGTTTTACTTGTTTTTATTATGTATATTTTTGTTGCGCAATTATAGTATTTTGGTGGATACAAAACTAGTCAATTGAAAAAAGTCTTCAGTTACAGGCCTACGTAATTCATCTTAGTTGATACTTTTATTATTTTATTTTAAAACTAGTGCCTAAAATCTCTGTAAATAAACGCTTGCAAGTTTTGTTTTTAGTATGCAAATACATAAATTAGAATTTTGAAATAATAAGAATACAAACGTTCACTTAGGAGAAAAGGTTATTAAAAAACTTTTTTTTATATTTGCAATTAAAAACCATAATTGTGAACAGAATTTAAAATAAACTGTACATGTTGCCAAGAAAATAAACCAAGTTTCAATCATATTTCTTTTTTAAACCGTAGAAGTTTAGTTTCTTGGCAAACTCAATTGAATAATTATGACCTAAATGTAATTATTTCAAAATAGCTACGTAGGAGAATTTTGAAAATTTTATTGCAAATAAATACAAATACAAAATTGGTTTTTACTTAAATGCAATAAAAATTGTATCAATTAAATTATTGTAATAAAAAATGATTACAAATACGGATTGTTTGTTTGTACTTCCTGAAACGATCATAAAAAGGAAAAGGGACACTAGAAAAACATGATGAACTTTGGGGATAACTACAATTTATTTCATACTATTTATTTTCATAGGTACAACATCATCAAAAAATAGAGCCCTTTCGACAGTTATTTAACATCAAAACATTAAGTATTCACAAGAACTGTAGTCAATTACGAGTAAAATAAGAATTGGCATTTGAATATAGAAATTTTGGGAATATTAAGTATAAGTTTATAAAAATATAAATATATATACTTGGAATAGTAATAAATTACAAAATTACACATTAAAAAATACCATAAAATTAATTCAAACAACAAAACCTTAAAAATTAAAAAACCAAAAATTTAATAATAAATAAGTCTTCATATATGTATTTTACGATAACAATAAAAACACTAATGATTAATGATTTCGTCCCTTTGAATAATTTCTTAACGTAATGTATATTTATTTTTATTTTAATCTATGAAGTGGGTATTTAAGATTCATTACAACGTCTAATTGTTGTATTGTTCAGGCAAAACGTATGAAATATCATCCCATGGATGCCTATATAAGCCTTGTTTCAATCTCTTTTGATCCATATAATGACCAATAAAACCAATCGAACGTCCCAACACAAACAATGAATTTATCGCACCAATATTAATGTACTCTTGTGCCTCTTCACTTGTAAAACTACCACAATTTCTCAACATATCAACAAATGAACAAGCAATCACACCATCAACATTTAAAATCAAATTAGGCTTTTTGCTTGTTGTTATTTTCTCTACTTCTAATGCATACAATAATAATGGAGTTGCTGGGAAATTAGCCATCACAAATTCTTTAACAATCTTCACTCTCTGATCAGGATTATTAATCGATTTCACTCTATGTCCAATACCCATAATCAATTGTCCTTTATTTCTCATAGCGTTTACAAATTCAGTCGGATGTAAACCTAATCCAAAACGATATATTTAACCCCTTTAAAAACCGCAAACAAAGTCATTAAAAACACTTACCTGAATCATATGCTTCACTAAACTGTTTCGCCGCTCCATCCAATGCACCACCAAATCGATCACCGATTGTTAATAATCCAGAAACAACACTCGACACCAAATCTTTCCCAGCACGTGCACATACAATCGTATTATGCGCTCCAGACACAGCCGGTCCATGATCAGCAGTCACCATCAAACACATTTCAAAGAATTTACACACATACGAAGGGAGACAACGTTGGAACCACAACAACGATATAACACCACCAATTCCCACATTTCTTTGCAGGACATCAGAAATTGGCATGCCAGCATAGATCAATTCTTGACCTCTTTCATCACAAATGGAAGTCATAAAACTGGCAGGTTTTCTAATTAGACCCAATTCACGAGCCCAGCTGTAATCCATTGGTACCGTTGGTGGCGGCACCTCAGCGGCAGGAACAATTACACCCTGTTTAACCAAAGTCTCATATACAGCCTGAATTGTGTCACCTAAAAAAACAAATTACACATTATTCAACATTCAACACAGCGTTAAACTCTCAATCGTTCAACAATTTAAAAAAATCCTTACCTAAATAATCGAATGAAGAGGGAACATGTGCGCCAGCATCCTTTAGAGCTGCATTCTTTGCTGTAGCAGTCTCTTGATTCGAATTAGCACATGAACCAGCGTGTCCAAATTGGACTTCAGATGTAAACATTGAAGCACAAGTACCAATACACCATGCAACCAATGGTTTTGTTATCTGTTTCTTTTGCAATGCTTCACAAACTTTATACTCCTCTGTACCACCAACTTCTCCCAACAAAATAATCATCTTTATATTAGGATCAGCTTGATATCTCATTATGTGATCCATGAAAGTGGTACCAGGATAACGATCACCACCAATAGCCACCCCCTCATACACGCCATCCGTTGCTCTCGATATAATGTTATTTAATTCATTGGACATACCACCAGAGCGAGAAACATATGCAACACTGCCAGGCCTGTACAATTTCGAATGTAAAATATTATCCATCATGCCGCCAGTATTGCCAATTTTAAAGCAGCCCGGTTTTAAACCGCCCACAGTGGCCGGTCCAATAATCGACACATTCTTCTCATCTGCCATTTTAATTAACTTTCTCGTCTGATTCTCTGGTATACCTTCTGCAATGATTGCAATTGTGCGAATTTGTGGGAATTCCATTGTTTCAACTGTACTTTGGTAGGCGGAACGTAAAGAAGCGAAATTAACCAAAACATCCGCGTTCGGATGCTTGGTCATTGCATCATTCATCTTTTTATAAACTGGTATCAAAATCTCTTTATGTCCCCAATAGTATTTCTGTTTGTGGTCACCAGTGAACGGATAAATGATCGCCACCACACTTGGTTCAGGACGACTACACACAAAATCAAAGTCCAACATACTTTGTATAGCACGCGTTTGCATTCCCCATATTATAGACTTTGTTTGATTTGTAAACATTGGTGTACCTTGTTTCGTATCGCCCTGTAAATAATTTCCAATCTATAATGTTCACCAAAATTTGCATGGCAAATGATCGGAAATGAATAAATGATTTTTACCTGATACGTGGTTGGTGGACATTTTATTTCTATTTGGTTTGGTTTCGCGTCCTTCAAACAATAAAATTTTGACAAATCATTTCAATGAATTTTTAAAATAATTTACCAAAAAGCTATGTACAGAATATCAATATGTATAAAGAATTAAGAAATAAAGAAAATAATAGAAAGAAAAGGGCAAAATTGTGTTATGAATAGCAGTTAAAATTTTTGTTAAAACCAAACCACCAGAAAAGTATGTCTATATACAACGGATATAAAAAAAAAACTTAGATGGAACACATGCCGATATAATTTAAATACAATAGAACCACTCAATCATCATAATTAATTACTTTTTTTGTCAAATCTCATATACTTATTTAAAATAATTCAATTGCTTCCAACAATAAATTAACAAGGTTACATGCAACATTCACAGTTAATATTCAATTCATACCATTTACGCTCACTTACATAAATTCCTTTAAACGCATGCATAATAAAAAAATCAAAACTAATTACCTTTGCAAGTCGACATGTAACTGAAGCAGTTGGAATTTGCCCATCAGTCTCTGTTTGTGAACTCTTCCTATTCGGCTGCTTATCACCGCTTGGTAAAAGGAAATTCGCTGTTGCAAATTCCACATTATTCTCTTTAGGAATTGGTCTAGTACCTAAAGCCATTCCACAAATTGCAGTCATATGTGTTTCCGGTCCAAAAACATACAACGGAATCCCCAATGTTTGTCCAACTTCTCGCATACGTCTCAAACCTTCTTGATAATTTGGTCCAGCACGTCTTACGAAAATCGAGATTTTATGTTCAATTAATCTCGGTTGAAACTCAACCAATGCAGTGATAATTCCACGGAATGTGGCCGCTACATTCGTGAAATTCGCAATACCACCGCCAGTAATAAGCACCTTTCCTTGTGGATGTTTCTCTTGTGTCATCAGCGATAGTATCGTTTTCGCATATTCGTAAGTTTGTTGTTCAGATGGTGCTCCTGAATATTCACCATAATTTGCCAATTCACTGGCACCACCTAAATCGCAAATGGTATCACTGTAAATCACCGACGCTCCACCGCCAGCAACCATTGTCCAAATACGTCCAGATTTATTTAAAATCGTCAACTTCAAACTAGCTCCCGATTTCGCATCCAAATCGGCAATATATGCTTCCTCCGGATAAGCATCACGTCCAAATGGTGGCGGATAGTCAATTTCACCCCACTGTGGTCTACAAATGTATTCAGCAGTTGCATCTAATTTTGCCGCCAAATCCAATACATAAATTTCTTTATCGGTCACAACAAGTGGATTAATTTCCAAATAAGTAAAATACAAATCAACATACAATTTATATAAATTGCAAATGAATTTTGCTATCATATCTTTTTTTGCAGGTTTCACTTGTTGCAGTAATTGCTGTTTGATTGTATTCTCATCAAGTTGACTTTCATTGCCAACCGGTACGTCAAATTTTACAGCTTTACTGTCAACATCGCCAATATCCACACCACCTTGATGATAAAACAGTATGGTATCGGCATCACGATGCGAATATATGCACACATATGTCTCTTCCTCCTCTTTATGTGGTACAAATGGTTCAATGATGAAATTACGTAATTTCCCTGTGGCTGCCCCAATTTTCTGATCTTGATTCATGCGTGCTCCAATCCATTTTTGCACTTCTTCCAAGTCCTTATTGACAGCAATCAAACCTAATGATAACATTTTTTTTTAATTAATCTAACACTTTTATCAGTATTTTATTTGTATAGTCACCTAATTTGCCTCGTCTTTTGATCAGTTGATCAGGTTTTACAACCAGTTTTTCGGTCTTCAACCATGGATTATTTGCAATCAATTCACTAAACTTTGTACTTGGATCAACGGATGCAAAACGGCATGTTGCAGCAGCTGTATTGCCACCCAAGTGCTTATTAATCAAGCTCTTTCCAGTAGCTTCGCGGATTGCTTTCGCAGACATATTGTCTTAAAGCTATAAAACAAAAATGACCAATGTATCATGGACTTTCCAATGAATATTAAATAGCAAAATATCATTAAGGTAATTCGAATTTCTAAGAAGCCAAAATTTTGTCTATTACCTACTTAGTCAAGGTCAAGACGATTAATTTGAAACATTTTTAATGTAAACATAGATCGATACAAACAACTTTTAGATATTGCACGCAATTTTCAATTTATAAATATCGCAAAATAAGAGTTGCAAAATTTTAATAGGCTCATCATGAACATGAAATTGTGCCACTCAATAAAAAATATCTTAATCGATCAAATGAAGATTAGATTGGAATTTTTAAGTGATGCATACGTAAAGAAGAAATTGCTAATTTAAATATGTTTATTGAAGGGAATTCAATCAATTTTTGCATAAATATTCACACGTTTAAACAATAGACGTAAAGACGAATTAAAGTGTGTATGAATATGAATATAAACTATTGTAAAAACTAGTGTAGAAACTCGGATCATGTTTAAAAAGTTTAAGAAATGAGCAAATTTATCAGACTTTAACTTACAATTTGCGTAAAACTCCTTTTACAAAACTTGGCAACACTTTAGGAAATGAAAAAATACGATTCCGCTCCGGTGTTTGAATTAAACACTTGAGTGTTGTAAAGTGATTATTAGTCTTCTAAATACAACAAAAGCCGGTTTTAAACTGACAATAAAACGGTTCACGTTCTGAATGAAATAATACTTTTGAAATAATCGTACGATACAAACAGCTGATAAAGGCGAAAAAGTTTCGGTATATGTATGATTATTGGCGGACACCATGTCCTCAGCTAGGTCATTATGAACTTCATTTTCAATTATATTAAGGGGAAAGTTTACACGCAAGTGCTGTATGCAATTGTGTGGCCCATTATCAATACAATAATTAAGTAATTGATTTCTTTTGACAATTATACTGATCATATTCCAGTCCTTTTATAAGTGTAATTGTAATTAAAACAGTAACGGTTAAGAAGTTACAGTATATTTGCTGAAACAAATTTGTTGTTTTTAAGAGTATGTATTTGACCTGGAACTATGGCAGAAAAAATTCTAAATTTAAGAAATTTATTATTTAGCAAACTAGTACATTCAATTTAAATACCCGTAATATTGTAAATAGTTGTAATGTTCAGTATTACGTAGTTAATAACATACATTTATGGTAATTATTCTTTTAACTAATACATAACAGGTCAATATGGGTATAAGGTAAAATCCAAAATATGTTAAAAATAAACGTTTCATTTATGTGACAAGAAAATATATAGTTAAATGGTTTATGTGTAGTATTTTTCAGCAATAAACATAAAAGAAATTTTGAATTTCGGTGATTTGTGGCCATTGAACCTTGCGGTAATATAATATGTAACACTTTTCGAATTGAAGGTCATGGAATTTCTCTTGAAATTTCTCTGAATGTCAAAGAGACGAACCCAATGACACAATTTTGTTCAAATTTTAGAAATACAAGATAATTTACTTCGATTATCGTATTTGTAAAATGTTACTAACAATAATAATTCCGTTAAGATTAGGGTAATGTGTTATCATGTTAAATAATGTACCACACGAACAGCAGTGTGATAAACAATGTGTATGGCATGCATGCAAAAGCGGTAAAAGCAGAGAATTGCTTATCAAAGTTGTAATTTTCAAAATGTTGCACAAACCAACTAAAGACTGTATTTGAGGTTATAATTGAGCCAATACTAAAATAACATTTAAATAGACAAAAAAATTAAGATATGTAATTATTAATAATTATAGAATAATGACTACCTATTTTTCAAAAAGTGCACTATCGTAATAACAATAAATTTATACAAGAAAACATAAAATTTTTTAATACATGACGTCATTCATACGTCAAATCGAATGATTTCGCAAATTGAAATATACTTCACTTACCACGAATATTTAAACAGTTTTATACAATGTATCCTGAAATACGTATAGCTTAATTCACGAATTTTATGAGGAAATAGAATTAATTTAAAAATTCGACTGTTTTGTTTTACATGCAATGAAACACGTCAACGTCAATGAAAGCTCTATAATTGTTTATGATGCTATACAATAGATGGTGTTGATAAAAAATGAAAATTACGTAAAGGCCTATTTTTAATCGAAATGACAAATTAGAAATTTGATTAAACTGTTTGTTTTTGATCCTACCAGAAAAGAATACAATTTTTACAAAAAGATATAGAAATGTTTTATTTTGAGTTAAGTTGGTTGTCTAAAATTGAGACCTATGACTATGAAGTAGGAATAGTAGTCGAACTATAAGGTATACATGTTTTTATTTTTATCAATAATAATTAATTTCCTCTTCGATATAAACAAACAAACATACGAACCTAGTTAGAAGATATATGATAATTGATATTGTTTCGATTTTGTATAAGATATATTACGTAAAGTGGATAGTGGATGGTAGAGGACACTCTATTTAAAAAAGTGCGAAGAAACGAAGTAAGTATGAAAGTTTTTGAATTTGAATATCAAATTTATCCAGACATAAGCAGGTTGTAAATTTGCTTTATCTTCATTATGTTAAATATTTACTTAAACATAGTAATTTGAAATGCATATTGTGTTTTAAATAGAATTAACTATTCCTATTCTTTAAGCGTATTTTGTGCGCTCACATTATATTTACACATAATTTTAAAAATAATTTCTAATCACAATTAACGCATGTACTGTACAGTTCTACTATTTGTTTTCTGATTCCGCTTATCACGAAACGAGAATAATTCTTTCTATTTTGTCTTGTGTCGTTCAAATTATGAGTAGTTTTATTTAAGTAAACAAAAAGCGCGCTCTCCAAAAATCGAATAAATTTAGTTATTTACATACCTAATTTGTTTCCGCAAAGTACGTACTTATTGCATTGTTATATTATTCCACAACATTTTCTTAATAGCTATATTCCTTTTACAAAACAGAATGGGCAGCCAAAATGGTGACAAAAGGGAAAACGTTGAAGAATCATCAACTCTAATGAACGAGGATCATGTCTTTGTCATCTCCACATCAATTAATACAATTAACAGACTATTATGGCGGGATTCAATCAAGCAAGTAAGCAAGAAAACCGCAACTAACAATTCCAAAGTTCACAAAACATTCAAAAATGTCTCATTTTTAGATAATCGCATGTTGTATCGTACACTCGCTGGTGATCAAAGCGGGCGCAAATTTAGCAATTAGCGCAATTATGCTTCCGCAACTAAAAGAAGAGAACACAATCCACATCACACAATCAGACGAATCATGGATCGGTAGTTACCTTGCACTTAATCTTGACTTGATACCATTTTACACACAAAACAATTCTTACCAAATTTATTCCAAAAAAAAAACAAAAAATTCCTTGTAGAATTAAAAAAAGTACCTTTAAGTCTTTGACCAAAACTGAGTAAATTTCATTCGAATTCTTTTCTGTGTAACTCGCGCATGTTCAAATTAAACTCAAAATTCACTTTTAGCTAGCCTTGTAACGTTATCATTACCTACTGGTACGCTGTTAATTGGCCCATTGATGGATAAATTTGGAAGGAAACGATTATGTCTCATGACAGCGTTTATAGGCGTAATTACATGGTTATTGCATGCGTTCGCGACAACTGTTTGGAGTTTATGCGCTGCAAGGATGTTGGGCGGCTTCTCAGGGGGTATACAAGTGAATTCCTCTATGCAACAAACTCTTGCACTCATTGTAAAAATGTTTCATTCTAGGTTTAACTATGGCAGCACTTATTTATGTCAGCGAGATATCACATCCGGATTTTCGTCCGATGCTATTGAGCTTAAACAGTGTTTTCGTCTCCTTTGGCATACTTCTAACATGCATTTTTGGTAACAGCAAAACCCGAAAATCTTTACACAAATTAATGATTTTCAATTACCAGGATTCGGTCTGAATTGGCGTACAATTGCGTTGATATTTGCCGGTTTGGATGCAACTTGCTTTCTGGCGATTTGCTTCATTCCAGAAAGCCCTCTTTGGCTACTTACATTAAAAAGTAATCCGAGTGCTGCTGCTCGCTCCTTGAAATGGATCTACCCTAATCCAACGGTGAATTAATAAATTGTAGCTTTTAACACATTGAATGTTCCGATTTTCAGGTGTTTGAGTTCCAATACGAAAGAATGTTGGAGACTCGAAGCTACAGTCAACCAAAAGTCACCGAACGGACATCCTTACTTCAAAGGATTAGGGAGAATGTGAATTTGTATTTAGAGCCAGTTGTTTACAAGCCTCTGATCATCCTTTTCATTATTTTCTTCTATCAACAAATATCCGGATCGTATGTCATAATTTTTTATTCGGTTGATTTGTTTCGAAGAATCGGAGGACACTTTGAACATGGTTTTAATGAATTTGCAGCTCTTGTCCTTTTGGGATCAATACGTTTTGTGATGTCCGCAATTACTGCGTTTATTTCAAAGAAAATTGGTCGGCGTTTGTTGTTGTTTGCTTCAACATTGGGAATGTTTGTCTCTAGTTTAATTGCTGGCCTGTACATGTATTTAACTGCAATTCCTCAACAGGAATTCGATAAATTAAATATAACTAAAGATGCAGCGAGTGATAATA
Source organism: Silvanus unidentatus (assembly GCA_963930825.1). Lineage (NCBI taxonomy): Eukaryota > Metazoa > Arthropoda > Insecta > Coleoptera > Silvanidae > Silvanus > Silvanus unidentatus. The sequence goes on from OZ005760.1 coordinate 18,933,887, forward strand.
TAGCAGTATTTTGTGTTTTGGCGTACGTGTGTTTTGCGTCTTTAGGTGTTATGGTGATACCATGGGCGCTAATAGGAGAATTGTTGCCTGTAACTGTCAGAGGGAAATTAGGTGGTTTGCTAATCGCTGTGGCGTATGTTTTGATGTTTGTTTTTGTGAAAATTTTTCCCTTGCTGATGAATGTCATTGGTTTAGAATATATTTTTTTTATATTGAGTATTTTGAATTTGTTTGGTTTTGTATTTATTTATTGCTGTTTACCAGAAACGTTAGGCAAATCATTCAATGAGATTGAAAGACATTTTGTAAGAGACTTTTAAAAAGAAAGTATATTTTTGAATAAAATATATTTTTATACATTATGTGTTGACTACTTTTTTTTAAAGATTTTTTGCTGCTTTAATAATTTAACGCTCTTTTTCCCGTCCACGCGTGAATGTTATTGTTATTTCTATAAATGAAACCTAAATAAGCATAGAAAAAAGTTTCAGTGTTCATAAGGCTTTTAATAATAATGAACTGATATATTTTTTTTATTATTTGCAATTACCATTTAGTAATAATGGTATTTGAAATACAATTTTTTATTTTAAAAAATTATCTTTAACTAGTTGCTAATGATTCGCTTCATTAAAATCGACTATATAAACTGCGAATATTCAAACGTTCACATTCAGAATCAAACTGAATAAACATTAAAAAGTTTCAAAAATGAATAATAAATTTATTCTTATTGCATTGATTATTGTTGCAGCACTCGTTGTCGGTGGAGGTATGGTGAACTTTTTGTTAAACATAGCATTATTATTACAGAATTGTATTTCTGTTTCAGAGTGTGCGTCTCTTGGCAGCATTTTGGACCCAATATTGAATCCGATTAAGACTTTACTGACCGGCATCGTTGATATTGTGAAAAAGCTTTTGGAACCCATTCTCAAACTTCTTTCTCCCGTTCTTGAACCTGTATTAGATCTTCTTAAATGGTAAGAATACCTTAAAATTAGATTATTTTATTTATTGTAATAATATTAATACGGCAATATTTTCTATCTACAAAGTTGATTTATTCATTGTATTTTTTTATCTTTTTCAGGTTGTTGAAGCCAGTCATGTCTCTTCTGCGGTTCCTATTAGGTCCACTGGGTCTTTGTGGATAATCTACTTTTGCTGTACTGTTCCTTATAACAATTCTATATGAATAAAGTACATAGATGAATTTCTTTTTCAGTTTATTAAAATATTCTTCCTATCACTTTGAATTTTATTAAAATATTTTCTATAATCCATTCAAGTGAATTACCAAGTGAGGTACCATACCAAGGTACCTCTTTAGATTTCAACATATACCTAGCTTACAATTTTCACCTATAGGTAATAAGATAATTAAATTTTTATTGCTTACTTTCCTTCTATCGTTTTATAATACTCCTCCCAGATTATCATTAAAATATACTGAACAATGCTTTCATGGTTCAAAAACAGTAAGAAATGAAAATTAAGGAACTGATATTTTTATCAACGGATTTTTATTTCACAATAAAAATAAAAATTTTGTGTTAATAATAATGATAATGCGCTATATTGTTTAACAAAATATTGCATGTTGTATAGGTACATAAGACTATTATATTATATATTAACATTCAACCATCCAAATTTTCATATTCTGAACCAAGCTTAGATACAACAGATCTAAAAATTCTGAAAATTAATCTTAACTTTTTTATTACACTTTTGATTATTGCATCCACCTTCTGCCTTACAGGTCTCTTATAAATATTTAAATTATTTATTGATCTATAAGTTGAATTAAATTTGTTTTTGTTGCAGAGTGCGCCAGCACACCTGGTCTTAGTGGTGGCCTCTCATCCTTACTCAGTAAAGTTATTAATTTGATTAAAAACCTGTAAGTAAAACCTATAATTTTTCTCAGGATATTTCGGGTTGACTAAGTGAGAACCTGCCCAGCAGGCACAAGTCTAATCTTTCTAATCCCTTCACAAAGGAAATTAGTAATCCAGTAATTAGTAATCAACTTGAAATATCTTTAGACAAGATTTCCTCCTATTTCCTACCATCTCATATTCAATACTTTATTTTTTATTATATTTTTGCAGACTTTCGGGTTTGAATATAAAAATATAAATGATTGAAAGTATTTATGAATACTGTGAATGTACCTTATGTAAATTTCTGTATTTCCATCATATGTACATTATATCTTATCTAATATTTATAGTATTTTATAATCAAGAAGTTCTATAAAAAATAGATACCTTCTCTGATTTTTTAAAATACCATTTCCTTACTTTTCTTACTAAAGAAAATACATAATAAGATAATAAAAAACTTATTATCCTAATCTTTCAGCACCAAATTTATGGATGTGATGTAGGAGCCTATATTTTGGTGGTAAATATGTCATGGTTAATAGTGGGTAAAATTCAAATGGCCAATCAATATCATATAGGCAATTTTCAAAATTGTTAAAAGGAAATGAATTGATATAGGTATTTTATTTTTCTCTTTTGACTTTTAACAAATAGTTCTAATTTTTTAAAAAACTACGGTTGAATCTGAAAAAATGAACTCTTTGAACCAATAATGTGTTTTCAAATAGAAGTTAGGTACTCTATTTATGAACTATAGGTTTTTGTTGTTACCAGTATTTTTATGAATATTCCAAGTTCGTTTTGATATATGGGACTGATATCTATATCTATGGGACGGATTGATGTTAGCCGTTTTCATTTTGACACATTCTAGGTATGTTAATTCTGAGTTAGACATATATTTTTGATTGGTAGAAAAGGCTATTCAACTCCGAAAACTTAGAATTGTACTAAAAAGAAATCGGTTATTATTAGAGACATTTTTGGTCCCTGCTATTAGGTATATGGAATTAATCAAAAGTCGATGACATAGCACGTGAAATTAAAAAAAACTAAAAAAACTTTTTAAAAACCGTGTTTTTTCATTATTCATTACTTGACAAATATCGTTATTATCCACCCTGAAAAACTTATCGTTTGACCTGACTCATTCCTTCATAATTGACTATCAACTTTAATTGCAGTGAAAAATTGATATTTTTCCACTTTTATTGGCCATTATTTCTATATATATTGCAATCCATTTTTATAAACATTATTCATATAGACTAATTCATTGTTTCAATTTTACGCTTTTCTATTTCACGTTTTCAAACTATAAACGTTACCGATAAAGATGAATAAAATTTTGCTTTTAATGCTTGGAGCTTTATTAGTCGCTTTTGTTGTAGGTTAGTGCGAGATTAAACTAAATTGAAATCATAAAAATACAGTGGATCTTTTTAAATTTGTTTCAGTACAATGCGCCGCAACAGAGGCACCACCAACCACACCAGAAATAACTACTCCGGGGGAGGGTATATAAAAATATAAATGATTGAAAATATTTACGAATACTGTGAATGTAGGTACCTTATGTAATTTTCTGTATTTTCATGATATGTACATTATATCTAATATTTATAGTATTTGTATAATCAAGAAGTTCTATAAAAAATAGATACCTTCTCTCTCTCTGATTTTCTTAAATAGCTTTTCCTTACTTTTCTTACTAAAGAAAATACATAATAAGATAATAAAAAACTTACTATCCAAATCTTTCAACACCAAATCTATTGATGTGATGTAGGAGCCTATATTTTGGTGGTAAATATATGTGATGGTTAATAGTGGGTAAAATTCAAATGATCACATCAATATCATATAGGTAATTTTCAAAAACCTTAAAAGGAAATGAATTGATATATTTTATTTCTCTCTTTTGACTTGTAACAAATAGTCTTAATTTTTTAAAAAACTACAGTTGAATCTGAAAAACATTGACTCTTTGAACCAATAATGTGTTTTCAAATAGAAGTTGCTCTATTTATGAACAATAGGTTTTTCTTGTTACCACTATTTTTACGAATATCCCAAGTTCGTTTTGATATATGGGACGGATTGATGTTAACCGTTTTCATTTTGACACATTCTATGATAATTCTGAGTTAAACATCCATTTTTGATTGGTGGAAATGGCTATTCGGAAATGGCTCCAAATTAACTTAGAATTGTACTAAAAAGAAATCGGCTATTATTAGAGACATTATTGGTCCCTGCTATTAAGTATGGAATTAATCAAAAGTCGATGACATAGCACATGAAATAAAAAAACATTAAAAAACCTTTTAAAAATTGTGTATTTCCATTCTTTATTACTTGACAAATATCGTTATTATCCATCCTGAAAATCTTATCGTTTGACCTGACTCATTCCTTCATAATTGACAATCAATTTTAATTGCAGTGAAAAATTGATATTTTTCCACTTTCATTGGCAATTATTTCTATATATATATATTGCAATCAATTTTTATAAACTTTCATATACCTAGACTTATTCATAGTTTCAATTTTACGCTTTTCTATTTCACGTTTTCAAACTATAAACACTAAAGATGAATAAAATTCTGCTTCTAATACTTGGAGCTTTATTACTCGCTTTTGTTGTAGGTTAGTGTGAGATTAAACTAAATTAAGATCATAAAAATACAGTGGATTTGTTTAAATTTGTTTCAGTACAATGCGCCGCAACAGAGGCACCACCAACCACACCAGAAATAACTACTCCGGGGGAGGGTATATAAAAATATAAATGACTGAAAATATTTACGAATACTGTGAATGTAGGTACCTTATGTAAATTTCTGTATTTTCATGATATGTACATTATATCTAATATTTATAGTATTTGTATAATCAAGAAGTTCTATAAAAAATAGATACCTTCTCTCTTTCTGATTTTTTTAAATAGCATTTCCTTACTTTTCTTACAAAAGAAAATACATAATAAGATAATAAAAAACTTATTATCCAAATCTTTCAACACCAAATCTATGGATGTGATGTAGGAGCCTATATTTTGGTGGTAAATATGTGTTGGTTAATAGTGAGTAAAATTCAAATGGTCACATCATAATATCAAATATGTAGGTAATTTTCAAAAACCTTAAAAGGAAATGAATTGATATATTTTATTTTTCCCTTTTGACTTGTAACAAATAGTTTTAATTTTTTAAAAAACTACGGTTGAATCTGAATAAAATGAACTTGAACTCTTTGAACCAATAAATAATGTGTTTTCAAATAGAAGTAGCTCTATTTATGAACAATGGGTTTTTCTTGTTACCACTATTTTTACGAATATCCCAAGTTCGTTTTGATATATGGGACGGATATCTATATCTATGGGACATTGATGTTAGCCGTTTTCATTTTGACACATTCTATGATAATTTTGAGTTAAACATCCATTTTTGATTGGTGGAAATGGCTCCAAATTAACTTAGAATTGTACTAAAAAGAAATCGGCTATTATTATTAGAGACATTATTGGTCCCTGCTATTAAGTATGGAATTAATCAGAAGCCGATGACATGACACATGAAATAAAAAAAAAACATTAAAAAACCTTTTAAAAATCGTGTATTCTCATTCTTTATTACTTGACATATATCGTTATTATCCATCCTGAAAAACTTATCGTTTCACCTGACTCATTCCTTCATAATTGACAATCAACTTTAATTGCAGTGAAAAATTGATATTTTTCCACTTTTATTGGCCATTATTTCTATATATATTGCAATCAATTTTTATAAACTTTCATATACCTAGACTTATTCATAGTTTCAATTTTACGCCTTTCTATTTCACGTTTTCAAACTATAAACACTAAAGATGAATAAAATTCTGCTTCTAATGCTTGGAGCTATATTATTCGCTTTTGTTGTAGGTTAGTGTGAGATTAAACTAAATTAAGATCATAAAAATACAGTGGATTTGTTTAAATTTGTTTCAGTACAATGCGCCGCAACAGAGGAACCACCAATCGGACCAGAAATAACTACTACTCCGGGGGAGGGCACTGAAACGGATATACTTTCTTCATTGTATGAAAGAATCCAACAATTGCTGGTAGAGATACGACCCATGTAAGTTTTCTACCCATGTAATTACATATGTTTAAAGTAATAGACTGGTTCTAAAGTCAATGGTTTTAACTATTTTCTAAATTTGCAGAGTCCTTAGTTATGTAGAAAAGTTCCTTCAATTCATTAAGAGCTTGCGTGGTCTGGGTGAAGATACAGGAACATCATAAAATTTATGAATAAGCCCAAAATGAATATTGAATTATAAATAAGAATTGGATTAAATATATGATTATAGGGACTACCTATAACTAGAACAATACAAATTGTTTGTCTTTTATAAATGAGGAAACCACAACAAATTTTTAGTCAAAATTTATACAAAAGTAGTCACTTAACTATTTGTATTTAAATAGTAGCTAGTTTAAGTTTATGGAAACCAATCCTATCAAGAGATTTGTTTTTATTTTAAATTTAAATGAGTAAAACCTGGCAAGTATCCCTTAAACCCATTCAGCATCCTAAAAAATGTTTATTAAAACTTTGTATTTAAACTCAAAAATATTCAGTTTTCTGAAAAGACAGCAACCTGAATATCGAAACGTGAACTTTTGTGAATTTCGTAAATTCAAACAATAAATGCTATCCTAATCCCAAAAATCCTTCTATTTGTACAACAGATATCGAAAACCTCAGACATAAAATCAAAAATATTGTTTAAAAATAAAATCGATTTTAAATTTATTGGGTATTAGGTATTTTATTTAGGTACATATACATATGTATGTATAGGTATGTGGTATGCTGTAGAGTTAGACCCAATTTAAATACGAGCATGTCCACGCGTTTTATCCCCATTGCCATTACATAGGTATTTGTTTCTATAACGTCTTTACACCTATATGTATAGATAAAATGTAGTTAATAAATAGGAAAATACTTATTAATATCAATAACATACAGCACAGCAATTATAATTTATATGAAAAATATGTTATCATTAGGTAAAAAGATAAACAGTACCTATCGAAAATTCAAAAAAACTTTACCTAACTTATATATTGAACATACCTATCATTTCATATAGTATAAAATCAGATTTGAACAAGATTATTTAATTAAAAATTTAAAAACGATCCTGACAAAAAGAATATTACCATTATGAACAATGCGGTAGCTTTTGGTATTTTCATCGGTCTTAATCTCATTCTCTTCTTCTGTGGAGAAGATTTGTTAACTTTATATAAATTTCCTTCTTGTCAAATTTTGTAATAATCCCCATCATATTTTATTTTCTAACAAATAAAGGTCCTCCTTCTCATCAGGAGCCCGGCAATGATGAAAACGATCCATCATCCAAGAAGCCTTCAAATTCTTTAGAAGTCTTCCCAAAATCTTATTTTCGCAAGGTTATTTATTATTCATTTTCTTAGTTTTCTTTCGCTAATATATCTTATTATATACCTTATATAATATAGCTTAGATAACTTAATATACCCTTATGTACCTATGCAATCTTTTTCCAGTGGGCTTGGCTTGACGAAATAATAATAAATGGCCAATAATTTTTCGAACTAAAATGTGCAGAATTCTGGAAAATTATATTTCCAGTCTTCAATTTATTATAGATGCCCTGTTACCAAAATCCAATTAACTGATTGTTAGATGTAGGTATATGTATGTAACCAAATGAAAAATGAAAATGTAAATTTCCCCTTTATTTTTATCAGTAAATCAAAAAAAAGTACGAGTACTTCAGTAGTTTTATTGATGCTTTAGCAATACTTAAGGCCATAAAATTCGTGTATATTTTGACGCTCATTTAACCGAAGTAAACTCTAAGCTTATGAAAAATTACAGTACTATATACATATATGTACATATAAGGTTTTTTTAATTCCTAAGAGTTACCTACCTAAAAATACGTACTATTCTACGTACACATTAGACATCCTGAATTTTTTTCCATACAAACTTGAAACAGCATTTAAGCTAGCTCTGATTACAAATTGTATTTTGAAGAATAATTTCTTACGTGCTGTGAAAACAACTATAACAATAAGAATTATAAATTCAGGGCCCAAAATATGTATACCTATTTGCAAATTATTTGAAGGTCTATTTCAAAAATATTTAAAACATTTTTGCATTGGCACAATAGTTAATTAACTATATTATTCAAAATGTGACTAATTAGGCTGTGGTTAACTATTTTCAGAGTTTTTAAAAACTTTATGCACATTTTTTCAAAATTGAAACAGTTATGAGAGCCTTAGAAAAATCTTACATATTGCGAAAATAGAAATGCCTACTAAATAATAGCAAATTGAAAACACAAATCCATCAATGTTTTATACCTTATTGCCTTCATTGAAGATTACAGTCAAATACATATTAATACATAAGTTAATTTGATATTGATTTAGAAATTTAGTCTATAAATTCCATGTTTGTGTATCACAACAATATTAGTTATTATGCAGTTAGAACAATTAGGTAGTTTTAACAACAATTTTTATTATATACATACAGAGTCCATATGAAATAATTTCAATAAGGTCATATTCCCCTTCAAATTTTTAATTAGACACGTTTTATCAATGTGAAAATTAAAAACAACTTATCGCAAAAAAAATATTGGCCCTATATTTTGCATATCATTAAGCTGGTATATAAATTGGAAACGATATTTTTTGTAGCCAATACTATAGAAAAAGTACTCTATCCGCAACTCAACCATGTTCAGCAAAGCCGTCTTCACTTTATTTGTAGTCCTATCAATAGTCTACGGTGCCTGTAAGTCTTTTGCCAAATCATTTTTATTACCATTTAAATATTTACAAATAATTTAAAAAAAAATTCTCAGCTGCTGAAAGTGAGGTCACAACGGCGTTGAAGTCTTTACTTAATGGGCCACTTGGATTTCTGAAACCTCTCCTAAATCCAGTTTTAAAGTAATATTTTATTTATCATATTTATCTCTACTTATCAAAATCACTCAATTCTTGTTTTGATTTTTTAGTCTTGTCGCAACAATAGTAGATGGTCTCGTGTCATTGTTGGGTGGACTTAATTCCGACGTTCTTCAGAAATTGTTAACTGGTTTGGATTTGTAAATGTTTAAAAATATACGAAAAATGTTAATAAATATCTGAAGTAAATAAATGAATATTAAAATTTATCTGTAACTTGTACTACTTGTAGTAAATTATTATAATTCAATATGTCCGTGGCACCTATACCTACATTACTTAGCTATTATCATATAAAAGTGTATTTTAAGAAAAAATATTTACGGGTACATATCAAGAGATGATAATGAAAACACAACACCATATGATCACGAATAATTTGAAAGAGAGTAGAATATATGATGAATATTTCTTCCTACATCCTACATGCATCCAAGCATCTTGCAAGTGTAAATAAATCGAAAAAGACACACGTATACATGAATAAAATGTATTTTTTTTCATATACATATGGAAGTACAGTTTGGGGATTTTTTCGGGTTTTAGGACTTTATAGTAAAACTTCACCAATTTAATTTGAATGAATAAGTCATGCTTCATTCAAACATTACATTATCATAAGGACGAAAACAACCCCAATAGAATGGAAGTACGTTTTTATTTGGTATAGCAGGCGGATGTGATTGAATTAATTGACGATTAAATTTTTTTCGTTAAGGCTGGGATTAGATATTACAGAAATTCCTACAGAAACCTTGCAAACTGGAGATTTCAGTGTTTATAAAAAAATGGTTTTGAAAAATATTTTACGAAAAATTCGCAAAAAAAAATCCTGTTTTCCTAAACAATTATAAAAAAAATTTGACTGTTCGAAGTTTTGATATTATCTAAACCTAAATTGTTGTAAGAAAACAATGCAAGTCTCAAATTGTTAACTATTTATGTTAAGAACTTCTAAAGTGCATGAAATTTCCCAACAAATATTGGATATTTAGGTACATACAGAAACGGCAATAAATATTAAGACAAAAGTTTAATAATAAAATATAGCATAGGAAATATATTGTTTTTCGTTAAATGGCCCTAAAGAATAATACCTAAAGCAGCTGTCTTATAAACATAATAAATATAATACATACTACATATGTATAAATTTATAGTTGCTGGGACTCAACGAACGACATTTATTAGTAAAAAAAATGGTAAAATAACACCAACAATAGGTAATCAAACTATGTACGATTTTGTTGGTGCATGAGTCAAGTGTTTTTTCTATTCAATAAAAATTAAGTTCAATTTTTTATGTTTTATAAAAGTATTTACTGATTTAATTAAATCTTTATTTTGTAAGAGAATTTTCAATTTTCTTCACAAAAATATTATTTGATAAAAATAATATTATATTGCTAATTTCATCATAGTAATGGATTCATAAAATCTTTGCAAACCTATATTTATTTCGATGATTTAATTTATAAATATGTCTTACCTTATATGTATACTATAATACATACATATAAACATAATTGTGAATATATAAAATTAACATGTTAGGAAGAATTTCATCTTGATAAAGTGATAAAAGGAATAGGTATAATCTTATTTTTAAATTTCTTTGTCGCGCTTTACCTTTGTCTAATAAGTCAAATTATTTTTGCAAACAACAATATTTTACCATAAATATTTATGAAAACGCCAAAAAACAATAATTAATGATAAAATTCACAAATATATTTATTGCATAAAACATAATTTTCTTTCAACTGTACCTATTACCTACCGACCAGATGGACATACAAATTTTATAATTAATCGGCATCACATAAGGAAACAAATTCTCGTAAAAATAATTATATTTCTCTTTGAATAGGTATACCTATATCTAATTATCTATTAATTATAATACCACCCTGCGGTCGGCAAAATATTGCTATCGCAAGAAAAAAAAACCTATTATCTATCAGATAATTAACTCCTAAACCCTATATTTAACATAGATTAAAACATAATATATAAGAATGACATTTTTCGGGTTAAAATCAGTGTTCACCTAAAATTCGTTCCAAAAACATCAAACAATATGAAGAGCAAAATTATTTTTGGTATTTTTGTAGTTCTCATGCTGGTCTACTGTGCTGGTAAGTAAAGTTTGAACAGATTGTTTTTCGAAAGATACAATCTGTATTCAAATTACGAATATCTAAGTGCCCTTTTTGATACGCACTCAAATAATTTCGGTTCAGTTGTTTAAAATAAGAACTGAAACTCAACACCACTTTATAGTAATATTAACTTTATTTTTTTTTAGAATCTAATCCGGCTCCCGAGGGTATCACAACAGATGCTCCTGATGCTCCTGCTACTGATACTCCTGCTACTGATACTCCTGCTCCTGATGATTCTGGTGATGATGGTAATTCTAATTGGACAGTCTCTGGGTACGCTTTTATCTTTTTCAGTAGTTTATTATATTGACGTACATACTTTAATTTACAGGCTAGTTGATAATTTACTAAATAATCTTGGTTGGAACCTCGGAAACTTAGCTGAACTTTTAAGAAATCTCTTATCATAACAAACAGACTAAAATGTATTATTTGTTCGATTAAATAATAAATAACTATTGAATGAATCTTTTTATTTTCTTTTAATTCCAATATCCAGTTTTTAATTTTCCACTTGCAACAATAATATAGGTACCTATACATATGTATGTCACACGGTCGGTACCATTAAGGTATGGAAACTCCTTTTGTTGTAATTGTTGAAAAGGGGGTATTAAAAAATGGCATCGCATATACCATGATTTGGTAGATTTGCTAGAAACCCAGTGCGTCTAAAAATGGAACTACAAACGATATCACAAATGAATTTTTCAAATTTACATATAACCCAAAAATTACTCAAACAGCATGACAAATAAAAAATTTTTATTGCAAATTATTGTCAACCAATTTTAAACAAAAAACAATCAAAATACACAATTTATACATAAGTTTCAAAATAAACGGCCTGTGGTGGTATTCTCAAGCGGGGGTATTAATTAATACCGGGTACTAACTCACTTTTAATACCAAAAATCGGTCTCACTGACGATTTTAGCTATGTTTTGGCGAGTTAGTACCCGGTATTAATTAATACCCCCGCTTGAGAATACCACCATTGGAGTCTCTAGCAAGTGTTGTCTTTAGGAATATGCGATGCCTTTTTTTAATACCCTCCTAATGCTTCTAATAGTTCACGAATGTTTGTGGTTCTGCAACAATCAAAAATCATTGTACAATAATATTTTTAATTGTTGTTGTGGCAGAACCACAAACATTCGTGAACGAAACCTTATGTCGGAAAGTAAAAAAAAAGAAAGTACCTACCTACAAACTTAAAAAATTTTTGGTAAAATTCGTATCGAAATGAGGGTAATTGTACCTATACAAGGAAAATAGAATTCGATATATATTCGAACATAAGGTATTTGAAGAGTTGTATTTCTATATGCTAAATTTGAATGTAGAGAGAAATAGGAAATATACAGACAAATTATTTAAATGCTAACGTTTTAAATGCCAACGAACAATCGCAGGCTCAAAAGAACTATACATACATACCATACATATTAAACTTAGACACATGTACATATGTAGGTATAGGGTTTTAACCACAATAAAATTACTTTATTAGGGACGTTTCTGAGCGATATCAACATTGAGAAAATTTCAATTCTTTTTTGTAATTTTCTCGGTCTCAATTTCATTCTATTCAATTAAGTAACATGATAATACCAATTACCTAGTAGGTAATAGTTTTATATACATACATACATATAAAACTTTTCTATCAAATCTTTGTACATAGGTAATAACCCCTATTTTTGCATATTTTATAGTTGTTAAAGGTTCATGATATTCCATATAAGGGGGTACCTAATACATACCTAACACCATTAAATATGAATCTTTACCTTAATTTTTATCTAATAAAATATAAAGTTACTTTTTATTTTTTGACCAAAATCAATAAACCGTTCCTACGCAACGCAGTTACAAACATTTCCAAGAAAACTGTCTATAATATATTTAGAATCTTTTTCATTGACCTCCAACAGTTGCCCAAAATGCCACAATTAGCAGAGACAATGTACTGTTCCGAACAAATTTGTATACCGCCTACATTTCCTTATTTATTAAGACAATTCGCAAAAGCTGCAATTCGAACCCAGCCAAATGATTTACTAAGGTAAGCAGCTTAGTTCAAAAATTCACAATAAAACCTCATTCACTTGTAGATGGTCGACTGCATACTTCAAATGCCTCTCTTTAAATATTCCGCCTCCAGTTAAACCGAGACTAGAGTACCCGATTCCTAGAAATTATTTTGGAATTACTCCAGGCTGGTTGAAAGCTCTTCTACGGCAACTGGAGAATAATTCAACAGTGTCATTCAAGGTGCTTTGGGATCGCTGGATTGGGGCTTGTTTGCAACATGAAACGCTTATTCAAATATTATGTCTTGGTGGTTTCACCGATCCATTTGCAGTACCATGGCTCCAATTTGTAGCACTTTGCGCCGCTCATTTAACAGAAGTACCTAAACTGTACAAAATAAGTTTTTTTCTTGGGATTAAAAGAAATTCTTTTAGAACCTTACATCAAGTATGATTTTAATTTGTGAAATCCTGACAGATGAACCGGAAGGTGGTTCTTCGATGATCAATGGGGAGAACTTCTTGCAGCTGTACACGTTTCTAGCCGCTATCGATGCGTCCAAACCTCAAATGTTAAAAAACCGTTACTTTCTAGACTCGCTACTGGATCTGTGGAAAGACCGAGTGGAAAAATTGGAGAAAATTGAATCGAAAAAAGAATCGAGCGAAGAATCGGAGAGTACCAAGACCCCCGAGGAGGTGGTTGAAGAAATGAAGGAAATTAAAGTGGACACTGGAGAAGTTGTATCGTGTCCAAGTCTGGTTTCTGAACCCTATGAACCGCTTTTGGAAAATATGTCCGTATAATCAAAGTGAATATGCATTAAAAAAGTGAGAGTACCTATATTGTTTTCAGAGGTACAGAATCTTCAGGATCGACCACACTTACCGATAACAAGTCGGAGAAATTGAGCAGTGGCCAATTGGAGGATATTGGACAGAATATAATCGAATACGTTCAGGAAATGGGAGGAAGTGAAGAGGGGGCCAGTGTAAAATTGGCCAAGGGTGCAAGTGACGATGCTTCTGAGAAGGTGAGTTTGATGGAAGTGCAGCCATATGACTCGGTGGACACTGTGATAGGAGGTAGCAATACGGAGGTTGTTCAGGAAGAGGAAGAAAGAGTTTTAAAAGAAGATTTAGAAAAATTAAAGGTAAGAAACGAATGTTAATGTGCAATTAATTCCAAGAACGTGTTTGTAGAAATATCAAGCAGAAGCTGGAGAGACGGATGAAGAGTTGGAGAAATTCAAGTGTAAACTAATTGAAGATATGCCAATGACAAAATCAATGGAATCAGCTGTGGGACATTTTGAAAAAATTGAAGACTCCAGCGAAAAAGAATTGGATGCGGAAAAGTCATCAGAAACGGTCGAATCTGAAGTAAAATCTCAAAATAAAAATTCAAAATTGTTCACTAATTTTTCTTTTGCAGGAAGAGGAGTATGAAGAAGTGTATGTAGATGCAATTCCCGGCATTGGACCAATTGTTCCTGCAGATTATGTTGAAGCAGTATGTAAATACGTACGCGAAATGTCCTCATTGCAGCACGAGATGTTTATGCCTAGAAATATCAGACACTTCAAATGTCCCCCATTGGAAGTGGGCATTGATGATTCAAATCAATCGACTAACACAAACTGAATGTAGTCAACCCACTTTTCGCTATTTAAATTTGAAATAAAATTTTAAAATTCAACAAGACATTTATTGTTTAGTTTACTCAAATGATAAGCTTTTGTAGCACCAACGATGACTTTTAAAATTTGTGCATAGAAAAATAATATTACAATTTCGTAATAAATAACATATTTATAAATTATATTTAAATACATTGTGCTTTGTTCAATTTTACATGCTATATATTTAATTCTAGGAATAGATGTTTGTCATTTAGCAATTTAATATTCACAGCCCCTTTTAATTACCCTCCAATAGTTCAACAACCAGTTGTTTACCAACACATTATACAAACTTGTTACAGGTTGTGACAAGGAATGAAATATCGTATCTACTTTTCGTGGAACCAGAAAAGTCATACAAAATGCTTAAATTAATATTAATTAGTATACACGGTCGAGTCTGACTTGGATCCCTGTATACAAATAGGAAAACAGCGTCTGTTTGCTGTCGTCTACACAGTCTAGAAAAATTTCTCAAGTAATCTCTATGAATCGCAAGCGAGACTAGTTTTATCTTTATACATAATAATGAATCGACGAAAATTAGAGCTCTTAAGATAGGGCAAACACTATCAAACAAATGTTAAACAGAGTAAATAAAAATATGAAATAATATTATATAAAAAAATGAGAAAATTACGAAATCTTATGTTCAATGCTATTAAAAATATGAGTTTTTTTTACATGTACTCGTATCTATATTTTATAGTCGTTTGAAAAGTGACTTATTGGCTTACTGTAACTTTCCATTTAAACATTTATTCACAAAATTGTAGACACTAGCAACATAACTAGTACGATTTTCTGGTAAATGTTTAACATGTAAGCTGGATTCGTAGCATAATGTCGTTACATCGATGCCCAATTCCCGTCTATATTTCGCAAAATACTCAATGTCCTAAAAAGAGCGCTCAAGTAACAAAATCATTCTATTGGAACCTTGTACTTACAGTGTACGGGATCAAATCATCCGCTTTTGAATAAATAAAATGCTGGGGCCATTTGTACTTTTCGTCCTTCAAATTCTCTAATGGATTCGTTTGGACTATGGAACGCGGATGGATAGCGTTGGTAACCACCTAAAAAACGCACTACTTAATAGGATTTCTTAAGGAATTCTTAACTTTACTTCATATATCCAGATCATAGAGATAAACATGGTCATCAGAATGGACATGGAAACGTTGTAAAACATATTTCCGCCTATTATAGCTGAGATGGCACGAAAGAGGCTTATTATTCTTCGTCGTCCAGGGGCTGAATCGAAAACCACTCCCTTTATCTTAACATCGAAAGTATGACGTAAATTCATTCCGCTCTTTCTTTAGAACCACCTTACATACATAAAAGAATTCTTACAAATATCTGAATAAATATCAATTTTTAATTCCTTGCACTTGTTTGTGCGCATTTTTGGAAATTTTTTGGAGTAAATATTTAAATTTAGTAAGACTTTTTTTATGTACACAACGGTATTAATTCATTTCAAATACCTGGATTGGTGTTGTACTATTTTCCAGTGCTAAAGAAAAGTTTTGATATAGAAAAGCTCCTCCATTCGAAAAACAATGTACAATTATAGGATGATTTTCAAAATTCAAGTCAATTAATAGTTTCACCAATTTCTCTCCAATTTTTATCATTTGATATCGTTTCCAGAAAAGGCATTTTAGTGGTGCCGTGTAGCGAAGGGTAATTAAGCTGGAAAAAAATAAATATTTAATCAACCTTATTTGGTTAACTCTAATAGGTATCCTTGTTGAATCGTTAATGGAAAATCGAAGTACAATTTCCGGTAAAAATCGATAATACTCAACACTGTAAAGAATGAACAAAAACATTCATTCTTTAAATAATTTGAAAAATCGTATAATTTTTGAAATACAATCAACCGGCTTTTTCCATACCGAAACTTACCCTTTCTCTTCATAAATTTGTGAATATTTCGCTAAGTATTTATCCTGACAGCCGGCCCAGCCGAACAGAAGAATCACCGGTATTTTCTCTTCATTTACAACAAATACAAAATCATGATCACCATTGTTTTGGGCATTGTAATTGAAATTCGGATTTGGAAATTTTATGTAGTACTCTAAATTGTCCAAATCCGCCATTTTTTACACACTAAGGAAAATTGTTGAGGAAAATTTATTGCCGTGCGCACACGGACACAAGTTTGTATTATTGATTTGTACTTGTAGGTAATTAAGTATACAAGACTTTTAAAGTTTACTGGAAGAAAAAATTCATTAATTCTCATTGTTTTAATGCCAGGTGACGATGATAATTATGTATAAGGAAATTTCGTGGCACAATTGCAGGTGATTAAATTTAAATGATATCCAATTATATGAAAATTGGAAATAAAAATACATATCTAAATATCTGTACCTACATATCGATTAATACAATAACAATTTAAAAACAAGTACCTGATTTCAAACCCCCCATTGATTTAATTTCATATAATAAATGCGATGTATGCATAATTAAAAAGAAACAAACAACTTTTCATATTATTCCACCGAGTTTCACGAGTTGTCCTCAAAGGAACCGAAAATTGAATATCGCGCTATTCCCTCGTTTTATTGCAGTACGCCAGAGACATCTTCCTTCTACAATTGTTATCTCCGTACAAACCAAGCAAGCGTCCTTCAAGCGCTTGCGTTTCGCATCTATTTCACAAATTCCCTATGCATTAACATGCGATAGCAAATGCAATCTAGAAAACTGTTGTCAATATCAAGTAAAATTTCCCAACAGTCATCATCAGTAGCGAGTGGTGGTGGTAAAAAAGGCTAGTGGGAACGAAAAGCAAAAAACGACGTCCATTTTATTACAACATTCCGGCGTTGTTAGCGTGTATATTCTATATTGTTCCCGAAGTCCCTGCTTGGACGCAAATAAGAACATCCTTCCAATCCCCCGAAATTTGCATTGAAACAAGAAAATGGTTACCGAAATCATCGACAAGGTAATGGACTATTTCACTGTTTATTTTCATTTCGGCTTTTGAGCCGCTAGCTTGAGGTGTGGTGTGGTTAAAAAGAACTCAACATTCTTGAATACAATAGAAAAAAGCCGACCACATTGTGAAACATTCTCAATGCTGCTGTTTACCAATTACTTAACATTGTAATTAATAATTATAAATATTAGGACGAAATTAATTGCTACTAAACTGAAAACAAAGAGTTGAGACAATTTTGAGTAATTTCTAATGTAGAAAATGATGTCATCTGAAGTGAATAATAAATGGTACATGAATGCACTTTTCTTAATTGACTTTTTGTCGTTCAATTCAATTCATATCATTCTTTTCATGTATTTAATCGAAACTCCATTTCATAGACACGTAATTGGAGTGAGCAGCATGACAACATCGAATTTTTTTTTCTGATATCGATAATTTATTACATGTTTGTTTGATAACATAATTGCTTCAGCGGTTCCATTAAAAAAGTGTCGCCAAATTGTTTGTTTACCCATATTCCCCCATTTCATTCAAAATGCATCATTAAATTGAGTCTTTTTATTTTCAGAACGATCTTGACACGAAATTGAGTGATGCTGGCGATCAGTTGGTCATAATTGACTTCTTTGCCACATGGTGTGGCCCCTGTAAGATGATTTCGCCCAAGTTGGAGGAGTTAGCGAACGAGATGAAGGAAATCCTCATACTCAAGGTTAATTGCTAATTACAATAGCGAAAGTAGTTGCGTTTTTAATAAATATTATGATTTGTTGTTGAACAGGTCGATGTTGATAAATGCGAAGAGATCGCAATGGAATACAACATCTCCTCTATGCCAACATTCGTTTTTATCAAAAATAAATCCACAATCACCAGTTTCAGTGGCGCCAATTACGAGAAACTCAAGGAGTTAATTTTGACTCATAAATAAATTAGTTTTCTATAATTTAAATAAATGCAAAAAAAATCTATACTCAACACGTACTACCTACACTTACACATAAAAGTTCATATGTTTCTGCTCTTTTTCTAATTTTTACAAAGCTTTAGAACTTTGTTAAGAGATGTAAATTATATTTATAAAAAAAATATTGAATAATATATATAGTGCCTATAATGTTTACACAGCAAAAAAATTACTGTCGAGTATTACGTTTTCAACTGTGAATTGTATTCAAATAAACATGTTACTGGATAATTCACTGTTATTTTATATTTAATGGCTAAAATATAAGTGCCCATGAAACTAATAATGGTTAGCTACAGCTTTAATCAATATGAATTGTATTGACAGAGATATTTTTATACTGATACAATCGAGTGTATTACACATACACCGTTACATTGTAAAAATTCTACTTCTCAGGTGGAACTTGAATTCTGTTTTTTTCCTTTCGATTTGATAGTATCAGTTTTTTTGCATTATGTTGTAATAATTCTTCAAGGCAACATATGACAACCAACAAAACACAATTAAATTTTAACAATGATTATATTCTCGAGGATGTATTAAAAAAAAAAATTAAATAATAGTAATATTGTCGATATAGAAAATCTTTAGAAATGCATGTAATTAATGAAAAGTGAAAATGATACACGGATTCTTACAAGTACATTGAATAAATATTATTCATAAACAGCTATAAAATAGACAAACGAAACAGTTTATCATAAATATTAATCACAACCTTATTTACAGAATGAATTAAACTACGCCATACTTTCATCTCTTAAATTATCCCTTATATCCATTCTACTTTTCTTTAGTCTCGGTGGAGGCATCGGTGGTTGTACCTCTTTATTCGGTGTTCCTTTTAACCAATTTTTAACTTGCTTACCAAGTTGGTAGAAATGAAAATAGAGCAGGAATAAAATTGAAAATACTACTAAAAAAGAAACCATAGAAATAATAAGTGCAGAAATCGGATTGAACGATTCGTCTGGTGTTGGAAGAACTCCAGGAACGACTGTGGTTGTTGGCAGTGGTAAATCAGGTACCATCTCTTCGTCAGTAGCTTTGCCAGCGATTTTAATATCAGCACAAGCTCGAAACTCTTCTTGCGGTCCACAACCAACCGCACCCGTTCCATTCGGGCAATTACCCCAATTATTACCTAAAAACATGTTAGAAATCTCTTCACATCAACTTATAATCACCATCTTACCCGCAACGTATCGCCATTGAAGCACGCAATGATCACAGCTCTTCTTCGGCAGTCTATATTTCATCTCGTACACTTTATTACCGTCTTTAGGGAAATACCGTACCTCATTGTGGCTGACATTGTCTTGTGGCTTGGCCAGTTTCAGTATATTCTTATTTAAACATTCTTGGGTGGTGCTTTTGTAGTCGGGACAAATAGCAAACTCAAAATAACCGTAATGACTCGCAGTCAACTCGACTCGGATATTAATTGTCGCTCCAACTCCGTATTTCCGGACAATTACACCCTCGCCGTAGGTTCCGCCGTATTCGTGCGCTCTAGGAACCCTAAACAAACATGAAATCTGTGAAAAATGAAACTTTAATGAAACTTTTGGTATACTTTGTGTCCCATGGATCGCCACAGACGCCACATTTTCCCTCATTCTTCACCCATTGTCTTGTAAAGCCACCACAAAATAATTCATGGTCGTTATAGTTGTGAGGGGTGTTAAAACCGTATCGCCAAGCGGACGCCCTGCTTGGGGGCTCAATGAGACGTCCGTGCCCATAAATTCCAGTCAAAATTGAACACAATAGTAAAATTATAGGGGCGACATTCATTCTGTAATCAAAAACAAAATAATTTCCATTTTTTCTTATTAATGAGTGATTTTTTTGTATTTTATAGAGAAAGTGTGAAGGTATTGTGCGAGTATGATTATAGGTAAGGTAAAAGCGTTTTAATTTGACTATAAAATTAAGATTCATGCATAAAAATCAAAGATGACTAAAATATAAGATTTGTCAAGGGTTTATACAGTAATTTGATGAAAGAAAATTAACTTTTCTAGATCTCCTTGCATTTTAGAAAAGTTTACAAACAAGAGTAACGTATCGAGTTATAATAATTTATTTTAAATTAGTATAATTAACTAGAACAACATTAATTATAAACTGTGCATATAATTTTCTGTATACATTATTTATGTATGTAGGTTGCTTTAAGCCACTTGAATTTCCAGTTGCAAAAATATTCATGAATGCGTAAAAGGTATAAAACATAAAATGAAACTGAATAAACGATAGTTATTATGTTTGTTTTTGTCAGATGAGGAAGATGCTTATATATTTTCGTAACATACAAACCTAAAAACGAGTTCAAGCTGAAAAACTTTTAACTTGTGGCATTTTTTCTCTATTGGGCCTCGCTTATTACAATAATTAATAGGTACATTCAAAATTGAAACGAATGTGATTCTAATAATGGTGAACTAGTCTATGAGAATATCAGCAGTTTATCTTGTTGATGGACACTTTCTCCTCATCTACTTATAGAAAATAAAAAATAACATAATGTCATTTTAATGATCTCAGTAAAATTTTCCGTCTTTCATGCTTTAAGGACCCAAGCGTTTATTTATTACACATTTTCCAGGCTGTAAAGCACAAAAATTCTGTCCTAGTTAGTTAGTTGTCTAGAAAGTGTCTTATTTAATTTCTTAACATAAAATGACAATTTCAACATATAAGTTATGTGGTTATAACAAATTTGTTGGTCAGTAAACTTTAGATTTATCACATTGTTCAGTCTCATCTAACAAAAACCGAATTTGTTTACAAATTCGCACATTAATTATTAAGTAAAAGTCGATTGTATGCACTTGTCTCCCACAATTTGAAAAATTAGTTCAAACTTCACAAAACTATATCTAAATGCATAAAATTAAAAATTACTTAAAGAACTAAATTTCAATAATGAAACTGTATTATTGTGAAAGTTTTGTATAGATATTAAAAAACATTCGCAAGGTTATGGCAATTTTTTACGCATATAAAACAAATTAATTAAACTGTGAGAACCAATTATTTCAAATTCACTTTACTTCAAACTGCTATAGAACATTGTATTTGAATTTTTTCTTTCCATTCAAAAAATTAATCCTAATATTGTACGAATAATTCGTTATATAATTGTGGAATTTTAATTTTGTTTTGTATAATATACTCCCACATTGTGCTCCCACATTTAGCATATCATAAATAATTTCACTAGTAACAGATGTAAGTTGAATGGTTAAATAATAATTAGTTTTATAACAGTCAGGGTATAATAGTTCAAAACCAAAAATGATTTACTTTACTGATGATATGGATGATAGGAAAAATGTGCAACTATACCTAAATACATTATTACAAATTGAGTAAATATGAACATTTTTAAATCTCAGTGTTTTTCAGAGATTTCAATATAGATTGCTAGAAAACGTGCGTTTATTAGAAATAGGAGAGAAAATAATTGTTTTTTATTGATTCGGTGTAAACCTAATACCGAAGATCAGGATGGATATCAGGAAACTCCGACTCGAGCTCCGACCATTATGACTTTATCACAATTTTGGATTTCATCTTCATTTCACTTGATTTCTCATTTTAACATTTTAAAATGATCGATTATTGTTTTTTGATGACTTCCTTTTACAAATGGCAAATGACTTTCACGATAAATTGACCAATATGAACTGGTATAATGAGATCCCTTGAGTTTGATGAAATTTTCTAGGTTTTTTTGTAAATTTCACTCATAAAAAAAGTAAACAACTTTAGAAAATAAATTGGACACGTAGGAAGACATAATTTTGTGTGGCGGGAAACCGAATTTCCAAAATTTCAGTGCTTTCTTTTATGTCGCAATCGCGTCGCTAGCAACAAATAAATATAATTACTCGTTACAATACAAGAAGTAATTTTTCTAATAATAGTAAAAGTATTTTTCATAATTTCCCATAATTCACGCAAACTTACATTGTTAATAACTAATCATTGTGAGAACTTTCTACACGTATGGATATTCTTATTGGACAACATACAAATAATGTATTCAATATAAAAATATGTAAATGAAACTATTATGTGAAAGTAAATATATATCGAGAAACATTAATAATCTATACACTACAACAATAAAAACGGTATTTATTAATAGAATTACAATTATGGAGTGTTACACTTACACTTTATAAGAAAAAATGCTACCAAATCGGACGTGTAAACTTATCCGCTTTATTGCTTTTCTAATTGATGTTTTGCTGTATCATTAATAAAGCAGAGAAATTGGTGCAAAAAACGACAAGAAATACATGATTAACGTTTAATAATTCGATACGTTCAGTTTACGATTATTTCATGCTTCTGAAAAACGCTAAATGCAACTAAATGGATCAGAAAGTTGTATTAAAATGGTTTAAAAGGCAGTGCTAAATTTTTAGCCTTGATATTACCAACAAGGAAATCCATTCGGACTCAAATAACAAATATGATGACCTCAAAGCAATGAAAAATGCGCCCACTTTATTTCCACATTTAGTTATAACAATGAATTCATCAACAAGTTCATTGATTTTGTTAAAAATCATGAAAATTCATTAGGGATACAGGAAAATATCAAGTTCAAAGAACTTTACATTGACTTGATTGCTCATTCTTCCATTTGAGAGACCAAAATGTAGGTGAATAAATATGCAATTAGATTATTATTTATTTAACTGGAGGATTCATTGCATTCTAAATCGGGTTCCACGAGAATTTTACTCTCTATTTGTTGCACTATTGCTCAAGTTTCATACAATTCTGCAACTCTTACTCAATATCTATAGTATATTTCTTATATGTGCGTGATTGGAAATATTCTAATTAATATACATAAAAATTCACAGTCCTACACATAGAAAAAAATATTAATTACCCTATTATTTGTTTAATTTAATTAGGATTATTTCGAAAATAGAAAATTATATGCGTCAAGGCAAACATTAAACTACTTATTCAAAAAATTATTTATAATTCCGCCAATTAGTATTTAATTTTGCATATACATATTTCCTTCCTGTAAGCCCCTTTTTATCTCAAGATTTCATTAACATATGCTTAAATAAACGGAAATGACAAGTTTTTTAAGGTGCCACTCGCCAAACAAAAGTTATTGATTCAGATTTCCAAGATAAAATTATATTAATTATTGACTCACCTAAACAGTTAAAAATCGTATAAATTATTAACCAAATCCATTCAACTGATGAAAATATGGCGACAATTCATAGCCAGCTATCTCTTAAAAAATCAGTCAAATTGTGTCAGTGTCAGTAGCATTTGTTTATGGAACAATAGCCTACTAAAAACAAGCACGAAAACACGGCAGACACGACCACCTCAACAAGCAACTCACTGTGAAGCCAGTAGTACAAGCACTGCTTTACAACTACATCTACATCAACATTTACTATGCAAGTCAATGTACCACAACTTAGCCTACATATTACAGCGACCGTATATCGGGGGCTATCTACCTGGGCGCTCCACTGTCCCACCATTCAGGAAATTAAGCAAAGTTCTTATCGCTTTTCACTACACGATGATTTCTTAACAGACCATTCAATAGCAGAAAACGCAAAAAAATGGAATATTCCACCACACCCGATCGCTTCGTAAAATCAAGATAAATCAATTTGTATTGGTTTAAGAAACTGTTTTTATTACAATTTATTAATTAATCAGTGAAACATTTACTCATTTGGATCATAATCTGGCTGATTGTGCGGATGTCCTTTAACGAAAGCCGGATGAGTTTCCAATGCCTTGGAAATACGCACAATTGTGGGATAGGGTGTTAAATCGACTTTATATCGATGAGCGTTAAAAACTTGCGGAACAAGACACACATCCGCCAAAGTAATTTGGTCACCGTAACAATATTTGCCTGCAATCGGTTGCAGGACTTTCTCAAGAGCTGTAAATCCTCTGTTTATGAAAAAACGACACCATTCCTCTCTTTGGCCCGTCTTCAATTCATCAACTTTATCCATAATCGCACCGGAATTTTGGAACGGTTGAATGCCGGAGGCGATCATCTCGCAAATGGCCCTCACCTGGAGTTACATAAATTGTTTAACGGAGATACAATCATTTTACACTTACAAATGAAGTACCTTGGCTCTACCGACTGGAGTTGAAGGTAAAAGGGCCTTTTCAGGGCGCGTTTCTTCTAAATAATTGATAATACTCAAAGACTCAACGAAGGTATCGCCATCTATTATTAAAGCCGGTACCTGACATAAAGGGTGGACCTTGGAATATTCTTGAATAAAATTGTCCTGTTTTAGGTCAATGGGAATTAGTTCGTAATCGATTTCTTTATAATTCAACACTGGAAATTTGAAATGAGTTACGGGACAACATGTGTAAGATAATGTTATTGTCATTTACCGGTTCTAACGCGCCAAGAACATGAGCTTCTAAAATAACTGTATAAAATTGCCTGTAAAAAAGGTTTATAGACAAAAATACCAGAATAATTTACGTAATACCTTATCAGACTTTGTATTTTCCATTTTGAGACACTTTATTGCACTTATTTCCAATCACTAACCGATACAGGACTGTTCAAGTACTAGAAAAACTAAACAATACAGTTATATTTGTTATTCGTTTATCTGAGAATGTTTATATGTATTATCTACTTATAAACAGATGACATCACTTCATAAGGTTAATAAAGAATATACAGAATGGTAATGTCGAATAAAAACCAGTATTTAGTAAGTGTTCCCATAACAGGATTGTTTAGTACAAAATTTTAGATAACTACAATTTAAAACAATCTTTCGTATACGACAAAAAGTAATCAATCTTTCTAACATAACTTTTAAGTTTCGTTTTTGATTCGTATGCGATATTTGGCACCTGATTATTGGGAAATTTAGTACTAAAAGGTTGATTACTGTTTGAATTTTTCTCATTGCATTTGGTGATTGCTAAATTTAATATATTCGATATATCTGATAATGTCGAAAGAATATAAAAAGTTTTATTAGAGAAATTAGGTCCATCCAAAATTTTCTGCAGATCAAATCTCATTGTTTCTAGGTTTTCTTTATCTGTAACCATCCATTCACACTAGAAAAAATGTAAATTAGTAAATTACATAGATTGAAAGTAAAACAAAACCAACATTTATGCATTCTTGTTCCACTGATTTTACAGCTGTTTCAAAATCGTTGAAATTCTCGGCATTTTTAAGTGATAATGAGATGGAAGCTATACAAGTGGCTGCTTCCAAAGGGAATTCAAAGTGTTCACCATTAAAATAACGTGCTGTTAATGCGTACGATGCTATAATGTTGATTAAGTTATATTTAACACTCTCCGAAGGGGATTTCGACTACAAAACAGAAATTTAATTGTAATTTAAACACCAATAATTATTGCCATACTGTAATTTTGGAGAAGTCTTTGATTTTGACTAATTTCGGACACTTGCTCTTGGCAGTTTCCCATTCGGTATTATTCGATAGATCCTCAACTTTACTAGAATTGCGATACAACCACCACGGTTCCCAAGGTTGGATTAATTTCGACACATCTTCGGATCTAAAAGTAATTAATGTTTTCACGTACACATCAATACGAAATTTTAAAAGGAAATTATTTATTTAACGACAAAAAACACAGTTTCTGTTAGTCTACGAATTAGTTGATCTGAAAAGGAATAGTTCATGAATTAGAATACCTTAGAAATGCTACAAATTCTTGCCGTTCATCTTCTGTTAACTTTTCCCAAACCTGTTCAGCATCATCTAAATTAACACCGGCTAATCTCTCTGATATATCAATGTATTCCTCGTCATCCGAGTCTAACTCTTCCTCCTCATCAGATCCATCATCACTTTCCTTCTTTTCCCCATCAAATGAAATGCGATTATTTTCATGTGTTTTAGCCAAAATCTCGAGCATTTTCTTTTTGGATTCGTCACCCGCATTCGCTTGAAGATCTTCCATAATGCAATCTTTGTAGAAGGTTTCTGAACATTGTAGATGAATTTCTGATTGATAGCAAGTTAAGGAACAGTAGATTATGTTGCAACGGGGACATGAATAAATAGCAAGGGCATTTTCACAACTGAAAAAGAAAATCGTCAATAAAAAACATAGAAATTAATGCTATGTAGAATACATTTTGCAGATGTTGGTGTCATCTAGTTCGATTATTTTAGCTGTAGCCATAATGTTTATTTAAAAGACACTTTATTTAAAACAAGATTTATTATTTAAAATATAAAAATAAACAATAAATTGAATTGTGGAATTGACATAAAAATGACTTTTGACAGTAAAACAATGGGTAATAAAACTAAAGTCCCTAAATTATCACTAAATAACACTTGTTGATGGGTGGGCAAACCAAAATACACTACAAGTTGATAATGATATTACCAAACACAAAAACAACAATTAATTAATTAATTTGTTTAATATGACTGGTACATTGAGTATAGAACAATTTAAAGAACATATTGATAAGAGATTGTGTAGAGTTTGCCTGAAAGAAAATGGAACAAAAAATATCTTCGAAAACAAAGAAAATCTTTTAGTTTCATATGCATTTATGATAACTTTTTGTACATCAATAGATGTAGGTAAAATAAAAATAAAAACAAATTGTTATTATGCGATTATTTGTTGTAGGTTACAGATTATGAAAGACTCCCCAAGAAACTGTGCAAAAAGTGTTCAGAAACTTTAATCGATTTGTATGAGTTTAAGAAAAATTTTCTTAAAAGTGAAAACAAATTACAAGAATTATTACAGAAGCATCTAGACAATAAAGTAACACATTTAAGTCGAACTGGTACAGAAATGATCCTAATCAAAGAAGAAATCGGGGATGAAGGGAAATTTTTAGAAGAGAATGTTAATAATGACAATATAAACAAAATGGAAAGATACGATTCATTATGGGAAGAGAAATCGTATCAATGTGAAGCTTGTGGATTAGTTATATATGCTTCTAAACGGAAGAATCATGTGTGTAAACATAATCCCAAACGAGAACCATTCACCTGTCAGTTTTGTCATAAAAACTTCCTCCGATTAGACTGTTTAAAAAGGCACTTAAGAATCCATACAGGTACTAACTACCCAATTGTAAAAAAGAGACGTTTTTTTATGCAATTGCCCTTTTAGGAGAACGGCCGTTTGAATGCAACATTTGCAAGAAGAAATTTGTACAGAAAACTACACTCGACACTCACAAGAAGATCCACACTGGAGAAAAGTGCTACGTTTGTGAGTTCTGTGGAAAAACATTCAGTCAGACTGGAACTTTGACATACCATAGAAGATTACATACTGGTGAAACTCCTTATAAATGCGAAGTGTGTCATAAAGGTTTTGTACACTCAGGAAATCTAAACAAACATATGAGTTTTCATAGTAGGGAAAGACGACATAGTTGCGAAATTTGTGATAAAAAGTTCTTCACTGAGTCTCATTTGTCTCAGCATACAAAAGTGCATAAGAACGACAAAGCATACAAATGTGCGGTATGTGGAAAAGGGTTTGTTCGAAATGATTATTTGAAAAATCATTTAGTTACTCATACAAATGAGAAGCCTTACAGTTGTGGTGTTTGTTCTAAAACGTTTTCACAAAGTGGACATCGAAGTAGACATATGAAAATGCATAAAGTATAACATATTGCATGTTTTGTGATTTATGTATGTACATTTATTATTAGAATAAAATGCAAAATAATTCAAACCCATTCGCCTCTGGGTAAATATTTAAAATTTGGTAACATTCAATAATTTCGTATTTGAAGTTGGCACACTGTTAAAAACGTGGACCAATGAACGCTCGCCAACTAGAAATCTGAAGTTTGTGAAATCGAGAAGAATTTTCGTAGCGGTTTTTCATTTAAAAGCTTTTTGTCAACGTGTTATAAGATTATTGTTGAATTTATTTCGTTATTAACACATTTTGTTCACACTTAATTGGTTTAGCTGCGTAAGTATAATTAAAAATACGATTTTCATTCTACTTTATTATCTTCAGTATTATAACCTATAATTTTAAGAGATTACTTTTATTTGATAGTTAAAAATGGAAATTCGGTCGTTATTGTTGCTGTTTTTCGGTTTAATTGTCTCCGTTAACAGTCTGAAGCCTGGAGAATGTGAAGGTACGTACATTTTTTGGAAATTGCGTGTTTGCTTAAATGGAACTTTTTTAGTATGCGTTAAAACCCTCACAAGATTTTCCGACAAATTATCAGAAGATGCTAAAAAAGATCCCAAGAAAATCGAGGCGGAGTTCAAGAAGTTTTGTAAAACAGTTAAAAATAAAGAGAACCGATTTGTAAGTGTAGCATTCCAATGTCCTCCTTTGGGTGTTAATTTGTATTTATTTTGCTTAGTGTTACTACATTGGCGGTTTAGAAGAGAGTGCAACCGGTATTTTGGGAGAAATGTCGAAACCCATGTCGTGGTCGATGCCAGCAGACAAAATATGCGAAAAACTGAAAAAGAAAGACCAGCAGATTTGTGAATTACATTACGACGTTGAGATTGATTTTAAGACAGTGGATTTAAAGAAATTAAAAGTAAAGGAATTGAAGAAAATTATCAATGATTGGGGAGAAGATTGTCAGGGTTGCATTGAGAAAAGTGAATTTGTCAAACGAGTAGAAGAACTAAAACCAAAGCATGTAGAACTTTAATAGTGTTTTAAATTAATTTAAATAATGGACTGGAATTTCTTTTTTTTTAAAAACTCAATAACTAGTTATTGTTCCACTATATTTGTATAAATGTACCCCCATTCATCTGTGAGAATTGTTTATAAAGATATTTTATTTAAGACCTTATATCTTGTAAGGAATATCTTTGAATAAAAGCTATTTATTTTGTATGTATTATTCTATTGCATATACGAATTGTATTTATAATAAATTTGTAAAAAAGATGTGAGTCATAGTTCTCATTGCAATCTCAACTTCACAAGCAAAAAAAGTTACAACTCATTTGCCAAAGTTTTGAATAATTTTGTCCAGAGATGGCGTTCACCTCAGAAGTTTAAATTTCAACCAATCCAAGGCCAGTAAACACACAAGGTTATCTACCTTTCGTCTTCGTCCACCATCATCAACTTTTTCTTATATTTTTTTTATGTTTTAATTAAGTTCTGCCCCAATTCTTTTCTAATTTCTTTAATGCAATGCTTATCAAATACCTAAGTATCATTAATTGTGACATCTAGTTCAAAGTAACTGTTCTTAATGGATAAATGAAAAAGTGTTTGGTGAAAATACCCCAAAATGTGCAATTATTTATAAAATGGTAACATTATTAAGTGAACTGCATTTCTGGACCACGCAGGATGATATTATAATAAAACATTCTGACTATGGATCATTTAAGTAATAACCAATCCATCTATAATACAAAAATACTCTTAAAATCAATCTGTTTTCAGGTATTATGCAAAAAGGGAGACGCAAGATTCCTTATACAATAACAGCAAGAAACAATATTGCGAACAACGTGGTGTGATATGGAATCCAATTAATAAACGACCCAATAAACTCAGAGACAAGTTAAAAGAGTTGGAGGAGTACTTAATACATAATAAGATCGTATTTTACACATGGGAAAGTAACAAATTAAGTTTACTGTTAAGTACAGGCCTCGTTGCAGTTCTAACAATAAATACTTGCACTGGAGACGTGAACAGCATATCCTTTGATAAACAATTATCCACCAAACTTCAAGTGAACATAATTTGTGATGGTAATTGACCCGAAATCAATTTATAACCTTCACATTTAACATTACCTTCATTGTAGGCGTTATATTCGGGCCACAAGTTATTTGCATTTGTAATGACGGTCACGTACTCGGCTTTGGCGGTCATTGCAAAGACGGATGGGTGTTGGAAGGTGGTCCTCGAAGGCGGCTGCATTATTTCGAAGATTGGCTGGCTGTTTGGGGCAAAGCCAGTGCCGAACATCCTCAACCATGGAGTCCCTTGGCGAAAGATCATCAACGAGCCAATTTGCATCTGTATTGGGTGGGCACTCGCGATCCAAAGCTGTTAGCTTACAAAAAAACCGATGGGGAACCACTTCAAGTAATCGTCAGTAAAACTTGCAATCGCACAATTATTTTAATTGAACAAAAAGTCACACAAAGAGGCGCAGTCTCTGTGGAAGTAAGCAATTTGGAGCTGGTTGCAAACAACTTGAAACGAATCTCAATCACTTCGGTGCCTTTACAAACTCAAGTCAGCTGTTCGGCTATGAGTAATGCCGAGGATCGACTTTTAATTGGCTGCATTGACGGTTCGTTGGCGCTTTTAGACCGTAATCGAGGCTCTACGCGGATGATTAAAGCTGCTTTTATACCAACGTTTGCAGTCTGGCATCCAGATGGTGCAATTGTGGCTATTTCCAATGAAAGAGGGCAATTGCAGTATTTCGATACAGCTTTAAATTGTGTTAAAACGCAACTAACGGGAGAGGACGACACTCCGACTTCTTTACTCGATTTATCGAGCTATTTTAACGGACAATTTACGGTGGTGTCGTTGTATTGGGGTGCAAAGGATTTGGTCTTTTCTTTTGAACAAGGACCGCTACTTCTTATACGCCATATGGAGAATAGTTTAACGTTTAAGAGTATTATACAGAAATATTTAAATTTGGGTAAAATTGATGAGGCTATTAGTTTATTATTAAGTTGGGAGTTTAATGAGGATAGTTTTTATGCTTTACAACGGATCACGGCGTATTTAATGCGACAACCAATGAATGATAAAGTCGCTCAACAGTTGCAGAATGCATTGGGTTGTTTTCATAATTCGCCGGTTCCGTTGTCGACGGCCACAAGACACCGGTTTGGCGGTCAGGTAATGCAATAACAATCTAAATTCATCTTGTTGAGATTAAATGAAATGTTTTAAAGGTTTATTCATTAACAAGGCGATTTTTCCATCAATTAGTACGTGCCAACATGTACGAAATGGCATTCTTATTAGCAGTGGATTTGGGTCATCATGATTTGTTCATGGATCTACATTATGTTGCTGTGAAAATTGGAAAAACAGAAATGGCAGCCGCTGCTCGGGCACAAGCTTCTTCTCTTCTAAGTCGATGCAGCAGTGAAGGTAAATACAAAAAAAACCGCCATAAAATGCACTAATTAATTTGATTTTAGCTTCGAATTGTTCGCGGTCTTCTTGTTCACAATGTTCTGACTCACAAAGCAGTTCAAGTGACGAAGAATCAACACACTCCAACACCGAAAACTCGAATAATATCAGCGGAGACAACTTTTTAACAACAAATTTTAATAATCCCGATCCAACAACTTATAAACCCCTTCAGCCAATAACCACTTCAGAAAAACTCAATTTTACACCAAAAGCGACTTACGTTAAAGCGCCACAAGTGCCTCCAAATTTCACAAAAGTACCAACCGTTCCGCCCCTGCCCAGTTTCACAAATCAATCCCTCGGAATACCGCATATTCCAACGAATTTCGATGATATTTATACTCCATCCGCCTTCGTATCACCATTGAACACATTTTCACCAAGTTTATACTCAACTGCTCCGTCCAACATGTATTCCGCATTCAGTTCATCGAATGTGGCTGTAAACAGTATTAAAAACTCATTTACACCAATAACAAAGCAAATCGTGCCGCCCCCATTACCCGTCGCCCCGCCACTTATCACTTCTAGTCCATCCTATGTAGTACCAAATGCTACAAGTGGCAATAATAATGTTAAAAAACCACAGGCAAAAGTGAAATTCTCCGACACTGTAACAGCATTCATTGTACCTGAAATAAAGCGACCAGTTCGGCCTGCACCGCCTCCACATGTTACAGATCCACAGAAAGAGTTGGCGGACAGTTTGCCACTCTGTCATCCGAATGAAGATTATTTAAAAGATTTCACGCCTGTACAAAAACACGAAGAGAAAACTGCCCAACCGAAAATAAAAGTTGTCCATTTCGGGGTGGTGTGAGAATGGTTGTGGGGGCACAAAAGTCCATATATTTGCTTTAATAACATACATTCTAAAAATAAAACTTTATAAGGATTATTATTTATTAGATTTTTTATATTTTTTTTGTAATCTAATAAATTATATTTTATATTAAATAAGTTTTTTCAACAAAGAACAATTCACTCAAATTTTAAGTAATATACTTAAATTGATATCGGTATAATCTGATGCTGTGTTGCTTTTATAAGAGTTTCGTGTTTGATGTAATCTCTTCGTTTTTCTTGAGAAAATTCTCAATAAACTCCTTCACTTGGTCTTCATCTACAAAATCACCTGTTAAATTGCTTTATGGAATGTATAAATTTGATTACCTTTATCAATCAAGGCGTGAGATATATTTCTAGCGATATTTTTAAAAATCTCACGAGACTCGAATCTCTTCTCCGCGTAGGCAGGTGTCAACAATTTCACCACCAACAAACCAATCTTCGTTTTCTTTTGCTTTTCCTTCTTATCCAATTTACTATTCTTCTGCTCACTTTCATTCAATTGAATCTCTTCTTTCACTTCGTCAATTAAACTTGTATTCTGATTATCTGACAGTGTTTCACTAATTTTTAAATCGCTTATTAAATGTGCCTTCTCATCAACTGTCTCTTTTATAGTCTCAATATCGTTCTCAGTTTGATTTGAACCTTTTTCGGTTTTCATTCGTTTTGCATTGCTCTCCTCATCCCGTCTACTCTTCCGTTTCTTTGAATCTTTCTCACTCTTCCTTTCTGTTGAATGTTTTCGCTTATCTCTCAAATGTAAATGTTTACTAGACTTCTGATGACTGCCACTTTTCTCACGACTTTTACTCCTATTCTCACCCTTTTTCATCTCCACATCCGAGTCCTCACCAAATAAATCATGTAAATCTTTCATTTTGTCCTCCTTACAGTCAATATCACCCATATTTGAATCGTCGTCTTTTACATTATTCTCACAATCATCCACCACACTATTTGCGTCCACCACTTTCGATTCCTTTAACACATCACTGGCTTTTTTAAATCCAATCGCACCATTTGCCTGCTCTTTTTTTATATTACGAAATAAATCATTTATTGTCTTGTATTCAGGTGGTTTCGTTTTAAAATTTCTTAATTTCTCATAAACAGTATTATCTTCTGAGCATTTTTTAATGCTGGATATCTAAAAGTAAAATATAAAATTTCGTCTAAAAATAGCACAACGTGGTTTGTCAAAAATATATCAATTTTATATACATATTGTGTATGTTGTACATTTGCACAACCAAATGTCCCAAATTTAACATAACAAGACAATATAAACTTGTTTACTTAACAATATTATGCAACAATTTGAATTTTTCTTTCTAGCAAGACTTTGCAATAAATTTCAAAGCGGCGGGTAATTTAAAACTGTGTAAAACTTACCAATTTCGCCAAACTGTTTCTATACATTGTCATATTGGTGTTTGCATGGAAAACTTCATATTCCAATTCAACACAACAATCTTCCACATCTTTGCGATCCAAAACACAGTTACTTTCACATAGAGTATAATTTGTGTACAAGACATCGGTAATTTTTGTCAGATATTGTTCTCTAGTGGCTAATGTTAGACCTTTGACTTTATTCGAAGTTGAAGCAGCAGCAGTAACTCGACATTTTTTTGCAAACAGTTTTTCAATAGTCGTTTGAGACACTTCCTAAAACAACACAATGAAAAACATGCTAAAAATTATCTATGAGTGGAAAATTACTTGCGAATTTTTTCTTAATAAAAACTGTTTTTTTATTAAATCTGTAGCTTCTTTCTTGGCTCGTTGTTCTCTTTGGAATGCTCCCCAACTTCCATCTTCGTCGTCTTCGTTGTAATCATCAAAACCACTTCAAAAAGGAAAATTAAAATTGCAATAAAATTGTAAAATTCGATTATTTTACCCGTTAGTTGTTTTCCCTTGCCTTCCACCCCCATACAAATCCCCAAAATCAGTTTGGTAACCAGTGGAAGGTGTTGTACTAAATTGTATACTTTTCACGTGAAATTCTTCAACCATTTTCACGACTGCCTTTTTATTGCTGCATATATCACATTTTTTTATACAGAACGGTGCTTTCTCACCAAAATAATCGGAGAACAATTTATGTCTACATTCTCTAAAATTTTTTAACACTAACAATAACTCACATATTCAGACAAATTTCTTACTCAGCATTCTCGCAAAACTGTACAATTCTCTGAAAATCTTTAATACTACTGTCTGCTTTCATTTTCTTCTCTTTATTGTCTTTTGCTTTGGCTAAATTCGTTTTTAAATGAAACTCTATGGCACGTGTATCGGCACGATTGTAATAAATTCTGCAATGGGATGGTTTTCCATCTCGTCCTGCACGTCCAGACTCCTGATAGAAAGAAGCTGGATCTTTGGGAACGCCCCAATGTACCACAAATCTATGTATAAAATCGTCTTCATTATGCATTTTAAATTTGCACATTTTTATTACCGGACTGTTGCCTTGTCAATGCCCATTCCGAAACTAATAGTAGCACAAATAACTGGAAACTCTCCAATCTGCCATTTTTTCTGAAACTCCAGTCGTTCACTATTTTTCAAACCGGCGTGGTAACACAACGATTTCACGCCTAACGCATTTAATCGTTCACTGACAATCTCCGTTTGTTCTCTAGTGCGACAGTAAATGATGCCACACGGTTTTTGATCTTCAACCTCGTCTTCATTCGGCTTCAACCAACCGACTATGAAGGCCTTTAAATGAATGAAGGGATTTTCAAGCATGTTTTGGAAAAATACATCGTAGAACAAATTCTTTCGAAAACAAGATGTCTTGAATTCTTTATAATTTTTAGCTAGTTTAA
This sequence comes from Silvanus unidentatus, assembly GCA_963930825.1. Lineage (NCBI taxonomy): Eukaryota > Metazoa > Arthropoda > Insecta > Coleoptera > Silvanidae > Silvanus > Silvanus unidentatus. Next base: position 18,969,559 of record OZ005760.1, read on the forward strand.
GATTTGTGATGATATCTCGAGTGACCTCGATACCTGCTGTTGCAGTTAAGGCAATAAAAGGAACTTTACACTTGTCTCTAAGTTCTCCTAATTTTAGATAATCTGGCCGGAAATCGTGGCCCCATTCGCTGACACAATGTGCTTCGTCCACTACAACGTAAGCGATTTTGTCGTATTTGACAAGATTTTCAAATAAATCCTAAAACAGAGTGATGTTTTACGTTGTCTAATAAATGTCTTGAAGAAATGTACTTTAAAAGTTCTGGTAGCAGCTTGTTCTGGTGTTATGTACAATAGTTTCGTGTTAGGACTAGCAGATTTTAAGTCTATATGTATTGCATCCTTTTCAGCTTTCAATGTTTTCGAATTTAAAGAACATGCTCTTATCTTCAAAGACACCAAATGATCGATTTGATTCTAAAAGTAAACATTTTAAGAAAGCTTTAATACAGATTTCAAAAGTTTACTTTAATTAAGGCTAATAAAGGTGAGAAAACTATTGTCACTTTCTTTTCATGTAAAACTGCAGGTAGTTGGAAACACAAGGATTTACCAGCTCCTGTTGGCATTGAAACAAACACATCGTTCTTTCCTAAATCAAAGACAGGAATGTTTACATTTGCTAGAATATATACGTTAACATTGATTATACTTTGACAAATTTCTAATATCGCCTTTTTCTGCAAACTGGATTTGAACGTATCAAAGTGGAAGTACTTCTTTAATCCTTGGACAATAAAATCTTCGTCCATGTTTTTGGAATTTTGAAATATTCTAAAAACATGTTAAGAAAGTGTATAGAAATTTAACTGATAATGCAATGCTTACTTTTAAAAATTGAACTGAATTCCTTTTTTACTATACTTCCATTCAGATTGAAGATCCATTACCGAAGTCAACATTTTTTAAGCAAAACATAGTCATGTTTTAAAAATTTTCGAGAATCACAAGATAACTTTTTAACCACCTTTTCTACATAAATTACACCATTTCAGATTGTGACTGATTGTCAAAAATAAGTATAGCCAACTGTCAACCTTCTAAAATCCCTAACGTAAAAGAAATTTACGACCCAGCGGGTACAAGTGGCAGTGGCGCCCTACTAGTGATAGCATTTTAAATATGTGAACAGGGACTACACTTCATATAAAAAACAGAAATGTTCAAAATTTATTAATAAAATAACCATAAATGCAGATGCAAAGCTAAAAGAGAATTTTTACCTAATATATTTAATAATACAAAATACAATACAAGCAAAGTATCCTAAAAAAGCCCATGTGCAATGGTTCAAATTTCTACCACAAGTGGGGAGCCACGTGCCACGTACATCAATTGCGAATTCCCAAAGATTACCAAAGATAAAACAGGTTTCGTTTCTGTCAACGAATCAGTGGTTTGTGTTTTTAATGTTTGTTTTCTGTTATGTGTAAAATAATAAAAATCAAATAATTCAAGAAACTAATTAACTAAAAAAATGGGGCTTTATCGTTAAATGAACCTGTATTGCTATTTTTTTCTCCACATCATTGCAATACGGGCCACGGTATACAGATATAAAGTTCACTAAAAAAAAAAACATCGCTGGCGCCATTTTAAATACCATTCCATATTCTTTGAAATTCAAAAGGTTCGTATGTTATAAAACAATCATGTAAACATGTATAATAGAAATTGAATTCTTTCCAAACAGATGGAGAGCACACCTATTTCCGCACAGGATAATTCCGATTCAGGTTGCATCTCGGGCACCTTCGAAACTTCTCACAGTTTTTACGAATCGACACCAAAAGAAAATGCCCATGGCACTCCAATTATGTATGGAGCCTCCCGTAAACGAAAAGCCCCTAATCACAGCAAAAGGTTGGCCGATGTCATTGAGTCCTATCCCTCCACACCGCAATTCTCTAGCACATTAAACGAACCTCTTCAAAGTCTCAAGGATTTATCATCAGTTACCCATGATTTAGAAGATTTCCATCTATACAACTCCAAGTTTTTTAAGGACATAAATGGCCGACCACAGATACCCTCCGAACCGTGCACCCCAGAGAAAAAGGACATCAAAACACCTTCAAGCTATTCTAAATGTGTGGACTCTCCTAGAATCGAGGCCCAGCAACTACTTTACCCCAATTTAAAAGAAGTAAGGGGCTCTCCAGTTGCAAAATTTACTAGAGACACTCTCTTTAATTCCACAGCGAAAAAGGCACTCTTTACGATAGACACTTTTTATACAATTGTACAAACTCCTGTTGTAATGGGAAAAATTTTTAAATACTTATCAAGTGGGGATTTATACCGTTTTGGGATGGTCTCCAAGTGCTGTTTGAAGGCGATAGAAATGAATAAATCAGCAAAAGACCGTTATGAGGCCTACAAAGAAATATACAAAGTGAATAAAGAGAATTATCGCATTACACCTCCAAATTCACCTGAGAAAGAAGACTTTTTATTAATGACAGCAAATACTAGTGAGAATTTTAACTATTTTTATAATATTGGACAGAAATTAAGTGATGAACAAAAACTACAGAAATGTCGGAAATGCGGTAAAGCATGTATTGTTCAATATAATATTGGCCAGTGCGAGAAATGCGGTTTTACATGCTGTTTTGTGTGTGATAGTGTGTCGAGTTCTCCTGAAAGTTTCGAAGATAAATGTAAGAGATCGAAATTAGTGACCAAATCTCGTAATCAATTCGGAGACTTGAGTAATTCCAATTTAAATGAGAGTTCGTTTAGTTTATTGAATAATTCGTCGAGACGGTGTGAATCGTCTGGTTTTTGTTCCGATACTGAGAATACACCGACTTCTGTTAGGAGGAATTTATCGTTTTCAGAGAAACCAAAAGTGTTATCAAATAATAATCGCATGGTAAATACAAAGACGGTGTTTGAACGTCAGTCTTCCATAGTTCCTGTTGTAAGTACGGAAAATGAGCGACGAATTGAAGTTGTAGAACCATCAAGTCCACCGAAAGTTAAAGCTTATGCGGTGTGTTCGAAACAGAGTAAACGAAATCTCAAAAGACTTACGCGTTAGTTTAATTTCTATTGTAAATTTATAATTTTTTCTGTTGTTTATGTACTACCTTTTTAAGAAAATGCAGAATTTGTATTAACTTTTATAATTGTGATTACATTTTCAACAACGACCAAGTGATCTGATTATTGCTTTTATATCATGTACTACTTTTAATGTAGTTGAATCTCTGTAATGGTTTTGTTTCTAATTTTACTGCTTTAAAACATTTTTTGTCATTTTCGTTTGTATGTATGTATTAAGTAATTTGCGAGGTAATTTGTATCAAATACATGTACTTTATTTTAATTATTGAAATAAACTTTTCTATTAAATATTATCCGTCCATTGTGAGTTTACTGCAGTATCTTGAGGCCTCTCTTAACTTGTAAACTAAATCTTGTAATTCTTGTCTGTCGCATACGAAATTAACGTCTTTCAATTCCTTCGTACCGAGTTGTTTATTGAAGGTTTCAGTGATTAGTGATACACGAAATATTGGTTCGTCTGACTGGTCAATTATACTAGACTGTAAATGATTTGCTGTTAAACTGGATGTGTTTTAAATGAGTCTTACAAGTACCTTAACAATGTAATCTATTTTCCATTTAATATCAATGATATGCGGTAAATGGTTGCCAATGTTTAATAAACTTATTTCCACACCATGTTTATGCTTACTGTACATATCTGCGAATAATTCTGCTCTGGATTCATTGAATGTTTTTGAGGAGAGCAATGTACTGCGAACATCATCCTTACTTAATTGTTGCCTAACAAATCCAGCACAGAGGAACAATAAGGCAGCATATACTTGTTTTACAACATCAACTTTTGAATTTGATAAAGTGTTTATATCTGGAATAAATAATATTAGAACAATTATTATAGAAACATGATAGAAAGTATTACTATGAATTTCTGATCCACCAGCTAATACAGAAAAAGAATTTTCCAATAAACACTTAAACGTGTTGTTATTTATGATTGTGGAATTACTGGCCTGATGAATGGCATCTTTGTATTTTTGATTTACTTGCATTTAGATGTTTTTTTGAAAAAAATGTTGATCAACAAAAACTTATCGTATCCGGTGCAGGTGGAAAAATGACATTTAGTAACTTTTTAGTTATTTTAAGAAGTACCAACCCCCCCTGAAAAATTTTTTGACAGATTTTGCGACCATTTTGTTTCCTTTTTACACTGACAACGTGATAATAGGTAAGTTTTCCATTAAAAAATTGATTTTTATATGAAAAAAGTCTTACAAATTACAGTATATGTATTAAAAGTTAATAAATATATTCCATTTTTCATTGTATTGATAATTTTATGAACCGCTTGCACCAATAAAATATTTTTTTACCATGTGGTACAATCTAACCTCAAACAAACCGATATTTTTGTTACAGATTTTAAAACATGACCAACTCAAAGGGTTACCGTCGTGGTACGAGAGATCTGTTCTCTCGTAAATTCAAGAAACATGGTGTCATCCCATTGTCCACATACATGAAAGTGTACAAAGTTGGAGACATCGTTGACATTAAAGGAAATGGTGCTGTACAAAAAGGTATGCCCCACAAAGCCTACCATGGAAAGACTGGCCGTGTATTCAACGTAACCGCACACGCTTTGGGTGTCATTGTCAACAAAAGGGTACGTGGCCGCATCATTCCAAAACGCATCAATGTTCGCATTGAACACGTAAACCACTCCAAATGCCGACAAGACTTCTTACAACGTGTTAAGAAGAACGAATTACTCCGTAAAGAAGCAAAAGAGAAGAACGTCAAAGTGCAACTTAAGAGACAGCCTGCCCAACCCCGTGTAGCACACATCGTCAATGGACAGATACCTGCTGTACAACTTGCACCAATTGCATATGAATTCATTGCTTAATAAAATATTTTTAAATTGATCTAAACTGGTCTTTTGTTATTGGAACAAAATTTTGTGCAAAAACAGTACTCCTTTATTTTTTACACATTTTTTTTATAATAATCATAATTTTCTCTGAAGCAAAAAAGTTTAACAATGAAAGAAAAATAAAATAAAAAAAGTACGGATTTACAAAAAAAAAGTAACTAATAAATAATTTTTTTTATAACTATACGTTTTGAACATTATTTACATATTAAACTCAAGTTTTGTCACTATTCACTGTCTTTTTAAGAAACATTATTACTACACCATCAGAGAGAGGTCATTTTGTACTTTTATCCACCTCTTCATATTTAATTTATTATTTAAGGCAAGTTTCATATATTTGTTCATAAACTTTCACGACTTTGATAGAAAAGGATGTAGCCGGTTTCTGATGATTTTTGGTTATCAGATGTAAGGCCATAGAAATCTTCTATTGTTGAGGCATCAATTTTCTGCAAAAGAACAAAACATAGCCATCAACACCTTTACTACAGAATTAATTTATTGAAAGATTACATCAACTTGGTCGTCGTCAAACAAGAGCCAGAATCCATGACTCTTGACTATACTTATGTAATGACCACGATTAGGCCCGCTGCCACAATGTATCACAACAGCGACCAGATCATAAAGACGGTCCGGATTTACTGCGTCATCCGACTAAACACAAATAAAGCACACAATTAACAGTAACATAGAAAAACATTTAACTGTAGCAAAAATTACCGTATTAAAAAGTCTTAATTCCAGTGGAAATACTACACGATGTGACACTTTAATATATCTATTATACTGTTCCATATATTTGAAACGTTTTAAATGCAAAGCTAATATAATAGGCAACTTTTTAACACGCATTCTTTTCTGAGCTTCTTGGTAACTACTACAGTTATCACATTTAAATTTATTATCGCTACACAATGTCTCTGTATTACTATAACACCGTAAACAATGTGTTATACTAGTGTTTTGTTCAATATCCACTTGCAGATCAATAAAATGTTCATCTTTACTACTAACATTCTCACAATTTAAACATCTAGTTTCACTGGTTAATATACCCTGGAAATGAATGCAGATAAAGACAACAGATCCAAAGTGTTTTAAGGTATTTAGAATGATCTTGTAACATTACCTGAAATATTTCATGTACCCAAGTTTGTTCCGAAGCCGAGTGTGTAGTACCATTCTCCCCTGATCCTTTTGATTTAATATTATTTGTAGTTGTGTTTTGCTGTTTTTCAGCAGATATTATTTCGCTTATATGATTTATCAAAAAATTTAAAAATTCGTGAGCATCCTGTTGCATAAAATTATCAAACTCTTCTACAAAACAAAAAAAAAAAGACAACACGTCACTCAATCGAGGAAATGCTTAAAATATTTAAGGGTTTATTTTGTTACCTTTTTCTTTTCGTAGCCTTGCTATAAACTTTTTTGGTGCAATAGAGCCTACTTTCTTTTTCTGTGTGGCAATACTGTGGAATAGATCGGCTAAACATGTTAACAATGTCTCTTTAGTCCTTTTATTTTTCGCTTTGTACTCCAATACTTTCTCTCTAAACGGTTTACAAAAATATAGTGCTTGTAATACCGAATTACTGTAACAAGTATTCCCAAACTGAAACATGAATCTCTATTAAAAGTGCCATTATATAAGTGCTTTGTTACATACATTAACTAAACCAAAATAATGTTCGTTTGAAGGAAATTGTTCAGAACCAATATCTCGTTCCAACTGGGAAATATTCGCACCCTAAAACGGAAATTTTACTTAAGTAATGGGGCCCTATCAAAAATTTTACTAATCAACTGGTCTATGATAATACGATTTTAATTGTATATTTCTATGCACTGTGCCATACTTACCATATTTCTGTTGCTAATCCATAACGTTTAAGTTAAAAACGTACGAAATTAACACAATTAATAAATAAAACTTCCCCATTATCGCATTTTTAATAAATTTTGACAGATGTAAAACATTTTCAGCACACACAAATCGCATCGGCTCTTTCCGTCTAATGGTCGGTTTAGTAGTTATTCATTTAATTCATTATTTCCATTTCCCTCATTCAATAATTGTGATAATATTTATATTTAAATATTCAATATTCATATTACTATCAAATGTGTAAATTAATAGTTGATTAATAGTTCCTGATTAAATTAAAATAAATGTAATTTAGAAAAATGAGTAGAAATCTACTTTATTACTAATGCTCCATCTTTGTTTAATTCATTAAGAAAAAAGAGGGAAACTTAAATGGGCGCCATTAATTAACTTTCAAAGAAAAACCATTAATTATTAATTAGGCTTATTTATGTGTTTGTTACAATTCATTGGTTAGTACTTTTCCAACACACTTTATATACTTTATGGTAGTGCCATTAATTTCGTTATTGCCAATACCATAAGGAAACGATTCCAATCCGTTACAAGCTGCGCCAACTTCGCCTTTGTAATTAACAGCTAAAACAGCACCAACAAAATTAGGATATTTAGCAGCTATGCGGTCAACTGCAATTTTTGACGCCTTTTCAGGGGATGCTCCTTGTCGCATTTGTTCGACAGCTAAAAAACTACACCGAAATTTCTAAAGCAAGATTTTTTTTATATTTTTGTACCTGGGCAAAAATCTCATCATTATATCGCCGTCTCCCGTGCCCACAGCTGCCCCTACTTCATTATCAGCATATGCTCCAGCTCCCGGTATCGGGGAGTCGCCCACTCGACCTGGAATTTTGTGATTTGCGCCATTCGTAGACGTTCCAGCCAAAATGTGACCACTTTCATCAATAACGATCATTCCTATCGTATCGTGATTTTTTGAATTGAACTCACTTCCCTTTTCAATTCCAGTTTTTGGTTTAGAAATGGGCTGGTAAGGCCCACAACTTGTTTTAGGATCAGGACTAACATTCTAAAATTAAATATATGTAATATCATTAAAATTAAAATACTTTTCTGTCTTACTTTCCAAAAATTTGGTTGGCAGTTTTTTTTCTTCCAATGTTCCCATACATTTTCTGAGTAGTTTGTGGATAATGATTCCTCTGGCAAACCCATCTGCTGGGCAAAATCAGAAGCTAATGAGCCTACTAAGATTGAATGTTCGGTGTTTTGAAGTACGTAAGATGCGGCTTTTATGGCATTTTTTACTTTCCTCATGCCTCCCACAGCTCCCATGTCCATTGTAGCACTAGAAAATTAAGAGTACAGTGCTTATAAAGCCCTAAAAGTGCCAATTTACCCATCAAATATCAATGCATCCAATGTACTTTCTCCATTTTCATCTGGACTTCCTCCATATCCGACAGTAAAGTCACACTGTTCGTCCTGACAAACTTTACATCCTTCTATTAATGATTCTAATGCATTATTGGGTTTAGAGTTTAATACTTCCCAAGCTAAAGATATAATGAAAGAATTTAGATAAATAATTTTTTGCTAAAAACTTCCTTTTACCTTTTCGGGTTGCATTCTCAAATTTCCAAGTGTTTACTACCAATGGAATTCCAGCAGTACACAATTCTACTGTAAATAATGCCAGTAAAAACGATTTTGATTTTAGAAGGGTGTTCATGATTCTTAATTTTGAACGATTCTATTTATCACCATCTATGTGCTAAACTTCGTACTACTAACTAATTTAACCTAAAAATGTAATGAACAAATAAATAGTTATTTTTACAAGATACTAATTAATCTATGTGTAATTTAAAAATTTAATTTTTAGGTCAATTAATGGAAGAATATAAATTTCACAATTTGAAATTTTCAACAAGAACACCTAATCTTAACCTCACATTCTCGTTTTGCTGGAAAATATTACAATTAGCTCTTTGTACTTACGATTTTTATGAACCAATATGAATATTCTTTCTTAATAAACAACAAATGACTATGGCTGCAAATAATGAATCAATAGAAACACACTACTCAATATTACTAAGTCCCAGAGACGCTACTTATGATGAACTGAAACGAAATTATCAATGTTTGATTAAAGAATACCATCCAGATAAAAACCGAGAAGGACCTGATACTGATGATCATTATATTAAAATTGACCAAGCATGGAAAACATTAAGGAATGAACAAACACGAAGGGAATATGATGCATCGCTTCTGCAGAAAGAAATCAGCGATAATGCATTGATTTATGCTGAATTAAAGAAGGAAGATATTACATTTGAAGATTCCAATGACTCTACCACATACCCCTGTCGATGTGGAGACTATTTTGTAATAGAAAAGGCATATTTAACTGAAAACTGCCTTATAGAATGCTCTCAATGTTCAAATTGCATCAGATTAAAGTGATTTGTACGTAATTTTTCCTTTTATTATGAAACTTGTCACGATTTACAAGTGATAAAAAAGTGATTACATATAATGTATAATTAGAGGCAAATTAATAGTATACAACATTTTAAATAAATATAAAAACACAACAAACTATAGTCATTATTAAGTGGTGTCGTTATTCATACCACTCTTTTGATCTAATTTATTACTATTTGTTTTAACGGTATATAAAAAATAGGTAATTATATCTCTCTCCTTGACTGGAATTGTTTTGAAATGTTTCATTAGGGTCTAAAAATCAGATATATACATTAGTAAGCTGTGGAAAAAGATGATAATAGAACTTACATCGGCTAATTGGGCTTTGTTCAAGCCTTGCCTCATCGGCACCTTGTAATGCCTCTTATATCTTCGTAAAGTGTTCACTTGCAACGCAAACAAATCCACTTCTGGCACATCTGTATCGGTTTCGTTGCTATCGTCCTCGGAGTCTTTCCTCCTACGTTTATTTCTAGCACATTGAATAATCATCTTATGGTAGTCACAGATATAAATGTGTCTGGCCTACAATTTAAAACAAACACAAATTAAATGCACTTAACACTGTTTCTCCTTAGTTTCTTACCGAATTGTCTATTACTAAATTAAGTCGTCTTTGTGTTACAGTCTTTTGAATGCGTTTACTGTACGAAGCGTTTCCAGCTGCTTTTGGGCACCGATCACCTTTATCAATTAAACAACAAATTTGGTCCGTTGGACCTCTCGAATCTTCTTCACCAGTACTAAAACCGTTCATTATACAACCAAATTTTAAGTTTATTTTGATGGATCAGCTGGTTCGGGCAACATTTTTCCAAGCAGCGTCCTTTCTAATGAAAAAAAAATACTAAATTGTCGACAGTCGACACTTTTCGGTGACATTCGTAAAGGGTGTTTGTGTTTGTTTATTTTAGAAAGCAATTTGATTGGGTGGAGAATCTGGTGGGAAAATAAATGGTTTTAAAAATTCTTCATAAAATAACATGTATTTATAAAATTACTTCTTTGCTTATAATTAAAATGATAATTAAATGTTTATTCTAAGTATGAATCGATACATTGGTATTGAATATTTCAATTATATTTTATTAAGTAGTTAAGCAATAATACTGCTATATGTATTGTTAGTTGCATAAAAGCTAAAGGTTCCTTTTCTGTTACATACAAGAAAAAATTGAGAGGTCGCTGCAATGATGTTCAAGAAGAACCGTTTGAAAAGAAGCACCACGCTGTTCTGTGTTACTACTGTTATTCAAGTTAATTAGTAATGATTATTGAGAAGTACTACTTCTTGAGAATACTACACATTAAACCAAAACAGATCATGTTTTGTTTTTGCAGACGTCCTCCATGTTTCATCTATTATCAGATAAGCAAAATTATTATAGGTAAAAATGTTGAATGTCTTCACTAAAAGAATGTGTCACAAACCAATCATTGTCCTAACACTATCATATCATCTAACAATAGAAATTTAATCCATTATTCAGTGCATGTAATCATCCATTTTACAATTTGGGCTTGATGTTATTATGGCACGGAAATGACAATGGTTCATCAGCTATGATCTTATCGGTTTGGCACGTGTGTATCCAACGATTTGTTGTTTGAGTGGCACGCGACTACACACGTCCTTCTGCACTCACTCACCAGTCAAATTGTTATTTAATCACATTTACTAGCGGACCATTTGCCAGCCAAATCACAAATTGTATTTGATTTATCCCTCAAACGACAAAAAAAAACAATTATTCTTTGTGCAAGTAGGTCATTTCTATTTCAGAAACAACAGCCTAATAATCCACTTTCCTAAGGTGAACTGCTCCACCAATTGTGCATTCATCGACAAGTGTTATTCGAATTTAATGTAGTGTTGTTGAGGGTAATAAACGCCAATCACCCCTTGAACCGAGTAAGGCCATCTGTATAGACGTATATTTCACTGTCACACACTCATACGATTGTATATTGAGTTGTTTGTGGCGAAGGCAAAACTTCCACTTGATTGCAGATTCACTACATCGAAAGCCACGTGTCTGCTTAGTGCAACTGATGAGCATTTGGCAGTCCCTAACATGAAAAACTGCCACCACGCTCCATCTCACACCATAAACATACACGAAATGGTCCATTTAATAATTAACAATTCCAGCAGTACTCGATATTCGTACGCTAAAAAATCGACGAATCATTATAGGAAACTAGCACGTCGTTTAAATGGTAAAATGGGCAATATGACAAGTACAACTAGAGTCCCTTGAGATGTGGCTGTGACCGAAGCGAAAAAGTCCTTCCCATCATAAGCATAACATGAAAAATCGAAACCCGTAGAGCTTACGTTCCGACTCCCGCCCCAGAGCCAGTATAACACAGCAGGATCCATTGATAGTGCGGCCTCCAGGGAAATTTACTCTCTCAGCCTAGTACGACAACATCCTGCCTTACACTGCCACTTATATTCACGAAACATGAAAAGAAGTGGGCCTTCCACAAACTCGCCACACACACAAAGTTAAAAATTTTCCAAGGAAAACATCAACTGAAATATATACGCTTATTGTCCATAAATAATTGACGCTGGAATTAGTTTAATTGTTTGTAATTGGGAAAAGGGACTGAAAATATAGTGAAAATGTCCAAATTAGAATCCATGATTGTGGAACACATTAAGAAACGAAGTTGGAGTTTTAAGAGGAAAATTTAATTAGAACGTAAAAGCGAATTACTTGGTTAATGTGGCTCTTCATAGCATCTAATAAGATAAGAAGCAATTTGAGACGGTAATAGCGTTAATATCTGAAGCCTCATTTCATAAACATCGATTAAAGTGTGTTAGTAGCTGGAGAGAGAATGCAAGGTATACATATAAGAGAGGGTGTGTGAAGAATTGAATAATCTATCCGTCTGTTCTTATTTCACCGATTGGACGACCGTAAATCTGCTAATCTTTTCCAGTTGTAGCACAGAAAAGGAGAAACAAATGTTTCAAGGGACAATCCAAGGGTCAACTTGAAAATCTCATTAAAAAAAGAAGCGAATACAGCAGAAAATCCCCGCCGTCTTACAAATATTTCTTCTTTTGATAAGATATTATGTATAGAATGACGGAAAAGTTTTTCTATCAATACAGGAGAGTAGTGTGCAAGTCCAAAGTCAAGAGAAGCGAAAAGTAAACGGAGTGATAGATGTTTATTATAGGGTAAAAGTGTAGGTGCGGGACGCGGCCATAGTTAGGCAGGTCCCTAGGGGACATGAGATGAATCTTAGAGGAGGAGCACGGCTACCGGTCGGCTTCTTGGACAAATTGCCAGAAACGGGCGACTTGGGGGGATCGGTGTGTGTGGCGGTGTGTCGGGTGCTCTGAATCAACTAACTCATCGTCTCCAATTTTCCACCAAAGTCACACAAACAAACTATACCGTTAATACCTAATACTCGCCTTAATATTTATTACCAACTCCCCAAAAGTGATTTACTGAAAAATTCCATCTTCATTTAATCGAAGTAAACAAAACTGCCAAAGAATTATTAGCATTGCTTTGAATGCATTTTCATTATTTGTCGATTCGCAATCGATTCCGATGCCAAAAATTATTTCGATAGAATAATTAAAGTTTTTCGGGATTGATGAGAGTTTTCTTTGGTGGAACACCAGTGACGAGATTCCTAATATCTAATCCTGCAACTGTAAGGTCGAAATGGACTTTTATCTTGCGGCTATGTCGACAATCAGTCTCCCTATAGTGCGCGTCTTATTTCCACAGAGATATTTGTCTGGCGATGTGAATCTGCTCTCTGCTTTTTTCCTTCTCACACTGTGCTCTGAGCAAACTTGTGTGACTTATTTCACAATTTTCCAGTTCTCCTCCTACTGTATATATGTAGTTAGTGTTGATTGTAGACAAAAGGGTGGCCTTTTTCGTTTCTTTACATTCACATATTAAGTCACCCTTTAAATTCACTTCCTCCACTACACACACATATTCCAGATTCAGATATATCTTTTCATTTGTACGAATTTTGTGGGTGGTGTACATAAATTGAGCAATAAGCTTTTATGTTAAATGAGTTATGTGTTTTTCTCTCTCTTCGAGCATAAAAACTTTCAAGCTCCACGACTCTCTCTCCATTACCATTATTATAATGTTAGATCGCTTGGATAGGAAACACGGTGTTCTTTTACAGTAATTTATTTAATGTACCACTTCGAGTGTTTAATTATTTGTTAAGTAAATGATAGAAGGAAAAACCTGTAACGGGTAATGTCTTGATTTTATTAAATCAACTTCATAAAATGGGAAGAGAATCAAGCAGACGTAATAATCAAATAATAAACCTTATTAAAAGCAGTACGTCGCGTCGATTTAACCAGATATCTTATCATCTGTTGATCATTACAAGTTTTCTCCTCGATTACGCACGAAACAAACTCCTCATAGTGTTATAATTCTCTATAAACTTGGCTATATATAATACATATTGCTTTATCTGTTTGCATAATATAATCAATTATTCCTTTATATACACACACACCATTTACTATTATTTCATTTAAACAATTCGCTCTTGGAGATTTTATAATGCATTAGGAAATGAGAAAACGATTTATTGTGCTCGCTCTTTTAAGATGCAATTGAATCATCTAAGGAGCAGTCTATTATCGATTTAAAAAACAAACTGTTTTTTTATACACAGAACTTAACAATTAACACAATAACCCGAATGATGAAATTAAATGGATATTTGTTCAAAATTCAAGTTCAGTATGTGGTAAGTGAAATTGTGTTTCTTAAACAGTAAAGTAAATGTGCATATTCCTAAATATTTGTCATTCATGTGTCTACAGGTGGTGTAAAATCACTGGATTCCTTCCAGTTTATCTCTGCAACTGTTGATGTAAACACACTAAGGAAAACAGATCAACTTTTCAGAATACAAATTTAATTTTGAGACTGGGAGCATTTTAATATTCAACCTTCATATGTATACATATATATGAGTTGAAAAAGTGTAAGGATGGGGTTGTGTGTGTGTGTGTGTGTGGCAGAATGTCACCCCAAGTCGCGTGCTCCTTAACATTGTGACGTCACATTTGTCTGCGAATGACCTTTTGGAGTTCGAAGTACGCTGCATTGCGATTGGTCACGTCGCCCTCGTTATGGAGGGTTTAGTATCCGCCCCTAGAAGCACACAGACGACACACACACAACCGACAGCACTCCAACACAGCATCCCTCTGTGTAGCGTTTTGTGCAAGGCGCCCCCGTTCTACCTCTCTTCGATGGAAAAGCATCCCTCTTTCACACAGCAGCACCAGCAGCAACGAAACGGTTTTTCGTTCCACCCCTAACACAGTGGGTTATTGAATTAAGCTTATCATTTGATTTCGGGCAGACAGTCGGGTCTCACGCGCGTTTCTGCTGTTGTTGTTCCTTAAAAAAACCCGCGTACTACAACTCTACTATACACTCCGAATGCTACTCTTCTATGGTGGATTCTAGCCGTAATCGCCCATAATTTAATATTAGACTTTGATTCAATTATTACGTCAAACAAGTTTATTTGCTGGTTTATATAGTAAAAGTTCTCTTGAATGGAATTGCGTTTGTTTTTTGGGACCAGTAGAAATATTATTTAAAATCCACAAGTGGTAGTTTTGTTTGCGTTTTTTTTATTAAAAAGATAAAAACTTTAAAACGTTTAACGGGTTTCTGGCTTTGTTATTGAATAATCCAAACACAATTGTGCACTAAGAAAATTTCACGATGGACTATTCGTACTTGAACCAGGCGGGCTTTGACTCTAGTTGTCTGCAGGGCACCACAATGGATCCAACTGGTTTGGGCAATATGCCCTGCTCCTATGGTGATTTGACGTCGTGCAGTCAAATGTCACAGGCGGCCTACCGGTATACGGCGGCCGCCGCCTCCATGGCACGCTCCTACAATCCAACGGGAGCCTCTGGTCCGATGGGGGTCCATCATCCGGCCGCCGCCACTTCACAGTGTGCTGTTATGGGTGGCAGGCCCCACGTCCAAGATGTACACCGAGCCACCATGTTCCCGTCATCCATGAACCTCCAAAGTAAGTTGCACACACCACTTTGATTATCTTTTTTTTGAAAATTTGCCACACTCGAACGCCCTCTGGGCACACGAGATTAATTAGCCGATTAGAGAGGTTGTTATGGTGATGTTTGTTGTGTATGTTGATGTGGCGATTATTATGTATAAGTAATTTGGGGGGAAACACACGTCTACCGCCTGCTGGAAACCGACTGACGGATGCCGAAGCTTTGCTGAGGTTCTTTTTCTCATTCGCAGGCATTATAAGACCATAACTCAGTTGTGCTTCGCTAACAAGGTTACACCTCGGCCTTAACTCCACTTCACTACCAAGTCCGCCCCCTCCGCCGTTCAAATTAAATAATTTAATAGCAGCAAAGTTTATTGTGAATAATCTAGTTTACAGGGTGAAGCGAGTGGATGGCATGGAATGTGGAATATAAAAGAGTGAAGGGAGTTTTGGGTGTCTTTTTTGAAAGCGATTTTGTCCATTTCTGGACAATTTTGGCATTTTTCAGTGAAAATATTGGCTGATTAGCGTCCGCAAATTGACGGGAATACTATGTACACGTGGAGAAATGTATAGTGAAGGGAAAAAATGTTTGTTGTTTATTTTTCACAAAACAAACTTTAAAATGAAAATTGGATATCTTCACCTTATGATTTTATAAGAAGCCATCTAGCACATAAGAGGGAAGTGCTGAAAAAAGCCGAGCAAAAGCATCACTCACGAAATTATTATCACTCTCTTTTCGCTTTCGTTTCCGCGAAACGAACGCAAACATTTACCTCTTGATATAAAGAAAATAAAAGGGAGCCAGTCAGCCTTATCGTTTTGTGTACGTGTGCAAGCCAAAATTTTCGTTGTAGAGAAATAGATAGAATTCCAATGTTTGAGTAATAGAGGTATGTCAATCTAGTGCACGATTCTGTAGAAAGTTGTTCCTATTATGATAACGGCATTGAAAATATTTGTTATTAACATTTTATTCTAGGTTATGTTTAAAGAAAAATTCCAATTTAGTGAAAATGTAAGAAGACAATAAAAGATTTATATCGTTTGATATTTGACGCAAACACAAAGGAATTCGTCTTTTCAGCCATAAAAGAAGTTCTTTTAACCATAAAGTTAGTCTACATGTTGCGACAGTAAAAAGGACGATAAAAATTCAATGTGCATTTACATCAATTTTCCTGCTTGCTCTCTTCACTCGCTTGTTTTCAGATGGAAAAGTTTCTCATGCAAAACGCACTCGCCAGAATGAATAATATTTTCCTTTATTTCCCTTCTTATGCTACGGCTAAAAACGTTAATGTACACACAATGTGCGAATAAATTTTTTCCCTCTTTTATTTTTGTAATTTATACACTACATTTGATATGTTAAGAGAGATATAAGTTGAACAATTGTCACCGAAATGATTGTTTCATTCACCGTATTTGTTTTAAGATTGTTGTTGTGGGGGCGGCGTGTAACCCCTTTATGGAGCCACTGAATTAAATTAAACTACCTTTTGGTTATATAAAATTCATGTGTAGTCCTGCGGTTGAACGCATATAAACCTCAGCATTAAGAGAGCATTTATACGGGCAATATTATTAGATATGTAGAATTTTAGTTTTAGTGAGTCCTAAACAAGTTGCCACAAAATTCTATTGCAGCACTGCGAAAATGAATGTTTCCAGTCTCTTTAATAAAGTAGTTTGCACAGTTTTGTTCCCTTAAGTAATTAGTAATATGCCAACAGTTAAAGAAAGTGTGTGCGAGTGTGTTTTGGTGGAGAAATAAATGATATCCAAAGTCACGCTATGCTAAATAATGATGTGGAGGAGAGAGAGCGGTCTTCTTACAAGAAAACCCAATTTAACTAATATATATATAAAGTAAAACCACTGTCATTTAGTTCCGCCATTACAACAACTTTAGCAGGAAGTTTAAGTTTAGGAAAGCCAAGAGAGCACATCACAGGCAAGAAACGCCTATATTGATCGCAGTGGAAATTCTCTCCCTTCTTTACGCATTGAAAAATGTCCGCCAGCACACACTTTCGGAATACGGGTCGCCTTTTCGTAATCTGGATAACGCCAACCTTCCACCCTTGGATGCAATTTTCACTTGTTTTACAGGCAAACGAAACAATTCGTGTTTGATATGTTTTTGAACGAACAAAGTACATGTTGGAGATGATCAGAAAAGTGCATTCTTGATAACACCTTACCATTATGATTATAATAAATTTTCGTTATTGCTTTAGGTGGATTGCCTTATAAAGTTTATCCGGGCCATGATGGTGTTCTAACGGAAAAACGAAAACAGCGAAGGATACGAACAACGTTTACATCTGCACAACTTAAAGAATTAGAACGTGCTTTCCAAGAGACACATTATCCTGACATTTACACCAGAGAGGAGATTGCAATGAAAATTGATCTTACAGAAGCTAGAGTGCAGGTGAGTGTGGTGTTAGATGGTGATTATTTCTTTTTCCCTTCCGCAGTTATATAGAAATTGTATAGATAATCTCGAAATACGCGCTGAATATTATTGTAGATTTAAATAGGATGAATAATTGAGAGACATGAAATGTAATTGACATTTAATTAAAATGTGCCATTTTGAAATATTGTACCGAATAATTATAAAGTTTATTAATTACAAATGTGGAATAACATATTTCCATTTTTCTATATAGAGAAAATGTTGGTAGAGAGATGGTGTGATGTTTTAACATTAGCATGTAATGTTTTATACTGACGATGACATAACATTCATTTATCATTCCCTTTTTCATCCGACACAACGTTGTTCTCAATTTATCTTTTCGTCGGCATACACACAGGAGTGTGCAAAATATTTTTTTTTCTGCACTTTATATGTGTGTGCGGTTTACCTAACACACAGTTTTCCATCATATAACATAAAAAGTGGAATGTATGCATCATAACAAGGTGTACGCGGGTGTGTAATATCGTGTTTTGGTGTTGGTGCGCTGATGCTCGTGTGCTCTTTCTTTCCTGGTTCATCCTGATGACGGTCACACACTCCTCCCTACATTATGAAATATTCAAACAGCCCGAACAGAAGCCCAGGTGCACTAACGTCTCTTACAACCAACTAAATTAAACTTAACGATATCAATATCTATAAAAGTAATTCCTTCACTTTCGGTTTTCACTCACAAATTATTCATCAAATTCATTGCAATCCGGTGGATGTTTCCTGGTTGTGTGTGGTTCCTCTCTCGCTTCCACTTCTTTGTTCTAATATGCTTAGCATCCCATCATTGTCGTTTTGTTGTGTAGTTGTGGCGTCCTATTATAATGGATAAGGGTTCTGGTGCAATTTTATACTTTGTCACTCAACTGGCAGCATATACATCACATAATGGTATATTTTTTCGTAAAAACTTCTATGGAAAATCAAATAACATTCACTTGTGCCATTAGGCTGATTAAAGTCACATTCAATTACAATCTAGACTTTTATTTGAATATTTGTCTTTAAATAAAGTTTAACGTTAATAAAAGTATTTGTTGTAATTTTGGGTTGTACATCAAAACGGTTGCAGTATAATTCTACGGATTTATTTCGCATTGATTTATTATTTATGGACAATTTAGAGAATAGAATGTAATCTTTATAATTTGTTCGATAGAAAAATTGTTCTACATTTCAGCTATTCGGAAAGTTTAACATTTTCATTGAATTCCTTTGATGTGAAATATACAAACATGCACGGTGATAAAAAACGGAAATTTAGTGAGTAGAAAAATGCAATTAAAGTAACAAATAAAATTGTGATTTTTTTAGAAAATCCATTGATCCATTTCGATCTGATTTTTCATCTTGTAAGTGACAGAGTTTTGAAAATTTTGCTTGTATATGCTGCATTCTTCTTTCTTCTGCCACAAGTACTGGCATTGATTATTATACCGATTTTTAAACCAGAATTGTTTAATTTTGACATGTGCTTGCGGTTTTCTGTTTTCTTCTTAACAGCAACTTATGTAAGCAGATTTTCCTTTTTTTCTCTCTTCTCTCTTATAATGTTTTGTTAATGTAGGGAGTGCTCTCAATAAGTCCAATATGGCTCCAACATGGAAAAATACTAAAAAAGCAAAAAGAAGCCTTTGACGTTTTTTGGCCAATAGATTCTGTCAATGGGGACATTGAGCGATTTATAAAAAGACACGCAAAAATCTCAAATTGGATTGTATATTCAGTATTAGCAACACATATCATTTTCTTTCTGGCTGCTGTGCCCTACACTGAGAACACAATAAAACATGAAAACATGTTTGTTGGTATCACTTTACTTTTGTATGCCGATTTTTCACCACCGGTTTTCTATTTTCTTCTTGTATTGTATATGATACATCTTGGTGTAAGCATAATGCTGGCTACAAATTATATTTTGATTGTCATGTATTTTACCAATCATTTAAAATACCAATTTCTGTTATTAGCAGAATATTTTAAACAAATCAATGCCGGTTTTCCAATGCCAAAAGATAAACTTGAATTATTGGACAATCAAAAATATCAAGACATTATCAGTCAACGCCTCAAAATTGCCATTAAACAATATGGACGAATATTTGAGTATTCAAAAGATTTATTAGATATGTTCTCAGCTCCGTTATTTTTCTTAGTAATACTTGGTATTTCGCTTTCCACTTGTCTAGCTTTCGTCTTTTTAATAGTAAGGCAATGAACACTTTTCGTGATATGTTGATTTCTAAGAATCGTTTTAGTATCGTGGACTTTCAAATCCAATTACAATCGGCTTTGAACTTATAGCACTTGTGTATTTTGCCTGGCATTTCTTTGACCATGGTCAAACAATCCAAGATTTGGTAAGAATGTTTTGTTTTTTTGTTACTTCCAACGATTAATCGTGATTTGTACGGAAATAGGCTGGCGGATTGGCTGATGAATTATGCAAAGTGCCATGGGAATACTGGAACAAGTCAAATCGTAAGACGCTATTGATTTTTTTGATGAATTGTTCACAGACACTTAAAATGGTTGGATGGGGTATTTTTACCGTTAATTACGAGCTACTTTTATGGGTATTGAATAACAATTTTAAATTACTTCAACGTTAACACGCCTTTCACTTGTAGATGGTTCATAAAGTGGTGTCGGTGTACGGTGTTATCATATGTGTGGAAGAAAATCGCAAAGAAATGCAAAATGGAATTATTGAAAAATAAAAAGCTTATCAATTGATTTATAAATGTATATTAAAAGCACGTTAATAAGCACATATATTTGTTTATAATTACTAGAAGGTACCTGAAATTCAAGAGAATGCATTTTTTGCTAAATAAGCAACAGTGATGGATGAATGTTTGAATAGTTTAAGAGTTGGTTGATGCTGGTTTGTACAGTGCATGTAGAATACAAATATCGTCGGTCACAGAACTTGAAGGGAATCCGCTTGAGACTTGCAGTTAACTAGATTAATGCTGACCAGTGTGTATTTAATATGTGTGTAGGTGTTTTTGGGTGGAATGGGAAGAAATTTTCCATTATAACATTACCTACCTATAACTGGAAACAACACTATATACAGTACAATCATTTATGAAATATAACAAGCGAGATGGAGAGATGAAACAAATTGTAGGTTTACATATAGCTTGGGTGCAACATATTACCCAATATCTATACTATCTATATTGAATTGAATATTCAAATCAGACAGGCATCTGTAGGGAAATTAAACAAATGTTTAACACGTAAAAGCGTGCCATCCACCCCCGCGCGCACCTCTGCATCGAAATCGTTCATTTTTTATTTTTGATGGACTGTTTTTCCATTAAGAGTTATTAATTGTACAATGGCCTCTTTCTGTACCTTTGGAAAATTGTCTCGGAACATTCAGTTGATTTAATCGCGATACCAGATGTAATCATGTGCAAATGTCGAACAACAAATCCATAATAGATGTTCAAGTGTGCTGTCACGTGCCAACCAACTCTATATGTAACTATAGACACATGAAAATGTGTATGTGCCGCCTGCTTTGATGGTATCCAATTTGACGGGACAAATGATGCTACAAAAGGTCGCACGCTCATCATATTCAGCCTACTTGACTTACATGGCATGCCTAATTTGGTATAAATGCGAAAAGTAGGCAAGAAAAGTTTCATGGGAATTGTTTAGGGAGAATGAAGGAGGGCTAAGCGGTTTTTCTCTTCATATATTTGTATAATTGTTCGGTTTGGTGTGAATTTTATATTTTTTATCCACTCGCAACTGTGTTGTGGTCTGGTAAAATAATGTGCAACATTGTAAATTGAATATGAAAAGATAAAGTTGCATGTATGCTACATAAAACTTCCCTAAATGACAACGAGTTCTCGTCACTATTTCATACCCGCAGTAAGCCATTTCGTGGTTGTGGGCCCCATATGCACATACTAATTCAGATATATGAGTTTGATTTTCTTTATATCGGCTCATATCATAAATAAAAATTTACAAACTTATTGAAATAGACGTGGCTACATATACAAAACTATTCTGTAAAAATGCATACATATAACACAAAAACCGTGTGTGTGTTTTATATAGTCAATAAATCGAAAAATTGTCAGTGTATTTTTGCGAAAAATGTTTTAGAGCAGACTAACATACACTTTATCAATATTTACTAAAATTTATTTCATATATGTGTTATTATAAATTGTTTATGGTTTGAATAATGCAGTGTTTGTTTACCTTTTTTGCCATAGTATTTTATTTATGATTATCCACTGTGAATTGTGAATTACGACAAATTACGAATTCTGTCTGAAATTTTCGGGTCCTCTTCTCTCCATGCTGAAATCGAGTGTTTTTCTGTTCTCTGAATCGCGTTAAAAAACACGTCACCGAAAAAGTGTGTAGGATCTAGAAAAAAATGTGGCCGTGACCAACGTCAACAGTGCAAAAATGACTTGTATACTAAATAAAGTCACATAGTCTATACTAGAAATCCAAAAATATGATCAATAATTGTATTTGATCGGGTGCCAAACGTAACGTTGTACCAACAAGTATTGCCAAAAAGTGAAACACTCACTTATTTAAGATATGATTAATAAAATTATAAATTTAACTGCATTAATAAAAACAAAATTGTGGCACTGATCCTAATTAAGCGTTTTTGCATGGTGAATTACTGGCTTTAGAAAGAGATTCTCTGCTCGGTTTTTTTTCACTTCAATTACGGGTAACAAGAAAGCGATTATTGATTAACAATATAACGATTAGGAAAATGTGCAGGGATGCACACAGGGTGAGGGTGTCTGTGTGTATGTGTTGCAAACACACAGCATCACCATCGCCAGAGCGATCCTATGACATGGGGATGTGATTAGACTGAGTGGTGTGCTAGTTGTAGTAGCAGTTGTGCTTTGCCAGCAATTGTAATAAAATAAATGTGTATCTCATGCCGTCTGCCCAGCCTGCCGATTACCAATTCACTCTTCAAATCACATTAACGTTTTCTTTGTATTTTGTATGTGTTTGTCTCTCATTGTGTCCCCGAAAAGTCAATGTTGCATTTATTGAGATGTTAGTGATATTTGCCAGTATAATGGCTACGAAATACACACTCATCATTTCCATTATCGTATAAAACATTAAACCAAATGGCATATGTAGAAATCCACTCAAGAAATGAGAATTAACGACGAATGGGGCCAGAATTGTATGAATGTCCGTTTATTTCTATAAACCGCACATTGTAATTAATTTCAGTTACAAAAATAAATTGTGAATCTGTTTTAATAATGATCGTTTATCTATTTCGGATTACAAATCAAATGTTATAACAACATGCTATAATATATAGTCGTGCTGGTAATGGGCTAAAAATAAAATTTCGTTTCGCTGGAATGGAATACAGCTGTTTTTATGTTAAAGTTTTGAATTTTTAGAAAATCTTTTTTTAACACTTTGAAGTTGGAAAGTTTCTCACGGTCCTCCCATGTCGTCCCTAGTTAGATAATATTTCATATGTTAAACAATTACAACGCCAATAAATTCGAGTCTCTTGAGGAATTGTGCGTCACATTGAAAAGTGGCACCCCCTCAATGGGGACAGATACGCGCCATTATCTTCCATTTAGCAGCGCGCTCTTCTCCATAGAGAAAACACCGTGAGAATCCACTGAAGAAGTGGTTAGGAAAAAAAGCTGCGGTTTTATGGTTGTAAATTTTTAAACTAGAATGAAAAGTTGCAAACTTGTCTAATTGGATTGAGAGCAGCTCTAATCGAGTGCACATTTATTCATGACACTTGCTTCATGCTTGTGGCATTGAACAAAAGTCTAAACAAGCAAAGCGAACCCCTTTTTAAACATTGTAACGCTTTGCAGCCCCCTATTGAGCAAGTCAGGGGGGCGCCCCACACATATACACTTTATATATATTTCCTATTAAATGTTTCCGAGTGGAAATGATTTAATATTCATTAGAATGGAATCGTTGGCGAAGAGAGAGAAGAATGAAACACCACCAAACAATATTCAATGTAACAGCTACTTACATCATAATTCACCCCCCGAAATGCTTAATCAGGAAATAATAGAAAAGTACATGTCATGTTTTGGCAACATGTGTTACTGATAAAGCCGATTTAATTTACTTGTATATTTTCTGTATTATTATGTTCACACTTGGTTGTTTTTTTTAAAGTATATTGTTAAAAAAAGGTGCGCTGTTTGGGCAAAAACAAATGGCGTTTCGTTGCTAATTGAAAATGCAGTAACTAATCTAAAATAGAAAAATATATGTGATTAATTTGCACACACGGAGAGGAAAACAGGGCGAATGGCTATACACAATTTTGTGCCATTGCGAGAGTGTGTTGTAATCTAAAAAGGGATCGGGTTTGCACTAATAAAATTTCATCTTTTTGAAATATCACACCGCAATATGGAAACTCAATCAGAGAAGAGCGTCGAGTATTGCTAAATTAATTTCTATACCTGTGTGCATTTAAATCACAGGGAGAGTACAGCATCAGCAGCAGCAGGAACGCGCAGTGTATAATTTATATATCGTTATCGAGTGAAGTTTGAAAATTCGCGAATTTCCACACACTCACACAGCGAATAGAGAACGAATAAATCGGGGTCTCGAATTTTGGACCCAAAGCGGGGAATTGTGTGTCCCCCAAAGTGCAAACAAAAAGCGCGCTAAGCGCTTCACACATAGTGAAAGAGGGCATGTATGTGTAGAGCAGGTTCCTTAATACACATGTTCCCTTGTCACTTTGTTAAATACACATTGCATACGAAATATCTGACGCTTTAGTAGCAGCCACTTTTATATAACCACCCCCTCAACGTCCACACACTGTAGATCTGTATGTGTGTGTGTGTCATCATCAAACATGGTTTTTAGCCGCCGGCCCAGCTAATCTACTATCCAAATACTCAGCCATTCACCCAACATACAACTACAAGAATAATCCAAATATAGGCCATAACACAAACATCTGTAACATCTGTGCATGTTTTCCTACTTGTTTTCTTATACATTATTTTATTATTTTTACCTATAGGAGTGAAGAGAGGAAATTTGCCAAGCGAGAGGCGAGAGAATGGCACTCATCGGATATGTAAAACACTGAAAATTGCACTAGTACAATATTTTCGGTTTATTAGAGACCGACCGGATCGGTGTGTGGCTGTATATGTGACGAGCATCAGTAGAATTTTAATTTCCCAGCTAGAATGCAGCCAAATAACCCAGTGAAAAGAGATAGTTAAATGGGGGGCTTTAATTTAGATGAAAGGCATCGCACGATTGCTCGTGTAAAAAGCTTGTTAGTCGAAACGAAACGATGATGATGATGATGGCAGTTGAGGATTTCCATTTCGCCCCTTTTCCAGGGGAAAATGTCGATTCAATCAAACTTGTAAACAGCCAGTAGATGAGAGACATGAGAGCCGAATACCGATGACTGCTAATTGTGTGCTGCCGCCAATATAAAGTCAGTGAGTTGGAGAGGAGGAGAAGGAGTTCTTTGGTCTGATGGTTCAACAAATCACTGCTTACTTGAGCAACCGCCGTCCATTCTAAATGTAACACGGAAGACGATCCTTAGCAAACATCCAATCAACTATTACAAACTCTCTCTGGCTACCATCGTTTATATACCTCATCTCCACTCTTGTCTTGGAAACACACAAATTCCTAATTTTATTGATTTAGAGAGAGCTGGGAATGTTCACTTGACTTTTTATTTCAAACTGAGAAGAAATTACGGCAACACGATAGGATCGTTGGATGGTTGTCATGTCCTCAGATGCCTAAACATTCATTAGGGCCACAAAGTTCAACTAAGACTGTCATATGAATTGAAATGACACACCTTAGAGGATCATTATTATTAATACTCATACATGGGTCTCTAAAGGGCCCCCAAAAATCCAGTTTTATTTGACAAGAACAACGTCATTACAATTTACAGTCTATTTTTGTTTGTCTCTTATTCATCTTGATACAAATAAAATACGCTTTCTCATTAAAAATATTGTTTCGTGCTTTTAAATACGAGAGACAATAACATAATCTAAAAATATAAGAACATGCAATACATCTGTTCGCACAAATTAAATATAACTTTACACAATTTTATATATACATATATTAGAATTTAATAAACACGTTAATAAAAGGCAATAGAACAGGGTTCAAGATGATAAATAGTAAATAGTTGTGTTTAACCCCTCAAAAGCAACTCCATTGTCCCCCGTTGGGTGTGAACATCTGTCATGGATACTGTAGAAAAATTCCGAAATAAAAAATAACATGAATTGTTGATTGAATCAGTGCTCATTTGTATGGACCACTTGTCTCACTGATTAATTAATATATCATTGTCCAAACAACAATGACCCGCACCAAATAATAATATTTAAAGAACTCATAAACAGATCATGAACCAGTGCTCTGTATAAAGGGGCCGTACATAGCAGCCAGCCGCCTCTCTGCTGTTTTAACACCGTGTATGTATAATTACGCCCCCGTTAAAATGCCAGTGTATATGGTACCCCGATTAAAATTGCTCCCGCGTACGAATCTACCCTGTGTGTGTTCATTTTATTTATGTTAAACGCAACTCGCGAGGCAATCAACGTAATCAATTCTGCTTTTATTTATTGTCATTGTCGATGGGGCGAGTGTGCCTGTGCTTTGCAAACATTATTTTTCCATTTTTTTACGTATGCACATCGAAAGGGTCATATTTATGGCGGGTTTATATATTTTTATATGTAGTAATCTATTTATACAATAAAAAATTTATTTCGAGATTATACTACAATCTATTGTTTGTATTTTCGTATTGCCAATTTCAAGTTCAAGTATATTGAAATGTTGAATGAAAATTGTGTATGGTTACAGGTGTGGTTCCAGAACAGAAGGGCTAAATTCCGAAAACAGGAACGTCTCGCCCAACAGAAGGCGTCCAATACGAATAGTGAAAGTCCGAATTCGTCGAGTATCAAAGCGGAGAGTAATGGTACTCCGAAAAGTACTTTGGGCAGTACAAAGGACATTAAACCAGGATCACCACATTCAAATATTTCAACAACGCCAAATTCCAATACGAGCAGTATATCAAGTCAACATTCGTCAAATGGTGTAGATATAAAGCCAGTAAATGGAAATAATGGTAATATATTACAAAATTTCACTATATTATAGTGTGAGCGATTATTTATTGAGGGTGAAGTGAATAATCGGTCCGGTCTCAGAGAGTTTGGGAGTAAATAACTGAAAAATGTGCATTTTATGCGAATCGAAAGAGACAATATTATTTTTATATTTGGATGATAAATCTAGGGAGCATCTGGTGAACATCAAAACATTTCATATGTCTTATTCATTGCCGATAGTCGGGTAAATCGGTTTCTCTACTTTCGCTTGACTAGCAAGCGAAAACGGCACACACAGAGAGTAAGTCCCTAGTAAATGAACGTTGTCTGTGTGTGTATGTGCATGTTCGGGTAGAATATGTGGGATGGGATCCATCCGGGATGGTTTTAGGATGGGAACACAAAACGGCGTAGCAGCAGGCAACAGCAGGACAGTTTGCCGCGCCGCTCTGACATTTAATCTAGAAAATTGCCCGCTGCCGCTCATTTATTTCCATTACTGTCAACTCTTTAGCTGGTGCAGGAGGACTCCTCCAAGCCGGCAATCTGATGTCATATTACTTGATAAGGAGGAGTTTTTCCATCGGTCTCTTTACCGTTTTTTCTTGGACGCTTTTGTCCGTATATGTGTGTGCTGCATTTTTTGCCATTTCACTAATTAACGTCCGATATTAAAAGAAATTTACGTATTTACTTACATGTTTTCACTTAATTGATGCGCCACTTTTCTATATTTTTAACAAAATCGCTATAAACAGCGTAATGTTGTTTATATAAAAAAATGTGTTGATTTATTTTGGAATTTTCCAGGCAAATTGTCCGTTTCGGATGAGTCCATTTTGTCCAACAACAACAAATGGTCCTCAATGACGTCTCAGTCGTGTAATACGGCCCTCTTGGTCCAGCAAGCGAACAAAGTTTTATCGTCGCAACCGTCTCATCTCCAGTCCCATCATGGGTCGCACGCTGCGGCCGCCGCCGCTGCCGCCCTATCCTCCCCTTTCACATCCCTATTGGGTGCCACCGGAGGTGCAGCCTCTTACCTACTCGGTGACCATTTGAAGCCATCAGCAGCCGCAAATCATCTGTTTTAAAAAGAGGCACATACACATTTTTTCGGTTTTGAGTTTCGTTTGGTTTTTGGTTTTCATTTATTTTTTCGATGCATAATTAAAAATGCAAATGAATTTTTTTGGGTAGAAATTGATTGTATTCGCGTCAGGCAGGGTATTTTTATTAAATTTCTCTATGAAAAAGTAAAATACTTTTGTAAAATTGTATAAATTCGATCCGTTCCAAATCAATCTAATTTTAAAACAATTTGTGTATACGAATATAAATTTTTTACTAATCCATAAAATGATTTATTTTTGCTTAAACAAATAAAAGCAGTTTGTTTCTACCTTTGAAAATTGTTGGCCGTTTTCTAAAATGCATTCAAACGTAAAAAACACAAAACCAAAGTAACGTGAAAACATTGTAACCGTCTATGAAAAAATTCTTCGTATACTCTTTTAGATAGGCATTTATTAAGGGAGAAATCAAATATTAGATTAATTTTGTTGGAGATAAACTATTTATAAAAAGAAATAAAATGAATTTTATCAAAATTATTTTTTTATATTGACATTTTCTCGAAACGAAAGTCCGTCTAGTATTTTATCGAATTATAAAAAAAACTATTGTATAATTATTGTATACGGATTTTCCCCGCATATACGAAAAAAATGATGAGATTCAACTTTTGCAGTTTCTTTCGGATGTGAGATTTGTTAAAAATAGATTTGTTTAATTATATTGTATACTATGTATGAAATTTAAGGTGTCTTTAAAACATTCCCAAAGGATAAACGGCAGTTTATATAGCATAATGTAAATTTGTACATACATAATTAAATAGGATGGTTTTTGTGGAATTCGGGATTGTATGTATGAGAAATTATGTCAGAAATAAGAAAAAACATTGTTATTCACTAAAAAAAAATCATCATTCCATTTAGTCCAATCTAGTTCTAATGTATAATTTAATAAAAATAAATATTAAATTGTCTGTATAAACATTTTTTTTCTGTAATCGCGACCCAAATAATCCGATCAACGATTGCACATTTCGCCTAAATCACCAAAAATATTTAGGCCGTCACTATTAATAAAAGAAACACCTTTACTAACCCCCCAATCGACCGCACACTGTCCACCTTGAGTCAATAAATTTCAGTGCCAATAAAAGCGAAAAAAATTCAAGTTCAATAGTGTCTCCTCCACAAATATTCCAGAATCTTTAAGAAAAATTAATCAACTTGAATAATAAACTAATTTTAGGCTTGAAATATATTCAAGAAATATTAAACACAGCAGAAATTTGTACATTTTTCTGGGTGGGAAGAATGCAGTGTCGTAGCCGGAGACGTTTTTCTATAAAAGCGCTGCGATGCTATCAGCATATTCAGTCTTTAAGTTGTGTGATTAATTAGCACATCAGTGAAAAGCCCACATTTGCGAAAACATGTCTTTGGCACGTCAAGTACAGGCAAAAGTAAGTCAACAAAAAACACGAAACAATTCGCTTCCATCCCCCATCTAACAAAAATTATTGCAGATCGCCTCCAAACGCAACCCGGAATTGGACAAAGAGGCCCAGCAATGGATCGAAGCCGTCCTCGGCGCCAAATTCCCTGCCGGTGAACAATACGAAGACGTGATCCGCGACGGAACCGTCTTGTGTCAATTGATTAACAAACTCTCCCCCGGCGCCGTCCCCAAAATCAACACCTCCGGTGGACAGTTCAAAATGATGGAAAACATCAACAAGTAAGTATTATCACGGTCTCGAATGGTGGCCAAGATTGGCGATTTACGTGTAAACGCCTAAAAATAGCCCCACTGACGTCCACTCTGGAATACATAAATGGCCGGGCGAATCTAATACGATTTTCTGATCCAGTTTCCAGTCGGCGATCCGCGCTTATGGTGTGCCCGAAGTGGACGTTTTCCAAACTGTCGACTTGTGGGAGAAGAAAGACATTGCAACAGTGACCAACACAATCTTCGCATTGGGCCGCGCCTCGTACAAACACCCCGAATGGCCCGGACCACATCTAGGCCCCAAACCGGCTGATGAGAACAAACGCGAGTTCACTGAAGAACAATTGAAGGCTGGACAGACGATGATCGGTTTGCAGGCCGGTTCCAATAAGGGCGCCACACAAGCAGGACAGAATATGGGCGCTGGCCGTAAAATCATCATTGGAAAGTAGATCCAAAAAGGACTCTCCGACATTTACCTATTTATATACACATACATATTTATTTTTTATTTATATTATAATGCAACAATAAAATTTATTTATTTTATTTATATAAGAGATGTTTGTTTAAATTAATGGAGTGTGGAGTTGTGGGGTTTTAAGGTGGGATAAAAACAGGTGAAATGATATTGGAACAGTTGTTTATGTAGGTGGAACTATATTGGATATAATGCGCAACTTACAATGAGGTATTTTTCCAAAAAAATCGCAACACTTAATCGCTCTGCTGGTGAGGTAAATATTTATATACGGGTGTCAGGTAGAATCGGCGATTTGGCGCGATTTCAAAGCTCGCTTTAGGTGTTTTATCATTTCGGATATCAAGTGTGGATACAATATGTTTATAACATACATTGTTTATTGGAAAGCCTGTCATATTATACGAGGATGTGATTATATTTTTAGTTAATATGCTAGAATTATTACAGTCGATGTGTGATTCCGAAAAATTTCTGGAACTATTTTAGAAAGTAACGGGTTATAAATTGCTTGTTTAAAATTGTGTAATTCCATGAATACATAATTATGATCAAAAAGATTAAATAAGACGATAAGTGTTATAAACACAGAGTTTAAGGATTCGGTTAACAACGTCGCATTCACCAGTATTTTAAATTTATCTCAAGTGCAGCACGCTTCATGGAATTCCAATTATAATAAACTATTCTATTGAAAATTGTTTAAACTCAAAAAACAAATTTCTTTAATGTCTCGTTCAATTTAAATATGTAGACAAAGCGAACTAATCTAATTTTTCACCTATTTTCCACAATTTTCCACAGTTGACAAGCATGTCTTTTGATTTATTTCTAATTTAAAATTAGATATTTAATAATTTCATTTTGGAAGACCGCTGTGTACTTTTATTGGCAACTCTATGGTGATTTTTATTAATTTCTACTGTTTTTAATGACACGTGTTCAATTTTTCCCTAATTATAGGTACCCCGAAACACTAAAACCAGAAATATCCACACAAAAGTTTTGTTTTGTTCCTGCAACATCATAGTATAAAATTTCCAGAATAATGTTACATGATACAAATATCAATATATTCTTACATTATTATGCACCAATAAATATTCTTTTGATGTTTTTTCTTTTAATCTCCCTATAGCCAATAAAAAAATCTACACATTTAATAATTTTTTTCTGCTATACGTTTTCATATATTATTAATTTTAGACGATGAATAATAAAACTTGTGCCAGATAGGTTTCCATAGATTTGGATGTGTGATTCAGTATTTAAGTATGGTGAGTTTTAATATAGAAGACTGGCCATATTTGCGTGGGTTTCATATACAACGTAAACTGTTTGGAAAAAAAATAATGACTAAACAGCACCAATAAACCGAATACCTGTGTGAAATCATTACATACACTACGTAACAGCCGCTAATCATCTGTTTACCAATCGCAATTTCCAACATTTTATCTATATGGCTTTAAAAATCTCAAATCCACAAAAAAATCTACAGGCAATCATGACACCATTTGGGTGGGCCGAAAAAAAATTAATTTTCTAAAAATAAGCACGCGTTTATGAAACTTTCCATCATATCGATAAACTTTTATTCGAAAAATTTCATGTTTAACATTTCGCGAATAGATTGTTTAAACTGTTATTTTGCGGTAAACAAATAATGAAATGTTTTTTTGGCAATTGGTCGACAAGTTTAGAAACACGAAAATAGTAAATATTTCATCACATTGGTGAAAATTCTTACTATTGGCGAGCGCTTTTGAAAATTCAAAATCTTTCACCCAAACACTTTCCCAACAATCCAAGTCCAAAAAAAGGCGAAAAGTTTGTAACGCCGCTTGCAGCCAGGTAAGGTGATATCAAATTTCCTCAAAAAGATGTATAATTTATTGAAAAAGTACATCTCATTCCAATGCATTCGTAACAAATATAGAAGCGCTCTCATTCGTATACCCGCCTTGTAGATGAGTTAACACACTCACTTTTCCCATCAGACCCCCCCAATTTTCCTTGTTGGGTCGTGTGCAAACATTTGGATAGACTAGGATCGGCTGCCGCTTTGCCCATACATTCGAATTATAGTGGTTCTAGTGACAAGGTACCTAATCAAGGGTCAAGTCTACCACTTTTATACGATTCCGAACAGGTATGTGAATATCGCGAGTGTCAGTGCCCAAAATATATAGTGTCTATTCATTAAACAATCTATTTAATAGTGTTTGCAAATTGCTTTGAAAGAAATTTCGCATTTCTTTTATAGTGCGGAAAAGGTATTGCAGAGACGGGCGTGCAACATAACACCGCTACTCGCCTGCATCGTATAGCAGCCACATCCATATTTGGTAACCGCGTCGCGACGCTCTCCTGATGCTTGTCTTGGCAACGCGCCCCAATTCACTTCGCCTCTAGGCGCACTTCCATTCGACACACCTATTATTAGACCTCTTCGACCCACTTTGGGGTGCATTCTTTACAAATTTCCGGAAGACTCGATGCTTCAAGGAATCCGCGATCATTCACACCTTTATAAACAAACACTATTAAATAGATTTGGAAATGTGAATGTAAACAATTTACAATTTTGAACGCACTTGTGATTACAGATCGACTATAAAAAGTCACAATGCCTTTCAAGCCAGCAGACAACCCAAAATGCCCAAAATGCGGCAAATCCGTCTATGCCGCTGAAGAACGTGTAGCTGGTGGCTACAAATGGCACAAAACCTGCTTCAAATGCGGTAAGGGATTTTTTTCTCACCAACTATAGAAGAAAGTTGTTGAATTTCCGTTTTTGATTTGTGTGCAGGTATGTGCGGCAAAATGTTGGACTCCACCAACTGCACAGAACACGAAGCCGAATTATACTGTAAAAATTGCCATGCCCGTAAATACGGACCCAAAGGCTACGGATTCGGCGGTGGTGCAGGCTGTCTCAGCATGGACACTGGCTCCCATCTCCAAGGGTAAGCGTACACTTTGTCGACCTACACAATTTTATACACAAAATAATCAAAATTACAAATCGGTATCGGTGAAGGTTTAATTGATATATTTTGAATCTAATGAGGGCTTTCCTTATCTACACTCACTGGTTATAATAAAAATCATGTTTATATTTTGTTTATCCGAATTATTGCCTTACAAAATGCAGCAAGCTAACACCATTACACCATAAAATCAATGTGTTTCGCTTTTTGTAACATAAAAACATAAAATCGATGCTTCTGTATATAAAAAAACGAAGGAAAGAAAGCAGAGAGAAGCGACTTTTGCGACTTTTGGGGACACACACCGAATAGTTGTGTTTGCTTGTTGCATTTTAAAGTGCCGATGCCAATCAAAAATAAAAAAAATAAATGAAAATTGTTACTACTTTTGAGAACGAAAGCATGACTTGTACCCTTTTGTATCGCAGCAGTTCCTAAAGGAATCAAAACACATCAAGGGATTATTATGGCGGCCCCCCATACTTTCAACAACAAGCTGCTGCCACATAAACTCCTCTTTCCATCCCCCCTTTACAATAATTTTTAAAAAACAAAAATTAATCAAAATATTTAAGGAATTTGATGTTATCATTTATATTTATAGCTTTTAATATCAGTTTTTAGGTTTTATTTATTTACGTACAATTCAATTGTAATAATTGAATAATTGATAGTATGAGAAATAAATCAGTTGTTGGAAAATCTGTTTCCAATATCAGAAAAAAAAACTCTGCATGTATTTTGTTCAATCTATACCTAGGTGGCAATATTTACTAGATTTTTTGGGCCCCGACCAATGATTTTTGATGTTTTTTTTAGTAAAATATTGCTTGTCCTCCTAATTCCTATTATTCCTGTACGATTTTTTTGTCAAAGAGGTGTTTGTGTTATGTTTGTGCAAAAAAATTAGAAGATACTCTCGTGTTTCCGTGTCCCAATCAACATTGTATCAACGGTGAGACAATTGATATATCAGGAATCTTATAGCATGGCCTAATATTTATCACCAAACAGCGCTATTTGCATTAACAAAACATTTCAATTTTAGTTTATTAGTTAATGTACTGTTTATTCTTCATTCACTTTGTTTGTTGTTTTTCCTCCTCCTAACCTTCGTGATGGGATAAGGGAGGTGCCCTCAGATCAGCCTAAAAAACTCTAAAAATAATTATTTTATTCTCATTTTATCGGTACCAGTTTTCCTTCTCTCATTACAATTTTTAACACCACTTTTTTGTATATTTATTCTTTCAATGCAGCTTTAAATTGCTAATAATTAATTTTCAGCAATTCAGCCCATCTAAATCGAGTCTTGTAAATCGTCGGCGCTTTTAAAAAAATTTTTTTTGTTTTTTAGTGAAGAGATCGTCACCTCGAGAGCTCCCCTACTCCCTAAGGCGATCGCGAAAGCACCTGAAGGCGAAGGATGCCCCAGGTGTGGTGGATTCGTTTACGCTGCCGAGCAAATGTTAGCCAGAGGACGAGTAAGTAGTGCACTTCACTCAATTTTTCAGACAATTAGTCTCTTTTCAATATTTAAAACGAAAATTAAGTGAATTCTCTTAAGGGTTGGCATAAAATTTGCTTCCGTTGCATTAATTGCGAACGATGGCTGGACTCGACGACACATTGCGATGGACCGGATGGTGGAGTGTACTGTAAAGGTACGCTCACACCATTTATTCTCAATGTTAATTGAGCACGATTTGTTGGTCTTAATTTTTATACGTGAAACTTAGTGGTCCGTCCATTCAACGTCTTTTTAACATCATAATCAAAAACTTGTGTACAATTTGTTGTTTGTTTTTTTTTTCTTTTTTATTACCATATCTGTTCGGTATTTTCAAGGCTTTCCACAAGTCCTGCTTCAAATGTGCCGTGTGCACAAAGGGCCTCGATTCGTACAACGTTACTGAAGGTCCTGACAAGGATATCTATTGCAAAGGTACATGTCATAGCAAAAAAAACAATTTTAAGCAATTTTTCAACAACTATATGAAAATAGAAATTTTTCCACTTCGGACTTTTTGCTCTTTGAATTTTTTTAAGCTTTTTTTTCATTAGTTATGAAGGAACAACGCAATTTTGCTGTGTCTTTTCCTTGATAATCATTGTTGTGTTATCTTAGTTTGTTACGGAAAGAAATTTGGACCTAAAGGATACGGATATGGTCAAGGTGGTGGCACCCTTCAAAGCGATTGTTACGCTAATAGGTAAAAGAACCACAAGAGAATCGAATTTGTTTCAAATTACTATCAATGTTGTGTCTTAACTCCCATTATTAGTGAATTCTAATATTTATGCTGTTTTTCTAGTGCTTGTAATCGAATAAAAACAAAAACAAAATGCTTTATATTAGGCTTCACTTAATAAAACTCGTAAATATTTGTGTATAGCTTGCTATGCTCAGCGTTTCGGTCCACGAGGAATTGGACATGCCGGAGGAGCATTCCTTGGACTTATGTCCGATGCCTTGGATAATGAATGGCAGAGGTATAAAAATCAAGTGGGAAGTTTTCGTTTTTTGGATTTTTTGTGTTGTACAATTTTTATTCATGTACCGGTGTTTATTTTTCTGTCCAACTACAAGAATATATGTTTTGATTTTTGCATGTGTACCAAATACACACAACTTATATATTTTTTCAACGTTATAATCACAATATACTTTTTAACAATCACAGTGTGACGTCCCCCAATTATTTAGAATCAGAATTTCAACTTTCACTCAATTTATAAATAAATACACTTTTCTATATTTATCGTTGGTTAAAGCCAAACAATATTTCGATCTATGTTTCACATTGGTTACCTATTCAATCTTGGATATGTAAGCAAGCTTAAAAGTGTTTCTTTGTTTTGGCTTTATGTCGCTAATGCTTTGGCCAAGTAGAACGAAATTAACCGCAATTAAGTGAATAATAAACACGGTCACTTACCTTTCAAATGTGTAAATATAGCGATGCGGCTCCTAAAACCACCGTTATCGATACGGCCAAAATAAAGGCACCCCCTGGCCAAGGATGTCCCCGTTGCGGTGGTGTAGTATTCGCTGCCGAAGAGGTCCTCGCCAAAGGTCGTCCATGGCATCGTAAATGCTTCAAGTGTAAGGATTGCACCAAGACTCTCGATTCGATCATCGCTTGTGACGGTCCAGACAGCGATGTTTACTGTAAGACTTGTTACGGTAAAAAGTGGGGTCCACATGGATATGGTTTTGCTTGTGGTTCTGGCTTCCTTCAAACTGACGGACTTTCGTAAGTTCCCAGCGAGAAACAAACCACAATTTATCTGATTGCTTTCGTTTCTTTATACAGTGAAGACGAAATATCGGCATCGCGACCATTTTACAATCCCGATACGACTTCGATCAAGGCACCTCCTGGACAAGGATGTCCCCGTTGTGGAGGAATGGTCTTCGCTGCTGAACAGCAACTGGCCAAAGGAACTGTACGTGAATTCAGCTTCACCCGACCTTTTCCCTATAAAAAAATATTTTGGTTCTCAGATGTGGCACAAAAAGTGCTTCAATTGTGCCGAATGTCATCGTCCCCTCGACTCGGTCCTCGCTTGCGATGGCCCCGACAAAGAGATTCATTGTCGTGCCTGTTATGGCAAATTGTTCGGCCCTAAAGGATTCGGTTTTGGTCATGCCCCAACTCTTGTCTCCGTTGACGGTGCCGCTCCAGTGATGCACAGTACCAGACCGAACAGCGGTCCCAAAGCCGCCCCAGGCGAGGGATGCCGTCGTTGCGGTTACGCTGTGTACGCCGCCGAACAAATGATTAGTAAGAACGGCATTTGGCATAGAAGATGTTTCAGTTGTGCAGAATGCGCCCGTAGTCTCGATTCAACCAATTTAAATGATGCACCAAACGGTGAAATCTACTGTAGAGGTTGTTATGGAAGAAATTTCGGTCCTAGAGGTGTTGGCTTTGGCATGGGCGCCGGTACACTTACTATGGCTTAAATTTGCTGGTCATTTAATCAAATCTTTTAACTGTTATTTATTTATATCTATTAAGAAAAGCAGCTAAATATGATAATTTATATAACGATCCGATTAAATCACATTCAAAATTTCGATAGTATTCGTTTTTTTTTTGTAATATGGAATCATAAAAAGTGGTAGAAATTCAAATTTCATCATTCCAAAATACGAAAAACAATGTTCAGCGATTTAATAACTAATTTTTTTCAGCAAGGTCACGCGTGCCAATGTATTACAAATTATTATATTTATGCTTCTGAGCGCATATTTTTTGATTTTTTAAAATGAATAAGAATCATTTTTGATATTTTCGGAATATAGAGGAGAGATTTAATAAAGTGGGAACAAGACTCGAATGGCTGATCAAATTACATCAGTTTTTAAACAAAAAAAAGACTTCCTCGAACGACCAGGTTAACCTGAGGGAATTGATTTTTTTCTATTTATCTACATTGGCCAGTTTGTTGGTCTATCGATGATATTATATAGCTTCGCGGCTTTTGCTTAAATTATATTATGAATTAACAATAAGGAACATAATTTTTGTCTAGACTAAATTCAACTGTAAATGTTAAAATTTATAAATAAGCTAATAAATGTAATAAAAAAAATTTCCCACATACTTTTTTTTCCCTTAATCACCCCACAAATCACTTTATAATATTATTCATATTTGGGTATGTAATTAGTGCCGACTTCATTTACAAATTTATTGACCAATAAAATTAAATAAAAAATAAAATTAATTATTTACAAACTGATAATTGAATGAAATTTGTATTGTATACATCATATAACAAATCAGGAGAAATTGAACAACAAAGGAATGTTGTACAACATAATCATTAGTATATAATTAAATATCACTGTAAAAATAATAGTAATACCTTCTACTAACTGAACAAATTTCCTATATTTGCAATCACTGCCTTTTGTTCATTCTTCTTCGGTATCACAATCCTAGGCAGATCATGGATTTTCACCTCCTTCTTAAACAACTGTCCAACACTCCTCCCAATCAACTACACAAATTGACCATTCAATTAATCATTAAAAAATTAAACCCTTATTCCAATACTTACATTTCCCGTTAGCTTCTTGAATAAATCCTTCTTCACCTTCTCCACTTTGTTTCCTTTACTTGTACTACTCGATATGCGCTCATCCAGCTTTTGCAAATCCACCGGATTCACTCCAGGAATCTGTTGCATCACCGCCAACACTTCCAAAAATGATGCTCTCAACATTTCATAAATTTGTGCACCTAATGTTAAAAGAGATCCTTGATTCGCTTCATGTTGTCCATGTAATGTTAACGCATTCAATACAGCTGCCATTATATGTGCCGCCATTTCACCATTCAACGAATTATCACTAACCAATTGTCTTACAATTGGTCCAGTCAATAAAGTAGCCTTCAACGATGCATTACTATCAATCCATGACAAAGCGCCCAAAACAGCAAGCACAATCGCTTGACAAGTCTTCTCGCTACGCAATAAAATCAGTCCTAAATCAGAAATCACCTCAGTTGTCATTGTGGAACGTGTTGGAGGCGGTGGTGGTGAGTCCATACTCAATTCCTCCGTCTCCATTGTCTCCGAATTGGTTTCAGGTGTTAAACTGCCGCCCACTAGGGCTACCTTTAGAAAATCTAAGTATTCACGTGTCAATGCTCGTGTTAAGATATCCTCTAATACTTCTTGTGTGTCTGCATTGTCCTCTTGAGCTTCACGATTGCGGAACTCATTCACTTGTTGCCATTTACTATCCAATCTTGTCAACACTACACACAAAATCGATATTTAAAAACATTCCTAACGTTTCGAATTCGATATACTTACTAACTGGTGTAATATGCGCTAAAATAGGCAAAAGAACCATCTCGTAATAAGGAGCTGGACAAGAATAAATAAATGGCTTCAAGAACACACGAATTATTGGCCGAATTCTGTAGTCCGGTATATACTACAACAAAAACACCAACAAAATTGCAATCTTCCCAACAATTTACACAAATTAAACCTACTTGTAAACAAGAGAGTACACTGTTGATAATCGCCATTCCCAAATCAGGAATATTATACAAATCCCGACCAAGGGAAGGCCCTAAAGACCCAATCATATGATAACAACTCTCATACAATCCCACTAGAAACGATTGCATCCTTTCCATAGGATTCTGTACATTCTGTAAGTCACTACCATCCTGGCCGGCATGTCCAATCAAACCCAACAAATTATTCTTCTCATTCTCTTGCATATTCAAGCAACCTTTATACGCTGTATGTATCAGAGACTGTGCCTCTGTCGTAAACAATTCATTAAATATTTTAATTAACGCTAATAAATGCGGTAGTAATGGCACAACATGTGGCGCTGCCGGATTTCGACACACCGGATTCCCGGACTCTGTTAACGAAACAACAAAACCGCCACGCGTTGCACGCTCCGGATCATCTGGCCATGAACAACGTTTTATTGCTCCCAACAATAAATTCACACAAAACACAATATTACTACGATTTTGTCCGTATATATCGTCTCTATTCGTTGCTGTTGGTTGTTTATCAAGTCCTATAAACGATATGAAATCAGTTGCACTTTTCAATGCGCCCGTATTTACAATTGCTATAAATTGAGTATTCGCTTCACGTAACACTTCCCCAACAAAATTACTTTGTCTTTCATAATCACAGAAATGATTGGAGATTAAAAGTAGAGCTTCTTGCAGTGTCACCTTTTCCAATGTACTTAGATGTGCTTGGCCCTCAGCGCGCGACAAATTCTCCACAGTGGCACGAATTTGATCGAAAACAGGCAACAGTAACAACGGATACTTGTTGCCGATTTTCACCATCAACGAAGCGGCATGACGTCGCACATTTTTCACCGCCCTCGACCGTGTATCGCCCTCCGGGGCGTACATTAATGTGGAGAAAATCTTGTCGAGCACTTGGGGCAAAAGGGCGGCACCAGAGGCCGCTACAGAATTGACAGTCGGTGCCATTTGGCCAGTCGACATGCTAAGGAACACGAATAATGCGGAAATGCACGTTAGTAGAGTGGACAAGATGAGTGGATCGGCTGGATGATAAGTCAAGCACATCTGCAACAATCTCAATCCGGATGCAATTGATGGCCGTTCTTGGGCTTGTAGAACACGACTTAAAATGCTCTCCAAACATGTAGAGATCGCCTCCCATTCATGATAAATTGGATCAGTCAATGTTAAACCCGATTGCAAATTGGGAACTTGCAAGCATTTTATTAACCATTGCTCGACAAAATTGAAAGTGACTAAAGGTGCAACGACAGTCGCTTGACGAAATGAATCCAAGAAATCAGATCGGCAACGATAAAAGTACGAAGCGAACTCTTCTTCGCTATCGAATTCGATTTTCGCGTATGCTGCACTAGGATTTATATTTGATGGTATTTTTCCGGTTGGATAGTTGAATTTGACGATTTTCGGGGCGGTGCATTGCACCCATTGCGGGATGAACGACAAGAAGACTGGATCTCGGGAAATATGCTCATGTTTCAGCATACTGTTCCATAATGGGTTGGTTAGATGTGCTAATGTGAGACTATCGTGACTGCTGTACGCTAGAATGGCTTCAAGAAAGATGGTGAAGTTCGTGGGACGTGTTAGGCCATCTTTGCCCCACAACGAGCACACTTGGGTCGTCAGTCCACCAAATACTTGGATAAGCTTCTTTTTAAACAAATAATATTGTTCGTCTGTTATAGTGCCAGGAGTTTTTGCAGCTGCCATTAAACATTGCATTGGTTCATTGTTGAAGAGAAGTAAAAGGGGTTTTCGTTCTTCAACCTTTCCCTTCCTGTTCACAATCTAAAAACAAATCAAAATTACTTGGTTTTCCTGTTTTTTTAAGTTATTTTAAGTACTTGTGAAAGACATTCGGCAGCGGGATACTGAAATGCGATATCGTTCAAAAGCAAACAAAGTATTTGCAATAATCTCC
The DNA here is from genome assembly GCA_963930825.1 of Silvanus unidentatus. NCBI lineage: Eukaryota > Metazoa > Arthropoda > Insecta > Coleoptera > Silvanidae > Silvanus > Silvanus unidentatus. The sequence continues at coordinate 19,010,856 of OZ005760.1, forward strand.
CATTTTGAGCCATTATATGTGACATTGAGACCCATTCAACGAAACCAGTTAATGTCAACAATACAACTTGAACCACTCGACCATGGGCAGCAGCTTTAGATAGATTGTTTGTTTCGTTACATAAACGAAATTGTCCAACGTGTAATTCGATTAGACGTAGAAAGAAATCGAATATTACGGCCATATTTGCGGTCAGTGCATGATAAATGTCTTTACGACGTTGATTCGATTCTAAGGTCTACAAGAAATTCAATAGTTAAATGCACAGTAACGGTTTTTTTTTCAGATTTACCTGTAACAAAGCTACATCTTCAACTAATCGTAAAAATACTAGTAATACAAGCTCTGTTTGCACTTCTCCACATGAACAAGCGTCCGATAATTCTGATAGAAGACTGCCCCATTGTTGGGGCCATTCACGTTTCACCATTTCAACTATAACCCGACTTAAGGCATCTTTCATATGTGGTTCTTCACTGATACCACCGGCAGCCAACAGTTTCATGGCATTTTCCTAAGACACACACATTTTAAGGTGGAAATTTGATAACACACATCATGCAAATTACCTTAATAAAAATTTTCTCTTGTTGTGAAATTTGGGTCCATCTATATTTGACGGTATGTTCCATAAGTTGTAAGCCAAAGTGTCTGGAAATGAGTGAATGTTGGGTCCCAGCTGCTAGATAAAGGCCAGCTTCAGCGCAAAGTGGTGATGTCTCTTTGAAACTCTCGCAAGCATTATATGCTTTTAGGCGGTCACTTTGTGATGCTTCTGCACTCATCGTTAACTCCACAGCACGGGCCAAATCGGCTGCTAATGCTGCTACGTCTGGGCCAGCCATCATTACGATATCTAAGGGAAAAAGGAAATCATTTGAAAATGAAAGCAAAAGGAAAATTAGGTATACGCAATATCAAGCATGCATGTTGTAATGTTATGTACTAAATGGGGAATTTATTGAATAATTTTCTTACTTCTATTTGATAGAAGGTATTCTAACACTTACTCTCTTTCTACTGGATTTTGCAAAAAACAAAGATTTATTTATTTACATTTATGAAAAAACTGTTTGCAAAAAAACGTGAGCTCTGACGGTTAATAGTTGGTTGCCGGGTTACATTATGAATGTAGCTATTTAACAAGACAAGATCGCCAACCAAAAATATACAGCAACAATACAACAAAACAAAACTGGGGGGATAAAATTTTTTCAATTACAAAATTTTTATAATATTCCATTAAAACCTATTAGTAATGTATATTATTATTATTGTTTACATAATCTTCTAGACAATGAAATAATAGAACTAAAATAATAATAACTAAAATAATCTAATGATTATAAAAAAATAGATTATCTATACAGGGAACTACCAATTCTACAGCATGAAGAAGATTTCTGTAATCCTTTTCTAACCTTATCTGTCTTTTGACGTGACAGTTTTTTCATCACAAATTTACCAAAACTTCACCGGCCCCAAAATACACAATGAAACTTGGTTTATTATTGCTTTTTTCCATATTAGCAGCTTCTTATAATGCTAATGCCCAACCTCGTCGACAGGTAGGCTATAAAAATAGGTTTTTCTTACCAGAATTTAAAAAAAACAATTTCAGAACATTCCACTGTCGGAACGAGTGGAGAAACTCACAGAAATGGCCAACAAGAAACCTATTTTAAAATTCAATGCAAACAATTATAGAGATTACGTCAAGGCAACACCAAGGAACTATTCAATTATAATCATGTTTACAGCAATGTCGCCCCAAAGACAGTGCACAGTGTGCAGACATGCACATGAAGAATTTACAATCGTGGCGAATTCTTACAGGTATTCTCAGGTGTATTCTAATAAATTATTCTTCGCTATGGTCGACTTTGACGAAGGCTCTGAAGTTTTCCAAATGGTTAGTGTTTGAATGAAAAAAAAAACATACAAATTATTAATCAATTTCATTACAGTTAAAGTTAAACACAGCGCCTGTGTTTATTCATTTCCCACCCAAAGGTAAACCAAAAAGTGCCGATACCATGGATATCCAAAGAATCGGATTCGCTTCGGAAGCAATTGCTAAATGGATTGCGGATCGTACTGATATTCAAGTAAACATAAAATCCAACTAATCAATATTAATTTTAATGTAATGTTTTTAATAGATTCGCATATTCCGTCCACCAAATTACTCGGGAACATTCGCCCTTGTAATAATATTTGCATTTATAGCTGGTTTCTTATATCTCCGTAGAAATAACTTAGAATTCTTATGCAATAAGACCATGTGGGGCATGGGCGCGTTATTTTTCTGTTTCGCTATGATCTCTGGTCAAATGTGGAACCACATTCGAGGCCCACCATTCATTCACAAAGGCCAAAATGGTCAAATCGCATACATACATGGCTCGTCACAAGGCCAATTCGTTGTTGAAACTTATATTGTTATGGTGTTACACGCCGCTGTTGTTTTGGGTATTATTCTTCTGACAGAAGCTGCCAGGGGCAAAGGTGACAAAAATAAACGAAGACTCTTCGCCATTTTCGGACTAGTCTTGTTATCTGTGTTCTTTTCGATACTATTATCAGTATTCAGAACTAAAACGCATGGTTATCCTTACAGGTAATTGACCCAATTGATTATAATCTCAAATTACTAATTAAGTTTTTTGTTTCAGTTTCTTATTCAAATAAATTCTTTTAGGATGCACTTACACTAATAGTTGTAATTTTGTTTAAATAAAACAAGAAAATTGATTCACTGTCTTTTATTGCGCTAATCGTAACTTAGTCGTGTTCTAAAATAAATAATTTAAATTAGTAGAGATATTTAAAGCAACAAATTAAAATTGTCGTAATTATTAAAAGTGAAGCAATCCTTAGTTGTCAACGTTTTCCAGGCCACTGATGGGACTTGTCAGTCAAGGGTACGTACACTACTCCCATTAGTGTTTTACGTGTGACTGTTCCATCTGGCTGTTTATCAATTTGTTCTAACTGTTGGTCACCGCCAACGGGTCCCACAGGGACTACAAGTCTACCGCCAACCTGAAAAAGTGCATCAATTTTCATGTTTTTAATTTAGGAAGTCTGTTTTACTTTGAGTTGTTCGACTAGAGCATCAGGAAGAGTTGGAGCTGCAGCACCAACGTGAATTGCATCGTATGGACCTAATTCCGGGTAGCCCAGACGGCCATCTCCGACAATAAGTGTTACTTGTCCTGAATCCAGCAACTGTGGATTGTCTTTCTTAATGTTTTCCTTTGACTGCTCCACTAATTCCGGTATGTGATCGATACCTACAGCTACACTATACGAATTATGTAGACATTGTTACGATAATAATTAAATGTGTTAGTACCCTTTTTCGCCCATTAAAAGTGACATGCAAGCAGTTAAGTAACCGCTACCAGAGCCGACATCTAAAGCTCTGCTGCCATTAACTAACTGGTCTTTAAGTAATTCCAAAGCGTGTGCATGCATGTGGGGAGCACTTATGGTTACACCATAGCTTATACTTTGAGGGGCATCCATATAAGGGTTGTTTTTGGAAAAATTTCCACGATCTACACTTAACATTGCCTTTTCTACTAATTCGCTGCGTATGATTCCATTAGCTGCAACAATGTAGGAAATAAACGGAGGTTTTTGTTGAAATTAGAGAAGAAAGTACCTTTTAAGTTTCTTATCATTTCAGCGTTAGTTTTGCCATGTGAACGCCAAGCCATTTCGCAAAAAATCAAAAATTTAAACTGGTTTATACATTCCAAAAAAGCAACAAAGAAAATCAGATATTTCATGTATTTATGAAATATCAGTGTTTACACCAAAAGTGACTATTTCCTTGATAAATTGTTGCGATTTCTTCAGTCTGTAACACGCTTTTTCGATCTTAACTTTTTAAAGAAAAACGCACAACAAAAAATGAGGTTAGATTAACCTAGTTTGACAGTTGTTATTTGTTATTGACGTTATGACAGTTCAGAATTTCAGATTCAGAGACTGGAAACGTAATTTTTAAAATTCATTCAAAAATAGATCTGAATACGAGTTTCCATTGAAAATTTAAAATTTCCCGAACATCTTATACAATTATTAAATCACTGAAAAAAAATCATGACATGACAATGCGACATTTTCATTATCATAAGACCTTGACCTTTTTTCCCTGTTTACAAATAAAAACCAATAAAAATTTCGATAAATGGACTTAATTATGTACTTTAACATCAGCTGACATCAAAACTAAATAGATAAGAATTGTTTTGTAATTGCCATCAAGATTTCAACATGTATTCGTGCTGACTGTGAACATTTTCAACATAATTTGTAAAAGAATGAGTGAACAAGTGCAAGAGATTTTCAAAAAAACGGAAGCCGTTTGTTTTGACGTTGATTCCACAGTTATACAAGAAGAGGGCATAGATGAATTGGCCAAATTTTGTAATAAAGGAGAGGAAGTCTCCAATTTGTAAGCTGGAAGTACACATTTTCGTTTCAAAAATGATATTCAACTTTTAGAACTTCCAAGGCGATGTCCGGCAGCATGACTTTCCAAGAATCACTCAAGATTCGTTTAGATATTATCAAACCATCACTGCAGCAAATGAAAGACTTCATCAAGACTAAACCACCAAATCTAACTCCTGGTGTCAAGTATAAAAACGGCGAAAAAACACTTGCAATGAGGTGCTAAGTTCAGCTTTATTATTTTCCAGAAAGTTAATAGATCTGCTACATAAACGCAACACACCAGTTTATCTAATCTCTGGAGGATTCAAATGTATTATTGCACCAATTGCTCTTCAGCTAAACATTCCATGTGAAAACATTTTTGCGAATCGGCTTAAATTTTACTTCAATGGTACCAACCAACTTAACATTTCACAATTCGTTAACTAAATTTTGTTTTCTAGGAGAGTATGCGGGCTTCGATGAAACCCAGCCGACCAGTCGAAGTGGTGGCAAAGCAGCGGTAATCAATCACCTAAAAGAAACTTACGGTTATCGAAATTTAATCATGGTCGGAGACGGGGCAACTGATTTGGAAGCTTGCCCTCCAGCCGATGGTTTTGTAGGCTACGGCGGCAATGTAATTCGTCCCACGGTGAAAGCGAACGCAAAATGGTTCATAACTGACTTCAATGAAATGATTGATGTCCTACTACAATAAAGTTTTATTCGAAAATATAATTAGATAGTTAAAAATAAAATTTGTACTAATATACATAAATCAAGTATGTGTAAAATTATGCAGAAAGTCCCCTTTAAAATCCAATATATCATCCGATGGCTTTTGGAGTACGTCCGGAGCCATTTTATATTTGCACAAATTTATACTACGCAATAAATACTCATAACTTAAACTCGCATCATTGTCCTCCGTATAAGAGTCCCCGTTTTTAGACACTTCGAATCGCGTCCACTTATAATTCGTGCATTTTCTTGTACCTGGTGAACTTTGTATTAAATTAAGTACAGTTGGATGAGTCAAACCGAAAAAATCGTTCCCTCTGGGTCGTATACTGACTACATTTAGTGAGAGAGCGTCGTTAATACGTTGTAATAATAGAGAATGGCAAACGTCTGGTGTGTCGCCCACAATTGGAGCGCAGTTGTCATCGGAAGCAATTTCAAACCTTGGCATATCGTTAACGTCGGATATTTTGCATGTGTACATACATTTCTGGGTTGGATCTTTCAAGTTGCCGTAAATACGAGTAGAAACGTAACCCACTGGATAGATTGCATCTTCACAGTGAAATTCCGTTCGTTCAGAGATTACATCACCCAAAGAATGAATTGTTAGACGGCCTAATTCAATTGGAAATACAGGACGGCCCGAACTGTCCAGTGGAATAGCTTGAACCACTCGTTTTCGACCTTTTGTGGGCAGTTTTCGTGATTTGGAGGTGGAGGCTCGTCGATCTAAGTGAAATAAAAAAGGTTTTTATAAGTACAGATGAATTTTGTGTTACATGTACCATTGGAGTGAGAGTGGGACTTCTTTTTCGTCCTTTTACTGTCATTAATTGCATTATTACTACCGACGCTACCCTTTGATGAGGCGTTTTGGACTTCCATGGCTATTTGAGGTTCATATTCACACAATTTCCTTAACAAGAACTTCCGCTCTTCTTTTCGTACTAAAATTTTCATTTGCACTTCCTCTAGTTCATCCACCAACGCAGCGTTTTCCTAAAAGAAGCATATTAATTGTTATTTACGGGGAATAGAGTAAAAGTGTGTGTTTGTTACATGGACATATTCCCGGATCATTTGTTTAAGGTAATTTAATTTCTGTTGATATCGACCAGGTGGTCTTTGCTGCTTCGGTCTTGGGTGTATATAGTTTTCATAGGAATTTGCCATTATATTTATCTATTATTTGTAATTAAAAACATTTAATTCCTAACAATAAAATTGAGGTTATGTAAAAATTGTCAAAAATAATGACAGTTCTCTGCTTTTCAATTCTTGATTCAGAACACTCTGGTTCTTGTTGGGTCTGCATCTATCTTACTTCCTCTCAACGTGATGAAAAAGGACACACAACATACTCCAAAAGTGTACCGAATAAACACGTTATATAGAAAACACTGTGGGTTATCATCTATCCAACCAAAATCCAAAATAAACGGCTCATTAAAAAATGTACAGTACATTTGTGATTACAAATTGGCAAATATATATTACGCTACAATAATTTAATGCAATGTCATTTATATAAAATAAAGGAACTGATTACATACCTGTGTGATATCATACATATTTATATACAATGGACATAAAAGTGAGTATATAAAAAATAGAAAAACATTTTTTTACAAGTTACCAATTTATCTTTTTTAGAATATATCATATGCTATATTTCGTGGCTTTTACGACAGCTTTCGTGGCATGCTGACTATTTTTTATTTAGATAAAGAAATTAATGAAAGAACATTAATGAGGTTATCACCAACAAGAACAAATCAACAATTAAGGAAGACAAAATCTAGAGAAGTAACACCGTCAAGGCAACTGAAAAAATACGAGTACGATTTTATATCCTAATATAACATTTAACATGAACACTAACATTAGCTTTATTCCAGAGAGTCCAATGTCTTGAAAAAGGTGTTCCAATGCAGCGTTTTAAACGGAGGCATATTTCTCCTTAGTATATTGTTATTTGAATATGGTTTATTGCCACTTCTCAGTAGTCTATTTTCTATAATATTTGGTAAAGAGTCCTACATAGGACGCATGGTGTGGTCATGGATCGAGCCAATACTCTCAATTATTTTTAAAACTGTGTGGGTTGTGCCATTATTTTTATTATGTAAAATCGTAAACGCTCTCTGGTTCCAAGTATTAATTATCTCATTCATCTACTATAAAACAGCACTTAAATTTGTACATTTTAGAATATTGCCGATTCTGCCTTCCGTTATAGTCGAGGGAGACCAATGTATACACAAAGCATAAGCATATTACTAGCCGATTCAATATTTAGTGTATTTATACAATTCTTATTCTTAATACAAGCAATGATTTGCAGCTATATCCCAATTTACATAATCGGATATAGCGTTTCACTGCTGCAAATATGCATGCTTTATTCTCTCTACGCCTTTGAATACAAATGGTTCAATATGGGCTGGGAATTGCACAAACGACTGGCATATATCGAAACAAATTGGCCTTATTTTATCGGATTTGGATTGCCATTGGCTGTGTTTACACAAATATCTGATTCGTGGATTATAAGGTTAGTAATTGTAAATTAAAATATTACAAAAATTACAAAAAGTGTTGTAGTGGGTGTGTGTTTTCGATACTGTTTCCGTTCTTCATTATCAGCGGAAATGAGGCTAATCCTGTAACTGGAGTTTGGTAATTATCTATCTAGTAAAATCGTGCATCTATCTCGATTAGTTCTGCTAATACGTAACTTTTCTCATTAATTTTCTTTTTACAGCGATTATCCTCTCCATTTATTCTCACCAGTTATAACACTATCCAATTCGTTGTTCAGCAAAACAATTGGTTTAACACAAACCAAACCAAATCCGCCACCAACCGACCGAAGAAGATAAACTTCTTCACGTGTTTTATGTTTTAAGTTTTACCTTTGTTGACATTTCTATTTTGTACTTAATAAATTTTTGTATTCAAATAGCGATTTTATTTATTAAACATTCTAGGATTTTAGTGGATTTGTGGGTTTTGTTACCCCCACATATCCGACCACCTCGATCGGTCTGACGCCAGGCAAAGTTTCACGAATGAAATTCGTTCTCTTCACATCCGTATGCAACCCTTTAACGCTCGCCACAGCCGCTTCCTCCGCTTGTCCTGGTGGTGCGGCTTCAGCGGCAGCTTCTGCAGTCCTCACAGCGTCCGCAAACGCACACATCGCCTCCGCTTTGGCTAGTTTCTCCACAGCGTCCGTCAGTTCGGTGTCGGGTACTTTCAGCATTTGTCCCACAATTTCCACACGACTGGCACTCGCCTCTGCCAGACGGTCCAACGTAGCCGGTGATCCACCAAGGGTTCCGCCACTCACTGACGCCATTCCACCGTCACTTTTCTCCTTCCGTTTCTTTAACTCCTTCTCCACACTATTATCGAACCATTCCATTAGACTTTCCTGTCGTTTCCCACTGACGTCCTGTCTGGACGTCTCATTCAACTGTTCAGGTAGCAGGAATTCTTGGGGTGTGAGTTCGTTGGGTTGGAGTAACGGTTCGTCAGCATTTACCGGTGTAGAACTTAATGGATCGCCTGTTGTATCAATTTCTAATAAATTATGTTCAAAGGCAGGCCCATACAGGCCTCGTTGGTGCATTTCGCATAACGCTCGGAACTACAAGGGTTGATTTATTAATACATTGAATTTATTACCGTCCCAACTTACGTCCGCATTTCGTAGAGCGTTTTTCAGGATTGTATCGCTTGTGATTCGTTGACGTTTTCCTTGTCGGTACATTGTCCGGCCACTTGGACTTCTTTGTGGCGGTGATCGACTGTCTGACTAAAAAATTGTGAACTTTTTTGAGAATAAAGCGGATGGTTTTAGTTACCGGTTCGGAACAGTCGCAATTAATTGGACTGGTGTTCATGATTTGTTTCAGTGGATTTGTAAGTGACAAGAATTTTTTAATATTGTCAATTTGAAATGAGCTTATTTGATATATTTTTATGTGTTATGAAATTTTATATCGAAGAATACACGCTTCTAGCCGGATAATTTAAAAGCACTCGCATGTAGACTCATATAAAAGATTTTATTACGTGTAAGACTGTAATAAAGTTAACGAATATAAGGGGTTTTATGAGGGTGCTTTGCATTTTTACAGCATTTTTCGTAATGTCGTATATTTTAAACTGGTAATAAGCTTGTGTTTTCACTGTGCAAGTATAATCGGTTAGAGCAGTTGAGATATTTGAATAAATAATTTCATAACTGTGTAGAAATATGTCGCCTTGAATAGCCCCTTTACTTAAGCTCAAAATGATTATTAATTTTGATAACAATTAATGGGAAACTTTGCACAAAGCATTAAGATGTTACATTTTAGATGAAGTGCTGGAAATTTATGACTTACATGAATGCATAGATTAACTTTCATGTGTATAAGTTTTCAGGGTGAATGGATTCAAATGAAGCTGTACAAACAGCCCTATACTAAGATTACAACATTGAATTACTGTTCGGATTCGGGTTGTTTGAATTAAATTGTGGCTTTCTGTGAATTGTGGAACTTTTGTCTAGTAACCGCCAAATGTGTACAAGTGCTACAAATGGTGGACTCAAAAAATCGTCTTTTATACGATCCAATATCGTAAAAAATTGATTATTTCGGCCGACTTCTGTATGCAATAATTTCAAATAAACTTCTCTTTATTGATTTGCAACCGTTCCAATGGGGTTGATGTGTTGGATAGAGTATGGGTGGAAGAGGACGGTAAATATAGGGCCGGTGTCTGGTATTCTGTGTTGGCATTTGTACGCAAGCCTTTAACGTAGTCGTTTCACTTTGTTGTCTGAACACAAATGTGTATTTGAAACCCACTTTTGTTCATCGACGATTTTCTTTGGAACAATTTTTTTGTAAACAGAATTTTTTATCAATTTTGTGGAGGAACTATAAAACGTGTGGCGCACTTCAAATTTTTCCGCTTTTAAATATTCCCGTGTTATGTGGTACTTCTTTTTCATACAGTTTCTACCACTGTTCCGCATCTGGTAAACTTATTTTGAAAAATATGCTTTCACTCTTGCTTTTAAATAATCCTTAGAGCTTTTCCTAGTATTACAAAGTACAATTATTAGGTATTGAGTTTTTTTTGTTATGTAATTTCTAGTACTACACTTTGCTTTGCAAAACAAAACTTTGAATAAGAATTATTGTTTTTCTAGGGCTTCTAAACATATCCATCACATGCTATTTTCGTTGTGCTTAGTTTACGTATTGGCGAAAAATTTCAATTCCAACTTTTTCCCAATCGGAAAACTTCTAAATCCTAGAAGGGTCCAAGCACAGGCACTCGAACTAAAACTATTCCAGTTTAGACTAATTCATGTCGGTGTGAATTTTAAGTGAAAATGCCTGTTTCACACTGAATACATAATTAATTCAAGTAATCGCCCGTTTCTATACAACTTCCCAATTACCGTATATAGTTTGTTGTTTATTCATATTTAAATTCACTGTTGTGTTTGTATTTTGGGGGTTTGGTCGAGTATTTTGTGTCAAAAATATCTCACTTTTTTCACCCAAATAAATTAAATCGAATGTACACAATTTAGCAATTTAATAGGCCGTTTTGGGCACCGACACACTATACACACGTCTCCTTCCAAATTATGTGTAATTGCTGTAAAATTTAATTACTCGTGTGACGTGGGCAAATTGTACATATACCGCCCGTCTATAATAAAATTTGCTATTTTTGTTATAAATAATTCAGGAAATTGGTTCCAATTTTGTGTATACCACTACAGGTGTGTCAACAATATTACAGGGACAGACGGATTGCAATTGTGACCATATGATCGATAAATTACTTGTAATTAGTTAGGTGGTTTTGTGTCGACCAAGGGCTCGTTTGTTCGTTAAATAGTCGCCACCATTAAATTTTATTCAACTTATTAAGTGGCCCATTTGTGTTCCATATTTTTTTCATTTGCATATATTCACTCAAAAAATGTCATTGTAAATGGATAATAAATGTTCAATCAATAAATCAATGTGAAATATGGAATTAATTCCTCTATGATGTCTTAGTTAATTTTCAATTATCGTGCACACATTTGAACTTCGAATAGAACGTTTTTTAGAAAGTTTATGGGGAGATATTCGCATTGTTTAATAAAACGTCCAAAGTGGATGCGAGTCAACATAAATAAAAGCAATTAAAAATGTTTACCGATCGACAGAGAACAGACACTGAGATAAAGTGCACATTTTACCATCTTTTATCATTCATCTCAAGAAAACTGATCATAAGTATAAGTCAGCTGTGTGAGAGACGGCCGTAAAAAATAGCCCATTGATGACGTAACATCCTTCACCCTATTTTTGGCTGTGCCACCCTCAACCCTTCTCGCCCACAGTTTTTCCTTTGAATGCCGTCGTGCATTATTGATGGCTTGAAGAAATTTTCTTTAACGCGCTCTCCCGTCATCTGGATGGCGTGCAAAGAGTTTCGTACCTATACCTATGTTAGAGGAACACTTGCATATTGTGAAATATTTTTTAATACAGCGACTTTCTCGAATTCCTCATTTTATGACAAAGCCGTCTCGCTATGTTTATATGCAATATTGTTATTTATTATATATATATTTATTCAAATTGACCGATTTGTATTCAGGAATATGAGAGGTTTATGAAAAGAAAAGCAGCACAACAAACATTGTATTTTTGATTATTTAAACATGGATTTACATGCGGCCAGAAATTGTGATTCAATTTTCAGGGGTGTATAATTATTATGGATGTATATGGTCACGCAACACAAGAACACAGATTAATTTACGCTGTTATTAAAATGTCATCAGGGAAAGGACTTCAAAGTGCCCATTTTTTGTGAATATTAAATGAACAAAGAGGAACCCTTTTTATCTATACTTATGCACCTGTTATTATCTATTTAGGTACATGAGGCCGAATTAATTTCAAATTATAATTAATTAATTCAAATTACAATTAATTATTTGTACTAATAATAGGCAATGCTCTAATTCGAGATAATTGGAGGGTGTGTTTTTTATTGTATCTTATGAACATCGGTGTACCTACACTTTTATTGGAATTAATTTTCATATGTCCGACAACCGAGTTTATCCATGAATTATAAAATATTTACCATGTCACAATTGAATTTTATTAATCAACAATAGTCACCCACGGCTAGATGCTATTCGAAAAATGAATTTTTTTGGAATCATTTCATAAAATTTTGATGTGATAAGTGAATTTGTTGATGAATGTCACGAGGAAACTTGCAATGATTGCTTTTCATTTGACACTTTGATGTGCTTTTTTGTCCATGCTTTGATTATTCTCAGTCTCTTAGAGTGAGGCACCATAAAATCGTTTGCTCACAATGCAAACAATTAAGAAGTTTATGATGTCATTACAGATATTGGTCGTGATTTTCTTCATTGTGATGGTGTGATAAACATTATTATGCCCCACTTGATGGGCAAACGTTTCACCGATTCAGACGGAATGGCTTTGGACGAGCAACAAAAGCTTTTAAATTCAGGTATGCTCATCGAAAATTATTTATTTACATTTTCTATTAAAATTGTTTTAATATTCAATAAATAATGATTTCGCGTAATTGCATATATTCGGTTTCCTGTATAATGGAAAATTCAACAAATGACTTGCCAATCGAACTATAGATTATAGAAAAGTGGAATTGATGGTTTAATTGTTAAACGTTTACCTTTAAATGTAAAAATTAAGTGGGTTTTTATTGAAAGCATAAATATAGGGCTGTTTATACTATTTTCTGGTTGGAGGACAGTTTTATTTGTGTTGTAATTGTTCTGTTTTAATTCAGTCTATTTATTACTGTTCAACATTATCCATGTCTATCTGTTTTCCAGTCAGATCCCTTAAACACTGAGAGTGGAAAACACCACAACAACTGCCCCTTGCACCTCCAACTTACCCCTCTACTTATTTTTCTAAAGAAACGTCTTATCGATTATAAAATTATACCAATCGATTTCCTATTATGTTTAAGTAAATGCATGATTATTACCACATGGTCATGTTTAATGTTTCAGTCACGATACAATCTCTTTAACCCTCTCGCAGGAACAAAGTGCCAATTTTTCTGTAAACATTAACACTCAGTTTGAAAAGGTCGAAAAGCGTTATGGCACACTTTTCCCTCTTTCTCTTCTCACTTAGTTTTCCAGTAACCAACATTAATTTCCAGGGTGAAGGTGAAAATTTCTACATTAATTCTCATTTTACCATTTTGCAGTCGGTTTTAGGTGCGAATGAATAATTTAAGGTCCCGTTTCTATTTGTAAATAAATTATATTATTTAATATATAGGAGCAGTTTACTTAATATCCGCACGTACACCCACATATTTTCTTACAAACACACACAAGTGAAAGTACGAAATTTTCACTTACTTAACCGCAGTTCTCTTTGCCAGCAGGAAATTTAAAACGCAACAGGGACGTACCCGGTCCTGCCCCCAACTCCTTTGAATAACTTGGAACACACATTAATCAACCACTTCACCCCGCGTGACAAGGGCGCCACAAAAACCCCTAAATAATTTCTATTTGCCTTTAGGTTTAAGGCTTAATGCTCAGCAACATGTGCATATAAAATCATATACTGGATTACATCTAACATTTAAATGAAAATTGTGTAAACCACTCTGGGAAGGCATTTACGTTACGCGACGTACCGTCGCAATTTCCATCAAGTGGAAATTTAATGCACAAGCAAACCTACAAACAGCCTCTTTTACGACAAACATAATAAATTAATCAGACAACCATCTCTCCCGTTCACCTGATACCTAAAAGGGGTTACAATTAATAATCCACCCCCCATGTGTCTTAATAGTAGAAGTGATTTTAAGTGGAAAAATTCTAAGATTTGTGTGATTTACAGCCGGAGGTCGATCCCAATTGTCCGTCACGATTGTTGAAGTGGGCGCCACAACGCCCAGTCCATTGTCCGATCGGAGTAGTCAGCAACTTTTAGAAACCCCATTGGAGTCTGGTGAGTTTTCGTACACTTATTTACGAGAAAAATTGTTGAGAATTGTCTGTTTGAATAACCGGTGTTCATTATTTCTTTTGCTCTCTTGTTTAATTCTACTCTTACTCTCTTTTTATTACAATGCGCATTGCGTTTTTTTTCTCTTCCAGTGCCCGCAACAACATGCTGTCAGGGAATGAATGCAGCATCATTGTTACTGGAAAGTCCCCCGAAATGGGGTGAGGCGGCTCGATACGCGTCAAAACAGCATAGGAAAATCGCAGGCCGTGCTACCTTCCAAGGACAAGTGTACAACTTTTTAGAGCGACCGGATAATTGGAAATGTTTCGTCTATCATTTTGTCGTGTGAGTATTTAGCGAGATAAATTGAATATGAAGGGCTTAAGGAGACGTATAATATAGATTTTAGAGGAACGCTAGAAACGTTAATGAAAGTCGGATGGATTAATAATTCACATACAATTCCATTCAGTTTCAATTAAAGTAGTCGAAATGGCAAACTGTGTTTTGGCCTTTAACCATTTCACGTTTGGAATTATGTATATTGAGTCGTTAATCCGAATGTGGAGTATCTTTAATCCAAGTTTATATACATTAAAGGAAAAATAGTCAAATTCCATCAAGTTGCGCAGTTTTAGTTTTGTTATTGATAATAGAAAATGCATGTAGATGTCGGTAGGGGTTTTATTCGAATGGAAAAATAGGCAGGTATTTCATTTGAATAGTGGAAACATGGAAGATTTTCCATTCGTATGCAATACAATGGAAACAATAGGGATGTTAATAAAGGCGGTTTTTAAATAAAAAAATATTTATCAAATGTAGATGCATAACAGACTCACAATGTGTGAATTTTTTATAAAGGAAATGGATTTTCGTTTATTTTCACACTACACCACAGAGAATCGGGAAATCATTATTAATTGATTTCAATTAAGCGGTTCGATGTTTTTTGTAGGATTATTTTGTGTTTTTCTGACGGAAAAGTTTAAATAATTTAGACATCACTTCGTACTGGAATTAAAACGAGCTAATGTTAATAATAGTGTTTAACCTGGGAGAATTCGCAATACAAAAACCGTTTTGTAAATGCACTAAAGATTCTTAATGTATAATAGGATATTGTTTCTTGTCACAATGAGGCAATTGTAAATTAACCTAGGAATTCGCCTTGTTTTATACAATTTCCTCTTGTGCTTTCACATCGTCCTGTGATTAAATGCATAATTAGCTTTGTCAGAGGTTGAGTTGTCCGCTTTTCTATGTCTGGTTTCGGTTTTTCTCAAAACTGTTTTTTTAGTTAAAGGTCGGTAAAAAATGCATTAAGAGAGTTAATGGGCGGACGGGCTGGAGAGCATTAAAACTAGAACGTCGAATAAAATAATATAAGGATAATTAATGCGTAACAAAGACTGACACTTGAATGTTTTGCACAGAATGGAAACTAATAAAATCCTATTACTTATTAAAAGTCTGTAAAAGGACAGCAATCGATTCGCAAAGTTGAAGTGAACGCATTCATTAAACATATCGAAGGATTCTTGAGGTTTTTTACGAAAACTACTTCATGGAAAACATGACATTCAACAAGTCTTGGTAAACACTATATGGATCCAGTTACAAAGTCGATGATTTCAAGTTGGCGCTTGATTAGATCGGCCACAAGTGCACATTAAATAGAAATTATAAGTTACAGGAACATGCGATTTAGTTATGGAAATATATAAGTGTGTAATGCAATTTTAAGATAAAACAGATGCATGTGCCTTAAGTATCACATCTAATTGAAAATCGATTTGGGTAGAGGAGATTTGCAATGTGCCATTAAAATGCAATCTCGAAGAATTAACATGTTTTTTTTTCTTTGCACCGCTATAAAATGCCCTTTTTCCCTTGCCTATACTTAAAAGTACATACCTATAAATTTTTTTAACAAAAGGGTATAGGATTTTCGGTGAAAAAACCCCTCACATATTAATAACACTAAAAGACCATTGTTTTGTTTTATTTCCAACATTTCAGTCTGCACACAGACAGAAAATAGTCCATGTTTTATTACATGCTGACATTTGAGAAATGAAATGTAACATTTTATACAAAAAGCAGCTCATTCTAAACTTGACCTGGAATAAAAGTTGGTTTAGAAAACGGCATTCATTAGAGTTGCAAATTTTTAGGAGAAAAGTGGAGAAGCCGGTAGACCAAAGGAAGAAAAAATATGTGCATCGGAGTAATAGCGGCCCACAAAATGCGTCGCGTCAAAAAGGAAAATTATGCAGATAGATAGGTGGATAAGAAGCGCTTAGTGGCCGTGCCTGATTTGATGGCACATAATAATAATGCATGCACGTATACATCGCACATGAAGGAGGAGAGGGTGAGGATCGATGGTGGTGAATAGGTAGCGACGTCGCTCTGGCGTCCTTTCGCAAACGGGTGCGCTCTACGCCTGCTGGAGAGACGACTGTGACCAACAGTTGGTTTTTAGACGTTTTAACTGTACCATCGTCTCGTTGTTATCGTGTAAATTATTGTTTCCCAACAAGCACCCAACTGTACTGCTCTAATGTAATATATTATTGTTTCGTCACTCTTGTGTCTCGTTCGCCGCCGCCGTTGTCGTTGTTGTTGGTTGAGACTGCTGCTGCTGTCCCTTTACCGTCAGCCGTCGCATCCACTCTATACCCTTTTATTTCTCACATTATTTTGTCATTTCGAACGAAATCAAAATCAATAGAAAATTGTCCTCTTCCGTGTGTTTTGGTGTAATAATAACGGGAGTTCAGTGTTTTTGTGCTGCAATAGTCTTCTTGAAATGGTCGCAAAAATGGTACTGTTTGTACACGTTTTTTTCTTCTAAAGCACTTGAATTAGTTAAAGCACAATTTAAGTCTGTGTGTTGCTTGGACCCTGTAATAGAGTTTTGGGGTCCTGCAAAACAATAAAGTTTATATTGAATTTAGTTTAACTTGTTGGTTCTCTTTTATAACATTTTCTTTGGAATTGGATCGATGATTTACGGATTGTGTAAAAACAACAACAACAAATACTTCGGTATATATGTATGTACATATGTTATGTGCTATTTACTTGGGTTATATTGGTAATATTTCACCTAGTTTTACTCGACTTATCGATTTTATAAATATAAATAATGTAATTTTTAATGAGATAAATTACCCGTGTGTTTGACTATAAGAGCTGAAATCTATAGGTATTCGTGTGATTTATTTAATGAAATAAACATAATACAGTAATTGGTGGTATAATCGAATAGAATAGAGGAAGCTTTGATTGTATTATAAAATTCGCTCGGTTATCCCGTATAATATGATTTTTAAACCGCAAATGTTGTAAAATTCAGCGAGAGAATCACTTTAATGATGTTTTAATTATCGGCGGTTACATAAATCGGTTATATAGTCATTTTTGTAAAGCTTTTTAAATTGGATAAACGGCGAATTAGAACGGGAACGAACAAAGCATTAGAGACCCCCCGACCAATTTTCATTTTAATGCTAATTTCAAGAGATTTTATCTAATTATCCTCGACAAAGAATTGTTTTTCTATTTAATTATATTTAATGAGAGAAAATTATGAAAGGGGACCAACACAGTTGGGTTTTGAAGACATTTTTTTGTGTTTTGATGAGGGAGTCTTCTAATATTCTCATTTATTCGTTCATCATAGATATTAGAGGGGAATGATTCGTGTGCAAAGTGGACGTGGTGGAATCGAGTGGAGATTGCTACCGAACGATCGGCATGAAGTTGTTGGAAAAATGAACATAACATTTCGGGCCTGTGGGCCGCCACATTGCAAATGTTTTCATTAGTGATGTACCGCGACATGAATCGTTCAGAACAAGAGAATTTGTATCGCACATCCCGGAAACTCAGTTTAGTACCGATTAATTTGAATCATTCGCATAGTAATTTACATGAGAATATAAGAAGGCATTCGTTTATAAAAGACGAATATACGACGATCTCGTCATCGGCTACAACAACGACGACATTTTCAGACGATTTAGTGTTGAGTGTCCTTAAAAGTCCCATTAACCATCTGCAACAGGGACAGGACGATATAAAAGACACTAATTGTGGAGTGGATAGAGCAACACGTGCCGACGAGGAGGAGGAAGACGATGATGACGATGATGATGAGGAGATGTGCTGCATAGAGGCAGGCAATAGTAATAATGAAGCTAGGTAATTATTCGACCAGTTGGAGTACATATACAAGAGAGAAGTGAATTGTGTATGTAATATGCGCTCTCTTGAATTTCCTTTTTTCTTCAAAAACATGAAAAGCTAGTAAGGAAAATATGTTAGTGGCGGACGTTTCGTCTCATCATATTCACATTATACGATGCTGTGGAGTGAACGGTGTGTGTTTTTTTTTCAGATTGTTTTCGTTTCAGTCGGTGCATTCTGAAAAATAGAATTTCAGAATGCTCTGCTTTTCGACCAGAAAACATTCGTCTTTTATTAAGCGCTTCAACTGGAAAATAGGAGTATATACACGAAGAAGGGAAGAATATTTTATTTAACGACTATACGAAAATGTTGTAAACATATCCCTTTTTTACATCGCTGAATTATGCAGAAAATTCTCTTGATGGTAAATAAGTATTATGTACCTTGTACCGTGTTGCTCTTATTTTATACAGTTGATTAAATATTTATTATGGAATTTTTTCTAAATTTTTCAACAGACAATCTTGAAATGCATAAATGAGACGTCGTGTGTCTTTTTCTCTAATATTCTCTTTCGTATTTAAATTTATTTTAATAAGAAATTGTCCGAAATGCAGAAATTGATTTTCATTTCTCTTTGCTCTCGCTCCACCTGTGTGTCCCACTAAAATGTAAATTATATTAATCCCATTTCCAACTTACGACCGAAACTCAACTCGAATTATAACAATGAACTCTCTAATAGGCTTCGAATTAAGTGCACAATAGGAGAACCAGTTACATAACGTACTTTCCTTACTGGCTTGACACGTGAAAATTTGAGAATTAAGACTTAGAGAGTGAAATTTTTTTGTGGGAAAAGGTTGAAGCCTTTGGGTGGTAGCGAAGATGACGAACTGACCGCCGAGGAGTGTTCTGAACGTTTTCCATTTTTAAAACGGCTGAGAGGCCATCACCGATTCGGCGAGACGTCCCATCATAAGCGTGTTCCGACACCGTTGAAGCGGAAACAACGGTTCAATCGGAATCGCAATCACCGATCCAGAGATGTGATTCAGCCAGAAGATGTTGTTGACGAAGAGGTAGACGGTGTGGCCGTCGATGGACCGTCCGATACTCCCAGAGGTGTTCCCGATCCGTACTACCCGATCTATTTGCCCATCGATCAAGCGTTCAAAGCGAAATACGTTTTCCATCATAAAAAGGGTAAAACGTTTCAGGAACGTACGTACGTCTTCTTGGAGCACCCAGGCGGATGGATTTGTTTTTTCTACCATTTTACAGTGTAAGTAATTAAACTGACAGGTTTTTGGTGGGTGAGTATTTTAAAGTCTTTTTCGGTTTACATTTAATCCATGCATTATTCGTGAACAGACTTTTTCACTAAAAGAAAATCATATGCATTGGCATTTGGGGAATTGTACGACGTATATGCAACGTTAGTGGAAACTCGTTGAAAGTTTACTTTAAAACACACATTGGGGAGAAGTTTGCGAAAAGCAAATACAGGAAGCGATCATTGATTCTCGTTTGGAAATTATCTTTTGAATATTTATAATTAGTTTAAAAATAATACCCTTGTTTGGTTACTATGTTTTAGGATCGATAAATCGGCGATCTTATTTAAAAATAAATTGCATTAGAATAATAATTGTGGACTGCTGGACTTTGGGTACCAATTTGTGCCTAGGTTTTTTGCTATGCATGATTTCCTCGCCCTACATGTCTAAACAACTAAACTTTTTTTTTGGTTTTTCGTTTCACTGAAATAATTGGCGGCATTTTTTGCGAAAAACATTATTTCGCGTGTTGTGTGGAATATTCCGCATAAAAAAAACTATAATTACACAAACATGCTAATAGGCAATAGTTTTCTTATTCGACAATCCAATAGGAAATTCCGTGGCAATGTGGGTGTATGCTCGTTCAGGGGGATGGAGAAACATTACATTTTATTCGTTGTTATTATGCTAATGAGTTGATTCGATAATCCTAGAAAGAAGACCTTGAACTTGATGGTGTATAATTTATGCACTTTTCCAACTTGTATTCCATCTTTTGCTCGTGTTCGAATGTAATCGCTTCCAGAGATAGATAACTGAAATTAATGCTTTACTTATAGGAATTATCTAGATTGAGGGGTAGGCAAAAAAACCAAATGAAAATTTAAGGATGTGGTACGACGATAAGGGCATACACGAAATGTTGAAATCGCTGAAAATCCCTACCAATTTTAATATAACGAATTAATTGCAAATGTTATCCTGCAATCATCAGTTTCTCTTTGATTGTGTATGTGTGCCTGACTGACTCATCCGTCGTTTAATTATTAATATTTACATAACAATCACAACTATTGCGGTATGCGAATTATTTAATGATCGATTGATTACAATTTGAATGGGGAAATGAATTTACGGTCCATGTTTTTCGTATGTTAATTATTTGACGTTTTGTTAATTACGACTATTATAATATCGCACAAACAAGATCTATTTGTCGAATAAATAGTGAGTGTTTGTATTGAAAAAGAAATTTAAAATTGCGTGACAACATCAATATCATAAAGGCGATATTCTCATTATCGCTGCAAATGTTTTCGGATCGCATGCCACAGCACAAGGGTTGCTTTTTGGATTTCAGGAATCATGCCATCGTTTTACTATACTTGTTATATTCAAATTGTGTACAATTGTGTGAAGCAATGGGCGGTGGGCAGAAAGCAGGGGGTATATTTAAATCAGACGGTGATTTCCTTAAATGTAAACTCATTACAGTGCACAATGCGATGAGAATCGATAGATAATGTGATTTTGGTGTTTGTGAAAAATCGCATTTCATTCGAAATGAATGGGAACAACCGCCATCAGTGGAAGGGGGCTGGGGGTTTTGGGCTTTTAAGATAAATCCTGATCTATTTCCGAGACAATATACATACAAAACAGTTTTGCGAGTCAATGAGGCGATTTGCATTTAAAAGGATAAGTAAATTCTTAATATACTTATACTACCTCGCGTTCTGCCCTCAATTTGTTAAATAAGTAATTTAATGTGTTTTGGATTATTGAATGCATCGGTTTTAATTGAATTTGTGACGATGTAGAGGAATAGGTAGCTTTTGGGGGAAATTTCAGACTATAATATAAACGGAGTTTGACAAATTGAAGTAAAAAATCTGGATTTTAACGTTAAATTATAATAAATCATATGATAATATTCGTATTGGCCTTAGAAATGACCATCCAATGAACAATTTATCACCGGCTTTGTGTCAGAAAAATCAATTTGATTGTTCTGTGTGTGAATAACGTTTTACCCTTTCAGACTGTTTTTTGAATAGACGCAAAATCGCTGTTGATAAGCAAGTAAATATTAATGTAGTATACATATGTTTATCTAGTTAACTAAATTTAAGTAACTAATTACGTTGATTCCAACCCAGGTACTAAAATAGGTACATATACATATAAAACAATAGGAAATGTTAGGATAAATACCGACATTTCTCGTGGTTTTGTTGTAATACTACGGTACACTGAATGTTTTCAAGCTCTTCATTTATACTCGTAGTCGTATGAATTTGGTTAAAAAAAACGCTGAAATTGAAATTAATACATAACATGCGTGCATATCTGGTATGCAGGACTATTATTCATTATTGTTATGGAAACAATTGTTCTGAGATGAATTTTACACTCAGCCTGCATGTATCTACATTCATTTTAGGGCAATTGTGTTTCATTTTACAAATGTGAGAATAAATGAAGTGCTATGCTATATTAACATTCGCGACATGTTAGTATATGCAAATTTATATACGTAGTACCTATACTTGTATATGAATATATGCACGAAAGATACAATAGCTCTTTGTGGTAAAGTAACAGAAAATTGAAAACTTATTTAATTTGAAAGTGAACCAACAATGGATCACCATTCTTCTTAGTCTCATGTGAAATATCGCTGTTTAATGATTATAGGGAACATTAGTTTAGGGAAAATCAAAAAGCTTGTTTGTTTGAAATTTCGTTTACGCCAGTCTGTATTTTAATAAATGGGAATCTGTTGGAAATGAAACAAGTTGAAGGAAATCATTGGTTCATGGATGATGATGTTTTCAGGCTGTAAATAAATTTTAGGTTTCTTTGTATACTATTTTATATCTTGGGGTAACAATAGACACGAGCAGGTAACGATTGCATTTTTCTTTAGGAATTGTTTATAAATGTTTTTATTCGCAATTTAAATTTATGTAAGGGAAAGGCGGGATATAAATTCCCTTAACAAAGATTAATAGGCGTATTAATACCATTCTCGCCCTTATTATTATTTTAAAATCAATGAACAACAACGAAACCCTTTCTAACTGTGCATACTTGAAGGTATATATGACAAAAAACCGTTTTTCTATATGACTATTTATTGATTGCATTTTTTATATGTTCGAATTTCACAAGACTAATGGTTTTGTCTAATTCCTATAACAGTCGTGCACGCAAAGGTCTCCTTTTGTAATAACTATATTCTCGCACAATGAAAGAAAAACCCGCACAAATTAATTATGTATTTTGTCTCTTTTGTTGCAGATTTATGTTAGTACTAGTTTGTCTAATATTTAGTGTCCTCTCAACGATCGATGCATATTCAAATTTCGCCAACGAAACTCTTTTTTGGATGGTATGTAAAAGAATTTTTCACTTGCAAGTTTAACAGACAAACAGATCGTGATGTAATTTTTAATTAATTTCCCAGTGTTTAGGATGAGAGACGTAAATAAAAATATGCGCTGTAAAAACAACATGTTTCACAGTTGTAATAAAATCGATGAAAATCTTTCTCTTTCCCAACTGAATTTCAAGCAAGGAAATATAGTCGAGTGTGTTGGCAACTGAAAACGGGGCGAATTTTCTTCGTGAAGCCTTTTTAAATGGTAGCCAAATGGGCTTCTATTCACCAAACTGTGTGGCGGGGATTCATTAAAATTATACTCACGTTGATATACGTTTTAATATCTGGTTCACAGCTAAAAAGGCTGTCGATTTAATATATATCGAACGACATCCCCTAAACGTTTGTAATGTAATCGTGTTGATGTCCTTTACGATTTCTGTTTTGTTGTGCTGAAAGCTTCGCTTCCTGTCCCGATTGTATCCTGTTGGGATAATATTTTTTGATGGACACTAATGTTTCGTTCGGTTAATAAACAATTTTAATGCCCTTCCAGATCTGATCTGACAGCAGGGGTGGTGAGAATGCGTGGCAGGAGGAGGAGGAGGAGGTCAAGTGACATTGAAATTGTGGCAATTAAAGGTCCCAAACAGCAACATCCTGAACCAGGAGCCAAGGCAACGAATTATTGATGTTCAGAATTGTGTTCCATATTGGAATACATTAATGTCAGATTTGATTTATTATGCAGAGCAAGCGATATTGTGTAGATGATTTCCATTTTACATCGGTATCTTCGAAACACATTGTGGAATTTTTAAGTGCTATCATCTTCTTTTCGTGTAAATCGACTCATTAAAAAAGTTTCTCATCTGTGAGACGACTGTGTGGTGTTCGCTGTGTGATGTTTTCCCTTCCCCGTTTCCACCCCGATATTGTACAAGTTTTCTGCATGGTGAATAAATTTTTGTTGGTCGAGCGTAAATTAAGGAGAAGTAAAGTGCTCCTGGGAGACTCTATATTATTTCCAATGTAATTAACTTAATGGAATAGAGAATATCGTTCTTTGGGGGATAAAATTCGCAGTTTTTCAATAAAAATTTCTCTTACAATGTGTGCAGTTTAAGCGGAATTGTTTATGTTGTAAATTAAATGAAGCGTTTGTATTTAAAAGGGATGGAGCGTAATAGTTTTAAAGTAATTAAACACTCGTTAAAATTTTGTTTGAAGAAGACACATTGGATTGTCGGTTAAAGGTTCTTGATGAAATCAAAAAATCAACATTGGAAAATTTAAATTAAATAATTGAGTGTAAAGAAAGAAGAAATGGGGGCGACTCTTTCCCATAATATCCAATTACTTTGGGTATTTTGTACTTGAATAATTAATTAAGGATCTGATAAGCCGGCGAGTGTTAACATAAACAACAAACATGGGTATTAGGAAAGTGCCTACGAGCCCCTGTGTACAAATGCATTTTCACACTTGCTTAACAAATTAAGCATGACAGCATGTAAAAGTTTTATGAAATATGAGCCTTAGCCACACACTCGTACTTGTGTATAAGATTGCGTTTGAACATTGATTTAAATCCAGAGGGAGAATATTGTATTTCATAATTTATAAAATCTTGAGATAAGCAGCGGTATGAATAGAAAATACGAATTTCAGTTGGAGAATAGAGAAAAGTTGACTTTTATTGTGCGAATTTACTTGGACGCAGTCTTTTGTGTTCAGTAATGATATTGTGTGCAGAATGGACAGGAAACCCTCTGTCATGATTAAAAGAAGGTCACAAGTCAAAGCGCATTTCCAACATCTTGATTGTGGAAAACGCGAATACTAATTGTATTGTATACGTATTATGTTTTCAGGAAATATGTCTTGTTGTGTTCTTTGGTGCCGAATACATGGTGCGACTCTGGTCAGCAGGTTGCCGTTCAAAGTACATGGGTGTGTGGGGTCGGTTCCGATTCATCCGGAAACCCATTTGTATTATAGGTGTGTTAATTAGGTTGCAATATATTGTTTGTTAATTACGATCTAAATGTGGTCATTGTGTGTTTATCTGTTCCAGATCTAATTGTAGTTGTAGCATCTATCGTGGTCTTAACATTGGGCTCGAATGGCCAAGTGTTTGCCACATCTGCCATACGTGGTATTCGTTTTCTGCAAATATTGCGAATGTTGCACGTAGATAGACAGGGCGGAACGTGGCGGCTGCTTGGATCGGTTGTATTCATCCATAGACAAGTATAAAGCGTTTCCATAACATGTGGTTTCTGTTTACTAATTTCGAATAATTTTCCCTGTGTATTTTACAGGAGCTTATAACCACTTTGTACATTGGTTTCCTCGGTCTGATATTCAGCAGTTATTTTGTGTATTTAGCGGAAAAGGATGCGGTGGGCGTTGATGGCAAGAATACCGGCGACTTTTCCAGTTACGCGGACGCCTTATGGTGGGGTGTGATTACGGTGACAACAATAGGATATGGGGACACTGTACCGAGGACATGGATGGGCAAAATTGTGGCATCGTGTTTTAGTGTTTTCGCAATATCTTTCTTCGCTCTTCCAGCCGTAAGTTTTTTGTTGGTTCTTTTTTTATTATTACTTTACAGCATTCTGGGCGATTTATCAAAACACACTCCTCTTTAGGGTTTTTAATTCGAAATTTTATAACAGTTTGACACGGTTTATAGCTTTGGGGTAGTAAAAGTGTGCCTCCCTCTACTCCTGGGTTTTTCATTTTATTTATAGAGAAAGGTATATAGGGAATTGAACATGGTACGAGGATGGTTTCGGATATGCGGTTTATTATTGCATGTTGGAGAATTTAATAATTTTCCTTTTTAATGCGGCGTATATTTTTTGAAAATAATGATAATGTGTGGGATATTAGAGTGGTGTGCCCGCCGGAATGAAGAAGTTTATATTAAAGCTTTAGAATGTGTGTTGCTAAATGCTGTGTGTATACCGAAATGAAATGACGAATAAAGTGTCTCATATGCAATAAAATTTAATGGTTTTGCATGCTGTAAGCTGATACCATCATAAAAGCACTCGATTGACTATTGTTGGAACTATTCACCAATTTTCACGAAGAACAATGAGTTATAACTAACATATGGAATTTCGTTGTGGAATATAGACGCTTAAAAGCTCATTTACAAAATCAATAAACGGGGGTTGAAATTGTAAGAAATTATAGAAAAATACAAAAGTTACAACTGTTATCACGTATCATGTTCAGTTTTTTTATTTATCTACAAAAAAATATTTCGCTATTTCTGTGTGATACGAAAGCGGTCTATTGTTTTGTGTATTGATTACGAACGAGTCTTCTAGACAATATAAATAAGAACCTAAAAACTGTTAATTATCGCCACTTTTGTTCATATTTAAACATAAACGACATTTGAACAAGTTTAATACAACCAAGGACATTTACGATAATTATGTAAAGTTAACTATAAAAATATATATCAGAAGGCAGTACACGCTAATGTTGTCTTCAAATCGGTCTGTAGAGGTGTCAGAAAACTCATCTTTCCTCTGCGTAAATTGTTACTCTTGCTTTTTGTTTTATTTTCAACTCATTAATTGTGTCCTTGGCTTTCATAAACTACAATGACAAAGAAACTGGGTTAAAAATATAGGGTGATGGTTGTCCATTCAACAAGAGTCAGACTCAGAATATACGCAGATGGGATATATGATTTTTTTTTTCGTTTGTTTTGTATGTAGAAACGATTCGGTGAATGTTGCATGATTACACAGTATCAGTAATGTGTAACACACTCGTAAATGTAGACACGCAACTTTTCAATTTCAATAAAATCTATAATTCTCTACTTTAACAATGTTATTTTTCACATTTATAGACAAACCAAAATCAATAGAATTCCTAATAAATAATAAATAAGCAACATGTGGTTGATTATTGTTGCCATAAATGAAAGAACAATATCGGTCGGGGTGATAAAAGGAATTTTTAACTGGTTAATTGTTTTGGCATTGGTGACCCAAAATTTTGGAAATGTCACACGAACCCGCCTGAAATCATGATAGAAAATCGACAACCAATTGACACAAATCCTTCTTTTGTGTATAGGGCATCCTTGGATCCGGTTTTGCATTAAAAGTCCAACAAAAGCAACGGCAGAAGCATTTCAATCGGCAAATTCCCGCCGCTGCAATGTTGATACAATGCTTGTGGCGTTGTTATGCGGCCGATAAAAGTTTCAATTCAACGGCCACGTGGCAAGTGTACCTGAAGGACATCAATGGCATGCAGATCATAAACTCTTCCAGTGGAGGCAGCACCAACTGTAACATACCCCTCTCAAAGGTACTTTTGAATACACGACAAACTTCCATTGAAGAATGTTTCCTGAACCCTCAAAAATGTCCACTCCTCCTCTATCCTACCCCATAAATCACTAGATTTAAGTGTTAGTTTTAAGTAGATTAAAAAGAAAAAGTACACACGCAAACACTGTGAAGTGAAGTTTCTTCAGTTTACAGTGTATCGGTTCACTATTCCTAAATATCTATCGATTGAATATAGAAAAAAGCTAAGAGCGAAAAGCTTTCTAGTAGTGAAAAGTGTGGCGACGCCTTCCTCTCTCTGTAAATGGCTAATTCCTAAGCGGGGAAAACTCAAAGAAATATAGTTGAACCGTAAACGTGTGCTGGGTTTATGTTAGGCTAGTTTTAGATGCAGTGTTTGGTGTCTTGGTGTTAAGTCTCCATGCGTTGGGTCAGTCCCTGATATTGCAGGTGGCTAAAAAGGCGTCGGTCTTAAAGCGCAGAAAATCCCGCAATCGTATGGAATCAGCGGCAAATGCAGCAGCAGCAGCAGCAGCAGCACAACCAAGCACTCCACAAACGGACACACCGGTCCAACAGCATCCGCCCACCTCCCTCACCAACACTGCACCATCGAGATGCGAGTCCGATTCCGATGTGGTTTATTACATGGAGGAGCCGAAGGCAGGTGAGTCGCCGCAATTTTTGTCGATGTATTTCCAATCACAGTTGACAAATCGACTGTTTAAACAGGGACCCCGAACAGGGTGCGAAGGGGTGAACGGGAGAGTGCCCGCGGGGCGGTCTTCACCAGCCAAACGAGCACCGTGACGGAAGCGGCCAGCGACGAAGTGGACGATTTAGATAGCGAATTGCCAAGAGTGACGCAGTGAGTTAAAGAGAATTTTTTTCGACTGCGGTATGAGCGATAAAATGTGAATATTTTATAGATTGACGGACGCCCACAAGAACGCCATAAGGGCTATACGGAAGATCAAGTACTTTGTGGCAAGGAGGAAGTTTCAGCAAGCTAGAAAACCGTACGATGTACGTGACGTTATCGAACAGTACAGCCAGGGCCATTTGAACATGATGGTGAGAATTAAGGTAAGTTGAAGGGTGGCCGGTTTTTGTGGCTTGATAGAGTCGATTGTGAATTAAATTTTCAATTGTATGACGTAAGAGAGAAGAGATGGGCAATGTTGTATTATGAAAATGTCATTAATTATTTAGGAACTTCAACGACGGCTTGATCAAACCCTTGGAAAACCAGGAAGTTATCTAGCAGGGATTGACAGAGTGGGAAATGTTAAACCAATGACTGTTGGGGCACGTCTCTATCGTGTTGAGCAACAGGTATTTCATTCCTTTTAAATTTTATATGAGGTGTGTATGTGTGAATGAACAAAACTGGGGAGAGTTGTCCAAAAAAAGAATATCCATTTCAATTTGGAATTCTATCAAAAAGGATGAGCGTTGTGAAATTGAAAATCATAATTTAGTGTGACTGAGAGATGGAAGAAAGGGTGAATGGATGACTAAATTTTGTGCCTGGTTGCAGCTTGGCACAATGGACAAAAAATTGGACTCGATTAATCATGTATTACAAGTGTTAATGCAAAGACATCAAATTCCACGACCAATCGAAGATGATGTGTAAAAAATGTTTTCTTGTCATTTATCTTAACGACATATCATCGGAGAATTATATCAAATGGTTTTATAAAATATGTTCAATTAAATATAAAAACGATACCAACTGTGCTGGGGATGAACCGAATTCCGAAATGAAAAAAAAAACGTTCCGTTCTTTATTATTCTAAGAAAACAAGTAATTTTTTAAAGTCGACACACATATGAGAAAGAGTATTTCATATGGGAATATTATGCATCGCAATAAACATATCATTCATCATTCTTAACCGCTATATACGAAATGAATGGCAATTTAAACTAAACAATCTAATCAAGCAATAAATTTAAACCACTCAATATTATATGAAAGTCTGTAATTTTATAAGCTATGAAGCAAAAAGGAAATGTGTTATTTGTGAGAATTTCTGGCAAAATTTACATAATAGAAAAGTTTAATAATGTTTTTCTTTTCTTGGTAAATAAATATTTGATATAAGACATGAAAATGCTAACTAAATTCGCATTCATTCATTTCTTTCGGTGAGAAATTGATCTTCCCCTCTGCAAATGAAATTCCGTTACATTGGATAGCAGCTCATGAAAAATCGTTTTTTTGTTTTAATATTCAGAATAATAAACGTCATTACTACAATGGCCTACTTTTACTTATGTACACGCACTGTAGGAGTATAATATTTTTGTTGAAATTAATTAATAAACGAATGGAATGATTAATGATGATTTAATGAATATTTTGTGATACGTTAAGAAGAATGGAAATAGTATTACTAATAAAGCGATCTGTGATATAAAAAGTAGATGATAAGACATTTAATTTGGAAGTTCTTGTTCAGTTATAAACGTTTTTACACAATTAGGAAACTCCGATCGAATTACATACAAATTTATTCGATTGATTCTTTAATCAAAATTGATTGAATTAAAATCGGAAATTATGTATTTTTTGTCAGAAATCCTATTGAATTACTTCCCCACTTATAATTGTATTTTCGTTAAAGTATTTCAAACCGCTGTAAAACAGTCAATAAAACGAATATCCAAAACTTTGAGAAACTAATCATGGTAAAACTGGGACGCATAACAAAAATAAAATAAATCTATTTTATATTATATTGAATGTAATACTTGGAACAAAACTTTATAACTTGCCGAGTGATCAAAAACGTTGTACAAATTTATGATGAGATCGTTTGACTTTATGCTGTCGATTTTTCCACTTTGATCATTCGGTGTAAAAATGATTATATATCTATACTAGATTGTGCCTATTTAGATTTACAATAACTAAATTCTGTTTGTAAAGAACTTTTCTATGAGCGTTTTTTAAGTGTTGGTTTGTTCATTGTAAATTAATCTAGTCTAACAATTGTGATATTTGTTTGTAATTTTCCGTTTTGGTTGTTCAGTTTTTTAAGATAAAAAAACCACGAACTATACAACTTTTATAGTCTAAATAAAACTTTATGACAATCTTTTCATTTTCGCGTCGAGAGTTGTGAGAGATTTAGTGTTATTTCAATGAAAAAAAATCATATTTATGTGTGCACAATAATCATTTTCCACTTATAAAATCATTTTAAAATCGATGTAATAAAAATGGAAATTTTAAAAATTCATAAATAGTATGTAAGGGTACAGTAAAATTTTTAGTCCTCATATGTAATTATTAAAAAATATAGTGTAATTTTCACTAGTTTAAACACGCCTATAAACACGTTTTTTTATATATACAAAAAATGCAAATTGGACTTGATTAACAATGAATGGGTCCAATGTGAGAAAAAAATATTTTCCTCTAAATAGTGAAAATAATAAAAAAACACATATATGCACATGTTTACGTGCAATATTATAAAAAATAGAAGTTTTAGGAGAAGCCTAATTAGATTTCTTTTTGGAAATATAAAGAGAAAACATATGTAAACATTTACGAGTAGTTTGTAAACACAAGTCTAAATTTCAAAAGAAAAAAGGAAAACAACGTTGTGTATAATAAATTGGTATCTTTCAATGCGTCTTATGGGCATTTACGGAAATAACATGGAAATTGTGCCCCGTTGTTCCGTAAACGCACATTTCTATGTACCTTTTTTAAATTGTGGAGTGCCTCTACATCTGTGATTTCGTCTTTACTTCAACCCTTTTTATATCCGAATTAAAAACACAACAATATAAACTATAAGGATAAACCAATATAATAAAAAAAAATTAATGATTAGGACCAATTTCCTAAGAATATATAAATGAAATTTCCCCGTAATTCATTCATTGAACTTTGAATCAAATATTTTCAAAATTAGTTTTTATTGTAATAAAGAATTTTACAACAAATGGCAATAGCTGTTATCGCCGAAGAAAACTCTAGATAGTCGAGTAGAGCATTTCTTTTAGCAAATTGTAGAATATTGTAAATTAAGCTTATTTAGTTTGTTGAAAACCTTCCAAAAAACTGAAATTGTTTGTTCAAAAAAATAAAGTGTTGTTGTTTTATCTATTGTTAAATAATTACTATAAATTTTATTTCTCTAGTTGTGTAAGTAAGTCATTTTTATACTATATTTTCGGCTCATATCACTCTGTTTTAAATAAACACATTTTCAATATTACCTACCTATATAAGTATATTATAACAAAAATTAAAAAAACATATTACCTAATAGATTGTAACGAGTATATATTTTTAAAAAAAGAATATTCATTGTAACCTTATAGAAGAAATCAGTTTTATTGGTGCAATATTATTGAAAAATATATTAGTAGAATGATTTGAGTGCTTACTTAACTCTCTTGTAATTTAAATATCGCATAAATTATTTCTACGTCTATAAACTGTCTCTTTTTTTCCCCCATCAAAAAATTACACAATCACATTCTTGTTAGAAATAACAACATTTATTTATCTCAAAAAAATAATAAATGTAAATTAACAACTAGTACACAGTACTAATATCATATGGACTAGATTAAGTGAATGAAAGTCCCCAAAAATTCAATGAAATCTCAATTAAATGCAAATCCAGGGGACAAAGAAAAATATCTGAAAAATGTGTCCTCTCAAAAAAAATGAAAAATTAGTTGATGATCAAATTTCCTTTGCACTTGCATAATAAAAAATCTTTGGTTAATTAAATACAACTTACATTTCTTTAATTACTGTACATTATTAGAGGACAATTCACTAGAATTCACCGACGACAAACTGTCCACATTCTCCGCTTCATTAACAATTAATCCATTACTATCCACAGCTTCGTTCTCTTGCAATTCCCTCACATTGCCCGGCAAATAATCCTTCCACGATCGAAACAAATATCTCGTAAACTTCCTTAATTGACGGAATTTGCAATAAGTCGCCCCCTCGGCGGATTCCAACTGTTGCGTCTGTATCAGAAATCCTTTCTCCTTGAATGTCTGCTCCAACTTCTCCCTTTGCAGCGACTTCCTCGACTTTCTCTTCTTGTGACGAGCGTTCGTCTCATCGATTTGCCGCAAATTCGGACTTGGCAAATCGGCACTAAGTAGAAACTCGGGTCCTGGTTTTAATCCACTCCCACCCCCACCTCCGCCGCCCTCCGAGAAGATCTTCTCTCCGCTCGCTTGTAGAAAAGCGCCCGTACTCGAGCCCTGCGTGCTGTTTATTTGTTGCTGGAGGGTTTCGCGCGGGAAAAACTCGTACCCCCGCATACTCTTGTCGCCCGTTCCACTATAATACCGGAAATTCCCTCCAGAGTCTACACTCAACATCTTTTTTTCCTGTAGACTCGGTTTGGCGCCTCCAGTGAACTTGAACTTACAAATACTCACTTCAGTCGCTGGATTTGAATTGTTTTCTGGGGGAATTGGCGGTATGAAAATAGCAGACCGTTTCCGTTTCGGCGGCGTTTTCTCAATCGGTGTGCTTGCGTTACGTTTCGGTTTGTTCTCCGGTTGGATATCTTCTTTGGGCACCAGCTTCCTTAATTCCGTCTCTGATTTCTTCTCAGGCGGCGGCCGAGGACTGTGACTAGGCAAAGCGTAATTACTGCTATTTGTCATACGTTGGTACATCATAAGTTGCTGCTGCAGTGCCATTGGATGGATAAACACTCCCGCATTCGGCCAGTACACATACCCGCCCTGTTCTGGAGGATTCTTCGTCACAATATCAGGACTGGAGGGACTGAGCGTGTCTGATTCCTTTTTAATCGCACTCACAGACGGTAAATGCTCCATATCGTCATCGTCACTCGTTTGCGGTTCGGATTTCACCTCTGTAGCGTACGTGTTGTCTGTTTTCTTCAACAGTCGTATCTTCAGATGATTTAAATCGCGTATACACAAATTTAATGGTTCTGATTGGTTGTTGGTGCCCGTTTCCAGTTCCTTTGTCCGTTTATATTCCTGTGTCAGTCTTTTCTCCAATAAACTACTTATACGATTTTGTATATCACTTTTGTTTATTGTCTCGTTTGCTTCGAGTTTATTTTTCAAAACAACACCATTTGTGTCACGTTCCAGGTAACTGCTGGGGTTCGGGGTGCCGGGGAAGATGGTGCCGTAGTTTTTGTAGATTAGATGGCAGATGTCCGCCTTTTTCGGTTTGCGGCCACGTCGGGGCTTCGAGTTGTCCAAAGTCATCTCGCCCATGTACGGCAAGTCCTGGTACTTGACGATTCTGGAGCCAGTGCTGCTGGAGGCGGAGTTGTGGACGATGTTGCGCTTCTTCTGGACGTCGTTGTGCATTTCGGTGATGCGTTGCAACCAGCTTTTGATGGACTCGTTTTGGTTTTGTTCGGGAAGGCCTTTGAAGGGCTCCGGGGTGGGTGCAGAGGAAACGGACGAATCGTTGGAACTGACCTCGACTTTTTCGATGTCATCTTCGAGGTTGATGTCGTCCAGTCTGAAAAGAACGCGGAAAAATAACAAAAATAAAACGGAAAAAAATGTTTCTCATACTTGTTTGCTGGTTCATGTTTCATGAGGGTAGATGGAAACGGTTCGGTGGCATTGGTGAACGTCATATCGCACGACGTCTCTCTACAGCTGGCAAGTTCTTCTAATTCTTCTGATTGCATTGTTTTTTCGCCTGGAACAAGATTTTATTATGTAATTAGGTCGCGCGCCACTTGAATTTTCTATTCTAAATTTTATTTACTCTCGTTCTATCACAGATGTGAAAAGGTTTTAATTCATTTCCATTGGTCTATCACAGTGTGGTTTATAATTAAATTCACGAACACAATTAAACACGGATGGACTGCTGTTGTAAGGGTCAAATCGAGCAGAATTTGAACAATTTGTAAAAAGTATGTTGTATGCGGTAAGGCGGCTTTGGCCGTACAAGGCGCGCAACAGTAAAGTTATTTTAAGCGTCGCGGCGCTCTCTCTGCGCTCCACCTCCCCAACGTACACAATTTTTAGGTATATTCTGAATTTGGATCTCATGTAATCCGAGATTGAACCATATTTGGAACTCCGGCCTTTCTAAGTTATTATTAAACCGTTCTTATGTTGCTGCCGTCTCTCTTGAACCTCACAGTGTTCTATGCATTTTATTTCTTTACAGCGTCAAAGCCTATTTCCATTTCGTAATTTTGTTTATTTTTAACCAATGACAGGATGTGTTTTTGACTCCTTCAATACCATACACTACTTTAACATACTGAAATTTGTGTTGTGAATTTTTCAGAATTTTTAATTTATGGTGCAATGATTGGGATTTGCAGTGGATTTTATTTATGTTTAATGACGGTTATCAATTATGTGATCTTTGATGTATTTCCACATTAGTGTTTGTAGCACTTTTCGGAACCTACGCATAAATTTTCTAGTCTCACCAATTTACAGTCGTTCGACTAAATGTTTAATAATAATAAAAACATTAAACATTTGATTTCTCTTTCTCTCTGTTCGAGTGTGGTTTACATCGACATCTCTAATTGGGCATAAATTTTATACTATAATTTTAAATAAACAGATTTTTTGCGTAATTTAACCGGTTCTATATTTCATCACATTGTATTCTAATATATTACACTTTTAAACACCTAATATTGACCATAACGAAATCGATTTTTTATCGCTTTTTTCAATTTGATTAATATGAGACTAACCTGATTAAGCTTTTAGTCAAAATATATTACTGTCTTACAAAATATTCATTTCCAGCGTATATTAATATGCAAATGAAAACTTGTTTTGCAATTAAAGAAAAAAAAAATCGTAATAAAAATATGCGACTGTGCATGGACTGATTGAGGATTCTTTATTTTTACTCCAAATTTGGGAATTGACTCCGTGTTTCGACTGCCACAAGGAACCCGACAATGGGTGCTAATTTATTTAAACAACGCTG
Organism: Silvanus unidentatus; assembly: GCA_963930825.1. Taxonomy (NCBI): domain Eukaryota; kingdom Metazoa; phylum Arthropoda; class Insecta; order Coleoptera; family Silvanidae; genus Silvanus; species Silvanus unidentatus. The sequence continues at coordinate 19,046,282 of OZ005760.1, forward strand.
AAATCATCACGTAAACCGCACTCGAAAGATGTTGCGCTCCTCAATATTACACATATTATTTATGATTCAGTCATAACATCCAAGGTTGGTAATTAATATTTCCACGACTGTGAGCGAAAAACTGTTATCTTTACCTGCAACATGTTGCGATTGTCCATCTCATGACTCGTCCATTACACAAAATTTATCAAACAAAATAAATTCAGTAATTAAGAATCTTTGGGCGCGCAACTTGATTCACTTTTCAGTCACCCTAAATCACGAATCACTCGATTTTCAGGACACAAATGCTCATAATTCCATACACTGTACAATAACACTGTACCCACTGTACTGAATGGACCGCAAATCCCCAAACAAACTGGAAACTCTTTAATAAATTCGTTAATTAAAGTTAATCACTCTCTCGACTGATGACGAAATTGAAGAACGGCCCCATAAACTAATCCAATTGACTTGAACAGTTTGCTGTCTTCTACTGGTTTGTTTTGCAGAACAGCTTCATGAAAATAGTGGCCAGAATATTGCGTGGAATTGTCAAGTGTGCACGTGGGTGGACCAGTGTTCTATCTCTCAATTCCTTTCCCCCCTTTTTCAAATGGTTTCCTCTCCATGGATCTTCACACCTTCCGCAACAATGCAAATTCATCTTGGTAAATATTTAGTTTGTTGTTGCACTGTACTGGTGGAAGTTTCTGTTTTAGGACGATTTGCGGACCATCAACCAGGAACTGTTCTTGATTGGTTCGCCAAATGGGAAAAACATTTGACTAAACGGCGATTTTATTACTGTGTCCTTAAATAAATTGGGCGATTAATTAAGAGAGTCTTCCTTAACTTCTTTCTTAGCCAATAAATAAGACAGTTTATTAATCCACTTACAATAATGGCACAATTAAAGTAAAATGCATGAAAACAAGTCGAATAAAAATCGCAATGTAAATATTTCGCGATTCATAAATGAAGTTGTATTTTTTATGATTTTGTCTCGTGTATAAAAACGAACAGGTTTTAACATAATAATTACAAATAAATTTGCAATTCAAAAATAAATAATGTGCGTGTACACAAACAGCACACACTTATGCTGTTTATAATAAATATGTTATTAAATTGCGTTATAAATCAGCTTTGTAATCGTGGAATTGTTAAAAATCTCCAGTTCAACGATCTAATGACAAATTTAATTTCTTACTTTACTCAAATAACACCATTTACATTCTTTACGATTGTTACAATTATAGTGTTAATTTTTATATGGGACGACGATGGGTGAAATTAATTAACATAATGGACCGAAAATTGAAATATACCCAGTTATGGGCGCGTAGGTCGATATGGAATGCAGTCCGTTTTTCTATATTCGTAATCAATAAAAATAATTTAATGTTGTAGCAGTTAATTTGTTTATTGTGTTAAGCAATACAGTCGAAATTTCTCAAATTGAAATACACGAGCCTTAAATGTGGGCGTTAATAATTTACTTGCAAATAGACAAATAGGAAAAGTTGTCATGAAGCTGGTTTAACAGTTAGTTAATACGATCTAACAAATCGGATCAATCGTCAGATAAGAGACAACTTATTTTTCTACACTGAATACATGATGAATTAATGAAGATTTGTGTTTGGATCATTTTGAATGGTTCTTTTCAGATTGAAGTGCGAGATGATTTGTTGGATTGCTGCGAATGCACCCCTTCTTAAAAATCTTTTGAAAGTCTCTTGTAATTATCCGAATGTTGCTGATAATTATATCATACAGACATTTATAAGGGGCACACCTTTGATGAAAAAAATGTGGCTTTTTATGTGGGCGTAAATTGGAGGTCAACGTTTTACCCAGGTGCATATATATATTATATATATTTCCACTTGTTCTGATTTATGTCCATATAATAATGAATGTAAATTCAGAAAAGCCATCTAATGCTATATATGGCCAAGTAAATTGTACATTAAATTTTATTTAACACTCTACAAGAGATTATTTTATCACTGTTGAACAAATTTAATAGTGTATTGAATGGAATGGATGGATTAGTGCTCATCTAGGGGACATTTCGAATAATAAAACGCCATCAAGACGGGAATGGGCTGCTTTTTCCAAAAGAAAAAAAATCCAACAACACAGACGTGGGTTTATTAAACAATTTACACTGATTTACATAGTAGGTACACGGTTTAATTACGGCTATTATTTTTGTGAATTTATTTATCACTGCCCCCCAGTCCATTTATGGTATTCCAGGCTGGTTTGATTAATCAATTCGTATGACAAAATCGATCGGTCGCGTACAATAGCGGTACACCGGACTGTCTTGACTTTCTTTGCAAAAAAACTGTAAACATTTTAGAAAAAGGTCTCATTATATGGAACGCCAAAGAGAGAAACCCGTGCCTACATTTTACGATTTTTTATTGTTCTCTTCGCCAATATGGACTAAATGGTGTGGGCTTTTGTTATGGCATTAAAATACAAAAAATTTTATTTATATATCGTATGCAATTTATATTCTAGCTTGTGTACCACACAAAACAACTTGGAGAGCGAGAATATAGGTCTAAAGTGGGAAATTTCACCACCAACTCGCGACTTGCAACGGAAAAAATCACTGGAAGGCAATCTAATGTGAATGCGATTGTAATAAATCACTGGAGATAATCGGGTGAATTATGGAATGGAATAAAAGCGGCTATTTTCGTTGTCAATAGTACGATAAATTTCTAATTTAATATCGAAAAGTCGAACTAGTTTTCGAAATGAAACGTTAAATGTGTGTGTGTGAGACTAATGCAAATTTATAATGAAAATGTCTTCCAAGTTGATTTTCGCTCTGCCTACACACCGAATCGAAATTAATAAACACACAGACACAAAAAGTTTCTAAATAATTTTTATGAACCACTTTTACATAAAAATACACAATTATAACGTGGGCAGTCGCGAACCGGTCTGAAAATTGCAATATTTTATGTTATTTTAAAGATATACCATATTTGTACAATATGTCGTGGGTTCTTCACTCGAATACTTAACTCTTATTATGTATATTTATTGGTTTTTTCCCTACAATCGATTGATTTTACTGTTATGGTATTTAATTAACACTTGTGCATAAATTATCGCGATGATTATCATGTTATGGGGATTGAGAAGGTGTTGCCTTAATAATTATTATTATCTGGTCTGATGAGAGGACAAGCCAGTTTCCCTCCGCTTAAAAATTCTGAGCGATCTTAAAAATTCCTTAATAATGTAATAATGTGGTATGTACATCAGATAACGTTTTATGGTAAACGTTCATTTAACTAAGAATAAAGGAGCGACTTATTTCTGCTACTTGTTTACAAAGTCCATTCACAAATTGGTAACGCACAATTTAATTCATAACGAGATTACATTCATAACTTTTTAAAGTAGTGACATGCCTTTCTCTGTTGTGTTTTCGTAATGTTTTCTCCATTTGACAATAAGCGCAATTTAAGAATAAATGTCCTCTAATAAAATCATTCATGTTTGGAATTAATGGTGTTTTAGAATTTAAACAATTTACAAATGTTTTATATATTGTGGCAATTATATACATGCAATATAAATATTATACTTAGTTGGGTAGATGTTTTCGCAAAAGAACTGGGGGCGGTATTTTACGCGGAGGTGGTTGTAGCTACCTTATTCGGGCAAAGGCTTGCCAAGAGACCAAAGGAAGGTCGTGCAGACACTCACACAACATCGTTTTATAATCTATATATACAGGATATACAATTACCTTTCAATTTGTTGTCGATTAGAGCGAATATTTTTCTATAAATTGCATAAACATTCGCTTGCATAATCGTTATTGTTGGAATTTGCGCTTATCCTCTAGAGAAAATATTTAAATTTTTGAAAATTATTTCACTGCTGACATCTCTTTGATGCCCTTTACACGTTATTACAGGTTTCTAGTACGATCTGATGTTCTGATGTGACCGTTACTTTTTGCGCCAATAAGAACCGTTGTATTGGTCTAACTGCATTCTCATTGGTGTCTTTTGTATATTTTCTTAACGGATCTTCATTAGGCGCCTACAATTTCATCTCATAACAGTGCTGTTCTTTAAATTCTTTTATAATGTCCTTTCCTCGTGCAAAACTACAAAGATTCAATGAATTAAACCGTAAGTTTATTGCTGTGTATCATTTTGTTTAATATTAATGAGTTTTGTGTAGCTTGTACCCCATCCCCAGCCGATTACAATATTCAGACAAAAGTAAAGCCAAAATGTGCTGTAATACCACAAAGTGAACGATTTCTTGGATTAAAAAGTCCCACGGTCTCGGAAAATGGTTCGGTTAAGAGTACCCCCTGCTTTCGAACGGTATGTATGCGAAAATATCACTTGAAACCAGTATTAAATAGTGTCCCCCATTAGCCCACGTTACCGAAAGGTAAAAGACCGAAACCAGCAGCCACAACGACACCTAAACAATTGTTTGAGGCCCCCATAAACCACTACATTGAGAGCCTTAACGAGAAAATCGTCGAATGCGAAAATAAAGATTTATTCATAAAAGACCTCACCGAACAAATGGAGGAACTGAAACAACAGATGGCCACTTTGGAGGCTAATTTCCGTCACGTTGAACACGTTAAATACGAGGAACGACTAGGAAATATTACCAAAGAATTTGAAGAAGCAAAACAGGCATTAATCACCGAACATAAACAGACATTGGAAACAATAAATAATGAAAAATTGAATCTGTCCGAAGAGTTAAACAAACTTAAAACGAAATACAACGAATTACTATTGATTGATGAGACTATCAAGAAAGATTTAGAGAATAAGGAAGTCGAATTGAAAGCTCTCGAGGAGGAATGTGTAATAATTCAAGAGAAACATGCAACCATAATTGAAAACATGGAAAAGAAACACATGCACGAAATGCAAGACATTGAATTTGAAATGTTAAAAACGATGACGGAATTGGAGAAAGAGAAACAAAATGCTGCTAACAAAATTTTAGACATTGAACAGTGCATGCAGGACGAAATTGCCCGTCTAATAGCCTCCTTTCATAAGGAGAAAGAGCAACTTGTAATGGAAAATGACAGTAAAGTAATTGAACTAAAACAGGAAACGGTTGCAATGGAAAAAGAAATGAATACTAAAATAGAACAGCTCGAAAATGAATTTAAGTTGAAACTGGAATTGCGTGAAAAAGAATCGGAACAAATTTTAAAAGAGTGTCAAGCAATTAGCGAGTACAATATAATCCAATGTGAGTTGGAAAAGAAGCAAATCGAGTCGAATTTAACTGACAAATGCAAAGACATTGACGATTTGCAAGAGAAATATAAAAGTATGACTAACAGTTATGCGGAATTACAGGAAAAGTACAAACAAATCCAGAAGGATTACAGTGAATTAGTAATTGAGTTGAATGATGTCCGACAAGAATTGTCGGAGGCCATAAATGAGAAAGAAAATGAGATAAGAAAATTGCTGGCGGAAAAGCGGACGTTTCAGATAACAATCACAACCTCTCAGGACACCATTGAAGTGTTGAAGAGGAGATTAATTAGTTCAGACACCGATGTGGAGCATTTGAAGGAGGAATTAACGAAAAGTGAGGAGAAAATCCTTGAATACGAAACGAAACAAATGGAGATGATGAACGAATTGCACATGCAGCAATTATTAAACGATGAATTGGAAATGCAGTACGAATGTACGGTGAAAATGAATGAAGAGGAAATTCTGGATGTTAAAGAGGAATTAACTGACAAGGTGAATGAGTACAAAAAGCAGGTGGAAAATTATATGAAAAAGCTGCAAATGGAACAAGAGTTATTTAACGAATTGTTGGAACAATTACATGAGCAAAAGGAAGTGAACCACGATGCATTCAAGTTGATAAATGTCGTTAAAACCGAAATTGAAGAATTACAAGATGAGGTGCAAGAGTACGAAACGAAAGAAAAACAATGGAAATGTTCGGAAGAGCAATTGAACAAAGAGAAAAGTGAACTTGAGGAGCAATTGAAAGAGAAAGAGAACGAAGTATGCAATATGTTGAAGCAGATCAATCAATTGCAAGAGAAATGCGATTCGTACTGTCAGCATTTCGAATATTATAAGAGCAAAGTAATGGAATGCGAGAAGGAAATTGAGGAAGCTGACAACATCCACAAGAAATATATCGACCAGAGTGGGAAGTATGATAATTTGTTGCAGAAATACGAGCAATTAGAAAACGAGAAGGAGCAATTGAGAAGGGAATTGGAGGAAGCGAATCGACAAGTTTCCCACTTGGATAAATTGAAAATGGACTATGAGGGATTATCAAAGAAACATAAATTGCTGGAAACGGAGAATGAAATGCATAAAAAGAAGGTAATTAAGTGTAAATAAAATGTGTTATTTGATATAGAGTGTTTTGTTGTTAGATTCAGGATCAGAAGAATTTTATGAGTCCATTTAAGAGGCAATTGGAGGAATACGAACTGGAACGGGAGAAGTTAATTGTTGAAAAGAGTTTAAGTGAAATGGAAGCAAGGGAAATATCCAAAAAATACGCTGATCTTGTGGGACATCAGAATACCAAACAGAAAATAAAACATGTAGTCGATATCAAATTGAAAAACGAGGAATTATTACAGGTAAAGAAAGCAATATTGTTACGTAGAAAGTAAATAAATTGTTGATTACAGTGTAAATTGGATCTTGAGGCGAAACTGCGCAGCCAATCGAAATTGATCGAAAAACTACGCAACGAAAACAGTGACTTGAAACGAGGCTCACGAAAATTTGGTAAAGCATTCAATGTGGATGATAAAGAAAACATTAGCAGTCCAAATCGTTCGTTAAATAATTCATTGAAAATTGATTCACCAGGACCACTGAAGGAACGTAACTAGGTTATTTAAACTTTTATACAATTTTATTTTATATTAAAAAAGAAAATACCGAAAACCAAAAAATAAGACTGATCATTTTATTTCTTTATTTGGTCTCAAAAAATTGCCAAAACGGGTACTTTTGTTCAATTATTAACTTTCTAAAGCTTAACTATTTTTTAAATAATTTATTCGTGTAGTTTAGCACATTAAATAATTAATTTATGTAATAGTTTATAAGTGTGTGTACTTTTCAATTATTGTTTGCAACAAACTACTGTTTTTTTAATGTGGTTCGAAGAATCATCAATAAATCATCTCATTTCAGTTATATTTTTTTTATTTTAGTTAATTTATTACTTGGATACATTACATTTAATTGTGGACACTGTCGATTACATTCACTGTAAATATTTGTATAATTAGGTATATGGATAAGTAATATTGTAAACATAAAAAGTGTTAATCACGAGTAAAATCCTTTCTTATTTTTTGTATTTGGCTCGTTATAAAAACTAACATGCATTTAAATAAGAGATCATTTAGGCCCTAACATACTTAATACTAATTAAATGAGCATTTCAGTCTCACTTCACAATTTAATCACTTGAATCGAAAATCATTTTATTTTTTGATATACACATCTTAAAATATTCAATATAATCCATTGCTAATGTATAAGCAGTCTTAAATAAGTTAAAAATCTCACACAAATCCAGAACTATATTCTAATAAGTTCATTCATTAAAATTGAGTAGAATTCAACAGAAATCCTTAAATTACTCAACACTTAAATAAGTTATTTATCATTAATTAATATGTACTTACTGTACATCATACATACTCATTAATTGGTAAAAAATTAGTAAAAAAGTACAAAATTACCAGGAAGAATACTTCCCCATATCAAAATATATTCGTGTACAAAATTTTCATTAATAAATTAGCAAAATATCATCTTACTCAAGTCTTAATCCAATGCTGCATACGGTAATACAATATTCTTATTAATCCAAAACGCGCAATGCGAATAAGTCGCATTCGGCAACACATCCTGTCCCACAACCAAAACCTTCTTACCAATCATATTCTCCTGTTCAACTTTACCATGCCAAACGTAATGGTAAAACAAACCCTGCATAGCCGTAAAATAACGCCTCTGTTCGGGCGTTTTCGGTTCATATCTTCCCAAAATCGCATCAACATCCGAATCCACATCTGCCAAATCATGTTCACTTCTCGTTTGTGTCACCACATAGAACGGCACTTTATGCATTTGCGTCGAAATCGCATACAACGGACACACAATACGAATATCCGATATCATAGCCGTTAATCCCTTGTAATTAGCTGGATAATAACTCAAAACTTCGCTTGTTAAATTCCTACTGGGTAAAAACGATTGGTTTATATGCTCCTTGACAAGCGCCTCCGTCCAGTTCGTGTATTTCATCAATAATTTCTCTGAACTGGCCGCATGGGCGGTGGTTCCAATCACAAGATTCACAGGCAAATCCTCCTCTCTTGACCACACCTCAGCTGGATGCTCTTTCAAGATATTTCCATCCAACACCAACCATTCATGTCGTTTATCTGGCTGTTCATCCTTCGTTGGCAAATCTGGCTGTGGTTTACGCCAAGTGTCTTGAATAGCATTGGTTAGCGCTTCCGCACTAAGTTCATGCTTCAAACATTCGATATTCTGACACGACAGTCCCTCCAAAAAGCTTTTATTATCGATTTCCATTTCAGGACGTGGTCGTTTCGGGTAAATCGATCCTCCCGAACTGGCCCAAGCTCTGGTAAAGTACTTCTTCGCCTTGGGAATTGTCGCTAATGCAGTAACCAGCGTGGCACCGGCACGATGTCCAAACAAAGTCACCGACTTTGGATCGCCACCGAAATGAACGATGTTCAATTGAACCCAATGGAGCGCTTCTAGAATGTCAGAGAGACCGTAATTGCCGGACGTATGTGGGTAATCGTGTTGTGAAAGTTCATCTAATGCTAAGAAACCGAGAACGCCAAGACGGAAATTTGGTCGGACGAAAACGACGTCACGGGAACGAGCGTAGCGAGCTGACGGGCGCATTTTGCCAGGGGAGCCGCCGATTAAGCTGTCCGCCCCGATTAGAACAATCACAGGTAGAGGGTTTTCATAGCGAATGTAGGGAGTTACAACGTCGAGAGTTAGACAGTCTTCCTTGCCGATTATGGTGCCATTACTGAGTATTTGAACGCAAGTATCTGTTGCATTGTGTGCTAGGAAAGTGTTGTTCCAGCAGTAGTCGATTTTGTCTAATGGTTGAGCGTATTTGAAGCGACGATCGCCAGTTGGAGGCAAAGCGTAAGGAATGCCACGGAAGGCGTATGCACTGTCTTCAACCAAACTGTAAAAAACGAAATAAAACATTAATTTTTGATGTTTTTAAGGGTAACAAGACTTACCCTTCGACTTTGCCACAACCCGTGATTGTTTCTACATAACGCCCATCCTTAATCGGCACTCGGTACTCATGAGTCGCACCACTTACACATATTAATATTATTATAATGCACAATAATATCAAGAGTAAGACGGCACTAAAAGCCAGTCTGTATGTAAGTAAAATTTCTCTCCAATTTGGAATCTCTTCCTCTTCTTGTCGTTCCACGTCTTTCTTTTCATCTAAAGCGACATTTTTTAGCTCGTGGTGACTTTTTTCATCTGTACTTTTGTCGTCCAATGTTTCCATTGAAGCTAAACCAGCTTGAGCACTTTGTCCTAAATTGTCGTTCTTCTTCTTTCTTGGAAATACCGATACTAATGGCAAACGAATTGTTTCGAGCAATTTCTTCCTCTCCTTGGGCTCGGCGTTTTTTTCTTCTAGACAAATGCAGTGTTACAAAAATGTTTGAAATGAAAGAGAGTATAATTACCATCATCGTCGACTGTTTTTGACTTTCGGAATGGATTTGGGAGTTTTATTCGTGATGGTAAAGACGTACTTTGCTCCCCTTTCTGTTCAATTAATTCACCAGTTTGTTCGTCCGTTTTCTCACCATCCTCCTTGCATCTTTCTTTGGATTTGCTTCTGGTAAAGAAACCCGGCATCTGGATACCACCGATAGGAATCTTTTTCGGCTTCACTTCCATACCTTCTTTAATATCCAGGGATTTTTTCTCCTCTTCGGACGTTTTGTTTTCTTGTGCTTTATTTTCTTCATTCAACATTTTTTCACGTTCTTCCATTTCAATAGCAGTCTTATCTTTGCTTTTCTCAGCACTACTTTTCTCTTCAGCAGTCTTATCAACTTCACTGTTACTCATTTTTCTAAAAATATATTATTGTTACAGCAAATAACTACACAATGACGCCTTTGTTAACACGTAAAATATCCAATTATTCACTATTAGGCCAATTACATTCTATTGATAATAATAGAGAGCGATTGCTTCTTTATGAAAATTTATATAAAAAGCCGGTGCAAGGGAGGTTTATTGATTTTCACATGATAGAATTATTTTAGGCCATCTATGTGTGGTGCAAAGTATTCCCAACGACTTTCTTCTATTTTAATGTAAATTTTTCAAATATTTTCCGTGAATATACTCACAATTGCTGTAAATAATATCAAAAATAAGTTGCTTGAATGTTTATAAACAAAATGCGACGCTTCACACAACACAATGAGGAAGTTTATACACAAACGAGTTCAACAACCGACATAGGCCAATCTGTACTGTACACAACAACCCCCTCGAAGAAGAAGCTTTCAACATGACGCCATTTGTTGTTTTTAAATTGTTTTTAGAATTTTCAGTGCTGTATGAACAGTTTGTACTAGGGGATAATTCAATTTTAAATTAAAATCAATATTGCTTTAACAAACATCTTAAGTCCTTTGTTTAATTGATTTAATTATTAAACAATTTTCAAAATTGTTTGATTTCAAAAGTGTTATTGTAAAGTTGGTGGTACTGGAAGTCATCAAAGTAACTAACACAACAAAGAAGCGGTCTTTTTAAAAAAATTTAATCAACTTCCATGCAAATAAATATGTACTACATATAAATTATTTCTTTTTCGATGGGCCTCCCAACTCTTCCAATGTTTGTTTTAACGTATTTAACTCGCTATCTGGTATGTATCGAATTTCTTCGTGATACTGTTCATGTGGGACGACATTTAGAACTATTCCAGCAGGAATACACTTTTCCAAAACTCTTAATAGCACTGACATCTGTATGCTTGATACGTCCGTAATTTGTACAGTTCTTTCATACATTTTTAAATTGAATTGAGAATTAGGAATTTCGCTGTTTGGTTTAAATGTTGTTAGTCTTAAATCTTGTGCTGGAACACCCCAACAATCCTCCACATCGATATCCATATTTCTTACTACGGCATGTACATACTTTTGGAAACTTTCCACAACTGGATAATCATATCCACGAATTTGAATGTTCAGTGTATCATAAAGCGGGTGCTTTGGTTTGATAGCCTATCCAAAAGAAAATTATAAATGAGAAAGTCCTAACAAAAACATCGGATATTTCTTACATCTAAATAATCAGGTTCATATATGCTAGACAACTGTCGTATATGTTTATGAGTAAATTGTCTTCGAGAAATATTTAAAGATGTAAGAGTTTTTCGAAAAATATTCATGTTTTTTTATTTTTCAGGTTAGATTTTATGTAATGTTTCTTCTTCTTCTTCAAATGTTAACCAATGGCGACAACTTAACAAATGATTTGACTCTAAAAGTGCGCACAGGCCAGGGACAAAGACCAACCAGACAAGAACCCCCAAAATAATAACAACTGTGAGCCGGAGCCCAGAGCCATTTTGTATATTTGCCACTGTAATATTTATATTTTTGAGTGTTATTTAATTGAAATTATAGTGCTCTATGGTAAATTTGAACATTTAAGGTAATAATTAATTTTTATTATTAAGAATTGCACAGTATTATTTCTTACTACATCTCACTTGATTTATTTATCGTCTATCTACCCTTGCACTAATTAAGTACCTCAAAATGTAGCAAATTTGAAATCCTAAATACACTCTCTTCAACAGTTTAGTTATTGCGTCTTTATTATAATCATGTTTTAAAAACAAGATCTAATAATTCATTCAGAATTTTTACCCCCCATAAATTTGTTATTTTAGGGACTTTTTTTGTTTGTGTACAAAACTGACAGCTTCTGTTAACCTAATTTATGATATTCTAACGTCTTTTAAAGAATGCAAAACATTTACTTTAGTTTATTCTTCTTATATCAAGTTATAACGTGTAAATATGGCAAATTGTAAACATTTACTTGTAAATAGTGAGTTGGTGGATAAAATTTTAGAGCAAGGCCAACGTTTACGAAATTCTATGGTAGAATCAATTTTAAATAATGACCCCCTTTATACAAACACCCAGAAATGCAATACCTCTTTACGTAAACCAGAAACATTGAACAATTTAGAAGCTTATTTAAGGGGAGAACCCTTGACTGAAGACGAAGAAGCTCATGCTTTCGAAAGTATTAAAAGTCTTAACGCTAAGCAACTGAGTGATATAACAAACAGAATATTTTGCTCAAAATGTAAATGTAACATTTGTTCGGAATATTATGGATTAGCATTTAATGGTGATATTAAAAGGAACACATCAGAAAACCAAGATACTCGAGGCATTTATGAAACATTCCCATCAGAAGCACACAGAAATTATTATAAATATGTTGACTCTTTAAAAATCAATATACATAGTCTGAAGTTAAATGAGACTGGCAACCGAAAAGTTGGAAATCAAGTGCCTTTTAATCAAACATTCTTTATAGAATACAGAATACCTAATATTTTATTGAAAAATGTTAAAAACAAATCAAAAGTAGACTCAGGATTAGATAGTAATAGTGTTGTAAGAATATGTTCTCGAAGGCGAAGATTAAATGAAGGTTTGTCAAAAATTTACAAGTATGTACCAAAAAATGACCATCTAACCCTTTTTAGATATTACATTTCGACATACATCAATTCACGATGTAGAAAATGTCTCCAATGCAATAGAGAAAAACATTCCTATAGATATTATTATAAATCATAGAAATTCTAAACAGAAAAACGCTACATCGTTTGGATGTGCAAGATTTTATTTAGACTCCTTCGAATATTCAGAAAATTTTACATGTAATCGAGGTCTAATTGTTCAATTGCAAGAAAATACTCCTATTGAACTCGGTATTTTAAAGATATCAGTTCAATTGGGCTGTGGACGACTGTATTTTGGAAAAGAATTTTTAAATGCAATTAATTTACACAATCCTGGTCCAATTATTTTAGACAGTGATGATAGTACATGCGTGTCTAATGATTTCATTAACAAAGAATCGAATATAGAACATAAAATACCTGAACAGATTAAAGAACCGCTTAAAAAAGAGCCTAAAACACCGAGGAAAAGTCTTTTAAAATCAGTTCAAAGTGTATCAAAACCTGTTCAAATAAAGGTGCTTGTTGCCATATTTGCACCATTTCCCTTACAAACCCTTTTATTTTTTAGAAACATATTTTATTTGGCTTTATATACATTTCGGAAGTGAATTATTTAAGTCCTCCTGTAAATTCCTACATAACTTGCCGTCCTTTCTGTCAAGAGAGTGTATTTTCAAGTAGAGTCGTCATAAATAACACAAGTCCTGTATTTAATTTCTGCCAGGTGTGCCTAATATCATTAAGAATCATTCAATATTGTAAATTATTCTTTCAGGTAATTCCTTTAATACTCGACGATGAATTACTTCTGAAATTCAGAGAGAACTACACGCTTTTAGAGTTTTGGAAGAAAACAGACATAAATAATGACTCGGTAATTGGCTTCACAAAGATTCCATTACAACAATTCTACACAACGTATCGCAACCCGTTGATAATTCAGTATTTAGAGAAAAATAAACTGCCAACAATTGCATGCGACTGGTGGGAACCAATTCAGACAGTGGACAGTGAATTAATAGGCCAAGCACAAATTTTAGTCGCTTTGGGAACAGAAGAGCAAATAAAAAATTTAAAAACAGAACGTGGTTTCCGATCGAGTCCAGTAAAAGCGAAATTCTCCAAACCAATTTCGAATGTGTGTTCTGTAAGTGTTGCAACGCAATTTTCTAGCACAAACATGGAAAAGAAAGAAGTGGTCCAGAATCGCGAAGACATAAACTCCTTTCTGACTGAATTAATGACAAAAAATAAGACTGTGGTTAGTGAAAAGAGTACAAATACCGAAAGTGTAACAGAACCGAATGCAAATACATCACAAGTTACAAAAACAACAGACTTGTTGGATTCGTTGGAAACAGTACTGGCAATAAACAATGAGAACAAGGAAGAGAAGAGGAATTTTCGTGCACAAATCTATATAGACAGTGCATTGCATTTGCCTTGTAGAAAAAAGTCGAAATCGAAAAAGTCAAAGAGTAAATGTAATAAGAGTGACGAGAATTTATTGCCAAGTACGTACGTAACGTTCGAAACGAATGGTGAAACGAAATTTACGTCAATTGTACATAAATCGTGTTCACCTAAGTGGGAATTTAAGTGCGATGTTAGTCTTCCGATTGAATTGTTGATAAATGTAAGGAAAATAAATAATCGGAAACTTTTATTTATTAATTATGTGTTTAATTTTTAGAGCAATAACAGATTGATCTTTAAAGTGTGGCGCAAGTCGACGAATGCAGTTAAACAGCCGAATTTACAAACGGATACTGTATTAGGTTTTGCGGCACTTGATTTGACTGTACTTTTGGCTGGTTTACCAAACGTTCAAGGATGGTTTAACATTACAGATTTCTCGAAAAAGTGTAATGGTCAAATAAATGTGAGTACTTCCTTTTTACATCTTTGTAATTCGAGGAGTTTACCACTAGAAAAAATCGTGTCCCAAGTATTTCCATTTACTATTTCTACTATTTCTTAACTATTTTGGAAATATGTCGTATAATATACTGTTGGTGACCAAAAAAAATCGAAAATATCATAGAATATCATTTAGAAAATTTACTCGAAAAATTGGGAAATATTTGGAAATATTTCCTAGATCACTTCCATTTCCCATGTATTTCTAAAATTATTTCTTTAACCCGTACCAACTATTTCCTTAGTGGTAAACCCCTCGTAATTATTGTTTAATTTTTGGTTTTAGATTCATGTAACACCGTTGGAAGATGTGACTCGTTATAAAAACGAAAGACAAACAAGTCCAAACTCGAATCAAACTGAAGAACAACTCCAATCCGAGCCCATGGACGAGCCTAGTGAACTGTTAAGTCGAGCATTAAAACGGAAATTCACCGAGCTTGATGAAATAACGCAGAGATTACGTTTACGATTGTCAAAAGTAACAAACGATGAGGATTCGGATAATTCAAATGATGAAATTGCTGATGAATTTGAACGTGACATTAACACATTATGCGTTGAAGATGATTTCAATTTAGTAAATTTCACCGATGAATCAAGTAAATCAGATGGTAATTATGTTTCGTTGATGGAAGTGTATGAAAACAAAGATCGATCAACGTCATCGTCCGAACCAACGTTAAATGGCCTCGATACGCATTTGGTTGAGGGAAAACAGCGAATCGACACATTGTTGGAGAAGTTGAGCATTTTGTCAGGGGATGCAAATAATCCGTTTACGAATCGTTACGTGTCTGGATGTTCCACATCACATGAGAACAACAGTTCGGTGAATATGTCAGCGATTTTACAACATTTGGATCATTCGTCACGTCCGAATATTCAGGCAAGTGTAAAGTACGATCCGAATATGTTTCAAAAGATCTTTACGAATTCGCAAGATGGGGATTCGAATGAGAATAGTGGGTCGTCGAGTTTTTCGGAATGCAGACGAGCACCGGATGGTGAAGGGAATATTGATAAGCAAAACTAACTTTTCTCGTTGTTCAGTATTGTATGATTGATATTTTTATTATTTACATTTAATATACAGATTTAAGTAATTTAGTAAGTGGATTTTCTTCCGGATGTATTTGGGGGAGTGAATTAGGATGGCAGCGGTGGTGTTCTCGTGACGATGGACAAAGTCACAGTTGCGGACTTTTTGAAATCGTTTTAATTTCGTTTCAGAGTAGATTTCATGCCATGCTTTTTCTTCTAGCCAGCAAGGATGGCACAAAAAGTGATGGTGATCTTTGTGCCAGTAGTCGAAGACGCACAAGTCGTAGCATTTAGTGCAGTAATCGGTGGGTCTTTGGACGCATTTTGTTTCGGCGTCTATTGGAATGGGGTTTTTTGCGTATTCAGGACTAAGTTTAAGATGCTTGCACTTTTTTATGGCGAGATTGTAGACGCCCGGTCCTGGATTGTTGTTAATTGTTATGTCTCTGATTTTGGCTTTAGTGCCGAATGGTGCTGTGCCCCGTTTAATCTCATCCCATTCGCTTTTTATGTCATAAGTGTACGGAGAAGGAGTTTTTACGTAGGTGTCTTTAAATCGCTCATCTTTACCCACCATTGATCCGATTCCTTTTTTGCTCCGCACTTTATTTAATTGCTGATAAATCGATGAAGTGCAGTGTTCGGTGTTGTATCTCCCTGGGCCGGTTTTGGTGTGGATTTCGGGGCTGACACGTGCTTGAAAGGACGACAAGCCTGGTCCAATGGGACTTGTAAATCGTGGCAACTTCGAGCCGAAACATATCGGTGCCAATTGAACGGTTTCCACCACATATTCAAAGTCTGAAAATCAGAGGTTTAATTTTGTATGTAAAACGTTTACAAGTAATTACTTTCTATATTCGTTCCGTACACCATCAATTTAAGCACTTGTGTATGAATGTCTTGAAGCGCTTTCTAAACGAAATGAAAACGAAACTTCCGTTTTCTAATATCCGATAGATTGCGTGCCGTAAAAATTTTATATGTATGGTTCGTGACTATTTTTGTGATGTTATTTAGGATGGGGATCATTATTTTTATTGATACATAAGTAAACTAATAAAACCCAAGACAGGGAAATTTATTAGGCCAACATAATAGAGCACCTATCGATTTGAAATGTTGGCTAAAAAACCGATATTGTATTATAGAATGATGAATTTTATGTATACCTGCAAGGGAGTCTTGCCTTTGCTGGGAAATTCGGGTGCGGGACATGGTCATGTGTCTAATTACATGTGTTAAAAAACTTTCAAAAATATTAATTCATTTTTAGATTAATAGGTGGCAGTGCCATTCATAGCTTACCACAAATAATTTGTATAGCTTTTAGAACATGGTATGTAACTGTTACAACAGTTAAGAGTTAGCTCTATTATGAATTTCTTTTAATAAATTTGTCTTGGACGGGGTTGACGCCCCATTTTATTTAAAAAACAAAATTTTTCTGTGTCATAATCTTAGTACGGTTTATTTATTAATTAATTGTTTAATATAATACATATAAAAACATTTGGTTTATATGGATAGGTGTTAAATTAATTATCAAGAATACAATTTTCAATTATTGATTACCCAATTAATATTATTATTAAACATAAAGGCACCTAAATAACAAAATGTATCACATTTTTTTATTTCATTATATACTTCAATCTTGAGTCCAAATTAATAGATGACTAGTTTAATTTATAGTATTAGATGCGCTTACATTTAAAAACAGTTATATACCCATAAATATTAGCATGATTAATATGTTTTGTTAATTTAGGACTGAGGTAAAGCTTCAGCTACGATATTATAATAATAAATGCCAAAGACCATATGATTATGGGAGATAATACGGAGAAATTGGCCAGCAATCTCTGTTAATTCTCTCTGGAACGAAGTCAAACCGGAGGGCACCTTTTGCGGGTTCGCAGTGGATGATTCAAGTATGTCCAAGAAGAAATCCTTCACCCTTTGCTCTGTAATATACGAATAATTAACAAATATTCTCTTCACTTCGACGAGTATACTTACTGACTATTGATTTCACTTTGTGATCACTTTTACTGATGTCTAATATTTGCTGCTTCAAAGTTTCTTCATGGATTTGACTTAAAATTGGCAATTTAAACTTTGCTTGTGCTTCCTTCACATCATTTACGACTTGCTCCGCAATATTTGGAAGTCTATCACTAATATCTCTAAAAATGAGTATGAAAATTTAGCAATTCGGAAGTTTTAAAAATATTGTTACATTTTGGGTTCTGAAGATTGGATTAAAACTAGTAGATGTTCTTTTAATGTTGTTTTAAATTCCATAATAGATTGCAAATCTGGCCCTACATTACTTAATGCAACAAGGAGGATAGTAGCTGCCCAAATTATACGATTTGTCCTTAATTCTAAATCACGAAGACGATCTTCATCAATCACAAAAGTCTAAAAACAGAAAAGGTTTAAATCAATATCGTTTTAATTGATTAATAGTCTTACTTCTGGATATGGAGAACCCTTTTCCCAATCAATGAGATCGAAGGATGCATTCACAAGAGCCCTCCTCAGGATGTCTTTTATAAATTTCGGATATTCAACATTCTGTGGAACAGTTTCAGTTACGTTAACATTTTTAAGCAACCATTTTTTAGTATGTAGGAGGCCATCTAATTAAAAAAAATAATAATTACATTTAATTGTCTATGATACTTTATTGACTGGATTTATTTAGTGTCTTACCTGGATTTATAGCCAGAAAATCAGCAAATTTCTTCCTTTCCCATTCAATACTATGTGCAACAATTCCTGGTCTTGTCATTTGAATGGTAAAATTAGCCATATCCAGCTTCATTAAGTCTAAGGTCTGAACCATAACAAAATAAATTAGATCAAAATCCACAGAATTTAATAAAAATAATTAAAAAAGGCAACGGCACGCGGTATTCCCAAGCGGTCACCCATCCAAGTACTAACCGCGCCCGACATTGCTTAACTTTGGTGATCGGACGAGAACCAGTGTATTCAATGTGGTATGGCCGTTGCCAAAGGATTATCCTATTTCTAGGAATTTAAGCAACTATTTTTCCTGATAATCGGCTTAAAACCAACTGTAATTACTTTAACAAGAATACTACATAAAATTTTGAAACTTGTGGACCTATACTTTTCCAAAAAATAAGTGTAACAAATGAATCTAGCTAATAAGTACTATAACAAAAAAAATACTAAAGAAACGAAAAAAAAATGAATAAAAAATAACAAAAAAGGCAACGGCACGCGGTATTCCCAAGCGGTCACCCATCCAAGTACTAACCGCGCCCGACATTGCTTAACTTTGGTGATCGGACGAGAACCAGTGTATTCAATGTGGTATGGCCGTTGCCGAAGGATTATCCTATTTCTAGGAATTTAACCAGAGGTTTTTCCGGATAATGGGCTTAAAGTTAAATAGAATCACCCTGAAATTTTTTCCATACCCATGATGCTTTCTGCCTGACAAACAGTTGAACATTGAATAATGAAATTTTCTTGCATACATCGCAAATAATAATACTTGTTTATTATACTTAATTACTTTGGTAGGGAAGAACCGACATGAGAACAGGTATAAACTAAGAGACATTAAGGGAAAATATGCTGTTAAATTTTAAAATTGTACAAAATATGCACGCATATTGAAAAATCTTAAAATATGCATATGCACTAACATGCAAATGCAAATAAATCCAAACCCTAGAATTACTTTGACAAGTATTCTTCAAAAAAAAATTTGAAACTGCTGGATGTTGGATCTATAATTTTAAAAAAATAATTAAAAAAAGGCAACGGCACGCGGTATTCCCAAGCGGTCACCCATCCAAGTACTAACCGCGCCCGACATTGCTTAACTTTGGTGATCGGACGAGAACCAGTGTATTCAATGTGGTATGGCCGTTGCCGAAGGATTATTCAATTTCTAGGAATTTAATCAGAATATTTTCTTGATAATTGGCTTAAAGCCAAAACTAATTACATTTACAAGAATATTATGATAAAATTTGCAACTGGTGTTTTCAATGTGGAATGGCCGTGGCCGAAGGATTATCCTATTTCTATGAATATAACCAGAATATATTTCTAATAATTCCCTTTAAACTACATTCATTACTTTGACAAGAAATCTTCTAAGAACTCTGAAGCTGGTGGAAATATAATTTTCGAAAAATACGTGTAACAAGTGAAATTAATAAGAAAATAAAAATAAGTAAAAAATGGCAACGGCACGCGGTATTCCCAAGCGGTCACCCATCCAAGTACTAACCGCGCCCGACATTGCTTAACTTTGGTGATCGGACGAGAACCAGTGTATTCAATGTGGTATGGCCGTTGCCGAAGGATTATCAAATTTCTAGGAACTTAACAAGATGTTGCTCCTGTTAATCAGCTTAAAACCGACACAGATATTTGCGAAGTTGCCATATTGCAACTTTCCGTATCCTTGAAAATTTCGACTTTCAAAGTCAATTTTAGGGGCTTTAATGAACTTTAAAAAAAATTCATGAATAAAACCCACCCCAATTAAGGGTCTATTTTCAGTATCCGTAACAAAAAAATTTCATGCAAGTTGTCCATTGAATTATTCGAAGAAATTAAAAATTTATAGCATCTGGAAGATCTATAATTTTCCGAAAATACCTATAGCTAATGAATCTAATGAAACGAATGTGATATTACAAAGAGACAAAAAAGGCAACGGCCCCGGTATTCCCAAGAGGACACCAAGTATTAACCTCCCCCGACATTGCTGATCTTTGGTGATCTGACGAGAACCAAGTGTATTCAATGTGGTATGGCTGTTGCCGAATTTTTTAAAAAACTTTAACCATAAAAGCAAGATATTTACCTCCAAAATACCCTTAAAAATCTCAATTATGTCTGTCTTCTCGGTCAATTCTTGTATTGATTCATCCCTTACTGGTGCACACAACTTTCCCATAGTTGAAATCACAAAATCAGCATAATGTTTAAAATCCAATACACCATTTTCAGCTTGTTGTCGAATCAAATCAAGATCCAGTATCTCTGAAATGGTCTGACGAATTCGTGTATGTTGAGGGAGCAATAAGGAGAAAAGATTCTCTTTTACTTCTTCCAATAATAACAAGGCCTATAAATAATAATAATAATGAAAGTGTAACAAATACTTTCACTTTCCCACTATTATAAATTTCTCCTAACAACATACCTGAGTGTAATTGGGCGGATCTTCTGAAATTTGGTGACGTAGAACATCCCAAAACGCTTTACGCATTGTGTCGGTAACAATTTGCTGGATACTATTCGGTTCCGGTGGAACTTTTTCCAATTTGAAGTCCTGATCGATGGCAATTTGATGCACCAATGCCATGTCTCTGAAGCCGTTTGCTGCTTGCATGATTTCTTCCAATGTTACAAACTTTGGAGGTGAAGCTGATGTTAAACCACTGGTTACCATGAACTGTTGCGAAGTGGTCCTTTGTCTGAAAACAAATCAGGGTAGCATAGATTGTTTTTACGCCAGGAAAAACCGAAATCACTACCTTTTTCCCGTGAAACTCGATGTGGCCCCATCGTCACTAATAATCGAACATTCACTTTGGGTTCGCACCCTCGAAGACTCCTTTGACTCACTCGTGTCGGTGTTGTTTTGGTCGTCCATGATTCCTCTTCAAGTAATGTAGAAAATGAACCGTTTCGTAATGATCTAAAATTATAAATCGACTTGCACAACGTGAATTAGGTCAGATGGATAGCTAGGGTGCTATTAAAAGAATCTCGTCTCGAAACATTATAAACAAAGAACAAGGAAACTTAAAACAAGTTCTTAATTGAAGGTTATTGTTATGAATAATATTGGATTTTCAATGTTAGCTTAAAAAAGCCTTGACAGTCGTTAATGTATTGCTTTTTGTGCATTGCTTAATATTTTGTTAGAATGACTTACTGTGGACTCCTCAGTGTACTTTTACACAAAAATTTATGCACTGCATATGTTTTACAAACAATTTAGAGAACCGTCATTTTCCACAAAAAGATATGAGCGAACACCAGCTGATTGTGTTTACTAACAAAGCAGCCCAGCCAGTCAGTGGTTTCTGGTTTGTGCTAGATGATTTAAAGGAGTGGGGTTAGGGTATTGTCTCTTTCTCTATTTTATGAATATCACTGTTTTTTATTTTGTAATGACGTTAATTTCAAATTGCATTGTAGAAACAATCTAATATCATTTTAAATTAATATCATTTGATCGATTTGAGTATATATGTAGATCGTTTGAAAAGAGCCATTTGGTAATTTCTGTTTTCAAGTTTTAGTTCTTTTTACAATACTATGTAACTAGTGATTTTTATTTTCCAAATATGGTAGTGGTAGTACAACCTTTTGATTTTTGATAAACAAAACAAACAATTTCAATGACAGAAGGAAAAGAATGGAAATAAGAATAATGAATAATAATTTATAAATAAGTTGAATATACTCTTGAGGAAGGAAAAATGCTTTTCATACCATATTTATCGATTTCAGCTTCTACGGCGTAGGTAAGTCAATACAGAAAAAATATTTATTTCATCAATTTACATTTTAAAGGTTATACATAATTTAAATGGTGATGCAAAAATAAAAATTTGCTAAAATTTATTAACATCTCTAATGTATTCTATAAATATACACAACACAGCATCAATAGTCGTCTGTTCTCCGTTCTCTAAACTCCCAAAACACCCGTTTAAATATTTTATTATATGGTCACTTAGACCCTTTGCTACCTACACTGGGATTGAAATTTTTTAAAAATGTCTGTCTAGACAAAACCAAGACCATTGTTCGAAATGAAGGTGAATGAACCTCAACTTCCCATTCCCCAATCGAATCGACCAGAAAAACTGCATTCATTTATTTTTAAAAAGGAAAGAAACCATTACACAATCACAACTTTTCATATTAATGTTTATCTACCAGTAAAACATTAATATAAATTATCATTAAAACGCGTGTTTTGGGTTTGATTGATCGAACAAACATCCTAGAATTAATTATCATCATTATCGCGGTCTACATTCTACATTACAAACCGAAAGTGTTTTTTAAACAGTTCATATCAGCTGTAGGTTACAACAACAACATTATATTAGATAATAAAAGTAAATAGTTCAAAAAAGTAATCATTGTGCACCAGTTTATATCATCTCACGCGTGTAAATTGTGAAAGATGCGTTTAATAATTTTAGACAACGCCGATTTGGTAGCAGAATGGGCTGCAAAATATGTGCTACGTCGTATCGAAGAATTCCAGCCAGGACCCAACAAATATTTCACCCTTGGATTACCCACAGGTTAAATCCCTAATTAATCCATCATCAATTATTGATAAACGGTAATAAAATCGTTTTTATTATAGGTGGCACACCTTTGGGAATGTACAAAAAATTGATAGAATATCATAAAGCTGGAAAAATTTCCTTTCAATATGTAAAAACGTTCAATATGGACGAATATGTGAATCTACCAAGAGACCACCCAGAAAGCTATCATTACTACATGTGGAATAATTTCTTTAAACACATCGACATAAATCCAGCCAATGTGCACATTTTGAATGGAAACGCAGACGATTTGGTTCAGGAGTGTTTGGATTACGAAAAGAAAATTACTGACGCTGGAGGCATTGAATTGTTCGTCGGTGGAATTGGACCAGATGGTCATATTGCTTTTAACGAACCTGGCTCTTCTCTAGTTTCTAGAACTCGTGTGAAAACACTGGCTGTGGACACTCTGGAGGCGAATGCTCGCTTCTTCGACAACGATATCAATAAAGTGCCCAAACAGGCGTTAACGGTCGGCGTTGGGACTGTGATGGACGCTAAAGAGGTACCCGAACATCAAAGTAAAGTGGAAACGTCGTTAAACGAATTATTTTAGGTGATGGTCCTAATAACGGGCAGTCATAAAGCGTTCGCCCTTTACAAGGCGATTGAAGAGGGTGTAAACCACATGTGGACCGTCTCTGCGTTCCAACAGCATCCACATACGTTGATGATTTGCGATGAAGATGCAACACTTGAGTTAAGAGTGAAAACTGTGAAATATTTCAAGGTAATGGTCAATTCGTAGTCAGTTTGTTATATTAACAAAATGTTAATAAAGATGTTTACTGTTGCTGCTTCTGATGTTCTTATCTGTTCTAATTAATTTAACATGTTGCATGAGCAGATAAAGTGTATTTTTCTTATTGGGATTGGTTGGGCTGCTTTGCTTTTAAAAGTTTGTTACGTATTGATTTTGTTTTTAACATTGAGTGTTTTGAATGTAGGCTCTAAGTCGTACGCATAACAAATTGATCGAGGAGAATACAACCATCCACCAGCACAGGATTCTCCATTAACGGTACACACTTTTTAATTTAATTTCGTCGAATGAGACGGTGTTTATTTCTCACGTGAAACTTCTATTGTTTCAGAGTGTATCGACAGTTGATTTCTTTACGGAAGGATGACACGGTTTCAAAATGTTTTATTCTAATTAAGGTAACGATTGTGGCACAGAATGGACAGAAAAATGTCTATTCTGGAATTTGTTAATAACTTTAGGGTTGAGGTACAGAATTTGTTCAATATTGTTGTATATTTTTTTAAATCAAATTGCCGTATATGTAACATTTGGTGGTTTTATTTATTCATAGTATTCAACAAATGCTATATTCTAATAGCGCTTACAGAATTTTCAAAAATAACAAATTAAAATTCATATACATGTTCATATTATATTATATACAATTACCATCAGGAACAATTAACACTGTACAGAGAAAAAATAAAAATTAAAAATGCCTCTCTATATGTAATAAAATATAATAAATCACATCATTACCAGAAAAAAAGGAAATATATAGTCAAGGATCAATTACTTTATCAGAAAAATAGAGCATACTATAAGAACGTTTTCTCCAATTTTTTTTTAAGTTTATATCATCATAAGTGACACTTTAGGATTATAAATTGTGGAAGCAAAAATATATGTATATATTATTGAACTTTAAATAGTTTTTTAGGACTGGAATCGGTGCATCTCTTTGTTTTTTTTTAAGTAACGATAGAATCATTCCACTGTACTCATTAAATTACATTTTTCGTTTCTTTCACTTCTTCTCTTGGAACAAGTCTAAAATTTCTATGCAAAATTGTTCTAAATTTGTAGTTTTTTTTTTAATTCTCAAAACTTGTCGTAAAACTTTTACTACAGAGTTTTTTCTAATCATCGAAATTTATAAACTTTTTAACTCTTACGAATTTTATATTTTCAGAAAATTTAATGATATAAATAAAAAGAAAACATAATAAAACAATAAATAAAAATTAGCACTTAAAAAGATCACTATAGTGTCTTAAGAATCACACTGGCTAGCTAAAAATTTTCAACATAGATTTTTTTTAGTGAGGTCATCATCACAAATTTCCATTTTGTTTTTTAACCAGATTAAATCCAATCAATAATTTCAAAGGGGACATGCATATCTTCACCCTGTGTTGGCCAACGAAAATTTTAAACAAAATTTGATTAACTGTTAAACTACGACTTATTATCAACACCTGTAAGGAAAAATTAAAAATTAATCATTGCAACAAACTTGCAAATAAATTTCAAACTCCATACTTGACGTTGAAGTTGCCTCTTCAGTTTGTACAACCATTTTCGGATCACTATCACCCGTCTGCACGTCCGACGTCGATCCAGCATCACCTTTCTCATTATTATTTCCATGCTCTTGATTACTACTTTCACACAATTGCAATGCAACCTCTAAATCCTTCAATATCTCCGTCTCTTTAGGCTCAATTAATGAGAACTTGTGATGCAGTGCTGTTAGATGTGCAAATGTTAAATTAAGGTGTGCATGCAATCCTAATAGATAAACTTCTTTGAAATGGACCGCATACAAATGTGCCACTACATGAAATAATAGTCTAATTATCTTTCTCACTATTGACTCGAACGATGAGGGAAATTCATTAGCTGCAAAACGCAATGTAAACATGATCGATTTTCAATCAATAAACACCTTATTAAAATTACCGTATTTTGTAGGAAAAATATTTTCATCACTTATAGTTTTCTGAATAAACGTCATTACATAATCTATATATTGTGGGGCAGCCACTTTTGTCTTTTTCCCCTTTTCATCGAACCATAAATATGTCCTTTGACCAGGGCCTGTCATATCGGGACAACCAGAAGGCGTACAGAATTCACTAACTGTTCCATATACCAAATTGACATGATCGAATAGAGCCATTGCTGCAAAAACAAATCAAAACTTTTATTACAAGCCCATAAAAGCTAGATGTTCGACGTGTTTGTGTATGCCTGTTTAATTAAAACAATTTAATTAAACAGCACCAACAATGGAATCTATAAATTTAATGAATAATACTGTGTGAACGTGTATTTGTGTCAATCATGAATATTGATCCTTTCTCATTAATTACAGAACGTGTTATATAAATATATGTCCAAAGAACTTTGTTCTTATTACATAGACGAATTGGTGACCTTACTGGGGACACGTTTCGAAGTTTTGTTTATTTCTATAAAAACCAATCTCTGACGCATTTGCTCTCCAAGTGGGATTTTCGTAATATTTAGACAACTTACTATGAGATGCAAGCCATTCATTATAGTCTAATCCAGCTGGTAAATCAACCAGTACTCTCATATCCATTTCAGGTAATTTACGTTCCAGTACTGTAGCCTCTAAATATAATTTTGAATCGCCAGAGGACGATGAGTCTGCCCCTTCTTTCTCTTTGCGTCTCGTTTTCCTAAATAAAACAATGGTATTAATTAGAGGGAATAGTACAAAAGCACATTTTAATGAAAACCGGCAAAAACAAGTCACTGTTTGTTCAACATCGAATGCAATTACACGAGCATTTTCAAATTTGTCTTTAAAAACTGCACGTCCAAACCACATTGTAAAATAGCAAATGTTTTTCTCCCTTTTACGTATTCGAAATGAAACCTTATGTAAGCAGTTTAATATTGGATTTCTTTTGTCGTTAATAGAAATCCATTATTCAGTAAGTTGAATTAACGATGAAATATCAATAATTGGACTTGGACAATAAAAATGGATTATAACAATTAGTTTTTTTTATGGAAACTACTTACCCGATAAACCAATCCATGGTATCGCGAAGATATTCTGGTATTCGATCCAGTTTGGATAATTAATTGTCACGTTCAAATAAATAAAATATAAAATTTGCTGTATTTAAAATTGTTTTGAAACGAGTTTGATTTTAATCACTTTCTCAGCTGATGGTCATTAATATAAAAATGTATTTTTACTGCAATTTTTAGCACTTGACAGATTTATTGCACTTTTGAATTTAATTCAGTTTGTTAATTGGAACACATTCAAATTAATTGCACGTATTATTTATGATCCAATCTTTTTTATTAAATTTCTATTAAATTCATTGCAAATGAAACAAAAATGAAGTCACTCAAAAGTGCAAATAACTTCCATATTTATTTCGATCAGGGCAGCCAACAATCTAGTATTCTAAATGGAATATTACTAATCGATTTTAGTTATGGTTTTGTGATCTATGACCTTTCAACTTATAAAACGGTTAAACTGTTGTTATTCAAGTAATTATAAACAATTATCACATAAATTACGTTAGTGTTAATGTAAATTTAAGAACAATTATTTTTAGTGACT
The DNA here is from genome assembly GCA_963930825.1 of Silvanus unidentatus. NCBI lineage: Eukaryota > Metazoa > Arthropoda > Insecta > Coleoptera > Silvanidae > Silvanus > Silvanus unidentatus. The sequence continues at coordinate 19,073,832 of OZ005760.1, forward strand.
TTTGAGTCTATTTTTGTTGGGTTGGTAATGAAGAAATTTTAGAAAACAAATATTTGTCAGTCAAATGTCAAAAATTGTCAAAATATTGTTATTATTTCACAACTGTTTGTTTAAACAATAATCTTTTCCACAGAAAATGGGTAATTATTTATTTAATCACTATTAAGAAATATGTTACACTGTCGGCATTAAATATACTAACAAATCCCGTTTTCTAGAGGAAATATCCGAAATTTTAGATCTTTCTAACAGAAAACTTAAGAAACTTAACAAACCGAATGCACAAGAAACACAAATTTCTACATTAATTCTAGATAATAATGAACTGCAACGTTTAGATAATATAGATTCATTTGTAAAGCTTCACAAGGTACCGTTCTATATTAAATATTAACACCTTCAACCGATTTACAAAATGTTAACATTTATAGCTGTCTGCGGTACACAATCAGCTATTACGAATGTATGGAGTATGTAGATTGCATTCACTTCACACACTCAATTTGGCTTTTAATGGTATATTAACAATCGAAGGTTTGAAGGAGCTTACAGGCCTCAAATGGTTATGTTTATCAGGAAATAGTATAAAGGTCTCCCATATACTTATCAAAAATGATTCACTAACTCATTTACTAACAATGAACATTTTATTTACAGACAATAGAACATCTTAATACTAACATCAATTTAGAATATTTAGACTTATCAGAAAATAACATAACACATATAAGCGATTTATCGTATTTAAAAAGTCTCAAGGTAAACAAATCGTTTTTAGGTGTCTTTGTTTTGAAATCATTAACAAATATGTGTGTTCTAGGAATTGTATTTGCACAAAAACAAAATAAATCATTTAAGTCAATGCGATCGCTTTCTACCTACAAGCTTAACAACACTAACACTTGCTAATAATAATATCAACGATCTAAATGAGATCTCACGCCTTGTTCATCTTGTAAACCTTCGAAAAATCTCTATTGCTAACAATCCCTGTGTTAACATGACTGGGAATAATATGTAAATACACCAAACTCGATTACTGTTACCCAAATTAATTTCATTCCATTTTCAGAGGTTTTGATTACCGTCCTTTTGTAATAAATTGGTGCTTGAATGTGAATGTCATTGATGATTACGTGGTTGATGCAATTGAAAGTTTAAGAGCTGAATGGTTATATTCCCAAGGCAGAGGAAGACATTTCAGAGTTGGTGACCAGAAAGAATTAGTACAATATCTGGCATCAGTGTGTCCTTTAACGGGAGAAACACTAGAAACTGAAGAAGATAGGAAATTACGCCTTATTTTAAGTAAAGCTCAACATCATCAACAACAGTTGCGTGACCAACAAACAAGCGGTAATTGGGGTCAGTGATTTTGTTTTCACATTGTTAATTACATAATTGCTTTGTAGACGTCCCTATACCATCACCGATATCAAGGAAGAAATTACACACAAATCGTCATTCACCACGAATGAATTGTAAGAAAATCTCATTATTAATTCGTTTTTTAATTGATTAAACTAATCGATATTTTGTAGCGGCTTCCCGGCTGAGTAACAAGAATAAATCGCCCGATTTAATGACAAGCAGCTGTTACGCTGGACGTGATGAGGCAGACAACGGTTCGATAATGTCCCAAAGTTTTGATCCAAGTATGTTAAGACAGAATGTCATGTCTAAATCGGCAATAGAGTTCAATAATAGTTACACAGAAAAATATGGTAAATTAACGTGAAGTTTTGTGGTTGTTTGAATGTTAATTGTTGTTTTTCTTATTGTAGATGTAGAGCCAGTATGTAGTCCACTACAAGCCTTATCAAAAATGGTTCCTGTACCAGAATCGTTAATGAGTCCCGATTATCGTCCGCCCACAATAATTGGGAAAACCAACATTCCAACTGTTGCTCAAGTGAATAATAAAAAAGTATTACAATCGGTACGTTCACCGAAAATGCACAATAAACATAAAAGTCATTTGAATTCGGATGTGAAAAAGACAACCAGGTCACCGATTTTGCAAAGGAAACAAACTGAATCGCCGTCTAATAAACAGGAATGTAATAAAAAGGCGTCAATATTGAGGAAATCGCAGAGTAGCGAAGAGGAGTCGGAGATTTGCGATTCGAAATTGCAAACTATACAACAGAGAGCCGAAGAGAAACGATTACAAAAAGACGCTGAGATGACAAGTGAGAGTAGTACGGATGATAAGGTGGAACAAGCAGCTGTTTTTATACAGAAAATGTGGAGAGGTTATTTGACGAGGAATAAGAATAAGAAGGTGCAAGAAATGTTTAAAGCGTTGCAAAGTCAGCGGGCGAATCAATATATTCAGTAAGTTGGTGGTGGATTTAACTGGGGATTGTTATAGGAAGTTTTTCGTTGTAGGAAATTGGCTACTGATATGGAGACCACAAAAGCTGCACTAGATAGTGAGAGAAAAATTCAAATGCTGCAGACTGAGGCTATTTCTGCATTGTGGAAGAAGATTTCTGCCTTACAGTCGGATAATGGGAATACATCAAATGCAAGTATGACTAAGTCGGAGATTAGTAATTCGGAAGTGGTGAAAGAATTGGCGCAGACCTGTACCATGCTTCAGTCACAGGTAGATTTTTAAATTTCATTTGTAATTAAGTGAAAGGGCCCAATGGTAAAATATGGTTAGTGAAAAAAAAAATTTTTAATTGTTTTTGGGTGGATTTTGAGGTGATTATTAAACAGTAGATAATATTCCTGAAATAAGATAATTTTTCGGCAACGACCACACCACATTTAACCAGTGTATTAAATTAAATTATTAATTCTTGCCCGGTAGAATGCCCGGTACCAAAGTAGAGCAATGTTGGGGGCGGTTAGTACTTGGATGGGCGTCCGCTTGGGAATACCGGGGCCGTTGCCTTTTTTATCTCATTGTAATATCACATTAGCTAAGCTTATTTCATTATTTATGGGTATTTGGTATTTTCGTAAAATTATAGATCTTCCAGATGCAATAAATTTTAAATTTCCTCGAATAATTTAATTCTCCAAATATCTGTGTCGGTTTTTAGGCTAATTAACAAGAGAACTTCTTGTTAAGTTCCTAGAAATTGAATAATCCTTCGGCAACGGCCATACCACATTGAATACACTGGTTCTCGTCCGATCACCAAAGTTAAGCAATGTCGGGCGCGGTTAGTACTTGGATGGGTGACCGCTTGGGAATACCGCGTGCCGTTGCCTTTTTTTAATTATTTTTTTTAAATTATAGATCCAACATCCAGCAGTTTCAAATTTTTTTTTGAAGAATACTTGTCAAAGTAATTCTAGGGTTTGGATTTATTTGCATATGCATATTTTAAGATTTTTCAATATGCGTGCATATTTTGTACAATTTTAAAATTTAACAGCATATTTTCCCTTAATGTCTCTTAGTTTATACCTGTTCTCATGTCGGTTCTTCCCTACCAAAGTAATTAAGTATAATAAACAAGTATTATTATTTGCGATGTATGCAAGAAAATTTCATTATTCAATGTTCAACTGTTTGTCAGGCAGAAAGCATCATGGGTATGGAAAAAATTTCAGGGTGATTCTATTTAACTTTAAGCCCATTATCCGGAAAAACCTCTGGTTAAATTCCTAGAAATAGGATAATCCTTCGGCAACGGCCATACCACATTGAATACACTGGTTCTCGTCCGATCACCAAAGTTAAGCAATGTCGGGCGCGGTTAGTACTTGGATGGGTGACCGCTTGGGAATACCGCGTGCCGTTGCCTTTTTTGTTATTTTTGTTTAATTTTTTTTAATTATGCCGCTCATTTTTTAATTGATATGTACGATTAAGGCATTATCTGTGAACATTTCTAGATTCAACAATTGCAAAGTTCAATGCAGGATATCGTAAAAGTAATGACTGCGTTCAGTCAAACAACGCCAATGAATCAACATTTGAGAGAGAATGGAATTGCTACACAAACAGAAATAGTAGCAGTCCATACACCACAAGTATTTATTATTTATATGAAGTAAGGTTTTGTTTTTATTAATAAAAATTATGTGATTTTAAGGGGGATGCTGGAAAAGTGTTTCCATTTCAAAAGCAAATGAGGCCTTCATCATTACCTCTTCCTGTGCATCAAAGAAAAAAAGAAAACTCAACCAGTACTAATACTGTAAATTCGGAATTGAAAGAGTTTGCCGATTCTCTAGTCGATGGTGTTATAAAAACTGTATCAGAAACTAAAGCCGATTGTTTAGGCATTGAAACAACTGAAATAACAGTAACTGATACTGATAAAATTGCTAAAGAGAAAGATAAAGATCTATGTGATGCTGCAGCTTGATTTATTTTTAAGTTCAATTGTACCTCTGTGTTATTAGTTTTAAATTTTCTTAAGAAATTTTATTAACCAATGATTATTATATGGAAAGAGACATTTAGTAGTTCTTGTGATTCGTTCATTCGCAATGTGGTTCAAAAAAGCGACATTATACGGGTATTTATTACACATTTTTATAAAACTCTCTGTATAATTGAAGAAAATCTTCATATTTTTGGATATTTTTGATAACCTTTGAATGAACTCAAAATTTTTGTATTTTTCGAACGTACTAAGTTTGTTCATTGAGTATGTATTGACTATTTTTGTTCTTATTCCTTTTGGAAATCTTATTTTACATAGAATCTCAAAATAATGCTCTATTTTGTCCACAGCTGATCTAAATCAAGACTTTTTTGAATTCTGTACCGCACTGTGCACAAAAGAAGGGTTTGCAATGTGTAAGCTTTAAAAATAAAAATGTTATTAACAGCAAAGGGTTTTTATTTCAAAATATCGTTGACGTATTGTCAACGTTTTCAATTTTATTTTACACTTTTTCCTATACACTTTGTAGAGAAATGCAAACGGAAATTTAATTTTGTTGAAAGGGTGTGAAATGGTGGAGAGTAATAAACAAAATGATGAGAATAAGAAAGATGCGAACAAGTCCTCATCAAGTAAATATGCGCCTTATGTTTTTTTTTTGGATTTTATGTTTTTGTCATTTAAGGACAACCTTCTGATTCAACTAAAAAATCACGAAGTAAGTTATACGGAGATGTTTATTCAATTATTAAAAGGATGGGTCCTTCATCACCCAATTTGCAAATATTGGAGGGTAACTCGTACATTCACGAGAACCATCAGCAATCAGCATCAACATCAAAACCGAAATCTGTAAGAAATATCAATTTATTACGATAGATAGTTGCATTTAGTATATCTTTAGAGCGGAACAGACAAAGTTGAATCGTTAAATTTTGAAGATTTTTCCGAAAATACAACAAGATCTGTTGCCACTACTATATTTGATGCTCAAGATTATTCAAATGTAGCTAACAAAGCGACAAATGATTCAAACGAAGAAACATCGGAATTAATACATAAATACGCAGAATTTCCTACTGATTCTGAATTTTATAATCATTATATGCATCCACATTGTCAATGTACGGAATTGATTGGATATTTGGATAAAAGTACGGAAATGCCAAATGGGAAAACGGTTGAAAGAAAATCGAATGTTGCGGAATTTATGAAAATGTTTTTTACCAAAACCAAAAATAAGAAGCATCCCTGTGATTATTATAAGATCAACAAGTTTACTTCCAATTTAGAAGAATATCCACCAAAAGTGATCTTAGTTCAATTTGTATTCTTTATTTAATACTTGTCTGTTTAGCGTTTGGTTTTTGATTTAGTGAATTCACCTAAAATCGAATGTAAACAATGTAAATCACAAGCAACAAATCATGTTCTTAACAACAACTTTGTCGATCAACAAATACAACAAACGAAGGATTTTAAGAATTTTAACAATGAACAGGTTTACTGCTACCCTAAATGTAATTCAAAAGTTCCAACGTTCATCCCATCGAATAATTGCATTAGTATGATGGACTGTAATGGAATTATCCATGAAAATGCACCTTTGATGGACTCTGCTATGAAAACCAGAGTTGATGTGTATTATTTTGATCATGGAAATTCGGCGTAAGTAATGAAACCGTGGATTAACATATTATTACATTGATTTCTAATTAAAGATACCTTCGAACTACCGATAAACCACCAATTGGTTTGACTGAATTGTTTGCAGAGAAAACGGAAGCTTACACCAGCCGTTTTTGGGCAGAAACATTTGGTTCCTTCCAAATTGGTATTTCCTTTTGCACTGGATTTATCCTTCAATTATTTAGGTAGAGATTACATTTGCAGTTTTATTGGTTTCTGGTTCATTTCGTTTTTTTCTAGATTTATTATATACTCTATAATTCGCCCATTAACAATTGGACTAGTCCAGCTAGCATCCGATTATTTCTTCAAGCCATGTTTAACGACTCTCTTCAATGCAGTCATTCAACCGCCTTTGATATTTTTATACAACATCGCCACTTCTTTGCGCGATTTGTGCGATCCACTAGCCGAAGGGATGGGCTATTTCCTTCGGGAATTTGGTGTTTTATTTAGTTCGTGTAGATTATTTGACTATTTTAAGCAAGAAAGAAAAACCGTTAGGAAAGTAGATAAAAATATTGAAACAGTATAACACCATTTTATTTATTTTATCTAATAAACTTTATACATATGCGAAGTTGTTTCGATTTTAAACATAAAGAAGGCGTTAACCGGACTGACAGACGCAAAGATGGATGATAAAAAAGGGAAATGCTACTTAAAAAACCAGAAGACTTTTCCTCCTTCATTGTTGGACCAATTAATTGGCACCCAATTGGACGATAAACTTTTATCCCATTTTAAAATCAGTGAGAAGAAGAGGGAGAAATTAAAGAAACTTCAAGCTGAATATGTGCGAAATGTGAAGATTGGAAACATTAAAAGACCTTTGCTTCCTCTTTATCCTGAAGTACCGAAACATGTGCCAGCACATGAGCTAATGCATAAATACTGCGAAGCTGTGCCCGTTTCACAAATGTCCCGATTTCAAGCGAAAAAAATTCTTGACAAAATTCAACTGCCGAAATTAGAACGAAAGTATCCTCATATCGTGAAAAATATATTGGATGACGCCAAGGAGCATTTTAAGACTATTTGCACTGGTGCAGGAGTTGACTTAATGATAAAGACCCTGGAGGATGGTGACCAGTACCGTTGTACACCTCAACCCTATAAATTTTTGGGTAAAACCGAACGTTATGCGGTTTATTTGAACAATCGGAATAAATTGGCGAGTAGATGGATGCTGCATCTTCCACTGCCACTTAAAATCCACAAAGAATGCACGATATTCTTGCCAAAGAGACTGTTCAGTATTGACAAACTCCGAGAAACACCATACGAATTGCGGGAATTAGACGAACTGTTCTACAAAATGTGTACGGACACATCAGTTTCATTAGATCGGTTGTATATGAGACTTGTAAAGCTGGTTTATAATGACAAGAGTAAAAGAAAGGATTTTAATCGGTATCTGGATGTATGCACTGGCCTATTTTCGGTCCACATTAGTGCTGCTATCGCCCGAACTCTTTACCACATAGTGGAAATTACGGGCGATGAAAGTAAAGTGCCTTATTTGAAGCTCATGATTAGCTACCAAGGGAAACTTACCCTCCGACCTACAGCCGAAGAGCTTCATTTTGTTTACGGCGAGTTTGTTAAGCGCATTATCCAGTTGGGGAAGGAATTTCAGGTTTTACATGTCCATAAAATTCAGAGTCATCCCAAGAAAGTGATGCATTTGAATATAACAGAAGAATTTACAAATCTAATCATTGACAAAATTAGAAATAATATTAATCAAATGTACGTTCCAATCATTAATTATGTGGGTGTTTTAAAGAAGGACTTTAGTGGGATTTACGATGATTTGAAGAACTGTGAAGAAGCGGATGGCGAGATGAGTTTCGATGGTGGATGCCAGCAAGTTGTTCACTATCAGTCGTTTATTAAAAAAGCGAGCAATATAACAACATATGAGTACTTTTCTATTGGACAACTGATCATTTCAGAATTTGTGACCGCCATGAAGCAGTCTTTGTCCACGATAATTGGTTCAATTTTCTCGAAACTTTGCGCACTACACATAAAAGAGAACGAGGATATTTGCAACATGTTTGAAATGTTGAAATTTAAAGCACAACAGAAACCAAAAACCACCGAAGAACTAATCCAACAAGGAAAGTACTTTGTTTCAGTGAAGACAGTTATTATTCCCGAATTGAAGTTCCGTATCGAGGAAATGTTACGGAATTTTACACGATTGGCGGAATATGGGACTGTAAGTGAAGAGCATGTGAAGATTAATGCTGTTACCGTGCATTGGTTGCACAAGATCGGTGATATATTAGAACAGTTCTCCACAATGTACGAACAATTGAAGTTCGAAGCGGAAGAATTGTTGCACAGTACGATAAAAGAAGTGAATGAAGGTATTGTGGATTTAATACCGTATTTAGTGATTATGAATGATATGGATGATGCGGAAAAAGTACGTGAATATGAGTTGCAATTATGTGAACATTTGACGACGATATCTAAACTGCAGAAGAAAATCCAATGGATTAACTCCGAGGAAAAGAGTTTAGGTTTTGCTTTGTCCATTTTTCAGAAACTCACTGAAATTGAAGATATTATCTACCCGTTTTATCATCTGATTCATTTAAGCAAGAAAGTCCAAAGACATATCGACGTGTGTCTTGATGGACAGTTCGAGTTTCTCGTTTACGAATACACAGAAAATCTTATAGAGGATTACAGTAAAGAATTACTGAAAATACAGAAGACCTACAGGATTAAATTACGCCAGGCGGCTAATGAAGCGACTGTTTTTCGCTTTGATGGAGTTCCAGATGATCCAGAGTTCATGAATCTTCCATCACCACTGAAACTGATCAATTTAACAAGACATATGTTAAGGGATTTCCGTCCAGCAATGACCATGATGCGAATTATGTGCAATGACGCTCTTATGAAGCGACATTGGAAAGAGATGAGCGATATTGCAGGTTTTGATTTAACGCCCAATGCTGGTACTTCGATTCGGAAGATGCTGGCAATGGGTTTGGAGCCGGATATTGACAAGTACGATATTATAAGTTCAGCAGCAACCAAAGAACGTGAACTATTGAATAATTTACGTAAAATGCAAGCTGAATGGACAGAAATCTTCTTTAAAACGAGCGCATTTAAAGACACTGGGATTATGATATTGACGTCGTTGGATGATATTCAAGTGGTTTTGGATGATCATATATTGAAGACGCTTACAATGCGCGGTTCAATTTTTGTCAAACCGTATGAGACCGAAGTTCGTGCTTTTTACGAAAAATTAACGCGAATTAACAGCACTTTAGAGGAATGGGGCAAAGTTCAAGCTCAATGGCTTTATTTACTTCCAATATTTTCGTCGAAGGATATAATTAGTCAAATGCCTGAAGAGGGAAATTTGTTTAGAGAAGTGAACGATACGTACAAGCGGTACATTGATGTGGTGTTAAAGGATCCACGAGTTTTTGAAACCGCGGGAGCAGTTGGTGTTTTGGAAGCCATGCAACATTGCATTGAACTCTTGGAGTTAATCAATGAGGGTGTAACGAATTATTTGGAGAAAAAACGACTTTTCTTTGCTAGATTCTTCTTTCTGTCGAATGACGAGATGTTGGAGATTTTATCGGAGACAAAAGATCCATTACGCGTCCAACCCCATCTGAAGAAATGTTTTGAAGCTATTGACAAGCTTCATTTTGATGAGAATTTGCAGATTTTAGCAATGTACAGTCAGGAGGGTGAAAAAATCAATTTGAAAACTCCAATTAAAGTTAAAGATGCTGGTGGAAGTGTAGAAAAATGGTTGGTGCAAGTGGAAGAACAGATGATTGTGTCGGTTCGTGACCAAATTTTACGTAGTTTTAAGAATTACTTTTTGGTAAACAGAACATTATGGATTCAAAAATGGCCAGGACAAGTGGTATTAGCCGTGTCCCAAATGCATTGGACCGCCATGGTTCATAAGGCTTTAATGCATGAGGAAAATCTAACAGTCGCCAAATATATGGAACAACTGAAGCATCAGCTACAGGACATTGTGGCTTTAATTCGTGATCCGAATCTAACCAATTTGGGTAGAATTACAGTGAAGGCTTTAATTGTGATTGATGTGCATGCAAAGGACGTGGTTGGAGAGTTAAAGGAGAAGCATGTGGCCAATGATAAGGAGTTCAAGTGGTTATCACAGATGAGGTATTATTTGGAGAACGATGAATCGATTGTGCGATTAATAAATGCCACTGTAAAATACCGATACGAATATTTGGGTAATTCTGATAGACTGGTTATAACACCGTTAACAGATCGATGTTATCGCACATTAATCGGTGCGTACCATTTGCATTTAAATGGTGCTCCTGAGGGACCGGCAGGAACAGGAAAAACAGAGACAACTAAAGATTTGGCAAAAGCAATCGCAGTACAATGTGTTGTGTTTAACTGTTCTGATGGACTGGATTACAAAGCGATGGGGAAATTTTTTAAGGGTTTAGCGGCATCCGGAGCTTGGGTGTGTTTTGATGAATTCAATCGCATTGACATTGAAGTACTTTCGGTTGTTGCACAACAAATTTTGCTTATCGTAATGGCAGTACGTGCAAATGTGAGTAAATTCAATTTTGAGGGAACGGAAATTTCTTTAAATCCTGCATGTTATGTTTGTATTACTATGAATCCCGGTTATGCGGGAAGAAGTGAATTGCCTGATAATTTAAAAGTGCTTTTTCGTACTGTTGCTATGATGGTACCTGATTACGCGTTGATTGGAGAGATTTCCTTGTATTCGTATGGATTTATTGATGCCAGAAATTTAGCTGTGAAAATTGTAACTGTTTATCGCTTGTGTTCAGAGCAATTGTCCTCACAGAATCACTATGATTACGGGATGAGAGCAGTAAAATCTGTTTTATCTGCAGCAGGAAACAATAAAAGAAAGTTCCCCAATGAGGACGAAGACATTCTTCTGTTAAGGGCTATTCTGGATGTGAATTTACCAAAGTTCCTTAATCAGGATTTGTCGTTATTTGATGGTATCATCTCCGATTTGTTTCCTGGTGTTGTTTTACCTGAAGCCGATTACACAGTCCTGACAAAAGCAATGCTGCAGTGTATAAGTAAACGAAAATTGCAGCCGAAACAGTCATTTCTAACGAAAATTATCCAGACGTACGAAATGATGATTGTTCGGCATGGTTTTATGGTTGTTGGTGAACCGTTTGCTGGTAAAACGTCCACTTTACAAGTGCTTGCAGAGACATTAACGTTGATTAATCAGCAAGGGGGCGACGAACAAAAAGTTCAATACAAAATCTTGAATCCAAAGGCGATTACAATGGGTCAATTGTATGGTCAGTTCGATCCGATTTCCTACGAGTGGTTCGATGGTGTGGCAGCGAATATGTTCCGTGATTTCACTGTGGACACAAGTCCCGATCGGAAATGGATGATATTCGATGGACCGGTGGATGCGGTGTGGATCGAGAACATGAATAGTGTGCTGGACGATAATAAAAAGTTGTGTTTAATGTCCGGTGAAGTTATGTCAATGACCAATTCGATGTCGCTGATTTTTGAAGTGATGGACTTGGAGCAAGCATCACCAGCGACAGTTTCAAGATGTGGCATGATTTATATGGAGTCTGCGACTCTAGGTTGGAGACCGTTTGTGGAATCTTGGTTACCGGAGTTAAATCCAGAATGGGGTGAGGATAAATCGTTGATATTAGATTTATTCGATTGGATGGTACCACCGTGCTTGAACTTTTTGCGGAAGAAGTGCATTCAATACTGCCATCCAGGCGAGATTTCATTAGTGAAGAATTTAATGGGAATGCTTGAGATGATGATGGACGACGCATGTGCCCAGGCGAAAGGCAAAGAAGATGCGAAAATCATAAATATTTGGTTGCAAGTGACGTTTATTCAAGCAGGTGTTTGGGGCTTGGCTTCCCTTGTTGATTTGGATTCGCGACTGCTGTTCGATGAGTTTTATAGGGAATTGTGGAAAGGACAGTTGCCAGGTCATCCGTATCCTGAATGTTTTGAAAAATTAGAAGTGAATTTACCAATTGAAGGAATTCTATTTGACTATTGTTACCAATACAAAGGGAAAGGGAATTGGAAGTATTGGCCGGAAATAATGAGAAGTGAAAGGGTGGAGGATTGTAAAAATATCTTGCAGGTTTTAGTGCCTACAGTCGATACAGCACGTTATATGGAACTGGTTAATATGCATATAAGACATAACAAGAAGATATTGTTGATGGGTCCTACAGGAACCGGTAAAAGTTTTTATATACAAGATTTATTAATGAATCAATTAGATAAAGAGAAATATGAACCGGCTTTTATAACTTTTACTGTACAAATAACCGCGAATCAAACTCAAGAGTTGATCATTTCGAAAGTAAATAAGTTAAGACGTGGTCATTATGGGCCACCTAAGGGCAAAACAGCGATTTTATTCATAGACGATGTTAACATGCCTGCGAAAGAACAGTACGGTGCTCAACCACCTTTGGAATTACTGCGACAGTACTTTGACCACAAGAATTGGTACGACTTAAAGGCGACTACACCGCTCTATTTACATAATGTGTTCTTCATGGGGGCAATGGGTTTAGTGGGTGGCAGCAGACAGGACGTTTATGCACGTTTCTTGCGACATTTCAGCATTTTCTCTATAAATGAATTTTCAAATGAGACTATGGCAAAAATCTACTCAAACATTCTTCTCCTCGGTTGGAAATTGAATGGATTTCCAACGGAAATCTTCTCAGTCGTGACTCAAGTTGTTGCTGCTAGTTTGGACATCTACAGTGATGCTATTAAAAATTTACGTCCAACGCCATCGAAAAGTCATTATGTGTTTAATTTACGTGATTTCTCGCGTTTGATACAGGGCTGTGCAATGTTGAAAAAGGAATCAGCGGAAACAAAGCAAACATTTGCAAAAATTTGGGTGCATGAAGTGTTTAGAGTGTTTTATGATCGTTTAGTAGATGACAATGATAGGGAGTGGCTGTTTGGTAAGTTGAAATTGTGTGTTCGAGACCATTTTCGAGACCATTTCGATCGTGTATTCGAAAATTTACCAAGAGAACCAGATGGTAGCATAAGTCAGACGTCGATGAAGAGTTTACTCTTTGGAACGTACTTCGATCAAGACTCAGATGAGAATAAACGATACGAAGAGGTGCAAAACATAATTGCATTCAAGGAGTTGAGTGAAAATTGTCTAGAAGAATATAATTCGACTCACAAGACAAAAATGGATGTGGTTCTGTTTGATTTCGCTTTGGAGCACTTGTCTAGGATTTGTCGTGTCTTGTCGATGAAATGTGGTAGTGCGCTCTTAGTTGGCATTTGTGGTTCTGGTAGGCAATCTTTAACACGTTTAGCAGCTGCTCTTTATAATTATCCATTGTTTCAACCTGAAATTACGAACAATTACGGACTAAACGATTGGCGAGATGATATTAAGAAAGTTTTAAAGGAAACTGGTGGTAGAGGGAAAGACAGTGTCTTTTTGATAACAGAAGGACAAATTAAGAGAGAGTACTTCTTGCAGGACATTGATTGCCTATTGAACTCTGGTGAAGTTCCGAACATGTATCAAATTGATGAGAAACAGGAAATTTTGGATATGGTACGTTTGGCAGCGCAAGGAGGTAACCGAAACTTGGATTTGAGTGCATTGAGCGTCTTTTTCTTCTTCACAAAACGTTGCCAGGAGAAATTGCACATAATTCTGTGTTTTAGTCCTGTAGGAACTAGTTTCCGAAACCGTTTACGCTTGTATCCAGCTCTTGTCAACTGTTGTACGATAAACTGGTTCCAAGATTGGCCGGAAACTGCTCTAGAAGAAGTTGCTGTAAACTGGATGGAGAACATTAACTTACCCGAAGATGTAAAGAAATTATCTGTACAAGCTTGTAAACACTTTCATGTAACTGCACGAGTTTCTTCACAGAAGTTTTATGAAACACTTAGCAGGAAAACGTATGTAACATCAGCTTCATACCTAGAACTCATCCGGTCATTCACGGAATTAACAAACCGCAAACAGAAGGAAGTTGAGAAAGCAAAGAACCGATATTTGGGCGGTTTAGAGAAACTATTGCATGCATCACAACAAATTGCCGAAATGCAAATATCTTTAGCCGAACTACAACCGCAATTGAAAGCGATGAGTGATAAGGCGAATGAAATGACAAAACAAATCGAAATGGAGACGATTGAAGTGGAGAAAGCCTCCAGTTTGGTGAAACGTGATGAGAAAATCGCAAATAAACAGGCGGCAGCTGCACAAGCCCTGAAGAAAGAATGTGAAGCTGATCTAGCTGAAGCTCTTCCGATATTGGAGGATGCAATCGCAGCTTTGGACACTCTGAAACCGGCTGATATTACGATGGTAAAGTCGATGAAGAATCCACCCAGTGTTATAAAGATGGTGATGGCTGCGGTATGTATTATTAAAGGGGTAAAACCAGACAGAGTTCCTGATATGGCAACAGGTAGAATGGTGATCGATTATTGGGGACCCAGTAAGAGAATTTTGGGAGATATAAATTTTCTTCAGTCGTTGAAAGACTTTGATAAAGACCATATACCAGTGGATATAATGGCCAGAATTCGAAAGGAATACATTCCGCACAAGGATTTCAAACCGCCTGTGGTGGCGAAGGCTTCTAGTGCTGCGGAGGGTTTGTGTAAGTGGATCATCGCAATGGACATGTACGACAAAGTGAACAAAATTGTAGCACCGAAAAAAGCAAAGTTGGCGGCCGCGGAATTGGAGTTCGCTAACACGATGGCGCTGTTGAATGAGAAACGAAATCAAGTGATGCGACTGGAACAGCGTTTGGCTGAACTGAATGAAAAATTGGAGGAAGCTGTGAAACAACAGACAATCTTACAAGATAACGTGGATTTATGTAATTCCAAGTTGATTCGAGCCAGGAAATTAATCGGAGGTTTAGGTGGTGAAAAGACGAGATGGACGCAGGCTGCTAATGATTTACAGAAAGAATACGACACCATTGCAGGGGATATATTGATTTCCTGTGGGATTATGTGCTACTTATCGCCGTTCAACAGTGGATTTAGGCAAACGATGATTGAAGATTGGCAGAATTATGTGAAGAAGTTGAATATACCACGAGCTGAGGTGTATGATTTTATCTATGTTCTGGGTTCTGATGTGAAAATACAGAATTGGTACATCGACGGATTGCCAAGGGATACGTTTTCAACGGAGAATGGAATTATTCAAGATAATTCGCGAAGATGGTCGTTGTTGATCGATCCACAGGAGCAAGCCAGTAATTGGATAAAAAGAATGGAAAAACGAAATAATTTGGCATGTGTAAAGTTTTCGCATGGTGATTATATGAAGACCATTGAAAAGTGTGTTCAATTGGGATATCCAGTGTTGATTGAGAGCATTGAAGAGGAATTGGAGGCACCACTCGATCCACTTCTATTCAAAATGATTTTTAAACAAGCTGGTCTACAGGTGATTGGATTAGGCGAGAATGTTATTGAATATAACATGAATTTTAAACTGTATTTAACGTCGAAGTTGAGGAACCCTCATTACCTACCGGAAGTGTTTAATAGAGCAACGATCATAAATTTTGCTTTGACTTTGGAAGGGCTCCAAGATCAGTTGCTTGGGATTGTAGTGGCGGTTGAAAAGCCTGATTTACAGCAGTTAAAAGAGGATTTGATTATTCAGAAAGCGGAAAATAATGCCGCTTTGAAAAATACCGAAGATCTTATACTGAAAACTTTGGCAGAATCGAAGGGGGACATTCTTGAAGATGAAAATGCAATTGAGATATTAGACAAATCTAAGGTTTTATCAACGGAAATTGCTGACAAACAAGAAAAATCATTGGAAATTGAAAAATCAATTGAAGAGTTTCGTGTAAAATATAACAGTGTATCGGATCATTCAGCAGTGCTTTATTATTGCATATCAGATTTGGCGAATGTTGATCCAATGTATCAATATTCCCTCGAATGGTTCATAAATTTGTACATAAGTTCAATTCAGAAGGCAGAAAAGTTCAAAAGTTTGGATAGGCGGTGTTTAAGTTTAATTAACGCCTTCACCTATGACCTCTATTCAAATATAACACGATCGCTTTTTGAAAAAGACAAATTGTTGTTCTCGTTTTTGTTGTGTTTGAAAATATTGCTAGCAAAGGGTAGTTTAAATGTACATGAAGTGATGTTCCTGTTGACTGGTGGTGTGGCTACAGAAAAACCCGAAAATAACCCTTTCAAATGGCTACCGACTTCCTATTGGGAGGAAATTAGTAAAGTGGAACAATTGCCCATTTTTAAAGATTTCATCAAATCGTTCCATGATCAAGAACGGGAATGGAAGAATATTTACGATAATTTTGAAATCGGGGTTCAACTGCCACAACCCTGGGACACAAATCTTAATTCATTCCGTAAATTAATTGTTGTAAGGATATTAAGACCCGACAAACTATTGCAATGTATTTCAAATTTCGTCAAAAGTGAAATGGATGAGAAGTTTATCAAACCACCGCCCTTTGATATTTCCGTCTCTTATTCAGATTCTTACAATCTCTCACCATTAATATTCATTTTATCACCAGGCACAGATCCAATGACTGCCTTAGTGAAATTTGCTGAAGAAATGGAGTTTACAAACAGATTTCAGTCGATTTCTTTAGGACAAGGACAAGGACCAATCGCTCAATCGTTAATTAACTCTGCAGTCGAATCTGGTTTATGGGTTTGTCTGCAGAATTGCCATTTGGCCACCTCCTGGATGCCAAGTTTAGAAAAGATCTTCGAAAACCTCGAACCGAACAATACACACACGAATTTTCGATTGTGGTTAACCAGTTACCCATCCCCTAAGTTTCCAATTTCCATACTTCAACGGGGAGTTAAAATCACCAATGAACCACCAACTGGTCTACAAAACAACCTTCTAAAATCCTACATCAATAATCCGGTTAAAGATCCGGAATTTTACTCTGGTTGTCCGGATAATAAAATCATGTTCGCTCGACTGTTGTACGGTTTGGCGTTCTTTCATGCCGTTGTGCAAGAACGTCGCACATTTGGCCCGTTGGGATGGAACATTGCGTACGGATTCAATGATTCCGATTTCGATATATCCGTGCAACAAGTGAAAATGTTTATAAATGAGAGTGAGGAACCGTACGAAGCGCTAACGTATCTAATTGGCGAGTGTAATTATGGGGGAAGAGTGACAGACGATTGGGATCGTCGTTTAATCGTCACTATTTTAGCGGACTTTTTTAATCCGAGCGTTGCAACGGATTTCAATTATGAGTTTAGTTCAGTGGGTGATTGTTATTCATTGCCGGAGAATCCAGAGTATGAAGTTTTTTTAAAACACATAAAACAGTTGCCACAAATTCATCCCCCGGAGGTTTTTGGATTACACACAAATGCTGGAATTACTCGCGATTTACAGAACTCGAAAATCCTGTTAGATTCCACATTGAAAGCGTATGGAAACATTTCCGGTGCTGCTGGTGGCGAATCGGAGAAGTATGTGACGATATTATGTGCAGAGATTTTAGCCAAGTTACCGAAAAAGTTCGATTTGGAAGTGGCAAAGTCAAAGTATCCAGTGGAATATTCCGAATCAATGAATACAGTTTTAGTGCAAGAGATGGAGCGATTCAATAAACTGCTGAATGTGATAACATCGTCTTTGATTACGATGCAAAAAGCAATACAGGGGCTGGTTGCGATGTCGCCGCCAGTGGAAGCATTCGCGAATTCCTTGATATTGGGCAGAGTTCCAGATGCATGGATGAAAGTGTCTTATCCAAGTTTAAAGAATCTACCGAATTATGTGACCGACTTTATTCATCGTATTGACTTTCTACAGAATTGGTTTGATAATGGTAAACCGATTAATTATTGGGTGTCTGGATTCTTTTTTACACAAGCGTTTTTAACTGGTGTTAAACAGAATTTTGCCAGGAAATACACAATTCCAATTGATAAATTGACGTACGATTTTACGATTTTAAATACAGAAAAAGAGGCAAGTGCACCAGAGGATGGAGCTTATATTTTTGGATTGTTTACGGACGGCGCACGCTGGGATCGAACCGGAGGAAAATTGGAGGAATTGTATCCGAAGATACTGAACGATGTGATGCCTCTAATTTGGATTCAACCGCTGCATGAGAAATATTATAATGAAAGAGGCAGATACAAGTGTCCAGTTTACAAAACATCAGAAAGGAAAGGGGTGCTATCCACAACTGGCCACTCTACGAATTATGTCTTGTACATTCTGTTAGAAACACGTGTTAGTACGTCTCATTGGATTAAGAGGAGTGTAGCACTTTTATGTCAACCAGATTGAAATGTTTATAAACATTTTTTTATTCTTTTTAAATATACAATATATTAAATACCTAAATATTTGTAATACCGGTTTTTTCGATTTGTTCTAGGACAGATTTTAAATTTGTATCGAACAATTCACATCGAATCGGCATCTCTAAAGAGTAGAATGGGTTCTTTAAAGCGTAATCTGAATAGAGTTCGTAGATTTTCTTAAGTAATATTTCCACACCCGTTTGTTGGGGATCGGAAACTATCATGATTTTAACACCAGTTAATGTTTGGAAACAATTTAAACGGAATGTATCTGCCTCTAATACTTCGATACCTGATGACTTGGGTTCGGGGCTCAGTTGACTGGCAATCGCGAACAGTGGATAGAACATACTGGCCAGGAAGATCTTCTCGTTCGTTGTCATTTTTGGTCTGCCAAATTTTAATTGTACAGGAAAGTTTGTTTTGTCTGCAAGCACTTCAAAGGCATCCCGACCATCATCCAATTGTTGGCCAGTTACGGGAATTCCGTTTATGGCGTATAGGACGTGTCCAACTGTAAAACATTCTTAGAAATTAATTGTTTACAGATTTAAATAATTATTTACCATGAATACCGTCTCGTTGTCCAAAATCTACAACGATTTTCTTGTTTTCATATTTTAATCGAATATCTAATGGATATGAGAATGTTTTTTCATTTTCTACTTTGGGTACCACATTATCTAAATTGAATATAAGTCCTCCAGACTTGGACACAATATAAATTCCATAAATCACCATTTCTTTTTAATTAATTAATTTATTTAACAGGGTATTTTCATTATCAATCACATTTGTTTTGTTATTAAAATTTTGACAGTTTGACGTTTGAGTTTGACAATCGTTTTACACTTGTCAAACTTTTGCGGTAAATTCAAAATTGGGAATTTTCAAAATATTTTATTCAATATTCGTGGAATAACAATTTTAAACTTTAAAAATATTTGCTATATTCTAACACTTAATAGTATTAAAAGTAAAATATGTAATTAGTTTTGATATGATTTGTATATGTTAAAAAATATATATGTAATAGTGTAAAGATCGGTAATACGTATGTAATATGCACTATAAATGAATACATATAAAAAGATAATACTTAATTGATATAAGCACCTCACAATAATTAAGTTCGATGACGATATAAGACCATAATAACGAATTTAAAATGTAAAATTATTAAGCACAAACTTTGTAAACAGACAAAAACATAATTGCACAATAAGCGAGTGAGTTATTTTTTAAAGACAACCGGTTCCTGTCGTTCTTTCTCTAAAATATTCCTAGTAACATTAAATGCATGCGTTTTAACAAAATCAATTTTCTTATAAACATTATCTGTGGAACTTTTCGATGGCAATGTTTTCGTATTATTGCTTGATAAATTTATATTACTATTCGTATTTGTATTGCTGCTACCACTTTCCAAATCTAAATCCAAATACTGCATTCGACCACTTAATATATGATATGCTTGTTCGTTATCGTCCTGATTCAATAAACTTTCATGAGATCTGTCTAAACTTAGAGGAGTCGGACTGGGCCCGGCGCGTACTTTACGATTCTCTTCCTCCACATTAAAATGCTTACGGCCATGAGCCTCCTGAAAAAAATACCATTAACACACAAACTCACAATCTAAAACTTAAAACATACTTGTAATGGCGTTGGGGGCTTCAATTTCCTATCCACACACGGAGCGATTCGAGGGGACGTCGATTCAGGGTTCGATGATATTGAATGAGAGTCAGAGAGTTTTCTTTTCGGCTTTAAATCTCTATTGACTTTCGGAGGCGGCATCAATTGCTGTTCGGTCAATAATGGACTTGGCAGATTCGAATAAGGAGCTGTAGAGGATGTTTGAGAATGTGGTGAAGCTGGTTCGTCTTGACACTCATCCAAATCGTACCGAAACATCTAATACAAGAAATGAAATTATTCCAAACGAACTAAACGAATTTAAAATGTCTTTACTTGTCCTGTGCTACTTCCCGGCTTTGGAGAGATGTCATAGCGAAACACATTCCCCTCAACACTAACAGGCGCCGCATTGTTGTAACAATGACGACGCATTAGTGGATTTTTCGACGCATCTTCAGCATGGTTTACATGAGAGCGTGGAAAGTCGTACATATCGTCAGTGATAACCTTCTGAAAAACGTTTGTTTACATTCGAGGTTCGTATTTCTATAATAACATCTTACTTGTACATCTTTGCTGTTTTTTACAGACTCGTTATCAGTTTCCTTACTACAAAGTAAAACATTTAAACATCTGTTTATGTAATCTTAAATAAACACTTACGCATTCTTTGCTGGTGTTAAGTTTAAGTAACTAGCGCCGGTATTAATACTAGCATTTGTCGGTTTTGGAGGCCGTGGTGGTGGCACACCGGAACCATTGTCACCCTTTGTGTACCGTTGTGTCGCAACTAAATCCACATACGTACTATCCCCATTTTTGGACGTATCTAAACACATGTTTTAGGCATTAGAAATAATCGACAAACAATTCGAAAACAAAAAAACTTACTTAATTCACTGGATGTATTATGGACCCAATCGTCATCAGTGAACACACTCTCCGAGTCGGTGGGACTTTGAAGCGGTGACGCATTCTTATCACTTCCTTGTTTGGGTTGCGTTGTTTCTTCCTTGTTTGTAACTGGAACCAATTTACGTGGACAATCATAGAATCTAGGATCTTGCATATCGTAATTGTAATAATTATGATGTTGTTCATATGTATCGTTGATATGTGCGTCAGTATGGAAGATGGAGTTTTTTATGTTGTATTTGAGTAATGTGTTGAAGTCTTGGGGATCCAAAATGGGTGATTTTCCAGTAATACATTCGGATATTGGTATGTAGGGACTAGTAGTGACTGGTGATATGGGCGGTGTTTCGTTGAATCTACTTTCGTTGGTTTCATGCTCCGGAGGCTCCTCGATTATCTCCACTCCAGACGGATTCACAGGAATATACACTAATAAAACAAACACTCGATTAGTTTTGAAGTTATTTGTAACTTTTTCAACACTTACAATCTTGCTCGTCAGTTAATTTAAGGCCACACACTTTGCAAATGGTTTTCACCCACGAATGCATCTCACTTTCCGTGTCCGCTGCTAGGAAATAAGTACGTAAAGGTGTTTTAATATCGAACACATGATCAAACTTTAATTTTCTCTCTTCTAATTTCAGGCCCAAGTCAACTTGTTCACAATGGTCCAAATCAATAACACCTTTTATTTTTCTGCAATTTCTGTCCGCATAATATGTTAGAATATATTGGCCAGGCAACTCTCCTGATTGAGTTAATGAAAACCAACGACGTCTCCACTTCTATAAAGAAACATAAACGAATTACTCAGTATTAGCTATTTAAACTTATGAATCATCTGTATGCACGAAATACTGTGCCAATTGTACACAATTAAATATTTAGTTTATTTCGTTAAATTGAAGAGAAAACAACACTTACTGCTCTCCATATTCGTTTGGTTGGTGGAGATTTTGTTAGCCAGCCTTCACAAAGCACTTCTTGACCCGATCTTGCCATTTGACTGTATGTGTTTGTTATTCAAATAAAGCATTACTAACTTGTTTTAAGATACGTGATGACTAATTATTCTACTTGTCATACACTTTCTCCTATATGATATGACATGCAAATTTTCCCTACTTTTCTACGACAAATGGATAATGATTGGTTTTCAGTAATGGTTTGTTTATTTATTTAAATGCATCTGGTCTTGTTTATTAATAATTAATATAAACACAATTTAGCAATAAAAACACAATGCACAACGAACTATAAAGTTGACAACCAATTTGCTGTCAAAATTTGATCCGTTTTCTTTTCTTTTGATATATCTCATCTTTGTTCAACTTCAAGGAGTTCAAGGAGATGGATGGACATTTGATAGCTTTGGCAGTTATAAGACTCCTATTAATAGAACATATTTCATTAGGGATTCTAATAATTGTTAGTTACAATTAATTAGAATTATGTAAGTAGTGAATTCCAAAAACAAGTTCAAAAATTATCCAAAAAATTGTAGTAGCTCAAATGTATCACAGTAACAGTCGTTCTAACGTAGCACTTATTGCCAATAGTTCCAATATTTTGAATCTTCATGAAACAATGACGCACAGATTGCAAGACATGCAAGTTTGAAAATTTATAAAAAGCGGAAAACTTTCTCTGTTTTAAATTCTTATTTTTAAATATAATTAACTCTCGTATTTTTTTACATAATCAAATGATGTTACTGCTTTATTAAAACTACTTTCTGATTTTGATCGTGAACTTAGCTGTTGGTAAATTTGGAACTACAGACATCCAACTTCAGTCTTGTTGTGACAGACAGTTTAAATAACGGTAAATCAATTCAAATTTTAACGGTCTTCAACCCTAAATCTCATAATAAAACTGTTACTGAAATAAAATGCAGCCGTGCAAAAGTGATTCTTTTACCTTTCGTCGAAATAGTTCGAATAATTCATCAAATAATTCCACACGAAGTGATGGAATGCAAAATTGCCGACGAAAATTACAAGATAAATTTGATGAAAGTGCTGGAGAAAATAGTACAAGAACCCTTGATCGAAGTATCCTTTCAATATTATCATTAAATGATACCCGAAAAGTGTTACGAAACAGTGCTGAAAGGATTACAAAAACATTCAACACAGTTCGAACTACAATTGGTTCAATGACACAAGTAATCAAATTTTTATAATGCCTCTCTCTTAAATAATGAGCTTTATAACACGTGTTTTTCTTCATTTCCAGATATTTAAACTGTCTACAAGACGTAGACAAATATTGGAGGAAGGTCCGATGACACCAAATGCCTTAACGCCACACACGTTTTCCAAACATGTTTTGGGCAGAACACCAACCAAATTATACAGTCCATTCGGAATCGACAGTCCATATTGTCCAACGACGTACGATAAAGAGAACATTCATCCTAACCCAGCAAGGACGATGGCCAAGAGATATTAAAATTTACTGGTATCCAGTATAATAAGCTGAAATCCATAATGTATTAATTTTATTTATTTTTATTTTATACTCATAATTTTCCTTAATAAAAGGCTTCTTATGTTTTTATACATACAACTGCTTTCATCTTTCACACATAAATCACAATCTTGAACTAAATAATGTAGGCAAAACAAATAATCGTATTCCTAGTATTTGTTTATTAGGCTAATAATGTTTTCCTCATTGAATCTACTTAATTTCTTGACCCTCTTGATAAGATAATTATTTTCTGGTATTCAGTGCAACACAAATAACTCTTCGCGTAATCCACATTCGAAAACACGTAAAAATAATGTTCCTACTCGTTTTTTGGTGTCTTGTCATTCAATCTTCAGTATCAGTAAGCTATTTAACCGATTACTATTATACATATATCCTGTATTTTATAAACAATTTTTTAGATTTTCATACCTAATGATGAAACCCCACAAAATACATTCACAAAAACGAGTGTTCCTTACCTATACCACAACTACAGCAAAGTTTTTGTCCATAACAATAGATCAGCCAAGATAAAACACGAACCAATTGATTCAGTCACACAAGTGTATCCCATTTTTAACGCCCACACAAACGGTCAAAAATCCAACGATACCGATCTGCTGAATAAATCACGAATAATACACAAACGACGCATTGATAAGCCCATCGAAGTGTACGATAAATGTCCTCCAGGCGCTACGGGAAACTTTGTTTACGAAAAGTTTTGTAATCAGTTTTTAAATTGTTGGAACGGACGTGGTCAAGTGCAAAATTGTGCTCCGGGGACCCTTTTCAATCCGAAAACTTTGTCTTGCGACTTTCCCAGCAAAGTTCAATGTGTTACTGGTAAAAACTGTACGAATTTCCTGTTGATTGCATCCCTTTATCGTAGCTAATTCCAGGTCCAAGGGAGAACACTTTGAAGGAGCGGTCCGCAAAAGTGGCCGTTCCGCAAGTATCCTGTCCGCCACATTTCACTGGTCTTATTCCTAATTACACAGACTGCTCAAAGTTCATAAACTGCAATAATGGAAACTCAATGTCCATGGACTGCCCACCGGGCACTCTGTTTAGTGTTAAACAAAATATTTGCGATCATCCACAGAAAGCGGTCTGTTTTGATGGCCGGACGGGGAATTACAGGAAGGGGTCCGAGGCTATTAAAATCCAAGGACAGGAAAGGCATTATATGTCTCCGTATTCTGAAGGCGGTCAAAATCCTTATAAAGGGACACAGCAGCGATATTATACAACAAATTACGATCAACAAAACTATAATGTGAACCCAAAATTAGATTTTCAACGGGTAAATGGTGATAGCCAAATAAGTCCTTGTTCAACGAGAAATTGCCCGCAAAGTAGTGGACATTACCAACAGCAGAAGTCGAACTATCAACAACCTGCCCCTAATTATCAAAGAATTTGTAATATAAATGATAAAAACTGCCAGAAACAGGACCAATATCAGCCTCCAAGGCAAGATTTTCCGACACATCCACCAGCACAATGTCCAGAGAACCATCAAGGACTTTATAAACATCCGACTGATTGTTCGAAATTTCTAAACTGTGCAAATGGAGCTACTTTTATACAGGATTGTGCCCCAGGTACATTATTTAATCCAAATTTGGGCAATTGCGACTTTCCCTACAATGTTAAATGCGAGACAGCCGGTTATGAAACTCCTCCAACGAGCTTTCACCCTAATCCACCAGGAAGTTGTCCTTCCGGAAGTAATTGCAACAACGGAAATTTTGGACCAGTTACACCGACTGGGTATTATAATCCAGTTCCATCACCTAATCAAGGACAGAATTGTAACGCGGGAGGAAACTGCAATAACAATAACTTTCAACAACCCAACGGTGGATTTAATCAGCCACCTCTTCAACAAAAGCAAAATTGCAACTCCGCTACTGGAGGAAGTTGTAATAGTAATAATTTCAACAATTTCCAGCCGTCTAATGGCAGAGAAAGTGGTTCCTACCCACAAATAACACCACAAACACCGCAAAATTATAATCAGGGGAAAAATTGTAATCCTGCCAGTGGAAACTGTAACAACAATAATAATTTCCAACAGCCTAACAATGGATATTATCAACAACCTGTCGTTAATGTTCCACAGGGTCAGAATTGCAACCCGGCCACAGGAAGAAATTGCAACAATAATCAATATTCGCCGCCCCAAAATAATTATGGAGGACAAAACTGTGACCCTTATGGAAATTGCAATTCGAATAATTTCCAACAGCCAAACAGTGAATACTATCAGCCATCTAATTCTCAAACACCCCAGGGACAGTCTTGCAATCCTGCTACTGGAACAAACTGCAACAGAAATTTAAATTCAAACAATTTCCAACAACCCAACAGCGGTTCTCAAGGTGGTTATTATCCACAATCACCACAAACATCTATAAATACTCAAACCTCTGATTGTTCTACGAAGAGTGCGTGCAACAATAAATTAGGGCAGCAAATAACTCCAATTCCATTTAACCCACAGCAAAACCAATTTAAAAATGGGCATGGGAATTGGCCACCGCGATATTCAGAAATCACGCCGTCCACTGATATAAACGCGGACTATATTATTAGAGACAAAGATGTGGAAGATTTGGACCCAGATAATGGATTAGTCGCTGAAAATAGTATTTTTATTGAAAGAAATCATATTTGTGGTCAAGATGACTTTTATTGTAATTCCACTTCTTGTATACCAAAAACGTTTGTCTGCAACGGAATTATGGTAAAAATGCGATAAAAAAAGGGATAATGATAGATCTATCTTATTTCTTTCAGGAATGCAAAAACGCTAACGATGAACGTGACTGTCCACGATATTTAGAGAAATTTAAAGTGCACAAAGACTCCAAACTCGAAGTAAATGAAAAACAGTTATGGAATAATGTAACTTTTACCACATGCGCCCTTTTGTGTTTGGAATCGAAGAGGATACATTGTAAATCGTTCAATTATAGGTACCGAATTTCGACTTTAACTCACCCTTCAATAAGATCTCGTATTTTAGGAAATTTCAGAAAAGTTGCTATTTAACAGACACCAACATCGGTTTAACTGGATCACTAATCGATGCTCGCGATTGTGACTATTATGAACTGAAAAGTTCTTCAATTTCTTGTGCCAACGAATATCAATGCCCAAATAAAAAATGCCTAAAACCAAATCAAATTTGCGATGGACAAGATGACTGTGGCGACCGAAGTGATGAACGCAATTGTTCAGCGGAAAAAATTGGTTACTCCATTAAATTAAACGGTTCGAAGAATGCGTACGAAGGACGTGTGGAAGTGACAGGTTTTCTTAACAAAATTCCAAGTTACCTTTTTTTAAAACCAATTTCTAGCTTTCGGGCAAACTGGATACGTGTGCGACGACAACTTTGGGTTGTTAGATGCAGATGTGATCTGCAAAGAACTGGGATTCCATCTTGGTGCTGCACATGCAAAATTGAACTCACACTTTGCCAAAGACCTGAAAGAAAACAACACTTTCTACATGATGGACGATGTTGCGTGCACTGGAAACGAAACTTCTTTATTAAATTGTGATTTCGCTGGTTGGGGCAAACATGACTGCGGTAACAAAGAGGTAAGTCCCATGAAATCCAAAAATGTACGCCAAAAGTCATCTTTTCTTAACAGATCGCTGGGGTAGTCTGCAAATCCCCTGAACTCAAATGCAACACCGACCAATTCAAATGCGACACAGTCAACGAATGCATTCCTCTTCAATTTTTATGTGACGGTTTGAACGACTGTTCCGACGATTCTGATGAAGGGAGTCAACATTGTGAATCCGCAATCGAACTTCGACTTGCAAATGGTCAAAATACCAATGAAGGACGCGTGGAAATTAAGTACAATGGTATTTGGGGCACAGTCTGTGACGACGATTTCAACGAAGATGCAGCCAAGGTAATTTGTCGATATTTGGGATTTAAAGGTAAAGCGTCAATTCGGAAGGACAGCTTCTTCGGTAAAGGCACAGGCCCTATCTGGTTAGATCAAATCTCCTGTGCGGGAAATGAGACAAAATTGCAAGACTGCGAACATTGGGACTATGGGGTGCATAACTGCGATCACGATGAAGATGTTGGAGTGATCTGCGGAAATAATCCATACGAGATAAATGAACGTAATCAAAAAGCGACTGAAGTCACTCCTAGACCACAAGCTTTGATCCCCAGTACTTGCGGATTGAGGAAGGATAATCTGTTCTTCAAAAATGATGCACAGATTCAATTTAGGGTGGTACAAGCGTCAGTAGCGAAGGTTGGCTTTTATCCCTGGCAGGTAATTTTACCAATTATACATTTAACTAGCTTATGCTTGGTGGAAACTGCTTTTTAGGCTGTTTTGAGGATCAAAGGCTCATCAAAACCAGCCCATTGGTGTGGTGCTGTGATTATTTCCAATAAATGGGTTTTAACTGCTGCTCATTGCGTTTTCGGTTACGCCAAAGGCAGTTACATCGTCGTCGCAGGCGATTATAATGTAGACGAGGACGAAGGAACCGAACAAGAGGTTTTCATCGAGGAAATTTTCCCGCACGAAAACTTTAGGGAAGGCCATAAAATGAACAATGACATTGCGCTTATCAAACTTAAAGGAAAAGGATTTGAACTGAATGACGATGTTCAAGCAATTTGTCTACCAGACGCGACTACAAATTATGAAAATTCCTTAAACTGCACCATTTCCGGCTTTGGATCAGTCAGCAGTGGGAAAAACAGTATAGGAACATTGATTTTTGTTTGTATCATGACTTTTTGTGCAATTTGTAGGATACTCACACACTTTACGTGCCGGATGGGTGCCGATACAGAAGACAGAAGTGTGTCGAATGCCGCACGTCTACGGAGATCTAATAACCGATGGAATGCTTTGTGCGGGCGATCTGGATGAGGGGACAGATGCGTGCGATGGTGATAGTGGGGGTCCATTGGCTTGCCTGGATAAAGGTTCTCTATTGACAAAACTAAAAAACGACCATAGCTTTATGAACGTGTTTGTAGGTTTTTTTACATTGTTTGGACTTACTTCGTGGGGTCAGCATTGTGGACACGCAAATAAGCCAGGGGTTTACGTGAAAGTCGGTCATTATAGGAAATGGATTGATGAGAAAATGACAAAATATTCCTAAGATAATGTAAGGGTAGATAATTTTTTAGATAAATTTATTAAATAAAGTTTCGTAACTGACGTTATGACATTTTTTCTGTTTTCCCAACTGTTCAATTCCCAGTGGTGTCACGTTTTTCAGTAAATTCAAATTCTTTTCCAATCTATTCAAGATTATAATTCGATAAACGGCTTGGATGAATTTATTTAACGTTAGATAACGTCGAAACCAAGCTTCATTAGTGCAAGTTTCAGCAACATATTCACAATTCTTTAAAAAAGTTTCCTTCTAATCATAACAATTAACGTAATATAACGCCTTACTTCATTTGCATGTCTTTTCGTTCGAATTCTCGTTCGGCTTCCATTCTGTACATACTCCTCATTTGATTCTCCATTCAATTCCTCAACGTCTAATAGAAAATCACAATTTAATTTCGAAATATAATCGCTCTGTGTACATTTCGCATCCGACACTAATGCTTGTTCATTTAATTTTTCATAATCTCTAGCAACTTGGAAAAATCTCGCTCTTTTCTTCTGGTACTTTTCGAAAGTCTCATCGCGATATTGATTTTCCACTCCTAGGAGCTCAAACCTGGAACGTACAGGTGTCGATTTGGCTAATATTCGTTTATTTACTTCGTCTTGATTTAGAGATTTGATATAATTTCTGTTTGACATTATTTATTCTCTATCATGCCGCCCACAATAAAATAATCTTTGTCATAAACAATCACATCACATGCTTGACACAGTTACCTTAGATAATATTTTGCTGTCTTATCATTGAGAATACAAGCGGATTAACATTTATAATCGCAGGATGCTACTGCATTTCACAGTGTTAATCTTTGCACCAGAAAATGTTTAAACTAATAGTAGTTTTGTTAATACTCTTTTTATGTCGTTATTCCCATGCTGAAAGATACAAATGTACCTACCTAACTTTTTAATTAACAGTTTATCTTTTAATTAAAATATGTAAAACATTATTTTAGATGTTGACAGGATTTCCTGCTGGTCCTGTGGGGGTGGATTTCAAACAAGATGTGCCACCGTAACAAAGATCAGAGAACAACAATGTGGACCCTATGGAAATTGTTATGAAGCAATTATGAGTTACAACAGTAAACAAAACATTTTTTTAAGTTCGCTGGTAATTGATGAACTTTTTCAGATGGAGCCCTAAAATTGGTGGAAAGACACTGCTTTTCACCGCCCAATAATGACACTAGACTTAATTTTTGTAACACTCCATATATGAATCCAGTGGGAGAAATATTAGATTGTCATGCATGTAATACTAGTAATTGTAATGGACATTTAATTCAAGCCACAAATTATGGACATGAAGGATATTTTTTGATGGATCATCAAAATGGTGATGGAAAAACTGTGTAAACTAGTAATTAGTAACCCGAAATACATATTTACTTTTATTTAATATGATTTATCTGTGAAATATACATATACATACTTATGTGTTAATGAAGCACAATATAAATTTTTATCAACCATTTACATATGATAATAATAATTAACAGGTGCCTCTACCAATTCTATACCTTTTAAGATATTGGTCAGTATTGTAATAATTGTCATCATTAGAGAATTTATATCTTTAATGGGCGTAACTGCATTAAAAATAATTATTTTTTTATGTGATATTATAGCAGAGTAATTGAGTATTTATTTTCTTAAAGTGCCATATAACAGTTAGTTAAGAAATGTTCCTTTTACTTTTAGCACTTTTAAATATTTTCAGTGGTTCCTTCTTGATAGAAATAGGTAAGTATTACAGAATATTAATAAAAATTCTTTTCTAAACACATTCGAAAACAGATCCGACCAATGGCCATTTGTACTGCTGGCTTTGTCAGTCTGGTTTTACCCAACCTTGTGCAGAAGTGAAAAATATCGGTAAATGGACGGATTGCGGTTTTAATTCAAGCTGTTATGAAGCGATCGTTGGATACAACTGTAAGAAAATGAGGATTTTTTTCTGTATCATATAATTCTTTTCTAGACAACTCTCTGCTTTTGGTTGAACGAGGATGCTTCACACCATCAGACAACGACACCAACAGCAACTTTTGTAACACTCCACTCCAGAGCAACGTTGGTGAACTCCATGAATGTCACTCTTGCACGAACGGCACTAATTGCAATACGCACATCATCCAGACAATTAACCAAGGGACGTATGGATATTTTCTTATGAACCAGAGCATAGCGTACAACCCTTCTATGACCTACAATTACACCCCTACCACAATTCTTACATAAAAACACTCAAGTGAGAAAAAATAGTTTTATTTTCCAACCTTCAGTCACTTTTATCAGCTACGAAAATTTTGTAATTAATTATGCATTGGTTTCAAGGATATGGATAAGTTGTGAATATTGAAAAAAGTATTTTATGTCCAAGTAAGTATTATTATTAATACCAAGAGAATACTATGAAATATTAACATTTTTTATCATCCCTCTCGCATATAATCATAATAATTGCCCTCCAAAGTCTAACTTGGAAACTCCCACTCTCACTAAGCTAATAGATAATGGTAAAAAAATTATATACAAATTAAAACTTAGTTTGGGCAAGAAAAAAACTCGATATTTTGCCGAAGTTGTCATTTTGGTCCCTTAGGGACAAACTGAGACTAATACGACACTGGAAAGATTGCGGACCAAATGGCAATTGTTTCGAAGTTATAATCGATTATAACAGTAAAAAACAATCTCAATCTATTAAGTTTTATTGAACTGTAAACAATTTTTATGACTGTTCAAATTGCTTACTTTTTCTCTTCTTAAAAGGGCACATGGTTCTCTAGTGAAAATGGCGGGAACTAAATTTTCAAAAAAAACAAACAGTAGCGCCCTCTGGAGGAATTTTCCTAAAGCTGTTGCAGTTTTAATGCTCTAAAGTTTTGTAAGTAATTCGTTAGAGAAAATAAGTGAAGTGCCATCGGGAAAATGAATGGACATGCAGTATAGAGAACTGCAAATTGCAAAAGGATGGTCATTTTCCCATGCACATAGTTACATTATCTCTGGTTACATGTTGGAAAAGTAATTACATATTCCAATTATGAAGAGTTCTATTGTTAACGAACTCTTTGCAGAAGTTATTAAAATGATTTAAAGCCAAATATAAGAATTGCGAGTAAAAATAAAAATAATTATGTTTCAGAATAAATTAGTTTAAATGCATGCAATTAGCAAAATACCAAGTATTTAGTATAATTATCTAGGTGTCTTATCAATATTTTGCATTAACTTTACATTTTTCGACTGTAACAATAGTAAACATATTGAAAAGAATATGTTTCTGCTAAGGTGTTTTTCACTTTTCTTGTTAATAGTTTTTGGTTTGTTTAAAGGGCATCATGGACATCAAGCGCCAGCAAAAAGTATTTTCTGTTATTCCTGCCAGGGAGGGTTTACAACCGGCTGTGCTTTAACGATGGCCGAAGGTGTTTGGGAGGAATGTGACAATGGGAACTGCTACGAAGCGATAATTTATTACAATGGTGAGTTTTAGATATTTTACAGAGGGTTATTAATTTTTTGACAACCCTTAACAAACGGAAAATATATATTACCCGTTTGGTTTGCGACACATTTATGTAAATGCATATTTAAAAAGAATTAGTCACCAACCAACCAATTTAAATTGGTAACTACAGTAACAAAAATTTATGCTCGTTTTTCAATTTCTTTTATTGCCAATGCTACTTGTTTTATAGATGCTGCCCTGAATTTGGTCACTAGAAGATGTTTTACACCACCAGACAATGACACTAGCAAGAACTTCTGTAACACGCCTTTGGACAATCCTCTAGCCGTAATTAAAGAGTGTCATGCCTGTAATACGACATTATGTAACGCAAATTACATAATCCCCTCGAAAGATGGTCAGAATGGCACCTTTGACATGACCAGAATGAAAGTGCCTGGAATAAACGACACCATTGTTAATCTGTAGATGTTTCAGGATTCAAAATTCGTTTAAGACAAAAAATCCTTTAAGAAAACAATGAATGAAATTATTAATGTACCCCTTGAAAATTCAATAATATTTTGTGTAATCTAAACTTGTTCCGATGCTGACTCTGTCATTGACCAGACGGAATTGATTGCTATTCCAACCGCATCCTGCCCTGCCTTCCTAGATGACTAACTGAATTTCAGGAAAACCCCATCGATACATCGATACAGAAAAATTTCGACGAACAAAGGGACGACGTCAATTGAGCGTTAATATTAATTACATGTATAAGAAAACAATTTTCAAAGAAACGTTCTGAGGTATTAATATGAATGGATGAATTGCGTAACGGAAGAACGATTCTGTATACTGAAACTGACTGGAATTTGTTTCATCCCTGAAACTTCGAGAAACATTTAATTACTTAGAGAAACATCACAATTCTCACTTTTATATTTCGTAATAAATCGTCAGTATTTGATTACCAATTTCTGTTAGAAGATTCAAAGGTCTATGAACGCGAAATGTCGCGAATTTTAGTAGTCAATTCAAGAAAAACTCATATTTAAAACAGTCTTAAAAATAACTCACACACCTGTTGTTATTCGTTAGACAACGTATAAATATTCTATAGGTACCTACGATACATTTCTACGATTTATACTACAAACCGTAAATATATTATTATAATTCGTTAGACAGGGTCGGCTTATAGTCCATTTGGTTGAAATTTGCCCGAAAAACACCTTCAGTAGTTAGTTGAAAGTCATTAAAGCTGACACCCCAGACCCCATCCATAACGCACCGATTTATTTACTTACCTAGAAACCCTCGAAACCGAAGCAAGATGCCCCATTCACCTGTCTAAATAAATGTACAAGTTGGATCTTAAACAGTACTTTATATTCCACGAGATCATTCCTCAACCGAATTTACGACTGCTTTTTGGTGAAAATTTGGGTGTACCAAAACTCTACGGTAAACTAAAATTTATTACAGGAACTATTTAAGAATTCCAAACAACTATTCTCAAAAAGTGTATTAAAAATGTCTTGATTCATCTACGAGCAGATCCATATTCAAAAAGTTACATGACTCTATTGAACACCACCGGCCAACGTCCATACAAATGAGCTTCCTGTTATCTCTAAACCTATCACAGAAGAGATTAATGATTATAGTGTTAAAAATCAGAAGACAAACGCACTTTACGCGAATACAAAACATTTTCAGAATACTTTATGAGGCACTTGTGACTTGGGTGAGCGTTTCTTGAATTATATGACAAGGTGGGGTTCACCTGATATTTCGCAATATAAATCCAGTAATTTAGAGTCCTTTCAGGCCATTCTGTGACAATGATGTGGTGTTTATGTTTGCTTTTTAGTGCTTTCTCGATAGCGCTTTCGTCTCCGACAGGTGAGTGCTTTGGAATGTAGCAAGTAGATAAAAACTAGAGTTTATCCTGTTTCAGGATATTTTAATGGGGGTCCAGGGAGGGCAGTCCTTTACAACGGCTTCCATCGAGGTTTAATGCCGCAATCGATGACGGCTGTGTTCTCTGGAAACTCTCAGTTCGAATCTATAAACCCATACGAGTTGGATTCACAAGAAAAATCCGAACAGGTCACTGAAAAGCCAATCATTTCCATTGATGAAGAGAGGAAAAGCGAAGTTAAGCCTGAAAGAGCACCGAAAAAGCGACCCCAAAGACCGCAACCTGAAGAGGAAGACGAAGACGATGAAAGGAACTCGGGCTGGCCATTCGCTTCTGGAAAAGTTCCGTCTTATAACACGTTCTTTCCAGTAATGATAGGCGGAGGTGGTCCCAGGACGAGATCATCTAACGACGATGGTTATTACTCTCCCCTCGGATCTACTGCAATTGCGAACAGTTTCAGCAGTGGAAAGGGCGGTGTGGCCACTAGTCATGCCACCTCCTATGGGGATCCATACTTGTCCACACTGTTACGGAATGGGATGTTCAATTTGGCCAGAAAGAAGCCTGATAACCGCAACTAAATTATGTATGCAATTTTCTTAATATAATTTTGTTACTTTGTAAAAAGGCATTTTTTATTCACTTCGAGTAAAAAGATTTATTGTAAAATAGTAACTACCTGAATCACGTACAATGAAAGGAATTTGATGACATACATTTCCGAATCGATTGAAAAATCAATAAACAAAAGACTTTCCATCATTCACCCACTCAGTTGCCATTTTAGATAAATTCGTCTATCGAATTATGCTGGTATACTTTACGTAATTGTAACATAAATAACAGAGGCGATTGTATTTAAAACACTTAGGTGTGACAATGAATAAATCAGAAATCAATATAGGCCAAAGTCATCATACACGCAGAAAACGAGCCTTTTGCCCTGATATTATTCAATAAAAACTGATTAATAACCAAGTCCAGTGCGAAAAAAACAATAAGTTTTGTAATGAAACTGAAAGAAGGGAGCATTATTTATTCAAATAATGTTCGCAGTTACATTTTTTGTGTCAGAACGAAAAGTGAAACAATGCTGTTTAAAGTGAATTTTCTTATTGTACTCGTAAGTTAGCACGACCAACAAAGAGTTAAATAGTGAAAATTTCTATTACCTTTTACGTTTAAGGTGTTTGGAGCGGTTTTTGGGAAGCCCTTCTTCTACGACACTGGACGGGCTTTGACTTCGTTCGTCACTTCCGCTTCCTCAGCTTCCTCCGCTTTTCCAATTAGTTCGAATATTGCGGATCTGCGAAACCAGAAATTGGAAGAAATCGACGAGAAGACTCCTGAGGAGGATATTCCGAATTTTGACCAGGACACCAACGAAGTGGCGCCCAGTTTGCTGCAGAAAAAACTCAATAAAGTTCTTGGAAAACTTCGGTTTATCTACCAATTGTCATCTGGCACCAACAATCCTGAAAAGCCAGAAAACAGTAATAAAAATGATGATGATTTCGATAAGGAACTGGAGGATTTTGATAAAGATTTTGAATTACATATGAAAAATACAACAACGACCGAAACTTTCAATGAAACTCTTCCGATTTCCAATCAAACTGAAGCGTTAAGAGGATACATCTACGAAGAACCCCCGAAACCAGCAGCTCTTCAAGAATCAATTCAGGAAACCTCGTCACCCCGCTTCGGATTCGATCCAGCAGCCATCGGAGTGTATTTTCTTGAGCTAATCGGAAGCCTTGTTGGATTAATGTACGGGGCCGCAGCAACCCAAACACATCCATCTTCCACGACTTCATCTCTGGCTCTAAAATAGGAAAAAACGTAAATTTTCTTTATCCGTATATTCTCTATCAACCAGCAGAAATCCTTATCCAAAAAGGTTATTAACATTTAAAAGGTGTAACTGCCTTTTTTCTTTTATTCTGTACAGGTAGAGACTTTTGACCTAATCATAAGATTAAAAAACAACTTGTTTGAATAAATAATAAAACAAGATTCAGTTTTGTCTAGAACATGCAGTCCTTGGTGCGAGTTAACACAGGACCGGATTCCAAACTATTGTAACCCAAGCACTCATTTTCTATTGTAAATAATCCACAAGAGCTAACAATAAACGAACAAAATAAACAATTTATTACTCCAAAATTGTGTATCTAATTTTTACGATCAAGAAACGAACACTTTTTTCCCGCCAATGACGAGAACTCTTCAAATCAATAACTGGACTGCTTAATCAAAAAGCAATTTTCGTTCACATCCACGTATTAAAAGTGAAAACCACTTCACGAAACAATAAACTGTCGCTGTTTTCTAATATTGGTCTGTAGTGTGTTGTACAGTTATACTTTTAAACCTGATTGTACCCGCAACAACAACAACCATCTCATCATCACAAGAAGAGAATTTTAAGAACAACTTTATATCCAGAATGAGAGTCGAAAACAATTTAGTGTTCTTTGTCAATAGATGAACTGGTGATCATACAATCGTGTAGTAATTCATTTCCTAAAATAATGTTTAAACTCTCTTTACTATTTACCGTTACCTCACTAGGTTTAGTTCAAGTAAGTGTACCTTTGTTTACGCTTTTAACTAACTAAAATCCGTAATTAACACTCCATCAAAGAAATTCATTACTGTTTGTGTATGTGTGGGTTCACACAATTAACATTGAAGTAAATTGGAATTCTTCAATAGATAGAACAAATAAAATCCATAAATTGTCGTTGTGTTTATCGCAAACAATTTACTCTAATGGGAATTTGGATAAAGAAAACAAGTTCTTATCACCTAAATCCCTCAATGAATCCTAATTGCGTGTCTGTTGGATGGCTTTTTATTTACCAAAATGCATTTAGACTATAAACCCTTATACCGTCGATCAAAAGCTTTATGACGCCACTTTTTTTTGTGTAGATATGCATATGCGGCACACCACCCCGGGTGGACGGCAAACCGAATCTTCTCGACTCGTTCATTCCGGCCAGTATGCAAATAATGGCTCATTTGACGGAATTAATGAAGTACGATTTGAAACCTACAAGTAATCCCACAACGACTACTTCCGTGCCGCCAACGCCGGCCCACAAGCCCGCCATCTACGCCCCCGAGGTGCCGCCCGGTCCCGAAGCATATTTCCACAAGGGCTTATCCTACGAGGAGTACGTTGCGAAAATGCAAAATCCTAGCGTGTTTAATAACTACTGGCTTGACCGGCACAATCTCTATGCAAGAAGTTTAAATGCCGATACCCATGAAAATAGTTTGGAGCGATATTTCGGGAGAACGTTCACGAATTTGCTGGAATTGGCGAATAGAATTGAGACCGAAATTGGGTATAATAGAAGAAGTGCGGAGGAACAAGTGCAAGAGTTCTCGCAGAATTATGATGATTCGGATTTCCGGTTTGTTCTGTTGAGGAAGAAACAGGTGCCGCCGACGAAGGCGTATGTGACGCTGTTGTCGTTGTACGATGCGCTGAATAAGGAAGCGAAGAAGTTGGGTCTGAACAAGTATCAGGTATTACAAAAAAAATAGTTTGTAGGTTGGTAAAAGTTTGTGGTTTTAGGGGTACACGGATGCAATTTTGAATCAACTGGTGGAGTCTGCAACAGGAACTTCGGCTTATCAGTTGAGATACGTGCTGAATAAGATTGTGGAGAGACAAGATACGAAAAAAGCGGATACAATTAATAAGATTAAGAAGCTTATTGCCGATTTGGATCAGGATAATAGTTATATTAATGATGCTTTGAGGTATATACCACCTTTGCCATTTATATTGTAATTTCTAATCGATTTTTTTTGACAAATAAATGCGTGAATTTAAATTTTATGGCCAGTTTTTAGTGGTAAAGAATTGCTTGGTGATTTTATAGGTACGGTTGGTTGCTTGCAAACTGTACCATGTAATGGTACATTGTATATTGTAATAAACATTAGACAGTAATAAAAAATGTATAATGCTCTAATGGAAGATTAATTTTGGTTTTATTTGTTTCACTGAAAGTTGCTTGAATAATAAAAATCAGAAGATCTCCGTGCAATTTGAAAAAGTTATCCTGAATTTGAATACTTTATCGTTAAACCATATAAACAATATAAAAAAATACAATAAAAAAATACGCGCATTCATGCCGTTTTGGTCTTGAAATATTATTCAGAACTTTTTCTCTACTAAAAATTGTTTGCATACTGAAAATGGGATATTTAAACTAGATGCTGAAACAAGCTTTGACTGCAATTTTAATTCTCCAGTTGCATAGTTGCAAATTACAATAAAATTCAGCTTCTAAATTGATAAACCTCGAATAAAGCTTTCAATTGCATTCCAACATAAATAATAATTTTCCAGAAAATATTAGCTTTGTTTCACAATTTTTTTCGAGAAACTTTTTTGACTACGATCTTCGAAAAGTCTTTGCTAATTAATTACAAACTTTTTCATAAGTTTTCTCATTTAAACCTCGTTAGGAAACTCTTGAAAAATGGAAAGTTTCACACTGTAACAATAATTTGAATGTAATTATGCACAAACGTGCTATTATTGCAATTTTAATTCCATAGCCACATATTTGCAATTATAATTAGATTCTAAATTGATTAACTCCACATAAATAAAATTTGAATATGAAAATTTCCATAAACTGATCAAGTTTTCTATTATTATTGCACTTGCATCATCAATTTTCAATAACAAATTAATTATTACATATAAATGGAGGAAATGTAACGATGAAAGACTTACGTTTATACATATACACGTAATACAAATTCGAAATGGAAATCATGATGGAAATATGAATAAATTACAATTTGATATTAAAATCCATCCATAATTTAAAGTTATCAATAAACATTTAATGTGGGTACCATATTAAAAACCCTACTCAAAAAAGCCTTTATAAACGTCTGCATTTTTAATTTCATTTTAATACATTAATAAATTGTGCGCGAATATGAGAAGTAATTACATTTCACCGTTTCTTTTGGTAAGTTATAAACTGTTATTCAACACCTTAAAAAACTTAAAAAAATCAATTTATTAAGCTTTTGTACATCAGTGGAAACGTTTTTACTGCCACCCATTCACCCACAACCTTAAGCATATTCAAATTGGATGCAAACAATGAAGAAACAGTGCAAAGAAACCATCCATCTTCATCACCGCAAATATCACCAATCGAGGATAAGATTATGACGAAATTTGCCTACAAAAATATATCATTTCTCAATCCTACAAACCTAATAAAGCCCATTTCGGATAAAATATCGGAAATCTTAACAGCCAGCAAACACCCCAATTACGGAGGAGTGCAATTTTTCAGTCCTCAGTATCTGTGGGAGCGATTACATGAAAAAGGACATAATTACCTCAATGGGCCACATGGAGCCATAATTGGACTGGCACATAAACCAAAACCACAAGATTATCCATTTCCATATCGATCGAACAACAACAAAAAATGAAAAATAGCACCCACTGCTTATTACTTGGTAAAAGAATAAAGCACAATTTCGTTCCTTTAGAAATTAATTCATACAATAAACAC
Organism: Silvanus unidentatus; assembly: GCA_963930825.1. NCBI lineage: Eukaryota > Metazoa > Arthropoda > Insecta > Coleoptera > Silvanidae > Silvanus > Silvanus unidentatus. The sequence continues at coordinate 19,113,485 of OZ005760.1, forward strand.
TTCTAATTAAATGACAATGACCTGTTTTTCACTAATGACGAAAATCATGAAAAATTCAATCATTGTTCATACCGTTAATTTCCCTTTGGAGTAAAATTAAAAACATGCAATTTAACAATTAGAAAATCTGAAAACGAGTGCCACTTTAAGTGTTATTCAAAGGTAAGTACTAGCAACAGTTTGCTTATAAAAAAGGAAAAAGGCGCCAAGAAGTGCGCTTTTTGCGCACTTTTATCCTTTTCCCAAAACCGATACTCCACTATCACCGGAAGGAAGCGGTGCGCAAAGAAATTATACTCTCACCTAATCCAAAATGGAAATGAAACGAATTGAATGGCAATACTTCATTAATAGCCCCCTTTACGGCTTTTGTCCTGGCTGAATAGCGAGTTAAAAGTGTCGCTGGTGATTAAAGCTACTAGAAAATCAATTTCCTTTACCGGAACAGGTTCGGTGCAATGCAAATTTAAGACATTATTCACGTTTAACTAGTCAAGTGGCGAACAATTTTCAATTCGACTAGCCACGCAGAATGAACACAAAGAGAGTTCGCAATTGAAAATTAGGAAAAAATGCCATGAAACAATAGCACGTACCGCAGTAGTTTGCATAAAAACAGCAGCGAATGCGATTATTGCTGTTTACGAATTTAATTTACAAATTAACAATTGAAACGAATATATCGTTTCGCGTCTGGTTGGTTTCTATGGCAGTACGCACACCTTGAAGTTGGAAGTCGAGGAGACAAACAGCGTGCTCTGCTCATAGTCTACTAGCGAAGCATTCTCTCCATTCAGTCAGTTGTTTTTGTACCGAGGCTTCGCGCAGTCGGTCAAAATAATAACGAAATATACGTAAAAGAGCAAAATCCAGAGAAAAATTCGTTCGACAAAAGCGTTCCCATTCACAAAAGCAATCCAAATACGATTTGAACGTGTTTTTTGTGCCATTTAGAGCTGTTCGCAAATTGCTTCACAACACTCTTTAAGTAAGTTGTCATAATACAATAATAATGGAGATAAAATCACTTACGTAGTATAGGGAGACCAAGCATGTTGATCTATGTGTTGTATTTAGTATGTAGCGGTCCGGATCTAAAAGCTGGCGCTTGTTTGTTCCCAATTGACGAAAAGTTGAGGTTATGTCCTATTGATTTTCTCCCCACCGCCGGTACGAATTCTGCAAATTATCTGTTTGAGCTTTAATTTTTTATTCGTCCTCGGACTGTAATTTTTTATAAATGATCCAGAGAGTTATTCACCGTACCTGAAACCCCCCATTTAGAGGTAAATGTCAAAAGGGTGTTGAGAAAAAAACCGTTCATGTACGTCTATGGATTTTGGAGGGAAAAAACAGAGCGCCAAAAGCGCAAAAAGTATTACATATACACCGGCATTTTCATCTCATTCTAGGGTTTCCCCATTGTCGCCAAACGCAGGTATTTTTCATTATTCATCTGCAAACAATCGCATTTATGCGCATAACTTTTGCCTTACAAGACAAACAATGGGTCCATAATTAATCGATTGTCAAGATTGAGATCAAATTGCGGTAATCGCTCAAAAAACTGTTATTAAGATATGAATGTGTTGTTCATCGTTATCTAGGCATTTATGTAATCTCCAAATTGAATAGCGAAACATCTATACAAATATAATGATTTTGTTCGTTTGTGTGCAAAAACAAATTGATGGAAACGACAATAGGAATTATCTGTGAGAGATGTATAGAATATTGTTATTTAGCGTTGAATTGGATGGGCGCCGAAATAGGAACTGATTACAACTTGCATAAATCGATTAGGATTAATTTTTTAAAAAATCCGTCCACAAATTCTATTTATAGATTTGTGTACATTTGATTTATTGAATGCGAAATGTCCAAAATGAATCGAAGCGCGAATATAAAGCGGTAAATCTCTTTTCCTGTTCCTTCTCTAAAAAAGTCCATTTAACGCATAATAAAGTGGAATAACATTTAATTACCTCCAACAAATCGTTGATTATTTATTATGGAACTGTACTGGCAGGTAAATGTGGAAGCCTTGGTCAAATGTACCTCTTAAGGTCACCACGAAAACTACAATCTTTAGCAATAAGTAGATATAATAAAAATAATAATAAAAAAAACTATCACATTACAACAACCTAAATAGAAGGTAATTTTTCTTTTCAATACATTGTATATAAATTAATTTTTTTCACCATACAAGGAGATGAAATTGTAGGCTTGTATAATAGAAAAATCGTGATGAAACTAGTTTTTGTTTATGGTCCATAAGAGTGGACGGGAGAGTCTTATAGAGAGACTGATATTTGTTGTTGAACACAAATGGAGAGATGAAGATGATGTGGAAAATAATCAAGCATATTCCTAAGGTCAATACACGAATTTATATATCAAGTGTGGAATGTATTCTATAAATGTAACCGATTTTTGCCTTCGGAGTATGACGAGGTCGTTATTATAACGCATAGTAGTGGCGCTCGATGAAACGCTCTCCATCCACTGGATGCTGTTCATCAAAGTGATATCAATATTTTATAATTTGATTGAGTGCAGAGTCGGGAGACGCAGCTTATTACAAATCAATCAATATTCTTTCAAACTGTGCATATAACACTCTTAGAGAGGATTATTTCTGCCTGATGAGAACCCGATCCGACTCTGGATCGCGTTCAAGATGCACTTGTTATTTACTCTCATTTTATTTAACTAACAATCATGTAATGTAAACTCGTGTGCCACTCTAGCGAAAGCTGAGAGCGAATGTAAATAAAGACGAATTTTTCATTAACGTTAGAACAAAATGCTCCTTGGAGGAGGGCAACAAGAGAATGAACGCCTCCACCAAGTCATTTTCTGCAGGTATCCAGGTTTGCGACCTGTTGTTCAACCTGTAGAAGAATTATTGATCCAGTCTCAGTTCCAGGTAATTTGTAAAGTTCAAAAATAACGAAAATGCACACACACACACTACAAGCGAAGACTTGCTACCGTTCATTTATTTATGCCTGTTGGAATCGATAGGGAAACTCGGTGAAGTTATTATAATTAGAAAATCGATAAAGCAATACAACATTTCAGATTGAAGAGACGAATCTATTCAGATTTTCAGAGTTTTTTTTATTATTTATACGATGTTGACTGTTGAGAGTTCCGTGAATGCAAGCCAGGAAAGTGGGTTTTTCTCATATGTTTGCTTGCTAGATTATCCCTTTAATGAAATTATACCGTCTCGAATTCGACGTACACAAAGAGCACTTTATATTTATTATAAATAATTATCGCGTCACTTCTTCAAGCACAACATATAAATAAACATTAAAGCAATATGTAAATGTAGTTCATCTAAATTCCAGCCCTTGTTTTCGTTTCCTCAAGTTCAGCTTTATTAACTTTGAAAGCGCTTTTGTACTATGCATTATTTGAACATATTCTGGTGCGTATACAGAGAGAAGAAAAAAACACCACCCTACTTATACACTTCAATCAATTCCACTCCGTACAAAAAGCAGTTTGTGTCGAGTTTAAGGCTCTAGCTCTCCTATTAATGCAAACTTTACGTAATGTCTAAATGAATATAGCATTAGTCTCGTCTTTGTGTGAGTTCGTGGAAAGTTCATGTTTGCTATTTGGAAAAAGGAGAAAAAGCACACCGTCGCATGTCGAAACATTTTTAATTAACCATTTACATTTCATAAACTTTCTTGTAAATAACATTCTGTCGTTATATTTTCCGAAAAAAAAAGACAGAAATCGATTCAAAATCCATTTCTTCATCGCTTTTGCTACTTGTTACTTCCATCAGGTAATCATGGAAATGTAAACGGTTTTCCACTATTTTTATTCCACATGCAAATCCTTGTCTAACATCAAAGGTTAAAGAAGGGGATATAATTGGCGGCCCTCCACTAGGGCACCTAATAAAAATGTCGCATGTTTTTATTTCAAACATGAAATCAGCATTCTTTTCATTTCTATAAAATGCCTATATGAAATGAAATCTGCTACATATCCACCAGTTTTAATTAAAAACGAAACTGCCTTAGTTGGCCCATTGGATCACTATATAGTAGCGAGTCCCTTTTGCACCAATTGCTCGTCTAATTACTGCTGTAATCACCTAATTACCAATTAAATTATGTTGTAGGCTGGATAGACAAACCCACAAAGGGATTCAGAAGCCAAGGACGTGCAATAATCGATAGATGAGCTGGTACTTAGTATGGCAACTCTTCAACATGGTGAGTATAGCGGTAGGCTTTTTCAGAGATTCCAGGTGAAATTGAAAAATTCCTCCCCAAAGTTGTCACTAACGGCCAAATCGGCTCGAAACCCTCTTTGAGGTTGAATTACAAAGTTGGCATTCCGATTCAATGGAATAACTGCACTTTTTCCCAACGAGAATCGATTGTTTCCAGATAATTATGACGATTCGCAGTTATCGCGTTTCAATCTGTCTATGTTTTTTTATGGTAAAACGGTTTGCCTCCGAGGAACAATTGCTTTCTGTAAATAAAACGGTCCGCTGCAGGGGGTCTTGTTCCATTAAAAAATAATTACACCCTAATTACAATAATTGCAAGTTTTTTTCCACAGACTTTGATAATGTTTTAGATTAGTTGATGAAGAAATTCGGGTATTAGTGTTGAGGCGATTTGCGATTTTTTCAAAAAAAAACCATGTATACGAATTGGACTAACATTCCCGCATACGATTAGAGGACGGTGTTGTTGCGCCCAAATTTGGCAATAAATCAACTGTTGTACGTGTGTGCCTAGAAAGTCGTCTCGCAAGTGTCGATCTATCGAAATTAAGGTGTACAAATTATAGGTTCGAGCGAGACCCTCCCAATAAATCGCGATTGATTTTAAATTGTAAATGTAAAATTGAGTTGTTATTTGTTGGAATTGAGGTATGCTGTTCACCGTTTATTATATATCGATGCTCTGTAATATAGGTATACTCTTATATGTTATAAAAACAATTTCAAATAGGTTTTTAAATTGAGAAAAATGATTTTAATATACATCATCAACGTTTTGTTGTTTTGGTGAATAAGAAAACTTAATATGTATATTGTATTGATTTTTCAATCAGAAACACTTAAGATTCCAGTTGTGGAGAGTGTCTGAAGAGCAGGGCATGTAAAGATGCCCATAAGCAGAGGGAGAGAGAGAAGTGTTTGTGCTTGTTTAGAAAATTTTAATATTCATGAAAATAATTAATTACAATAGAATATCAAGTCTAATGCGAATTGAAAGAAAAAAATAAACGGACGAAATCCATTCCTGAGTAATTTTCAATAGCAGTCGGTAATTAATTGAAATACGACTTTGATTTACAAAAATAGTAACGACAACTCTTTCTATAGACAGCCTTATAAAGAGAATTAGCAGCAAAGTATACCTTGTATAATTCAACGTAAACGTCTTAATTGATTTATATGGCAAATAAGATGGAAATATGGAAAATTACTTGAATTTTACCTAAATTTTCGGTGTACGTTTAATTAAACGTCTTGGAAAAAATTACATAGTCTCTACATGAATAAATCATCTCGGCTCTTATAAGAGCGAAGATTTGTGTGGTTGTGTAATGAAGAAAATTCAAATCAATAAAAAATTAATTGCTCTCGAATATTTTACATAATGCCATCAAATTGAGGGCCTAATTCGCTTTTTGAGTAAGACAAATTACTCGCTTCTCTCTCACATTTGTAATCATAAAATCTAATTAACTGACCGACAATAATCATATATCATACACAACTGACTTATACCACAGCCACAATAAACCCATCATGCGATTGTTGTACGATCAAATGAACTTAAACTTCATAACTTGTGACTTAAATTGAAATTTAACCGGACTGTTTAGTAAATTTCGCGCACATTTCCGAATCTGGTATGATTTTGATTGATTACGAATATTCGTGTCCAATGCGGTTTAGATGATCGCCTGTGGCACTTAAAAATGGAACACTTAATTCATCAACCAATAAGACCAAGTCGATCATTACAATATGTATATATATTTTGATGGGTTTTTCAAAATGATTACACACATTTGATTGGAGCACACACGAAGTTTTTGTTAATATATGCTGCGAGCGGTGAATTATCTTATAAGTGAACTCCTCGCCCATTTTTCGCGTTTCGCAAACGAAACGTGGTGATAATTGGCGAGTTTAGGACGTGTCCAATTCCGTTTTGATAACATTGTAGGAGTCGAAAAGGTGAAACATTGTGAACATCTGCAGCCAAGGAAATCGAGTGACAAACCAAACACACACACACACACACAAAGGTTGCCAGTTTGGAGGTTGTAGCACTGAAAAAGAGCAAATTTAATTAAAACAATCGACTCATATGGATGCAAATTTCTGTGACACACAATCAAATGCCAATTACAGATATAAATAATAGATGTGTTCATTTTCGTAATCAATTAGTCGTTTGTAAGGTCGAAGGTGCTTTAAGTGTGCAACGGTGGGCCGGAGGCGAAGACTCCTGAAAATGCCGAGAGATCTTTGATAATAATCTCTCTCGAGATAATTTGTAACCGTTTGTTGTATATCCTCATCATCATTGATTAAAAGACATTTCTTGTTAATAAAACGTATTTAAGCGACTCCTACGACCTTAATTAACGATTTTCTAGCTGATTTTCTCTTTTCGTTGTTCAGCTCTGTGACTTTTTAATGACTGTTATTATTCCGGGGGACCGTATGTATAATATTCAATAGCTGTTATTATAATAGAAATTTCAAAGTGTGTAACTATATACCTACGTATAGAATGCATGCCGAGAGCGATTTGAAAATCAAATTAGATGTACTTTTAGTAACATGTTATTATTTATTATTTGTGAGACAGTTGACGACTTCCAAGCATATTTCAGTTTCTTGTACAGTTATACGTCCAATGATTAATATGACACTTTAGCAGTTTTATGTGCAATGTAATTGGATCAATTCATTTTCTTCTCTCCAAGACGAGACACGGTGGTGATTTACCGTAATTAGTTTAATTGAAGTTTTATTGCGAGTGCTGGCCACGTGAATGAGTCTCGCTGGATGACTTAAAGGGAGTACAACAAATGTTTTATTTTTAGTTAAATGTGTATGTTTTGTGTAAATGACTGTATTGATTTACCAATCAATAGGAAATTTATTAGGTTCACTAACATATAGTCGACAGATATAATTTTTTTTTCCACAATATATATGATTTTTTTCATGTGCATTTGCAAAACCCCTTTTAAAATTCATTCGCTTTTAGGCACACACATAAAAGTTTTATTGCTTCCTTTTAGAAAATTTTTTTAATCGCAAAATTATTCATAAAAAAGTTTATTAAAGATTATCTTTAATGGAATCGCATTTAAACGATTCTTTTCTAAAACAGGATGTTGTGGTCTTTTCTTGTGTTTTTATTTTTTAAGCACCACATACACACCCGTATGACGTTATTTACGATATATTCATTTTTAGATTAACCTTTTTTTCATTTAAATGTACAGTAAACATACGACAATTATCTAAATCAACCTAAATTTTATTATTTTTTGACCTAAGTGACTCTGACTAGCGAATGTTTGCTGTTTACTGTTTACTGCTCCAACATATTGAATTCATCAAGCGATATTTTCTCTATTTAAACGATTTATAAACAATTTTTAATCTGGTTCTTGTCTGGAATTGTCTCTTCACTTTGTGAAGAGTGTTTCAGTTGGTGTGATTTTTCTGATGGCAATGGAGACGCAATTTTACTGTAAGTGTTTCTTTTCGATCTGTGAACCGAGAAATAAACGCGCTTTACAATAATTTGAATTTATATATATTTTGCAACAAAGTGCGCGTCAATATATCACGGATATAGAAAAAAATTATCAAGTTTCGCACGACTTAGTTTTGAACGCTTGAATGAGCCACGAACGTATAATAAAAGGATCCGCTTAATACACACTCGATATGTAGGAATTTTTTCTATTAAATATAAATTTCGTATTTCAATATGTGACTGAAAACATATAACGCTTTTCACGGTAACAACCAGTGTTTGAAAGTGGCATTTGAAAATTCATTCTTTCTATGTGTAAAAATTACTTCCACATTAGCGTTCCCATATCCGTAAATAATTCGAAATTAACATCATAAGCGCTCAGGTGAATTGGGGCACAAAGGTCCCTTTGAACGCGCTACAAAGCGTTTTCTATTATTGTAGTTGGGAAAAAAAACGCTCGATTAGATAGGTACTCTCAGGATTTCTCCATACCGTCGAATCGACTAATTAATAAATTACCGTTTGAATATTCCTTGCGAAAATCGCTTCGCGTTGTTAAACTAATAATAGAATTTTGTTGTATAGAGAGAAAACATGTTTTCAATGAACTTTTGTTTAAACACCATTAATTATCTTGCCAATAAAATTTACAATATGTGTACTTTGCTTTTTGTACTTGTTAGAATGTGCGATAGAGAAAAATGCGTTAAATAAGCGCTACGGTGCGGGACTGTGTTATTGTGTGTAAATAACTGAACTCTCTAAATAAAATTGATCACAAATCTGACTGATATCTTCTATTTTCCAGCGAATTTATGGCAAGATGGATGTGCTTGTCGGAAGACCCGACCTCCCAAAATAGGCGACATACCGAGGTAAGTAATGCAGGTGTTACTTATCATTGCATGTGGCCCCAAGATTGCGCGCACTTTTTCCCACTTTACGGGAAAACGGAAACTGCTGAACGGGAACTAATTGAATCGAAGCCACGATTGATCTTCTCCTCTACCTACACAACTTCAATTTCCTAATGAACATGTGTGTAAACTCCGAACGAATTTGTTTCTGTTCTCAGCAGAACTTTATCGATCTTGTTCTTGATAATGCAAATAGATCTGACAAAAAAAGGAATATCTTATTCTGAAGAGCGAGCAAATTGAATGTTGTTTTAAATTTATGTTCACCAAAATTGAAAATGTTTGGTTTTTAGATCTGTGAATAATTTTATTTGTCACAATCTATTTAGAATGTCTATGTTTTGTAAATTTCAAATGCCGAAATGTTGCAAAATCTACAAAAAAACATTTGTTTTTGTTTGGAACAGAAGTTTCATTGATGATCGTGTTTTTGATAATGCAAATAAACCTTACAAAAAAGTATGTCTTATTATTCAAAACAGCGAATTGAATGTTGGTTTGAATTTGTGTACACTAGAATTGAAACTCTTTGACGTTACATATATGAATAATTTAATTTCTCACAATTCTGTCATCAGTATGTCACGATTTTCCAGTGTTTTTGATGCAATGTTACCAAACCACTAAAATCAACTGAACTTTTCCAGATTTTTTTTTATTAAACTGTGGTAGTGATCCATTGATTGGAGCTTAGCCATGCAGTTGTAACGCTCTCTCGGATCATTAAATGTTTTATTCAAGTTCACCCTATTATAAATCATAACCCGCCTCCACCACTGGTTAAATAATTCACATGCAGCGGTTCCAATTAAGTTACTAACACACATAGTTCTAATTCTATAAGTTTTAATTAATCGGGATTTGCTGAATGGACTGATTTTCGTCCATTCGGTTTCCGTTCATTCTTGAAAAATATATAAATAATACCATCACCATAGGTATACAAAGGTGGATGAAAGCGAGCAGTTTGAAAGCAAAGATCACGTAAACGTAAGACGATAATGTTGTCCGTCGGGAATATATTTGCGAGAGGATGATGATGTGGAGAGAAAAAAGAGCGGAGAGTTTTGCGCAAAAATAGTAACATTATATGAATGATGTATATTGTGCACTCGAACAAATTCAATTCCGAACTTGGAATGGTTTATTTCGGTTTTATGAAAATAAAAATCCAAAACATGTACACACACAGTGGAAGTGATGCTGGAATATACTTGGCGAGCTTTCTTCAAATGATAAAAAATAAGCGCGCATAGCAATAGATAAGAGTTATGTAGTGAATATTAAACGCGTTTAATATTACATGCGAACGGCGAATATGTGGAGAAGTTGTAAATTAGCGATTCTGTGTCAAATAAAATTTTATTTATCGGCCACTTTTCCACGAGATGCGGGAAATGTGCACGGTGAAAGTTCCGCATACACGCAAATAAATGTGCGCTTTTTTGTACCGTGCGATCTCTTAAGGGTGATGTGCAGGAATGAAGTGTGAGGAATCGTTGTTATTTTTCAAATACCACTGTAATATAAAAGGAATTACCCTTATTTGAAGTGGATGAACATTGCTATATAAATATAAAGAGTTTGTGCTGGGTTGGAATTTAATAAAGAGCGCACTGGAGAGCGGGAGTGAGAGCATCACAATGAAATCCAGCAGGAACGTTCGTATATAACACACGGCGGCGACCTACAAACCAGAACTTACATGGAATCAATTTTGTATAAACATCACAATAAAGACGTAATCTGATTAGGTGAACGGGGAGCATTCAAACAAGTGCCGAGATTAATAACTACAGGAAATTTCTAAATAATTGGATTAGACGTGTATGGGTAGGGAAAAGTTTTCTGTGGTGAAGATAAAAATGAGATTTTTATCGAGTTATAATAAAATGCAGCTTCAATGTGATAGAAGTTTTGATAAAAGAGTCTGAAATTTGAGTGTTATTTCGTTCTACATGGTCGTCGTGTGTTGGTGGATATGTTTTTCCGGAAAAGCTCTGAATTTAAAGTTCATCTCTCGCTCGTTCACATCGCAAAGGAGCAGATCGCTCGCGCATGAACAAGCTCCTCCGTATAGTTTTGAAAGTAGCGTAAAAGCTAATAGTTTATATTTGCCTCGGTCAGTTCCACAGCCGTACTTAAAACAACAACAAATTTTACGCTTATTGTACGGAAAATTTGTGCATGAGTTTTACAATTAGTGCTTTAGACCGTCCCGAAACTGGGGGCGACTTGTAAGTGTTTCTCATTATTAAGTTGTTACTGAATTTAGCCGTTTTACCTGTCTACTCATTTCAGGAATAACTGCCTGAATTTCGTTCATTATTCATGTACCGTGAGTTCGCCTCAGTCCCTTATGTTTGTGAACAAATTGTGATATATTTACGGTATTGGATACACACATGTTCGTTAAATATTTCACTTGTTAATTACGATTTCTTAGATGTTCGTGTTTATTTTAACTCTGAGTAAATTTTCCGTTTTATGATTAGTTTTACGATTTGTGCAAAGATTAATTGGTGTCAATAATGATCCGTGAAAAATCTCCGCAAAATCTTGTAGAGTGTAATCAATTCCAATTTTATCTCTCGTTCATATTAGGTAATTTAATTGACCAATTTGTCCGGGATGAATGGCTTTTCCTTCAATATTAGCCGTTCTTTATTTATTTTTAAAGCGAGGATTATCTCTCAGTTATTTACTCGGGATTTTATGTGCATACCTGCTTTTTAATTAGTCCATTTTCTGGAATCATTTACCAATATGTTCTGTTTCACGTAAACTATCGTTTAGGTATGGCATTATTTTCTAAATATTTACACTGATGTGTATTTATTCCATCAGTTATTGGAAAGCAAAAAAATTTCACACACATATGGCGGAAATAATCGAAATTAACATAAATTAAACGAAATTTAAATATTTAACAGAGGATGCTAGTCGCATTTTTCTCTAGTAAATTAATTGTGATTAATTTGTGAGGATCAGTTTGTGGCTTCTTTTAGAGAGCGCGCAATTTAGCGACTAGTTAAGGACAATTTTGATGGTGAAAGGTACTAATTTGTTGAAAGAACAAAACTGAAATGTAAATGGACATTTTCGTATTATTTTCTGAATAATAATTGTCTATTAGCAAATGCATTCGCTGCTTTCATATTCCAGTTTCTAAAAATGTTGAATTAAAATTCTAAACTGTTGTGTACGCTGTGATGATCCCCTTTCCCATTTTTATTTTGACATATATTTAATTAAAAATCATAAAGCGTTTTTTGCTTCTTGTTAACAAACAAACAGTACTTTATTTAAAAATTCATTTAAGTTCACAGTGAAACAGACTACCTAGAAATGCAATAAAATCCAGTTCTGTATGTTTGTTGTATTTCATTTTAAAATTTTTATCAAACACGAGAATGATTCTACTCGTACACGTTTTCCTGCACAAATACTTTTCAATCGTATTTTAAAAAAAACTTCATGTCCTGTGCTTATAGCGTTCATTTTTCGTCACGCAATACCGTTTTTTACGATAATATACTCAAGATGTAATCAATTTCGCGAACATTTTACTAAAAATACGAAAACCCTAGAGTTCAGGCGACAGGGTTAAAGTTTCAATAAGCGATCAATTTTGATGATGAATCTGAAAAAAAAATTTTTAACTACATTTCACCATTAACGAATTAACAATTGCTCGACTGTCTATTGTAAACTGGTTGGTATAACATAAACTCGCGTGCATATACAACTACCGTTTTTAATTAGCCCCCCGAACAAACATGCTTTGTAAATCAATTCATGTGGATTATTAAACAAAATTAGCATTGTTTGGTCCGATTAAATGGAATGAAATTTCGCATTTGTGTTGTGGTTATACCAAAATGGTAATAATAATTCTCATTTTGCAGACACAGTGCGGTCGATGTAGACATAAAAACCATCGACACACCAGATCCATTGATCAATACTAGTCAATACACGAACTACAAAGTTCCCACAGACCAAGAAGATGTAAATTGTACGGACACATCAAAATATTGTAGATCCGAGCCGACGAGCCATCCAATAAATGGCCCGAACCCGCAGCAACCTGATGATGACTCTGTGATAATGAAAACAACAGTGCCTTCCCTGAAAAAATTGTCTGAAAATATTTCCAACATGCATGTGAAGAGCGAACAAGCACACACACATTTTATACAACAATCAAAAACTGTAGGTGTAGTCGAAAATCGTCCCATTTTCCCGAATTGTCCTTTTTCACCGTATGCCAGTCCCACCAACAGTCCCAGAAGCAACCGGAAACGGCAACCGCTGAAAGAGTCCCGACGTGTCAGTATCGAAAAGTCGGGTATGTACCTGCAACTCAACCAGTACAAGCTTATGGACTCAATTGGACAGGTGAGTAGATTGGGAACTGTTTGGGGGACATTTAATGAGCGATTTGTGCGCTTTTACAGGGCTCTTATGGTATTGTGAAGTTGGCCTACAATGAAGAGGACGACACCCATTATGTAAGCACAATAGCGACTGTAAATATTTAATTTTAACCCATATTGATCGGATGACGTCTTTACTCTAACAAACTTTTCTTTTAAACTTGAAAAGTCGCGAAAATTCAAGGAAAAAGAATGGTATTTGTTGGTCGTATTTGTTTCAACAAAACAGTATTGATAGTTTACTTTAAATATAATTATTATTTGCACACGTTCGACGCTAATTAATCGATGGAATCTATTTAATATATGACAGAAATTGCGTTAAATAATTGTTGTTTACACATTTATTTATTTACGTTGGAAAATGTCCTAAAATGGGCACAAAATTGGTTCTGTGTAAATGTTTCAGGTTTTTTAGGCACTTACATAAATTTAACTGTATTAAAGTCTTTTTTAATGCCGCATTAAAGTTAATACATTAGTGTAGATAAAAAAGATCGTTTTAATATTTTTAAGAGTGAAAGAGAGAATCGGATTAATACGTCTAATCCGTAATACAGAGAAGATTGGCATGTGCCATTTTTGAGGCGATAATTGGAATGGTCCATGAAAATGACTTATAAAACGACTTTATAATAGAACTGTTGACCTGAAATTAAATGGTAAGAATTTTAATAAAATCTCTAATGTTAAATGTTGATTAGAATTTCATAATCGATAAATTAATTGAAAAACACTTAAGATGGACAATTAAGAATGTAATTTAAGCCCACTTATACTGAGACACTTTTCCATCTTTTCACATCGGCAATAATGGCATCGATTTATGTAGTTTTTATAGGTAGCCACTTGATGCGAATTATACTTTACCTTATGTCTCAACATAAAATATAAACATTCCTGTCTCAAACACACACTCAACATTATTATAATCCATGTAATAAAATATTATAGTTTATACCGATAGGTAGACGAGAGAGTGTACCAGCTTAATTAAAATTTACATATGAAGATAATATTAAGATCTCTGAAATAAGTGTAGCGCTTTAAAGTAATATCTTATTTTGTACTTGGAATTCCATTTTCAAGCATATAACTGCACATTTAATTCGACTGTGCTACAATTTAAATGCTGATTAGTTTTTTGAAAAGCCATTATCATCCACATATTATTATTGCGTCGTGATATTAATATGATTATTATATCATTAAAGTGTGTGTACTAGACAACATCGGGTCATGGCTGCGCTTTCCCATTACCTAACATCAATAAACAATATAAAGTCAATAAATTATTACAAGTCTCAATTTGTATGAGGAGAGAACAAACACATATTCTGTTCGTGGCACCTTCACCAAAATTCCCATATGTCAGTGTGTGGAAAAAATGCGGCCATGTGCGACCATAAACTCGTAACCAATCGCCGTGGAACCATAAAATCGGTCCATAAAATACATTTTATGATCCCCATCGAAGTTGAATAAATAAAAATGATGCGACTGCGTCCTTTTATTTAGGCCATGAAGATTTTGTCCAAGAAGAAATTGCTTAAAAAGGCTGGCATGTTCGGTCGTCTTCCGCCACGTAAAGAGGGTCGCAACAGTTCCTCGCCCATCAGTCATCCCTTGCAGAAAGTTTACAGAGAGATTGCGATTTTAAAGAAGTTAGACCATCCGAATGTTGTTAAATTAGTGGAGGTGCTCGACGATCCGGTCGAAGATCATCTTTATTTGGTTTTTGAGTTGTTGGAACGTGGCCAAGTGTTGGAGGTGCCCACTGAGAAACCGCTGGACGAGGAACAAGCGTGGACATACTTTCGAGACGTTGTTTTAGGAATTGAATACTGTAATTAAGTGAATCGATAACAGAATTGTCGAGTTTAATGTTTGCTTTGTTCCAGTACACTACCAAAGAATAATTCATCGTGATATCAAGCCCGCAAATCTGTTGTTAAGCGAGTCGGGACGCGTCCAGATCGCCGATCTTGGTGTTTGTAATGAGTTCCATGGTTCGGATGCGTTTCTGTCCAGTACGGCGGGCACGCCCGCATTTACAGCCCCCGAAGCGCTCGGCGAACAACGGACCAGTTTTAGTGGAAAGGTATAACAAACTGGGGATGTGTGAAGAGTGTTTTTAAAAGCGATTTTCAGGGTACGGACATCTGGTCGATGGGTGTGACATTGTACGCCTTCGTTTACGGCAAAGTGCCCTTCTACGATGACAATATTGTGAGTTTGTATTCGAAGATCAGGCATCAAG
This sequence comes from Silvanus unidentatus, assembly GCA_963930825.1. Taxonomy (NCBI): domain Eukaryota; kingdom Metazoa; phylum Arthropoda; class Insecta; order Coleoptera; family Silvanidae; genus Silvanus; species Silvanus unidentatus. The sequence continues at coordinate 19,128,891 of OZ005760.1, forward strand.
CGGTCGAGTTTCCTGAGAAACCGGCAATTTCAGCCAATTTGAAGGATCTCATCCAACGGATGCTAGTTAAGGATCCGTCGAAACGGATCACATTGACGGAAATTAAGGTGAGTGAGAAAATAGCAGAAAGTAAATAAAAAAGAGTAATTGTGACGTTGCTCGTAGGAGCACATATGGGTCACAAAGGATGGTCAGTTTCCATTACCAAATGAGGAGGAAAATTGCCATTTAGTTGAAGTGACCGAAGAAGAAGTCGCTAAAGTCATTACTTCCATTCCGAAACTGGATACGTTGATATTAATCAAACATATGCTGAAGAAGCACTCGTTTCAAGTAAGGAAGGTGGTTTTTTTAGGAAATTTGGTAATTTTCCGTTTTGTTTTTAGAATCCCTTCTTGCATAGAAGAGACACACATGGTGGACAAAGTGAAGGGGCACGTTCTGGACCAAATCTGACAATTAGGCAACATATCGGCCGTGCAGGACGATCGAATTCGGCGCCAGGCAGTTATGCATGGATGATGAATCGACAATTGTCACTTGATTCGCCATTAGAGAGTGTTTCGGAAGTAACAATTGACCAAAATTTAGATGAAACTACAAACTTACAAGAAAAACGGTGATAATTTATAATTTTTTTAATGCCGACTGGATTGTAGATGATACGAGTTTATTGACAATTTTTTTTTTGATATTTTATATGCCTTTTCCAAATAAATTTGTTTTATTTTTTATTTTTGTGTTTGTGGGGACACAGATATACATTTTTATTTTCTTAGTAAGTAGAATATGTGAATAAATGGTGCACAGATTCGAATCCGGTTCGTGGATATGGGAGCCGGTTCGGGGAGCTTTAATTGCGAATTTCCATTCATAATTTATCTCTAAATGTCTTCTTCAATGTTGTTTGCATACATTTTTTGGTGTTCGCGTTTCTGTTCAATAAAGCAATAACTGTTGTTGGATTCATGTAAAATGAGATCGTTTCTCGTCTTCCCCGGAAAGTTTTACGGTTTCTTAACATTTTAGGAGATGCTTTCCCTCAATAGTGGGACCACAAAAGGCGGTTTTAATCGAACAAATCTAGAAATACAAAATTGATCCACTTTCATATCAGTAAACGTTTCAATTATTACTCTTCCCTTTTGGCCTTAATTGCTCTATAAACGTATAAATTTATCTATTCAAGTGTTGCATGTGTAAAAATAAGAAAAAGTTATACTCTTATATAAAAATTGCTATTTCTTTCGAATGCACACAATTCTAGGCACATGTTGGCCGAATTTTTGAGCACAATTTTCAATGTTACCCTCTTAGGAAACTAGCATTTTCATCTATAAATATTTTAATATACAAAAAAAAACAGAAACAACCTCTTAAATTGATGTAGATTTTATTAATCGTGTAAGCTGTGAAAGTTTTTTGCTCAAAATATACAATCATCTTATAGGTGTTCTTGGGTGTTCTGTTGAAACAATATTTTTAAGATCAAAATTGACCATTGTTTAGTTTGGTTCCGATTGATTTCAAAGAGAACAAATATTATTTGAACGATTTATGAAATCGTTTTACAATGTAAAGCATATATTCTAAGAAAATTAACTTATTTAGAAGATGTATTAAAATTTATTATGCATATGTATATATATTTAGGTCTTTGCGGGTTTACTGCACAGTTTACGATATCCAGATGGACTTTTGTAAACTATGGAGTGACACCGCATTTTATATACAAAAATTTAAATATATCGCATATTTATTGTTATTATACAATTTTCTGAAAGATCCAATTAATTATATCTATTTAAAAGTTGCTATTTTGTATTCTTTTCCTTACAATCTTCTGAAATATGAAATGGACATCAGATTGTACAAATGTTTAAATATTGCCTAATGCATTCCATCCTCCATTAGAAGATTATCTCTCCTCTCGGTAATTATATTAAAGAGAAAAACAATACAATATTAATCTGGGTACAATTTCATAAACAATTCAAACATTTGAATGGATGTGCGCTGCTGATTCAAACCAAGAATCTAATTAAAAATTGAAACAGGAAACAGGATAACTATGAAATATAGAAATACGTAGAAGCTTATCTTGTAGAATGCTTTCAGATTTGTACTTATAAAATTAAGTAATTCAAAAATTATATATAACTTTTCAAATAATCGCCCTTAAAAATGTGCCCTTTCGGTTTACATCTGGGATACACCCACATATTTGAAAATATGTAATTTCTGGGTCATGAAAAGAAGTGGGTGTATTGGAGTGTATATTGATTGCCAGGAACATCCAGCATTTATATAATTAATTGTTTTTGAAAAAATTATGAATTTGCTATAAATACATGCAACTTTTGAAAATCCCTAAATACGCAAACGCAACTAACATTACATCAAAGTACCGCTATCTATCGGTTGCGTGTATTAACTCAAAGCTCTTTCGCTAGAGCAAAATTTCGCTTTGTTTACTAACATAAATCCGACCAAAATACTCAAAAAAATATCTTAAAACCTGTTAATCAATAAGTAAAAAAATCTCAATAATAAAAATGTTCACGAAAAAAGGGAAATGACACTTTTACATAACGGCCGTTATAAAATTAGAAAGTTGACACTTGCAAGTAGTACTAAGGTGAATGTTTTTATTGAATGAAAAAGTCAACATGGCGGTGTTAAAAACTAACTGCTAATAGTTTTCAAGTATTAAAAAATCTCATAGACTTAATTAAATTTAATGGATCGAACAAGAAAAAAGTGATGTTTGTGAACGTGCATCAAATTAGTTCAATAAAATACTTTTTATTTATAAGGTAGGTGCATTGGTGTGTGAATCAACAGACCCCAATAAAAAATGAGACAATAGAGGAGAGTCCCTCGAACCTAATAATTAATGCAACACCGATCTATTTTAGATAGTAGAGAAGAAGAATACTCCTGCCCAAGATGGCAGACAATCAGGGCCAAACGGTCGAATACCAATGGGCCTATTCGATTATGGACTCGAGTCGAGTATCAACATTTCTAATATCAATGCTCCTTATTGTTTACGGCTCATTCCGAAGTCTCAATATGGAACAAGAGGCCAGAGACAGGGCCAATGGGAGCACCAATTGCCTGCTGAATCCCTCGCAGCAAGTGCAAACGGAGAACAACGTACAAACATTGGACACAATGCAGGCACTGTGTCTCCCTTTGGGTGCTAGCATATCCTTGCTGGTTATGTTCTTCTTTTTCGATTCCATGCAAATGTTGTTTGCCATTTGCACTGCAAGTAAGCCCTAGAACCCTTTCTCCAACAAACTTCTTATTCCCGTTTGGTTTCAGTTATTGCAACAGTCGCTTTGGCTTTCCTCCTTCTGCCAATGTGCCAGTACATCATTAGACCGTGTTCAGATGGAACAAAAATATCATTTGGAATGTGTGGTCGTTTCACAGCCGCTGAATTATTATCATTTTCACTATCTGTATTCATTGTGTGCATCTGGGTTCTCACAGGTAAATAATTTGCCCATTGTTAATACGTGATTTTTGCTTATTTTTTAAACGTTAATGACTTCCTTGTGACATTGACATTCTGATGAGTGATTAAATGTTTACATCATTGATTTTTTAAGAAATTACATAAATGTATTATTTAATCCACTGTCCTTCCAGGTCATTGGTTGTTAATGGACGCAATGGGAATGGGTTTATGTGTTGCTTTCATTGCATTTGTACGATTGCCCAGTTTGAAGGTGTCCACGTTATTATTGACTGGTTTATTAATATATGACGTGTTTTGGGTATTTTTCTCATCGTATATTTTCAGTACTAATGTTATGGTGAAGGTAGGAATTTCGATCTGTTTTGAAAATTTGTAGATGATTTACATGTGATAAAAATTGTTTAGGTCGCAACTAGACCGGCTGAAAATCCCGTGGGTTTAGTAGCTAGGAAATTACATATAGGAGGTGTTGCCAAAGAAGCTCCGAAATTAAGCTTACCTGGAAAATTAGTTTTCCCAAGTATACATAATTCAGGACATTTTAGTATGTTAGGTAATAGAGAGTGCAATAAAACGCATACAGAGAGTTTGACTTAAATTTGATGTTTGATTGCAGGACTGGGTGATATTGTAATGCCAGGTTTGTTATTGTGTTTTGTGTTACGATATGATGCATATAAAAAGGCCCAAGGACTGGCTGGTTCACGACTCACCTACTTCCATTGCTCGTTGTTGGGCTACTTCCTGGGGCTGCTCACTGCCACAGTTAGTTCCGAAGTGTTTAAAGCTGCCCAACCGGCACTCTTATATTTAGTTCCGTTTACACTATTGCCGTTACTGACGATGGCATATCTTAAAGTATTTGTTTAATTTTGATTGACTTTTGAACATTAGATTAATGAATGTTTGTTTCGTTTTTAGGGAGACTTGAGAAGAATGTGGTCCGAACCGTTCAAATCATTGTCCGTTTCAAAGCATTTACAAGATGTGTGATAAAACTTATATATATTTGTTGACTTATCTTTAGGCGAAAAAAGTGTTTATCTAACAATTTAATGATAATTTCGAGGATAATTTAGTGAGTGGTACGTGAAGAAATTCTCAAAAAAAGTGGAATAATAATTCATTTATTATTATACATATTAAATATTAATAATTCTATAGATCTATTGTCAATTCTAACAAGATATCTATCAGATACGGCCGTTGAATAATTGCTTCACTGTTTTTAATTCTAACAAATTAACTGAGATTTTTTGTTTGTTTCGTTTTTCTGTGATAATTTACTACTACAAATTTAACTCTTTTAAGCAGATTGTATATCTAAATACTCGCTCAACACGTCCGTGATGTTGTGGTTTTTATTAGATGTTTTTTATCTCATTTGACGCCGTACCTTGCTCTGCTTTTAAGAGTACTTTGTGTTCAATTTTTACCGTAATGAACAAATTTTTAACTAACGAAGAGACTTAACTGGAGATAGAAAAGCACCACATTTTCATGATTCGTGCAATGAATTACACACTGACAAACACATTAATTCATATTTCATTTTGTATTTATAAAATTTTTTATTGAGAAAAAAATGAACTTTGTAGGATGAATAGAAATTGTTTTGTTTTTTATATATAAAAGTATAATTTACAATAAATTATGTATACTTTATTAATACTTGTTTTTATTTTTTGATACAAGTTCACTATTATTGCCCTGGCCCAGACAACGATTTATCCATAAACTTTTTCTTAGCAAAACACAACCACCACTTGCTCGGTTTTCCATCCTCTCCGAATACCTTGTCAGTGACTCTAAGGCCCACCTCCTGTCGCAGTTGGGTCAAGTACGCTCTTAGGAATTCCGCGTCGCTGGGTGACGCTGGTTTACTGTATACAGAGTTCAAAGGGAATCCTGACTCCCCAGGAATGTCGAATTTCGATATTGCAAGCGTGTACATTTCATTTTGAGCTTGACTTTTATTTGAGCATCGTTGAAGTTTTTTTAAGCACTCCGTTATGTATAGAGTGATGTAAATTAGCAAACGATCAGCTTCAGACTGAAATATTACGTTACAACATAGAGATATATGTATAGAATACATTGCGTAAAGATTTATCAGAGATTATATATACCTTGATTTCATAGGTGCGAAAGAAGACATTTGCCTTAAAAAAATAAAGAGCTTCGTCTATAATGTCTTCTTCTGTGGTCACCTGCTGTGAAATGGGTCCCCGGAACTGGGTGCGGAAAGGGAGGATTGCGGTGTTCCCTATAACCTGCTTTGGTTCTAAGAACGTAGAGTGATAAGCCTAAAAAGGAAGTACCAGTAAATTGGATTTAAAATGAGAATGAAATAAACCTTACCGGCATCCTATATTCACTATAACATTAACAATTCATAAATATATATTTGATTATTATAATAAATATGTGTAAATCCACTTATGGGTGTTGATGTTGATGATCAAATTTATTTATCAGCTATTTATAGGAATCTACCTCCCCAAGAACTGTCACCATTCACCAAATCCAAAATACCTACCAAATATTGTTAGGGAATAAAAATTTTTCAAAGTTGGCACATCAACTAACCTAAAAATTCTCAAATAATTTTAGTTCTTGCTTTAAGATTTTATTGTAAATTTTAATCAAAGAAAACGCAAAATTATATAAAATGCGGTATGCACAGTTAGTAATAGGTCCTGCGGGAAGTGGGAAGGTAAATATCATAACAATCATTTTCTATTTTATCTAATTTTCCGAAATTTTAGTCAACCTACTGCAGTTCCTTAGTGCAGTACGGAGTAGACGTTAAAAGAGAAATAAATGTAGTAAATTTAGATCCAGCTGCAGAGCATTTTGATTATGACCCAATAGTGGACATAAGGGAGCTCATACACCTTCAAGACACAATGGAAGATGAAGAACTGCACTTTGGACCAAACGGTGGTCTTGTCTTCTGTATAGAGTACCTCTTAGAAAACTCTGACTGGTTAAGAGACAAGATTGGTGACCAAGAAGATGACTATATTCTTTTTGACTGTCCTGGTCAAATAGAGTTGTATACGCATTTAACAGCAGTTCGAAAACTTGTTAAGCAATTACAAGACTGGAATTTCAATATTTGTTGTGTATTTTTGGTAGATGTGCAGTTTATGACAGACGGTGCCAAATTTCTTTCTGGTACTATGGCTGCTCTAAGTGTTATGGTGAATTTGGAACTGCCACACGTAAATATTCTCTCTAAAATGGATCTGTTGAGCAAGGGAGCGAAGAAAAGACTCGAACAGTTTCTTGATCCCGATGCTCGGGCAATTTTAAATGATAGTGGCTTATCCGCGAACACCGCGTTTAATGAAAAGTATCGAAATTTATCGGAAGCAATCGGGCGAATAATTGAAGACTATTCTTTGGTGCGTTTCATCCCTTTAAACTTAAAAGACCACGAAAGTATAGGAGACGTTCTTATAACCATTGACAATGTAATTCAATACGGGGAGGATCAGGATGTAAAAACGAAGGATTTTGAGGAACGAGAAGAACATGAGGACTAAACTTACTGGTAACCAAAATCAGGAATAATTTTATGCCTTAATGGGCTATTTAATGAGTATTCAATATTACATATTATTAAAAATATGATAAAATTGTGTATAAACATATCATTTGTGCTTACAAAATGTACCTTAGAAAGCGATTGAATGCCGTAAATTAAGCTATAACAAATTATTTTTGTAATGTAACAATTAGAAAAAACATTTTAAATGTCTTTAATTCAATCTTGTATAAATTTTTTAGACGGATTATTATATTTTATTTTTATAATTTGACAAACTTTGTTTATCAATGTATTTTTCATTTAATAAAAAGATGAAGACAATTTTATTGTTTCAACTAGTTTATAAATAACAATGATATGTATAAGAACGAATTTGAAAACAATTTTTTAAGCTTAGAGCAAAACCACCAACAATAATTAACACCATTTTAATAAACAAAGTTTGTTACATTAGGGGTACATTTTTTTTCTCATCATTCAATGCAACTTTACAAATTAATCTCACTGTCGTTTTTTTTCAATTATTTAACAATTATACAGTCTCTAAAAGCCGTCCTGTGCTGAACAGGACATGGTTATAATATAATACAACCGTTTTTTTTTTAATTTAATGTATAATATACATGATGGTGAATTATTTCTGTTCGGAGGAGGAAGGGGGAAAAATATGAACTACAATTAATTATTTCTTATATGTTTTGGGACTGTCTAATGGCGACTCAAGATCTAATTCATCTAGGGACTCTAGTTTTGCTATTGGAGCTATTTTTTCTTCTTTCGTGTCTTTCTCTTTGGTTATTAACGTTTCGGTCCATGATGGTTCCTGTTTATCGAAGTCAAACGTTTTGTTGAACGATGCAAATCTACAAAAAAAGTCACAATCTCACAAATGGAATTCAAATAGAACTCAAATATTTACCTATGAAGAACTTGGGAATGGTGACTTTTAGAAATCGGTTTCGGTTCGCTAACCGACCGCTGAAATGTATACCTACTTCGGCAAGAATCCACGGACACATTCTCGTATTCTGGAATCTAGAAACGGAATAAAGGCAAATAGGATCAAAACGACTCAAATATATACTGACATACTTCTGGCTTTATCGTAGACACTTCACTGGCTGAATATTGTGCTTGTAAAAGTGAGAGTATATTTCGTACATCCGATACAAGTGTGGTCTCTAAAGTGTGTATTCTTTTATTTAACTGGTCCAATTTCGCATTGATATGCTCAAATTGATTCCTATTTATAACTAAACTATCCGAATGTGTATCTAATACGGTGGAATGTTGTAGAATGTGTGGCTGATTTGTGTCTAATGGCACCAATAGTTCGTCTGCATGATGATGCGTTGGAATCGTATCCAATATTGTGCCAGTGAGATGTGGAGGACTGGGACTGTTTGTGTAATAGCTGGTACTGCTTGACAGAGGCACTGAAGTATGTGTTTGTGGCACCGTTTGGACTGTTACAGGAGCGGCAGCAGCGCTCGCAGACTCCTGATATGCACCGATGGAGGACTGACGTCGAATTGTGCGAATCCGATGACTGGAGGGTGGCGTCGATTGGGCTACGAATTTATAAACAGTGAGTTTTTATTTTGCTTTATTTTTTCTTTTGGTGTACGACGACTAGAAGCGCCTATCACATGCCCCTTTTCATATGAAATCATGCTGAGAATAATGTATTAAAGTTTTATCAGATGGGGAATCAAAAGTCCATTTAGTAAATATGAAAGTTTTCCCATGCAAAAAAAAACTTATAGAACAAGTACATACATTTATTAGGGGGTATCTTTCGACTAACTTTGCTTGTTTAATGTATTAATTTGTTAGATCAACTTGACTAAAGTAAAAGTGTTAAATTATTCAAAAAGTCGAACAAGTTGAGTTATTCTGTTACAAGTTTAATATCATTTCATTAGACGCGTAATTGCAAAGATCTTGTCAATTCATATTCTTCCAATAAGTTTCCCATTGAAAAGTACTAAAAGAAGTGAAATGCAAAGAGAGAACTAATTTGAAAAAGAGAGTGTGTCTTTCGTCGTTCATATCCAGAAATAAATTGCGTGTATTTGTAATGCTAATTTTTAGAACGTACAACTTACCCACAAGTGGTTGGTGTGTTTTGTGTAACCTTAGATCAGGGATACTTCTTTTAAGTTGCGATAGCATGCCTAAACACATATGCATTTAAAAATTAATGACACAAATTTGTTTCGTTTCGAATTTGTTCACACCTATGAAAAAGTGCATATAGACATAGTTCTTTAACAAATGCATTCTTGAAGAGTGCAGAAATGGTTCAGACAAAAATGTGTCATTAGTGAAAAATGAATGAACAAAATTAAATGAAATATGGATATTATTAACATTTCCGCTTGCAAAATAAACAAAAAAATATATACTTTTGTATATATGTATAGAGAGAAGAGAAATTCATTATTTTGTTAAGAAAAATCCATAAGTCAATACCTGTGATGGAATTGAGTGTAGACGAACGTCGTTTCTCTTCACCAAAATCCAAATTCATCGGTGTCACATCTTGACCAGCTTTGTCAGTGGAGAATTCCAAAATGCCATGACCTTAAACATGAATTCGAAACATTTTCTCTGACAATGAACTAATTAACCCACCAGATTCTGATTCATCACTATATTGCGAATCCTGTTGCCCATTGACGGAATTCGCTCTGCTGGAGAACCCATTCGATCTGGAAGGCACCCCTCTGAAGTACCGGCTCTCTTTGTCGTGCGTTTTCGAATAGAAATGTCTTCGGGGCACTACACCAGCCAAGTCATCCTACAATTAATTTAAACACTCAAACAATTCAAACTAATTAAAAAACTCCCTTACATCTCTTAAATTAAACGTTATTTCTAAATTGTTAATAAACTGATTATAAAACTCTGGATACAATTCCAAAACATCCAACAAGTCATCTCTATGTATTTTATGTAAATCACAGTACGTAAGTGCTCTAACATTACATTTACTTTTGCCCAATGTTGGATGGGCGCACGGATTCTCACCGAATATATCAAACTTTCCTGTAATATAGAGAAAAGTTAACAAAAGTGCGAACATCGTTATCTGCAATATGTTACCTAGTATGGCCATAACCACGTCGTCTTGAAGTATTTCAATAGAACCCCTCGAAATGAAGTAAAGGGATGTGAGAACGTCGCCCCGATGGACCAACGTATCGCCAGGCGGTGCATGTGTAGTTTTAAACTTCAAAGTAAGTGCCCTGAAACGAAATGCGTAATCGATCTCTTCTGCAGAATAAATCGGAAATGCGGTACCTCAGACAGCCCGGACTGGCTCCATCAAACACACTACAGTTCTGTAACAGGTTCCGATTCAAATGTAGGCAAATGTCAGCTTGAAGGCATTCAGGGAAACCCTTCAATACGGAATTCATGTCAATTCCGTTCGTGTACGTCCACGCATGTTGGAAATACTCTTCGAGACGTTGTCTCAGAGGATTAGGAATCTGGTGGAAACGGATGAATTCTCGCACTCGCAACATTTGCGTGTGATACCGTGCTGTACCCGAATACAATCGTTGAATTATTGCCGATACGTTACCGAAGATGCTGGCATACATGAGAGCTGAAAGGCAATATTGGTTTTTATGGCGGACATCTTAAGAAAATTTGGTGAAGTACTCAAACGTCGGCAACACAAAGGACCCAATTAGTCCGGACAAAGGGACAATTTTACATAATAACAAAGAGGGGAATGTAAGCCAAGGTGACAACGAACGCAATAAAGGCATTTACGTAACGAAAAAAAAAGAGCATAAATAAAGGAAAACACATAACAAAGGCTAATGCTTAATATTTTATTCGAACTGAAAAAAGCATTGGGAAATTCCACTATAAATCGATACTTACATCCCATTAGCATAACAATTATCGTGAAAATCTTCTCGGTGTCCGTGTTTGGAGCGACATTTCCAAATCCAACACTCGTCAACGATGTGAATGTGAAATATAAAGCGGTTACATATTTACTTTTGATACTTGGACCACCCGTGTTGTTGGGTAAATAATACTGATGTGTATCATTTGCTAATATATCTAACCATCCAATTTTCGAATGTAAATCAGGCCGTTCTGAAATCGCTATTGCGTACCTGCGGCAGGAGAATAATTTTGTTTTTCAAACAGAAGAAAAGAACAAACAAAAAACGGATAAGAAAATATGTCGAACGTGATTGTTTTTATTTAAGAAAATCGTTCGTTTCTCATACATACCATATACAAGCTAGCCAATGTGCAATTAGAGCAAATGTGGCCATAAGTAACAATAAAACTGCAGCCCCATATTCAGAATATCTGTCAATCTTTCTAGCTACTCTCACTAAACGCAAAAGGCGAGCTGTTTTTAACAAACCTATTAATGTTGTTGTCTGAAAAATAAAAAGAAAACAACATTTTTATAGCCTACAGGGAATAAAATGGCCTTTAGGTAACAAAATTTACAATATCCAGAGAGAGTGGGTTCTTTTTACAAAAGCGAATTGTTATTTGTACAGAATATGGTTGGGTAACTATTTAATTTATTATGAATAATTTGTTATTGTAATTCAAATAAAGCAGAATCATAACAAGAAAATTTACCTTTTGCAGGTGGTGTTATTTTAAAATTGCAAAATTTGTAAAGTGAATAAAAAATATTTAATAAATATTCCTGCTAAGGGATGAAATTCATTTAAATTTAAAGCTCAGATCTGATTCAAGAATCGCGAGACATTTTAATTATACCAGTAATATTTTTCTATAATTCAAAACACGTCCCACTGCGACTTTTAATAAAGCGAATTAGAACAAATATAAAACAGGGGACATTGAGGCCTCTTGAATCAACTCTGTTTCGGTATTTAACTAATTAATTATGTAACAGGGAAAATTATTCAACAGTTTATACATACTTGTAGCCATAATAATATTTTTCAGGAAAAGCATTAAGAAAATCTCATTAATTTATTTTAATTATTACTAAGGCTACAGGCTACGAATTTACTTTAAGTAAAATATATGACTTTTTTGTTTGTTTTGTGAGCAGTGTTAGATTGAAAATGAACAAATTGTATATCCATTCAAAGTGTAAAGTTTGTATAATATTGTATCTGTTTTGGATACTTACTCAAAACTAAAATTGTACAAATATATGTACATATTTTCACAATATTTTTTCTTACAAAAGCATGTAATATGCAAGTGATAAAAAGCGTGCACTAACAAAATATGTTTTGGAGAATTATAAAAAGTATCCATTCTGTTCAGGTGAATAGTATTTTGGAAAAAATGAAAAAAATTACGACAAAAAATACATAAAATATGCATTCACAGTTGTGCATATTGAAACGTTCAACTTTAGACAGATTCTTTTTAATTTAGTTTGGTATTTGTTTAATGGCTTTTATTTTAAAGAGATTCATTTAATTTCAATGTGAAGTGCATCTCTATAATGAAATATAGTGTAGAAGAAGCTCTGCTCAGAATTCCACCCAAATTGAATTTCGTTCCTTTATTTTTTTATTTATTTCAAACAAAACACTAAATAACCACGGAACAATTTATTTTATCTCGAATTTTTATATAGTTTTTGTCGTAGACGAAAAGCATCAAACTAGTTATTAGACTACCTCATCTTTATCCAAGCCCAACTATAGAAAAGAATTTATCATTTATTTAAAAAAATTACCAATTTTTCTTGTCTTTACAAAAAAGAAACGCTAGCAAAACAATTTCCAATTTTAATTGCAAAAATGGCTGGTGAAATGAACATTTACATTACACACATTGAATAAACGTTTTACAAACTTTATCTTTACACAAATAAATAAACTTCATTATTCAACGTTTAATCAAAGTGTATAAAGCCTGAATAAATCGCGCAATTTTTTCCAATAAAAAATTTGCCTTCATTTATAGGTGTGGAACAGAAAAAGTTTAATGAAAAATCAATTTTAAATACAAATTTGATTCAATGAGTACTAAAAGAACAACGAACATTCCGGACTTCATCAAAATGCAACACTTAAACACCAATATATAAATGATTATTTCAACTTTTTAGACAGTATGTTCAACAAAAAATAAAAATAATAGAGAATTTCCAGATAAACGATCACTTTGGTAAAATCAAGAGAAAAAAAGGTCTTTCATACGATTATTAATTACATGCCCATTTTAATCCAATACTTACTTCATCAGTATCTGTACCGAAAAACAACAAGTCAAACGGTACAGCCGCAACCAAGTCAATCAAGAACCAACCCCGCAAATAGTGCAACGCTATCCTAGCCGGATCCGATATGATTTCATCGTTTGAACTCACGTACGTTGTCCGGAAATTGATCAGAATATCGACGATGAAAGTTACGTCCACTGAAAGAAAAATATCAAAGCTAATTAGTAGAACCACAGTGAAAAGTGCGCTTTTAGCAATCAATCACCGCCAAACTGACCACATTAGTGGTCGACTCTCGGTCTAATTGATCACATAACGCAATTGTCGTTAAACTAAAAGCAATTGATTCGGTTTTATTGATTTTACGCGCGTTTAATCACATGCAACACATACTCACCGATTAAATCGATTATAACAATGGGGTCATCACTATATTTCTTATTTTTTCTGTTGCTGAATTCCGGATCGCCGAGCAGGAAAGCGGCCACATATGGTGTAAAAATCGCTGTGTACATGACAAGGATCAGGATTATCCAATCCCACACCGCTTTAAATGGCGAATAATGCAGAATTGTGTAATTGTGGATGCGTGGATTCTGCAATTTATATTCAGGAAGAACATCTGCACCTAAGGATAACACCTGCAACGAAAATTCACCATTCAGTTGTGTAATGTTGAAAAATTGAAGGAAAAGTTGGTGCGTTCGGGATATACAATTCGATGTCCTGCATTTTATGTATACAAAAATGATTGAGTTAAAGAGGCTGCAAAACACAACAAGAAAACTGTGTCTATAAGCATGTAACAAAACACCTTCAAAACAGTGACTTTGGCATATATTGATTTTCATTTGGCGATTTATTTAGCGTACACAGATTCGAATGAAATTCAATTGTGCTAAATTGAAGCCCCTAATCGGTGCATATGTATAGCATGTTCTCCATTCAAATCGCATCAAATTAATTTTGTATATTTCAAGGTTTACAGATATACAATTATAAATGAACAAAGCTCGCGTTATTGATGAAATTGATGATATATAAATGTAATTAAATTAAAAAATATCTAGTTTAATTCGCAAATAATATTGGTAACAAGCAAATTAAACAATTCGGTCCCGGGACCACATATAATTCTCGTTACGCTATTTAAAGTTTATATCCAAATGTATATAACAAATTGAAGCGGTTTGAAATTTCCAACTTTCCAAAACTTTATATACCTATTGAAAGTTCATGAAACGTAATGGAAAATCTAGTATATAAACAATAACTTGTTTAATTAGAATCTACCTAAGTCGATATTTCATTACGAAGGGTAGAAAATTTTAATAGATACTTAAAATGCGCTTTTCAGATCACCGACTTTCTTCCCATCCGATGAACTTGTCAAGGTAAAACGTCTTAACTGAAAGCTCTTTTCATAACTGACTCCAGTTGAACGTGACTTCAAATTGGAAACCACCACGTGTACGTCTCCGGGTAGTACATATAATTTTTTTTGTCTGCATGCAAATTATTTCTGATTACACAAAAAGTCGTCGATAATATATGGATATATGTACACAATTACACCAATAAAACACACACATAACTTACATTTCCAATATTATTCTTTACATTCGCATCTGTTGGACTTTTCAAATTGACGTATTCCTGCATTTTCCCTAAGCCCATATTAGAGATACCATTACATGGTTCGATTTTCACAATACTTTTACGCGATTCATCGTATCCAGTCCCTTTAATACGTACACTCGACCATTTTAAATTAATTAAATTCGTTACGGACCGATTACGACCAATCTCATATTTCAAACTACCACCAACAGTGCGACTTTTCCCATCACAACTGTGCTTCCGATTCTGCGACATCGTCTCAACCGCCATCCGACTTTCTGCAGAAGTTTTTTGGCTGTTATTGTCACTAGTCGTCTTCCTACTGTCTACACTCTGTTTTCTTGCGGTTTTTGGGCATTTTTGAGACCGCCTCGCTGAGATCGAATGCCGTTTACGCGACGTTTCCGGTGTAGACGTCGAAGATGTGATAATCAACGGTATATCAGTGGGCAATGTCAAAGACTCTTCCATCGCAACGTTTCTTAATACATCAAAATACGACAAACAAACCCTTTATTCCCATGATATGTTTCGCCACAGCCTTTTTTTGCTTACTGCATTTCTAGTATTCATCAATTAAAACGTTTAGTTAAATGCTGTAACATGAACCGCTGCTAACACCTTGCAATCGATACTTAAAGGATTCGTATAGCTATCCTATTAATAAATTATTAAGTTCGATTCAGTGTCGGCATAGCGAGTACTAGACACAAACATTTCATGCACTAATAATTTTACTAAAGGGCCACAAACCTTCCACCATACACAATTGACTGTTTATGTAATTCCATTTAAAAATTCAATTAAAACACAGGCGACATTTTGTCCGCAATGTGTTTTTTTACTTGTATAGGTATACCTATGTATGTATAGTTTATTCAGAAAATACTCGGGAGAATTCAAAATAAACTCCGATAGAAATTTCTATATGGTGACATTGACATCGAAAAGCCATTTTTCCTAAGAGGTAAATCCTCTTCTTAAAGTTTTTTTATAAATAGAACTGCAAACTATTGTTACCTTTCAACTAAGAACTAGCTATTATTAGACAACGTTATCATTCTGACATCTGTTGAATAAGTCTCTTTGATGTTGTGTAATAAATAAAGTTCTCCATTTATTGTGTGCTATTTAATTCCCGAGGGAATGTCAGGAAAAGTGCCTTTATGATTTATTTAAAGTGCTCGAATTGAGCGCATTATTTAATTATGGCCACATAACGTCGGTTTATCGTGTTGGTAAGCCAAAACTAATGAAAACTTGAATCATTCAAAAATCTTAAAATGACGATGATCCTTTACATTCTCATTATCTACTCAATGTATCTTAACTCCTACACACGAAATATACGTATAATGTAAAACAACGGCTCTATAGAAAACAAAAACAAACGCAAAGAAAATTCATATTCATGAGCGCATTTAAACGCCAAAACAACACTACCAAACTATATTATAAAGAGTAAATAAGGCTATATTAATGCATTTAACAAGATAAATACCAGAATTGCAGTACAAATTCAACACTGAATTACACTTGTATGTTTAAAATGGATGCACACGCACGAATTTGTCGTTTTCAGAGGTGCTGGAGGCGACCCACTCACAGTCAGCATCGATTACAAAAATAAAAGACTACATTTTACAGTAATTGAAATGAAGTGATAATTAAATAGTCGTTTTTTATGTGGATACGATTTATTGAAAGCATTATGACCGACTAGCTGCTGTCTCTGGACCCGATTGCACGGGGGATGATTTCAGTTGAACCCGCGCAGTCGTTCAACGAGGCAAATGAGAAAGTTCTAAACTCGAATAGTCGTCGTATATCGGAATTTTCATATCTTTCCTTATTGGAGAGTAAGTAGTTGTTATATTTCCTTTAAACTTGTCAATAGATTGCCGACGTTTAAATCAACATTTTTCACGTGACACACTCTATTACGAAAATCTCTTCAGAATTAATGAAAAAGCTCTCAGACAGAATTGAGAGAAATTCTTGTAAATTAATTTTCTGTTGTACAATTTAAGGGTAAACTCGGGTTTAATTTGTCGACTTTCGTATATGATTTTATATACTCTAATAAAAATTGATTATAAAAATCTCTGTAATGCGGTGCTCGTAAAGAATGCATTAAAGTGATACATTGACAGGAAGTAGAACAAGCGGAAAATAATGTAGAAAATTAAAACAAAATTCAACAATAAAAACAAAGAAAATTGAAACGTTCTAATGATTCGATAACAATTCTATTTCTATGAAATAAAATACATGACTTGTGAGGATTCTAAGTGATAGAATTTCCCTATCTGGATTCTAAATGATTACTGCAAATGGAAACTGAATAATAGCCCATTCCTATTGAAATTCAATCGTCTCGAATGCACAATAAAGCGATAAAAAATTCAAGTGGAAACGAAAAAATTTCAGGAAATTTCCACAATCAAATTGAAATTAACTTCTAACATATTTTCACACACAAATTAGTTTCTTAAGAAAAACACTTTCTACCAAATGGAAAAGTTCTCTGCCCCACTGAAAGGGTTTTAATTATTTAAAATAAATTTATTTTGTCCCTTCATAAAACTGAAATGTTTTACGGTAGAATTGGGAGTTTTTTCATAAATATTTGATTTATTATTTGAAATTTGATACACATGAGAGCTTTAAAGAAATGTTTCTATTAGAAACTCATATATGTTTATAGAGGGAGAGTTATGGAAAATATAGGATTATATTTTGACATGATATGATCAGTTTTCCAAACGGTTTTTCCACTATGAACAAAAAAATAAATTAATATTTGGAATCCAGTAAAGCACTTTTTCATTCAAACAGCGAGCTTTCGAATATAAGGAGCATAGTTGAATTTTCTTCGTAACATGCGCACAACTTGGACAATCTTTCTATATTGATTCGAAAACCTCGTTGGAACATGTGGAATGTTATGAAAAGGAAAGCATAGGTTGACGGTCATTGTTAGATGGGACAGTTGGTCACTTTTACCAAAGCTTCTTTGTTGTTACTTTTCATGTGTAACTTTGTTGTTAGATAGGTAAATAGAGACAAATTTTCGGTTTTATAAAGATCCTCTTTGTTCCCGGATTCATTGAATTTCTTGCATTCCCCAGAGCTTTTGATCTAGGACGATTCAAAGAAACTGCACCCGAACTTTTCACGTAAGCATCAGTAATAAGTATACTATTCAGTCTTATTGGGTTCTAAATATAATTTTACGAAAGATTCCTAAGTTAATAACCTTTTATTCGTTCAGTGTTTCTCGTTGTGGTTATGGGGGTTAAAGCTTTGGGGAAACGCTTGAAGCCAAGCCTGTATTCATGGTTACGTAAAATATGTAGGACAGACATTTGGGCACCACTTCAGCCAGATTGGAACAGAGCCATAATATCTTGTTAACAATGAAATTATGTTTTAAATCACAGAATCTATGAATTGAATAAAAATCCTCATTAAACTCATTTGAAAATTTCATTTAAGATCCATTAAAGGAGAAATCGTACAAGATTCATTAAAATCTTCAAACAAAAGCGTTTTCGTCTCTAAATAATGAAAATGTTAAAGAAACATATTTAATGAGATTATTAAAAAACGACGTTTTGTGTTCAACTTTTTGCATGGATAATTTTAAATTTCTTTAGCAAAATTGGCGAAAATTTTATTATCCTACAAAGGAAATCACATGGAGTCATGTTTTGGATAAGTTCCTAATAGCTTTTCTTCATACTTTCTTTGGATGAAATTTTTTTATGTACTATCATTTTTATGTTCTACGCCTGTTTTTATTTGAAAACCGTCAAACTTGACCCATAACTGGAGATGATTTATAAATTTTATATAACAAGAATCTTTAACTGAAAAATCCTTGAATTTCCAATCTCGAATACTTTAAAAGCTCTGCTGGAACCAAGTTTAGTTTGACAAGTTCCTAATACACAAACTAAACACTCTTGACTTTTGACAAGGATCCAAAAAATTACGCTGTCCTGCCAGGCTTAATCACTATGTCGAAAAACAGCGTGTAAATGACGTCCCCCAATACCCAAAAAAGTTTGCAACCTTTTAAAAATGTCAGACTAAAAAAGCATGTAAATTGAGAAGATGATAAAGCAAGTGCGAATTAATTCATATTTGAACAGATCTAAAAATTCTATAGCGGTATTGCGGCATTTATTTAGATGCTGCGAGATTTGAAATACGAACCTCTTTAACATTTTTGCTGACGTGCTCTTGGTGTTTCTTCGATTCCATATAAACATTAACTTCATCTATACCATCACTATATTTAATATTATTACCTAACAAACTCTTTTTACTTTTATTAATACGACTGCACCGTCTACTAAATGCAGTATTCGCATCTCCTCCACCACCACCGAAATAATCCGCATTGTTATCACAATTATCAATAAAATTTATATAAACATCGTCTTCAGTTTCTAAAAATTCTTGCAAACTCTTAGTTGGTTTAAATTTTATAAAATTATTCTCTAAACTACTAGCTTTTGGGGAGATTTGGGATCGTTTATAGCGGTGAATAAAGGAGTCACTGTGACTAATTTTACCATAATATTTACAATAAAGTTTTCGACGTTGTCTTTGGCGTTGTTGTTTTGCTTTCTCCGTACTCTCCACATTTTCAAAATCATTTATTATCTTTTTAATTATATTAATATTTTCACTATTTACGTTATTTATACTATTTGTTATTGCATCCATTTTATTTATTTTTATAACCATCTTTAACGCATATACAAGGAATCAAATTAAAAAAAGAACAACAGGTTAGTAGAAAACTCGATTAGTAAAATTGGCAAATTTCAGTAAAGATTAGTAAATTGTAGGTTTTTTTTTGAAAAGCATCAAACTCTCTTACATTTTTTAATGAAAGTGGTGTCTCCTTAAAAAGGGACGATTTGCGTCCTGAACTCTTGCTAAATAGTTCCTAATAATAAATTCAAAAATAAAAATTACACGAAAATGAAAAATAAAAATTAAGAAAATCTGTTTGGTTTTGGGTTTTAGGATTTCAAGCACATCATGCATGACAGTTCCAATATAGAAATTGTACTTAGAACTAGCATCAACACAGTGCAAAACACCTAAAATCTAACTCTCATTTATATACAAATTTAATCTCTTTAAACTGTTTCATAAAACTAAAAGAAATCTAAATGCAAGCAGACCTTCGTTTTGTAACATTTAAAACACTTGCTTTTTATCTATCCTTACAATTAATTTAAATAGCACAATTTTTTAGAAAAAATAAATAATCTTATTTATCAAAAAAGACAATCACAATTTTTTTGGCAAATACGTATAACATTTTCAGTATCCCGTTAAAAACGTGGAAAACTGTTTCAGCTTGAACGGGGAAATGCGGCATGAAAGTTGCTCGTTGACATTGCAGACTGACTGACTAGAATTGGGGTTGGTTCGGCTGTTCCTGCCCACCTTCTCCTTTTGCGGAACAATCCTGGCTGTGCGAGCAGGAATAATGGCAAATAACATCTACGACCCCCATTTCAAGATACACTTTTCTTAACTTTTTTAACACAATTATCAATTGCCATGCATCCGGATGCATTACATACAATTTTCACGAGAATTGGGAAGAAAATCACGAAAATTACACTCTTTTATCGATCCGGTTTATGTCAACAGGGTCGGCTTAAGCCTCTTGAAAATTACTAAAAATTTTTCGCAAACAAAAAATACCAATTTTATTATTAAATCGACCGGTGGTGAAAATGGTCGCGATATCGCAATTCGTGAAGAAATTTCTATTGTTGTCGGGAGCAATAAAATGCTTACAAAGCGAAATAAAAGCCCACGAAATACTTTTTATATAAAAAAGGGTTTTCGGATTAAATTTACGATAAACTTGTTTGTTTTTTGATTGAAATAATTTAATTTTCTCACAGCAACCCCATAGAAGCAAGTATTTTTTTATGGTGACAAATTTAATAAAGGGGTACGGTAAAAAAATCCATAATGCTAATATAATATAACGAGAGAATATATGGTATCGTATATACATTATAATTTTAATAAACTAGACCAAGGTTGGTGAACAAATAAAAGCATTTTTATATATTCATTTAATAATTAATTATGCATGTTGCATGTTTTACTTCGTTGTGAATAATTTAAGTTTGTTTTGCAAATAAAATGCTCGAATATATCGAATTTATGATCACAATTAAAAAGTACCTGTCTGATTCGATCAGACGATCAACTCAATTTGCCATTCATTATTAAGGGCCCAATCATTTTGAGCATACGAATACTACATTTTTGAAAATATAAATTATGTGTGAGGTCGCTTTGATGAATCATCCATATATTTACATATATATGAATTATGGAATTTGTGTTAATGGGATTTGAATATTAGTGAAAAAATTGTACTTACTTGGGCCACTTTTTCACCCATTTTCGGTGTATGGATACCACTTTGAAAATATTTCGCAGATCCATTGTCTTGGAACGAAAACTACAACATAACACGAATAGCATTAGGACAATGTTAACCAATTTTATATTGAAATTGATTTTATAATTGCTTTGATTACTAAATTTGCTCTTTTTCTCTTTTGAACTGCGCTGTGCTCATTAAATTTTTCAATATATTCGCTATTCATTAAAATGCCGTATTCAATTCCCGTAAATGATTTGCTCGTTTTTCAATGAAAAACAATAACATATTTCCACGTAAATCCCCAAACAAAAGCAATTTAATGAAAGTATAAATAAAAACACTCAAAACGAAATTAATGGTGCGTTTCACCTAAAAGGTTCACCTACACATACTCTCCATAAAATATTGCGTATAGATCTTGTGCCAACATTTCAAGTACACACGAGTTCAAAAGAGTTAAAGCATTTCCTGTTATTAATTTTTATCATTCCAATTGCATGTATCATTCGTCAACAACATTTTTCAGCAGCAAATATATTTTCAGCCATACCGCCATATCGATGAGTAAAATAAAAACCAATTACTTATTTGTTGAAACGTACTTGAGGACAGACCTTTTGCTTCAATGAATCGGTAGGATTTGAAATACTGGGACTTTTACGATCGTTTGAATGCTGTGCCGTTCTATATCTTTGCAAATCACTCTCTGATGACACATTTGGAAACTGTTTATTCAAGTGTGGCGGTTTATGTGCTGAAACAAACACTCATTAGTCCAAAAACTGACATTAACTTATTAGTTATACAAAGCTCTTTCTCTTTTCATTAATGTGAATTTCGTGTAATTCGAGAAATATCATCGAAATATGAAAACTTACAAAGACTAAGGGTGGGATATCCTGCTCTAAAACATTGTCTTCTAGCTATTGCATCTAAACTTGTCGCATGCGCTACTCTGTTAGAAGTGTGATTCCTAAAACAATTAATTCTATTAACACCAATTTTACATATAGATATTTTACTTAATATAATATTTTAAACATCAAATATTGC
Source organism: Silvanus unidentatus (assembly GCA_963930825.1). NCBI lineage: Eukaryota > Metazoa > Arthropoda > Insecta > Coleoptera > Silvanidae > Silvanus > Silvanus unidentatus. The sequence continues at coordinate 19,151,254 of OZ005760.1, forward strand.
ATGCTAATTTAGTGCATTTCGATTTTATGTGTACTAAAACTATCCATTACCGATAAGAATCATTTTTTAACATTTCAACAGTTATTATCTACATCATAGAATAAATTAGTTCGTTATTAATCACATGGGACAGGTTTAAGTTTATCGATTTACTTTTAATTGATATCCACATGGATAATGTGCTCTGAAAGTGAAACTATATTCATTTATCGCTAATTGAAATGTAATTCGATGCTCTCGTTTAATTTACGTTCGCCGTTAGTGTAAACGAGACTAATTAAACGACTGGACCATGTAATCAACTTGTACATTAATTCAATAATATAGTTTTACATTCATTTCAAGAGCAGGATTCTTTGGTTACAAAAGGCAGTGACTAATGTCTTTGTTCACTACTTCCCCTAAGTGCGACCACTTAATCGACGAACTCACCTACTAGCGGTACTACTGTTCACCAGCGGTTTCGTCCTCTCAACACTCTCGCCCCGTTCAAAGGACGCTTGGTGGCTGGTAGGCGCACTATGTGATATCGTAAGTGCCGTGTAGTCCTTTTGTTGAGCAGGTACATTGATTGTGGTTTGCGTTGTGGCTGTAGGCACTTCCGTTTTGGGCACCCATGTCTGTTCCAGTATGGGTGTGGGCGAGTTCGATGTTAATGGACTAAAACAGCAAATGATTAGTAAGGAAATCAAACAGTGAAATCGACATTTGTAAACCATTGCTCCAATCTGTCTTCCTCCTCTTCAGCGGCCGTTACGTCGCTGGGTGGCGTTAGGTAGCCTGCCAATCTTAGTCCGCGCCCCCGCAAATTTGAACCAAGCCGCAAACTTTGCCGAAACGACGCCCTCGCTCTGTCAACTACAACAAACACACAAGTAAATATATAAATACTGTTATAAAATGTTAATAAACTGAGAACATGCCACATCTGTCGTTCCATTCTGATCGTTAGTGAAATGAAAAAGTGCAAGTTGTACAGTTTTCAATAGAACCAGCGCTAAATTTAGCGACATTAAATTTGCAAGACTGTCGTGGAATGTTTTCATACATTTTTCCTTTTTTTTTATGAACAATTTACATTTACCTACATTTACTTAACCGATTTTTTGCCACTGGGCTTTTCTCAACGGACGCAGCGGCTGACGATGATAGATTCTCGAAATTAATTATTATCAAACTAATGTCATCCACTTCGCTTCTAATCGGTGCTATCACTTCGGAGCACAGGAACTTTTCGCCTGAAAAAGGGAAACAAGTATTAGCAAAAAAGGTTGTTAATTAAGCGGGAAAGTATCGCGCCAAGTGACAAGTTTGCGAATGCGGAGTGAAAATGTAAAAAGTGATGGACCCTACCAACCAAAGTCATTAAAAAAAGATTATGAATGACATCCTCAGAACCTGCGCTCCAGGTGTACGGTTTATATGTGTCCCTATTTTTTCGTCCCTATTTTTTGCACCAAAAGTGCAATTACAATCTATAAAATATCATCAAGGTTGGAAACCGAAAGAGGGAACGTCAAATAATTGCCTAATTTTTATTCATACATTGCTGCTTATGTGTGAATAATTAAATAATGGAAAATTGAGTGTTGTTTTCATTTCGATATTACATATTTTGTTGTGGACACAAGTATGTTGGACGTATTTTTGAATGTGTGGGCGATGCAATTATCCGCAAACATAAATATTTCATATATTGATTAGAAAATATAAACGTGTGTAGTCCAGAAAGACATATATACACGAATCCGTTGATCTTCGACATTTCCAAATTGCCACACAATATAAAAACCATACAAACAGTAAATAAACGTCCCTATTTAATATAATGATTAATGAAAACGATCGCGTTTATTTTGTCCTTTGCTTTTCTTTCACTCGAATTAACATAAAGTAAAATCAAATTTGCATGAGACATGAATATGTACGTAGAACAAAACAATCCATTTCAAGATATTTTCCATGTCATTTTCTAAAGCAAACTTATAGTATATTGTACATGTAAGTAATTTATTAACAGAGGCTCGTCCAATTATTTAAATTTCATCAGGCTACCAAAAATGTCATTCGTTTCACCACAGAATGAATGACTGTACGAGGGGAAAACGCAAATAACCATTTATCTGCATTGAAATCCATAAATGTAAAACTTTGCTGCAGTATTATACATTTTATTCAGTAAAATTTCGTATCTTACTTACTTCAAAGCTAGTACTTTTAAGAAATTACATTCATTTAAAATTTACATCGTGCAAATGTGGCTATTGTGTGTGTGCGAAAACCCCATCTCGAAAAACGCTATTCAAAGCCCATATGAGCAAAAAAAAACTGTTAATTACGCGCTCTCTTGTCTCTTTAATCCCGAGGCTTCGCATCCAAACCAAAAACTATAAATTACATTATTAACTCAACTCCCCTAAGAAGCTTTTCCAGATTTTCACACACCACACACACATCCTCATAAAGTTTCCTTTATCAGGAGAACATTTCCCTAAAATATCTTGCAAGGTTCCCTCTAGCGCGTTTTGTTTCTAGCTTACATATATTATAGAAGCTGTAAATATTAATTTCTAAATTCGACATGACATTGACCGTGCTAACTCAATCCACTCATATAAGACCAATGAAATATTGATGTAAAATACGTATACCTACACTTATAGATTTATTTTTGGGTATCTTTCCAACACGAATGTGTAATAAATCAAAAGATATATGAGATATGCAAGAAAAGTGGAAAAGTGAATTTCCAAAAAAAAAAACGATTTTATGTTCTTTTAAGGCGATATGTTGTTATAATCTATTCGATTTTTCTGTCTCACAAACACATATTCCATTGTGCAATTGCACCACTCAAGATAATATAAATTTTCTTCGGGAAATAATTTGCAACATTTCCTCTAGGAAAATATGACAAATAATAATCGGTTAATATTTTATGCTAAACTGTACGATTTATTTACTTTATCACAGATATCATCGGGAAAATGGTTTTCACGCAACGCACATTTTATATTTTCTCCACGCAGTTTAAAAAGGGTCATTCCAATTTTTTTAGACAACCCGAAAACTCGAAAATTTCCTAATTGACTTATTTAATACCCTCATGTTTATAACTCGATTTTAGGTTCATTAAAATGTTTTTTTTTTGTTTCGAATGGAATACTAATGGCCTTTCCTTTCCGGCATGGTCACAGATAACGTCCAACTGGAACGATATATCGTTGATAGTTCAGAAAAAATGCATCCTTATTTATTAGCAAACGAATTAATTCAAATATGTTCGAATGGTTTTATAAATAATCCGGCACAGGCAATCATCGATGTGGTAGCAGATCTAAATTTATGCGACAAATACGTCATTAACGTCACTGTTAAGCGTCGTGACGACATCATAAGACGCCTCAAATTGTGTCGATTTTATTTTCGTACTTACCTTGTAATATTTTTTCGGTCAGAGATATATTCTATTTAAACTCTGCCTAATGTTGTAACATTTTCCGGCTATTAATCGTATTGTAAAAGACTCTTTTGATTTGTAGGTATTTCAGATAAATAAAATATCACAAAGTGGATTTTCCAAAAAGTCATCATATATGCCCCATCATGTTGGAAAACATAAATAATTATTCGTTGTTGTTTGTTTGACAGGGGAAAATAAAAGAAATTGATTTGAGGCAGTTTGAAGTAGGAAAAACAAGGTTTTTATTTATTTTCAAACGACAAATCAATTTCCCTTTCTAGCTGTTATAGTTGGATACTTAATGAAGGCAATTTATCTTTACGTTTTGTGTAAATAATAATCGATTTGAAGTTATAAAACATATGTAGTTATTAGCTGTTGGAAAAACTAGGCAATTTTCTAAGGTCATATCAGTGTAAAAATAGGCACAATATGAGCAAATAAATTCGATTTTTAATTGTCCTGTAAAAATGATAAATGAAAATTAATTGTAAACAGTGGAAAAATTAATTGTCTGTTAGGAAACATTTACATTCCTGGCAGCCAAGAATATTTTTTTATTACAACGGAATGACTGTACGCTTTTCTATAATTTCCATCACTTTTCCGCACAATGTTATAAGAATTCCAATAGGAAGTATAAGTCGATTTGTTGTAAAATGTGTGAGAAAAAAGTCGAATGAACTTGATATACGTATATATTCATTACACAAAGACTGGTAATGTTTATAAAATATAAAAGTGCTGCATAAATAAATACCGTCTAGTTGGAAAAATACATGAAAGAGAGAACTCTGTTAAACATGAACTACTAAACTGTTAATGTAATTATTTAATTTCTAAATTTATTACATGTGCAGTTAGTTAAATAGTGCTGCTGGGAGTAATTAAAAAGAGGAAACTTCTATTTTTAGTCCACTCCTTACCGTCTTTTCGATAGTACAGAATCTCTGCATGCTTTTCTACGCCTTCTTGTAGCGCTTCCTTTAACATTGTAACAGCCTGTTGGGAAGTATGTGGACCGCAAAGAAAATCGCATGATGCCGGTCTTTGCATTACTTCCGCTCTTGAATATCCAGTTAACCGGCAAAAGCCGTCTGAACAGTAAATTATGTGGCATTGTCCTTCTCTGCTATTTGCTACCAAAAATGAACGATCTGAAAATACACAAAAATCGATCAATTAACCACGTTTCTGGTCTTCTTATCATAATTAATGGTCCTTGATCAGGTTTTTGCCGTCTGTCAAAGACATGATCAAATCTAGGTGCCGGCTATGTAAATAAATAACTATTTAAGACATAACACTGAATTTCGGAGTTCAAAGTGCAGAAAAGCGGTAATTTCCGTGAACAACTTTGGCCTTCGAACTCTGCACTATACTGACATATAAATGCCTACTCTTCAAAGTTCCTCTCATAATGTGCATAAAACAATTACTATAATCATGTTTAAACACATGATTAAATGAAGTGCGAATTCCAGGCAAAACTGATTATTAGAGCGCAATTGTAAATGGAAATTTCTGGGAAAAACTTCCTGACACATTTGGCCCGACATCAATATTTTTGGAAATACCCATTTCTCAAGAGGAATATACACTTTAATCATTATCTGCAACATCTGGCCTTGCAATTGAATCTAAACCATCATCCACGGCCCCATTTATGCATATTGATATTATAAATAGACACTCACCGATATACATAGGCCATTAAGCAGTGCATTTTTTTGTTGAACATGTTTGTTCAACATCTTATCATCACTAAACTATCATCATCATGTCACAGAACATGAACGAAATATTAAAATGGAAAAAATCGATAGGTTACGTGTGATGTTATAATAAACAGAAAAATGCCCCTTTCATTGTTATTGCTATTGATCTAGAAAAAGCCGCATTGATAATTAGACCCACAAAGAGTCCATCATGCAGAGTAGTTTATGAAATTAACAGTTATTCACTCTAATACAATAGATGCTAAAATAATATTAATAGACCGGAATTAAATATGAAATTAAGTTTGTATTATGGTGCAGGAAGATCGATAGTTTTAGCCCCAATTCCGATCTTTTGCATGGTGCTCGATTAAAAGTAGTTGTATATAGTTTTAGCTGTTGTTATTTAACGGCTTGTTTTGGTCATGTTCCAACAAAGAAACACTGCAACACCTCGTTATAATACAATTTTATTGACGGAACAATTATTTGTCCCTGTTCGTAAATAACTAACAGAAAATTGTAAAATATGTAGAACAATTCACGGAAAAAAAATGCAAAAATACTTTGTGGACTCGGTCCAAAACACCGCGTTTAATCATCGATTTTTCCACGAAAATCTCCCAATAATTGACAAACAATGACTCAAATTTGCTCAAATCTACATCCAGGGCCAAGGGGCATCTTTAATTAAAAATCGATTGGCTCATCAAGTGAATTGTTTTCTATACAAGCCTGTCAAGTGCAAGCAGAAGCACGTCATTCCACTATTTCTTTTCTTATTCGAGGTATTCTTGGAATGTGAATGTGATATGCGCTTTTTTCCTGCTGGTTAAGCAACGCTCATGACTTTGGACCTGCCACGGAAAAATTGTAAAGAAGCGCGACCTGAAACGGCTTAGAGAAAAAGCAGGTAGAATTTTTAATTGGGTTGTGCATGAGAAGCAGTCGTTTCCCAGTGGAGAACGGGGGTGGATTTCCCGTTTGGAGGAACTGACAATTCGCCCCGGAAATGTGTATATCTAGGTGTGGATATTGAGAGAAAATTCAGAACAAAGAGGAGGATGTATAATGTCGATTCCATGTGCCAATAACACCGAATGGGGCCAATAATTTCCATTTGTACTCATATTGCGGGGAGAGTGTATTCACTTTCACCATCCTGTCAGTGTTAAGTGAAGTTTTTATTTAACTTGGCAGTCATAAATTTCTTAAAATAATTTTTCCAGAGCATAATTACTTTATGAAGAAAAAAATGTATATGGACCTGAACGGATATTTATAAAAATTAACCACGCTTCATTTATTAATTTTACAAGTGTTAATTTTAGTACAATTTTAACACTGTGTAAATAACTTTAGAAACACTATATTGTAAACTGACAAACTGCGAATTAAAAACACTCTTTTAAAAATGCTGTTTCCTGAAAGTCTGAAATGCATTTCTGCCAGAACGATTTCTTAACAAATTCAACTCGCAAACCACAAATTACACATATAAGTGCAATTTTCACAAAAATTGGGTCGATTGGTATGTTCGCCCAGTTTTTTTATGGGTCTGCATCTAATTTCGCAGGTAAATGTCAGCAGGGGGACCTGAAAGGTGACGTATCCGCGAAAAAAGCGCAATTTAACGCGCAAACTTGCCCATATAGTCTTTATAACGTATGGAATCCAATTTGACAAACCACAATAAAATTTAATTATGTAAAGTTCCATGTATACAAAACTGATTGAAACATTCGAAATTTATAAAGCCAGAACGGTATTGTGCGTCTAAAAAAGGCGCGCAAAAATGGCATTTTCAATTATTCCTTTTAAGCTGCCAGAGAGACAACTATGCACACTTCGGACTCTGGGGAGAGTTGAATAAATATTTGCGATCGAACTAATAAATCAATCGTGTGCGAACTACAATCAGTGAAAAGTTCCTTTAATCATAAACTGAGTGTTTATTTTCACTTATATTTCTTCAAAAATCTCCCATAATAAACATCTCACGAGAATCGCTTTTTGTTTGATGAACATGTCAGGGAAAAACGTCGAATCTATTTCAAAAAAATATTTTTATTAGTCCTGACAAAACATCGACCACCAAGTCTTTAAATCGAGTGTCAATAAACAGAAAAAATTGAAAAATCAACACACAGTTTTATAATCCACTAAAAAACGCCAATTCCGATATAATTGTTTTTCTGTTGAAATTGAAAAGGTAAATTGTATTAGTAAATATAGACAAGTGCGAAAAAATGCGAACATTTGTATATGCAAATATTACAGAGCACACCCAAGAAACGGAATAATTACACTCTGCTTACAAATTCCAGAAGCATAATTTAAATTTTTTTTTGTTATTCGTGTTACAGCACACACAAGTTGGAATTAAGTCTTTAAGCTCCCCGTCCACGGGATTTCATTATATAAATAGTAAATTTAAATTATACATTATACACCAAAAATTACAGCCATCACACATCATTAACTTGGAACCGGTGTATTTATTTCAGTTATAATGCAATGTAACAATTAGTCAGAGTGTTTAAATAGGGAAAATAAACAGCTGATTAGGCTCCCAATTCGTATGATTACTTTCCATTGAATTTAAAAAAGAAATGTGCCCAGATGAGAGAAAGCAGAAAAACCGAATTTATTACAATCATGTAATTTTATTGTAAAAGTTAAAAGCATTTCTGTTTACTCTGCAAACTGATTTATGTGGTTTGTACAAGTAGATATCATCTAATTTTCAGGACCGACTTCAGTCTTTCATATTTCACAGTGGCGATAGTCCAAAGAAAGAGGCAATTTGCTTATATTTGGCCCACATATTTACTATAGCATCACATAAAGCCGCCCAGCTCTTTAAGAAATATTTATATGATTATGGTTTTTTTTCTATACGAATTTCCAGGAAAATATTTAACAGAAACTAGAATAAAGGAAGCAATAAACTTCCAAAATATCTAGCTCAGTGCAAAATTGACCCACTTTATCGCATAAAATGTTTAAACGGTTCTGGGGGTTACATAAACCGCTTTGATGATGGCATATAATGCGAGCCGGACCTGTACAAAATCAATCCAAAAAAAAAAAAAACAATCACTTACTGTCTGTATCAAATTTTCGGATAATTGTCTCGATTAATGTTGTTCTAGGAGCAACCAGGCCTCTTCTAACTGGCATATCACCTAATTTTTCTTGATTTCCTTAAATTCTCTAATTTCAAGTATAAAATTCCAAAAGTTCCATTATCTTCTGAGTAAAAATTGGTCACTCTTAAACAACTTGAAAAACAACAAAACTTTATTCTAATTTTACGCTTTATCCCATTCACATATTCAAATTTTGTGACGGTGAATTTGTGGTGGTGTTGTTGGTGATAATTTTTCACACTTTCGGCAACAGTTTGTCTTTGTGTACACAATTTAATTGTTTTATCATAATTTAGTTATTAGCTTGTTGTATACAGCTGATTGTTATACGATTATGGTTTTATTACATGATAATTTATTACAGCAAAATTGCGACATAATTTTCTCAGGCATTCGTCTAATAAAAAAAACCTGCTTTCCTCTCAGTTTTGCTCTCTTACAGTAGATTCTATAGATTAATTTTACATGTGCAAAAAGGCATTAAAAGCTGAAATGTCATCATTTCTCTTATGTAAAAAAAGGAAAATAAGGCATTGTTTGTTAAGGCAAATATATTAGCTATTTTTTTCAGTAATGTTTTCTGTTTGTTGTTGTTAAAAATAACTAGATTTCAATACACTATAAACACTGTCTTTAAAACACGACCCACTCACACTCAGTCACAATTTTCCGTGTGTAATTTTTGCTCATAAAATATCACAGTTTGTATTAAAAAAATTTTTTTTTGTATATATGAAAATTGTTTGTATTTACAGAAAAACCAACTGCATAAATCTATGTAGGTGAGTGTGTGGTAGAGTTTTTGGTTAAAGTACACCCTTAGGTTGGTGAGAGCGTCGCGACGCCGGCGCGCCGTCGCACTCCTTCCTTTCGACGTTCGCGTAAAGCTGCAGGAGCGTCTCGAGCCCAAATCGATTAATTGATTGATAAACTGGTCATCAATTGTGAACTGAAGAAGTTTTGACAGTTGCAATGCGGTTTTGGTGCTAAAATATTGGAAAAGGCTAAAACGCACTATTTGCAACGGTTTCACAGGTGCAATGTTGATCGATTTTCAGAGTCCAATCCTGCAGCTTTTCCACACTGAACTCTGTGTCATTCAACTGTACACCTAAACTGAAAACCTTTCGAAGCGATTTCAGCGTGCGTCGTTTTTCCGCCACCGACAAAACCGCTGAAACCTGCACACGTTTCTGCCTAGTGGAAAATAATCCATAGTTTACACTTGACTAGAATATGGTGCATAATCGATCAAAGAGCGACAATTAGGTATATAGAAACAAAAAAACAACAAACAACAACTAAAATCGTATACATGAAGGCGAAAAATAACGTTAATGAACGCTTAATGTTTTCATGTTCTTTTTTCCTTTTTGTAATATTGTAATATGTAGAATAAAACAGAACACACGCTAATGTAAAATAATATTGCTGTTATACAAGATTTAAAGATAAACATTTTGTTGGAAGAAAATATATGCTGTTCTTATGGATTTGAAGCGATTTTAATCCTGACATTTTTCCACTTTTTCATCGTGAATGAAAAATTCTGAAAGTCGTAATCTACCTGAATTGATTTGAATTTATAATTAATTGTACAAATATTGCTTCACAGCAAAGGCGCTTAGGTGTCGAAATTTCAATTGACGCAAATTTAAAAAAAAAATAATTTTGGTTTAAGGAGCATATTACAAAGGTTTAATAAGCATTACAGAATTTTTAAGCGGTTAATGTGTTGTTTTTTTGTATCTACACTTTACTTACATATGTAAATACGAAAGTACATATACTTATTGTCCCCAACATAGTTTGAGTCGGTCAATTTTTCAATGGTAGGTATTTTTTAAAAGGCCGCTCAAACTAGTTTTGGTAGTTGATAAATATTTATTAACAAAATAACATAATTTAAATAGATTTTGATTAAAACAATGTAATTTAGTATCTTCCAAGGTATCTTTGCATACTCACCAATAAAATACAAAAATTATTGTGCAACATCTGGCTTTAAGGTAATCATATCATGTATAATCCAATTTTCATTAACCAAAACAGAAAGAAAATAAAAAGCGGTCCTATTCATAAGTAAAGAACTCCGAGAACCGAATTATTGATTTTTGAAGTCTCTTTCTTTTAACTTTGGACTTTAAAATTAAATTCAAAAGGGAATACGTTTTTCTGTCCAACTCTCCTGCTTTCAATCTGGAACTTATGTAGTTAAAAATTTACCCCGAAAAATCAGGTAAATCATTTCCAATAAAGATAGGGCAATAGATAAGAGTGCGACTTGGTAGAAATGCCCTAATTTACCTTCACCTCTAAATCAGTTAAGTACATTACAGGAATATAAATCAATGCTTATCAAAGTGACCATTAATAAGTCATTATCAACAATCGTTGTTTGTTACGGGGTTATTCAGTTAACAAAAACAGTTTTTTTGTAATTCATTCAAATAGAAAAAATATAAACAAAAACGCACACTTTTAGGCACGTTCAGTTCAAATTAACTCAATATCAATGGGAAACAAGTAATTTTTGGAGTAAAGTGCTGTATCCAAAGCAAAATGTTAAAAAAAAACGGCAAAAACAATCTAGATAAATTATGTAACTGATAACATTACTGACTCAACACTTGACTATATAAAATATAAGTGAACGATTTAATTCTAACAAAATGGAAATTACATCCACATTCTAAATGCATGTTGAATGTCACATCCGGATTAAGGGGTCGTCTGTACAACAATATTAATAATCTTTCATAAATTTCCAAGAGACACAGATAAGAATATAAATTTATACATATAAAGTGGTGTATGTGACTAAATGAAAGTTTACTACAACATTAACAATCATTCTAAAGTCACGTGCAAAACTTTAGAAATTGTTTATCTGTTTAGTGTCTGGTCTAAATTTATATATATTTCAAATTAAAAGGCACATTTATATTATTGGCAACTACTAAACTGCAAAAATACCGATAAGATAATGCCTAATTTTTCTTCTGTATATAATAAAATGATAACAAACAAGATTTATAGCAAAAATATGTTTGTTTCCATCAATTCACCTTTTACCTTCTCTTGAAAGCTGCACTTATACTTTAAATAACAAACAATATTCGCAATTTTAAGAAAAACATGTTTATTACAAAACAGAAAATGGATGCATATTTTGGTTTCTTCTTCAAAACAAAAATCAAAAATCCGTACAAAAGTCAGAAAATCAAATCTTAAGGAAGTCGCGACTTCATTAACCCAAATACTTAATTGCTTTTCAACTTTAGATTATTATTGTTATTATTTTGTTATTGCCTGTGAATACAAACAAATAAAATAAATCATGAGGAAGTCGAGGGCACATGCAATTTAACCATTAAGAGGAAATTGGGATTTCTCTGGAACACACTTAATAAAAATCCGCAGCTCGCTTATCCAATTTACTCCTGTGATTCTATGTTGTTATCATTATTTAACTCACACATAACCCATGCCAGTGATAACAAATGTTGTATTGAAAAGAACACGCATTAGACCAGAAAGGGATAAGAAGAATCATTATCATTGGTTTATTTTTAATACAGATTGCCACCGAGCACATGTATTAGGTACATTTGTTCTATAATAAACACTACATTTCCAATACAATACCATTTATTTCGAATCGTGCTGTTGTGCAGTAAGGAAGTCTTAAAAATCTCTTCACTTTTTTTGTACTATGGAAAACAGTCAACAGATCAAAAGTGCGACTTAATATTCAACATATTTGATATAAAACGCCCAGTTGAAGTGATTTTATTCAACATGTAAGTACATACATTTTTGTGCATTTTATCTCCCATTTTTTGTTGCACTCGCAAAGCGTCCTACAAAACTTTATCACAGCGCAAAAAAACATGATAAGTATAATATTTGAACACCTAATCATATTCAATTTGATCCAGGTAGATAAACTTCCTCAAACATTGTTATCCTAGATTTTTAATACATCTTGGTTTTGCATACAAAACAATTTAATCCTGCATATTAAATTACCCCCGGGAAACCCTAAACTTGCGTAATCTTTTTACCAAGTAAGCCCAATTCCGTCAACTTGTTCTCTTTAATATCGACGAATGAAATTTTTATAAACCGATTCCGAAGTTCAACAATCAATCATGGAAACCAGTGAAAAAATCCCACAAATTATTTAATTGGAAAGTTCCGTTGAAAAGTTCGTCAGAAAATTATTGAAAAATGAGTAGTTTAGGTGTTTATGACCTTTACGTACAAGTCATCAGTTAAGCGTGATTGGAGAATATAATAAAATTTTGCAAACATTATCCGGTGCTGACCTTATAAATGATAAACATGCAAAATTAAGCAACATGATAACTTATTTACACAATTTTTTACAGTACGAATCCATCGCTCTCTGCAATAACAATCTATCAAATAATGTCCAGTAAGATGACAACAAGTGAAATAAATACTATACCGGCAAAATTGAAAATGGATGAGAAGCCAGCACGTTTAGTACGCACATCTTCGATTGAGAAGATCCGTCGATTTAATTCATTCATCTGTTCTCAACACTACTTCATTCTACCAGCATTGATCAGTTGGTTGAAATCGTCCCAAGTGGCACTCCATTCACAATACGAACAGAAGATCTACTTCTTCAAATCGCTCATCTTCAATACATACTTTTACAAATTATTTCTACAAAATTTCAAGAATGTCACCACTTCAAAAACAGCTCAAATACAACAAGTACAATTAAATCATATACAAGTGCTTGTATCGAATTTCTTTTCAACATTTTCCAAATCATTTGAATCAACATTCGTCCTAACAGTGACCGTATATTTAGCTAGTTTATTTATTGTTACTCAATTTTTATTATGTATTTATTTATTAGCTTTAATCCATATTCCATATGGTTTATATTTTTTAATTAGTTGTCTTTTCTACATTAATTATGTAGGTTTTAAATTACATTATTGTAAACGTGATATTAAACATAAAAAAATCTAAGACTTGTTCCTTTTGTAAGGCTGCATTTGATTACATTTTCAACTGAGATGTAAACTAGGTTCTTCCTGTTTTATTTATTTTTTAATGTTGTTACTTATAATTACTCACTAATGTAGAATTTAAAGACTTATTATACGACTGCGTGTATATGCACGTATATTTTTGTACACAAAATGATGAAATAAAGATTCGCCAAAAAAAAAATCTTCAAATTTTTCTAAACACAATTTTATTCTCATAAAACAATATAAATAAAGTTTTTATATTTTTTAAGTAGTCATCTAGGAAATAAATAATGATGAAAGAATTGACACATTTTTTTTTCAAAATAAATTAACAAATTCTTTGTGAAACATGAATAACACACATAACATGAAAAATCTTTATACCCTGATCATCCAAAAATAAATTGATAGGTACCACATTTTTGATCAGATGCAACAGCAATTCATTTATGTTTTTTTCTTCTTCTCTACATATTCTAACATTAAATTAACACATGCACACAAAACAGTAAATATTTCCTCGCAAAAATATCAATTTTATTAACATTGTAGCTCTATAATCATTTTTTATCCAAAATAAAAGTAATTCTTGTGCATGAATATTTGTGGAAACGAGATTTAGAACCGTGATTGTCAATGTTCTGCATTTTGTTTCAACGGAATAAAAAGAGCATTACAATGTGGACGGTGTACATACCATACATAGGTATATGTATGTATACATATGTATAAAAGCATCAGTCTTAGGTTTAGATATGACATATTTAATTATTTCACTTTTATAGGTAAACAAACAAAGTTAATATAAATAATTATAGACTTAATAAGTTAGTTATCTATATGTACATTATTCACAGTTAATATTACTGGCTTAGAAAATAAAAAAACATACGAATCATACAGCTACAATGTTAAAACAGTATATTAAAAAACGAGTTTTTTAATTTTTTTTCTATTTCGGTGCATTTTTTTAATAAAAATAAAATTCACATCAAATTTAGGAAATTTGATATGAATAGCGATAGAGATAGAGTCTAATAGCACCTAAAGCGACGAGAAGTGATGCTATAATACGGTATTATGAATTTATGACACCGAAATAGAAAATGAACATTATTGTTTATTATTTGGTTAATTGGTTTTTGTTCTTTTAAGAAATCTACAAATACTGTTACATATTTACAAAGGTTTTTATTCTAGATAAACTAGACAATTAGTTGAATAAATACTACCTAAAGTGAATAACATTGGTATTTCAACAACAATAGTGGGACTATCATTATTATTCATTGCTGTAGAAGACAATTTACGTGCTTTCTTTAATTTACTACTGAATTTATAACGTGTTATTGATTGATTATCAGAGGGTAACAGATATTGCGGTTTTTGCATGTAGGATAATTCAAATGAACTTATTAATTCAGGCCGTCATAAATCGGGAAACCTATAAAAAAGTCACATAGAGAAATGAGACCATTGTTCGACTTTACAAAAGTCAACACACAACAAACACTGTAACCACGGTCGTATATATGACCGTGACTGTAACAGAAACAAAGGACACTTACCTGGTCGGATCTTCTACGTAGTTTTTCGGTGTTACAAACAATGTTTTTGGAATGTCATCACGAAATTCAAACTGTTGGAATGTTATTTTTGCAGTTACTGTTGCCAATAATGGTATTTCAACTTTAACAGGGAAACCATTTGGTAGTTTAAATGTGATAAAATCTCGTAATTTGGAAAAGTGCTTGAACGGTGCTACCACTTCTAATACATTCAATAACATTTCAACTGACAGTGGAAAATCCGAACTCTAAAACATCAAATAATTAATCAATTTTGTAAACGTGTAATAGACATGAAAATGTACCATTGCTATTGTAGCTTTGAATGATTTTGTTGACTCTTTGTATACCAAATCTCGTCCTAGACGAGGATAACTATTAATTTCTGAATTTATATATTGTTCCCATGTGACGTGCTTTTCAGGTGGTGGACTAAGACTGGTACGACGTACTGGCGTCCCATTCTGATCAAGACTTTGTAGATTGTTCCCTTTGGTAAAGCTTTCAAGAAGAGCTTTGTTTTTCTGCAAATCATCAGATGATAAATGCTCTCTTCGTTTGCGACTTTCTAATATTAAACCATGAACTGTGTATAGTTCGCTCTCATATTGGCCAGCAACCAGTTCCTAAAATGATTCTATTTAAATGGCGTTTTTAAAGATTGAGGATGTGTTACTTTTTTGTCTTCTCGAAATATCCAGCCACTTTGCGCCCTAGCAAATGAAATACTTTTGGTTGATATCTGAGCAGCTAAAATATCAGTTGACATTAATAAATCTACTTCATCCTCAATTTCCATTTCACTCTCCTAAAAATCCTCAAATTAGCACAATTTTATTTTATTTGGTTCAAGAATCCTTACTTCATATCGAACTTTTTGATATACTTTTGATATATTATCTAGTACAGTTAAACTATCATTTGGTTCAGCATTTCCGTTAAATATAAACGATATGTCGCCACGTTCCCATCTCATGTCAGAAAAGTCCACTAATGTAGTATCTAATCTGATATTTGCACCACTTTTATAAATTTTACAAATATCAGATGGCAATATCCGTGAAACGAGTGGAACTGAAATGCAATCTCTTGAATAATATATATACTTGATGGTTTATTTTTGACTCTTTACCCCATGACTGAAAGTCCCACTTTAATTCCATATAAAAATCGTCGATTTTATTTAAAGCTGCCACTAAATTAGGTCGTCTTTCTTCCATTTGTTCCCTAGATTGTTGACGAAACTTCCGTACCAAGGATGAGACTAAAAATAGCTTTGATGGTACCGCTTTGATGTTTATGTGTATGGGATAAACTTACTGGTAGGTCTGTTCCCATAACTTACAGCTTCAGCCAAAACCGTCCATCCTAAGCCGTTTTTTACTTTCACGGGAGCATCATGTTTGAGCAGCAATTGAACACATTCTACACAGATTACGTACAATTATTTTTCGCATTACAATGAAATAAAGTACTTGCCTTTCCGTCCAAGCATAACAGCCAAATGTAGTGCTGTATTTCCTGAAAAAATTACCGTTCAAAATCACATATGAATCGAAGAAGAATGAATTGTTCAGGAAGTGAATTAAAGTTGTAATAAATCAGGGCTTAACTGAATAATATTGTAAATTAATTAACTTACCATGCTTGTCTTTTGCCGCTACATTATGTTTTCTTAATAATCGTGAAAGAGTTTTCAAATCATTTTCAAAAACAGCTTTATGTAAAGGAAAACTGTCATCTTCATCAGCCATTGTGAGCTAATTGACATTTACAGAGCGGTTTTAAGACACCACGTCGGATCTTAATTGCATCTCTCTTTAGCAATAGCAAAAACCGCAAAGGTGTAATAAAACATCAGCCTTGGACTACTTATTTTAGAATCTAGGGACTTTCTTTTTAGACACCAAGTAATTAACTAGAGGAATTTGACAGAAAAGAGAACATATGCTACAGTCGATCAAGTTAATGCTCTTTCTCTATAACGTTAATTTCTTCTAACACACAAAAATAAACACTCTGGCAAATAAACGTGTGTCTTAAATAGTTAACTTTTTTTTGCAAACATTCGTGTCAGTTTTGGACTCGCCCCCTTGTCAAAATTCATAAACAAATTATTGTAAAACTCACGTACAAACTAAAATTCATTGTGTTATCTCTAAAACAAATTAGTCAATACCTTGAACTCCATAAATGGTAGTGTTATAAAGCAATTTCGTAAAACATATTGGGTGTTGTACCTTCACATATTGTTCAACATGTTTATCTAATTAATTATTAAATGAAAATAATGGATAGTGGGTGTCTATTATTAATGTTATCGTGATGGCATCCTCTATAAATGCGGACACCATATCTCAATGCAGTGAAGCAAGCACATTACCGGATGGCAGTGTCAAATCCATAGTTCCAGACAGGCATGGCTTCTATGGGGGCACCCAATACTCACCAGAACCCAGACAGAACCCCCCAGCAGAAATAGTACTTCGCCGAGAACGTAAATGGTTGAAAATGCTCTCCATGTGGAATCAATACATGAGCAAAGATTATAGAAAAGTGAGAGAACGATGCAGAAAAGGTGAATGAAAGTGATTACAATCAATTTTATACTGAAATTAACATTTTTCACTTGTAGGAATCCCGATGTCAATTCGCCCAAGAGCATGGCTATATTTATGCGGAGGAAAATTGCTAATGGACAAACAACCACATTTTTATGACGACTGTTTACGTGTCGAGGGAAATCAAAAGTTCATCGATGATATTAGAAAGGATATTCATAGACAGTTTCCCACTCATGAGATGTTTAGTTCAGAGGAAAAACCAGGGTATTACAATCTTATCAGTAAACCATAAAAAAATACCGTTCTTTAATTATTTTAGGCAGCACGAGTTGTTCAATGTTTTAAAAGCTTACACTATTCAAAATCCAGAAATTGGCTACAGTCAAGCTCAGGCCCCAGTTGCCGCTTTCCTTCTCATGCACATGCCTGCAGTCGAGGCCTTCTGGTGTCTCGTTTCCATATCAAATAAATATTTAGAAGATTATTACTCACCTGACATGCAAGTAGTACAAAGGGACGGGTTAATACTGCAAGGACTATTGAAAAAAGTCAGTCCACCAGTTTATAGACATTTGAAAAAAGTGAACGCTGAACCAATGTACTACTGCACCGAATGGTTTCTATGTGCATTTACTCGAACACTTCCATGGGACACATTGCTTCGAATATGGGACATATTTTTGTGTGAAGGTGTCAAAGTATTATTTAAAACTGCATTGGTTATATTAATTGGATGTTTGGGCACACCGAAAAGCAGAAAACAATGTCCAGCATTGTGTGAGACTTTGTCAACCCTTCGAAATCCACCGGAGGAGGTTTTACGAGAGGAAAATTTAATTTTTAATATAAATCGACTAGATCTTACTGAAAGAGATTTTCAATTAGAACATCAGAAACAGACAAAGAAAATGAAATTGGAACAACAAGCGAATGCGTCTCGATAGTCTACTGATTTTACTCAGTTAAATACTTGAATATCAATTTGTGACTAATATTTTTAAAGAACTGAACCATGCATTTATATTTTATATGTATAGAAATAATAATAAGGTGCAATATTATCCCCGTTTGCTTTTTGATTCGATTTTCATAAATTTTTTGCTTTGTTTTAAGGGAATTAGTGCACTTGGGTAGAAATTAGTCAGTATTACTGTTATATTGTTATGGAAGATGTAATTTTGTACACTAACAAAATAAATGACTTACAAATTTTTGTTATTTCATTGTTCTATTGGACATTATCGAATATTCTAACAACCTCGGGCATAGCACTAATTTTATCTATTAGTTTTGCACATGTTTCCATTTCGCTATCGGTTAAATTTTGATAAGTATTTGGCATATATTCCACTGAAGCACTGTGGATCTTGTAATTGGCTTGGAGTTTGTGTACTACTGCATTTAAGTTTGTTGAGGCACAAGTAAACTGTAATGTAGTGTCGTCAACAAATTGTACTTCTTCAGCTCCTGCTTCAATGGCTCGGTCTGTGGCTTCTTCTAGCACAGCATCTTGTTTATCTTTCACATCATCTTCTTCTAGATTGATTAGAATGATTCCTTTCTCATTGAAAAGATGTTTAAGTGCTCCACCGTCACTGAACTTACTTCTAAACAAACAGATAAACTTCTTTAGAAGAGTATTTTGTACAGAAATGAGAAACTTACGAATGTTTCTTAAGTATAGTTGTTAAATTATTTCTAGTAACATGTAAGTTGTTTGTAAATATTTCGCAGAGAATGAAACAACTTCCTGGGCCTCTAAAATGTGTAAACATATTAATATTGAAGTGGTAATGTAATTAGGATCATACTTTATTTCAATTAGGTGTGCCTTTGCTTGGGACTTATCTTGCTCGCAGTTTTTTAGTACGTTTTGTATGGACGCATTGGGCATGTTGAACCGACGTGCCTGTTCAATAAGTTGTTCAAGTCTCAAATTCTTTTTTGGATCTGTTGAACCACCAACTGCAAAACAAATGTTAACTTTATAATAAAGGCCCCAATTTATAATTGTTGTTGTATTACGCTGTACAGCCACTTTCATTTGTCCACTGAGTTTTGTAAATATTCTAGACCGTTCTGCATCTTTAGCAGCTTTAATGTGTCGTATATTTTGCCATTTCGAATGTCCTGCATATCTTCTATTAAATCTATTTACATTATTTACTATACACAAACTATTTACAAATCTTTTTAACATTTTTTGCTATGATTTTTGGTGCACGAATTTCGAAATGATTTGAGGTTAGAAGAAGTTAACCTCACTGAATTAAGTTATGCAATCACTGAAAATGGCTATCCTTGTTTAGTGCAAGCAAACCAAAGAAGACAGAAGATAGAAAGGGTTGTTTACATTAATCATTTATGTCAAAACTAGCTGAAGAAGATGAGATAATGGTTGACGTGGAAAAAACATATGTCATAAAAGTTGTTATTTTATTAAAAACTATTTTTTTGTGGTAAATTGTACATTATATAGTTAATATAAATGTTTGTATGCATACCTAGATAACAGTTCAATAATGTGGCAAAATAAAGAAGAAGATCCGGGGGGAAGTTCTGAAGGGCATGAGGAACCACCCCCAGTTGAAAATTTACTTGCAAATATTAAAGAAGTACTTAGAAACAGTGACCAGAGTAATGTAACACAAGAGAAGGTAGAGGAATATATAAATACATTAACTAAAGTAAAAGCGAAGAGGACACTCCTTAAAAAAGAGTCATCTGTTACTGTTTCGGAGTCCACAAGTTCTAAAAGCATAGATGAGAACAAAAAGCAAAGAATTACGCTGCTACGGCAGCAATTGGAGGAAAATAAGTAAGGGATACATATGAGTTTATTTGCAATACTAATTATATTATATTTTCAGAGCTAAATTGGCCGAACGAAGCAATAACCAAAAGGGAATCGAGGAGATGGTTACTCAACTCAAAGCACAACTGAACGACTCTCAACAAATGATGAGTCCTCTAAATCTATCCGTAGCAGAAATGAAACAAGATTATAGTGTAAATAATTCACCGCAAGAGTTGTACAATATTTTATTGGTCAAAGAGAAGAAAATTACAGAACTTACGAATAAGATACATAAACTAGAAGGAAATGTGCTCGATCTTCAAGAGAATTTAAAGGAGAAAGACTCTGTTATTGACGCACGAACGAAAGCAATCACTCTAATGAGCGAAAATCTTAGCAAAAAAGGTAAAAGTACACTAGATGCATTGGAAGAAACCAAAGAGCAAATGAGAACGATGCAAAATAATTTCGTTCAACTAGAAGAAGAGATGAAAGCAAGACAAATTAAATTATTAGAAGATATAAGAACGAAAAATATGGAAATTACTTATTATCAAGAGAATATAGCGGATTTAAAGGCAGAAAATGAGCGATTGGGGAGTAAAGACACTGAAAAAAGTGAAATGGGTAATTTATTAGAAGAGAATAAACGTTACATCGAAAAAATTCAGTTATTAGAAAAACAATGGTCCGAAAATACTGAAGTAGCTACATTAAAGGAGCAAGTAGATAAATTGAAAAAGCAATTAGATGATAGCAATAAAAGTACGATTAAAGCCAAAGCACAATATCAGAAAAAACTGAAGGAACAGAATAAGAAAATCGAAGCATTCAAGAAAATCAGTGATAGTAATGCGTTTATCGTCAAGTTGCAGGCAGAAAATTCAAAATTGACTGAGAAAATTGCTGAATTAGAAGAGGAAAAAGGTAATATTCAATTAACTGCAGTTGAAGCTGAAAGTCGTTTAGACTTTGACAAACTTTTAGAGGAAAAACAAACACTAGAAGCAGATTTAGAAAAAGCGCGATCAGAAATACAACAATTAACCGAGAAATTAAATGTTCGTGTAAGTAGTGAAATGAATTCTATTCAATTTGAAGAGCAAATAGAAAGAATAGAAAAAGAAAGAGGTGCATTAGAGTTGGAAAATCAGGAATTATTGGAAAAAATCGAAGAAATTACAAAGCAAAAACAAGAGCTGAGCGGTAAATTGGATCATTATATACAAGAAAACATGGAGTTGGTTGATAAATTGGAAAAACTTAGTGCGGAAAAAGTGTCCTCTGCTGAAAGTATCGAAATTGTTGAAGGGTTAACACAACAAGAGAAATTGGAGTACCAAAAAAGTGTTGAACAAGAGAAAGTTGAAGGAACAGACACACCTGTTGAGTTAAATGAGAGTGTCATTCAATTAAATGAGGATTCTACTGAATTGCTGCAGAAAATTGAGATGTTTAATGCAGAGCGGCGAGAAGTAATGGGGAAATTAGAAGAATTGCGTGAAGAGAACAACAGTCTGGCTCTAAAATTGAAGGGAATTGAGAATAATCGTGATGTTCTAGCAGAAGCTTATGAACAGCTGCAAACTGAGAAGGAAAAACTAGACGAAGAATTGGATAGTATGAAATCCAGTGATTTGAAGGCACGTTACGATGAACTGTTGAAAGATTACGATGACTTAAAACGTTCAGTAAAGGATAACAATGAATCTATGTCTGAAAAAGATTTGCCAGAACTGAATGATGCTAAACAAACTATAAAAGCATTGGAAGAAAAGTTAGCGAGTAGTGTAGAGGAAGTGGAAAATTACCGTTTAGTAATTGAGGAAAATAAAACGGAGCTGATTAATTCATCGACGCTATTAAACGAATTACAAAATAAGCTGAGAGAAAAGGAAGATGAAGTTGGTAATCTAAATGGTGTGGTGGCAGATTTAAATGGCATTATAAATAAATTAGAAAGTGAAAATGAGAAGTTGACAAACTTTGAATTGTTGGAAAATCAATTGTCTGAACTAAAACACGCATTGAATAGTCAACTAGAACAGGCACAGGAATATGAACAAGAATTAGACCAAAATAGTAAGACAATAAACAATTTGAATAATGAACTCATTAGTTTAAATAAGAAACTATTGGAGAATGAACACGCGTTGGAATGTAAAGACGATGAGGTGAAGAAAATGCAAAATTCCATTAAAGTAAAAGACGAACGTTTCAGGCAGTTGAAAGAGGAATTGGAGCGACGTTGTGAAGCTGTTCAGAAGCAAGTGAGTGGCAATAGTGACACACTAAGCAAAAAAGTGGAAGAATTAACTACCAAGAATAAAGAACAGTTGGAAAAGATGCGAAAAATTGCAGCCAATTTAAAAAAGAAAACTCAAGAATTACATGAATTGCAAGAAAAATATAACAGTGAAAAGGAGAAGTGGGAATTAGAAGTCCAAGAGAAAGAGTCTAATATGGAGAAAGTTATTAATCTTGAAAATGAATTAATTGCCAAACAACAACAAATTGAAGTTTTAAATGAAAAATTGTCCGAATTTCATAGTAAAAAACATGAAACCAGCCTTCAAGAGGAACTAACTGGAAGCACAGATGGAGAACAGTTTAAAGAATCAAATGTTGAAATGTTGTTGGAAACAAAGGAGAACGAACTACTGAATTGTCGTGACAGAATCAATAAATTAGAGGAGACTGTTGATTTATTAGAAAATCAACGAATCGAGCAGGAACAACAAATTGCTAATTTCTCTGAGAAAATCGCTAGTTTAATGATAACAATTGAAGAGAAAACGCAATTTGCCAATGAATTAGAACTCAAATTAGTTCTTTCTAATGAGGATATTCAAAATTCAAAGACCATTATTAATGATTTAAATGAAGAAAATGCCGATCTGAAGCGCATCAACGCAGAACTAGATGAATTAAACATTAAGTTAACACAAAAGCAAAATACGCTCCAAGAAAGGGCCAGTAATTTAGTAGAACTTCAAAATCGAGTGGAAGAGTTGGAAACTTTAAATGCAACATTAAACCAACAAATCAGCCATTTTGAAGGCGCTAATAAACACTTACAGGGTGAATTAGAGAAAAGTAAAATAGAAATGGAGAAGATTGAGTCCGAATTTCAACAACAAATGGAACAGTTGTCGAATGAGAAAAATGAGCTGGTTGTAAATTGCGAAAAAATGCAGGAAAATCTCACTTCTCTGAACGAAAGAGAAACTTTATTCAATGAAAATAATCAACGTATGGTGCAACTAACAAGTGAATTGGATAGTCAAACGGTGCAATTAAGTGAAGCTCGTCAAGAAATTGAGCGACTCAATACACAAATAAACACTTTAAAAGAAGAATGGCTGGTAAAAACTGCTAAAAAGGCAGTTGATGATGTAATTGTAGAAGCCGAAATGAAAGTTATGCCTACGTTCCAGCAATTTACCACAAATGTGCAAACCGAAGAGAATTCTGTAAAAGACAATTCTGTCAAAGTGTTTTCTGCAAGTGATTTCTTTGAAAATATACCTGATTCTCAAGAAAGTCCATTACAAGTTGAAGATAATTCCAAGGAAGAATTATTAAAGAAAATCAAAACGCTGGAATTTATGTTGTACAGCATGGAAAAAGATAAGAACGACGCCTTATTACAGTGTCACGAAATGTCTAATGAATTAACAAGATTAGTATACGAACGTGAGAATGCCTACAAATCGTCTACGGCGCCTACAAGTGATCTAGAATCGCAGATTGTTTCAGTAGGTGATGTAACGGATTCGGATAAGCAATTACAACCGATCGAGTTCGCTCCTGTTAATCTTGGGGCAGTTGAAGAGGAAGTTATTAAACCTCAAGAGGCGTATTTATGCTACAAACCTCCAGTTGCTTCAAATGTGCAAGAAATGGAATCGCAAATCGTTCTCGATTCTCAAGCAAACACAGGTTTTACTGATTTACATGATATTGAGTTCACGAAACCGAATGAAGGACAGACAGAGGCCATTGCGGAGCAAAAACAGGCATATTTGTGTTATCAACCCGCTGTTGGTGAGAACGATGACGGTTGGGGTTGGAGCCCTGAAGAGGCTAAATTAGAGGAAGAGCATTTAAGTCAAGGGGATCCTTTGAGAATACAAATTGAACAATTGACTGAACAGATTAGAGTCTTCCAAGTCGAACGTGAGGGTCATTTAGAAGAAATTAAACAATTACAAGTGAAATCAGGAAAATTGGTTAAGAAATGTAAAGAATTAAAACAGAAAGCCGATCGCCTTGAGAAGAATAAAGGCGATTCCAATGATTTTCTTAATTTAGATGAAGCCATACAAGAGGAGCTTAAAATGCAAGTGAATAATTTGGAAAAGAAAATTAAGGAAATTAATATGGAACTTGAGAAAGAGAAACACGAAAAATCGACATTATTGAAAAAAGTTGAGACTTTAACTCACAGTAATGAAAGAATGATTGAAGAGAAAGAAAAACAAAGTTTGGAAATAATAAATCTTCATCGTAAACAGCAAGAAACCGTTGACAAATTGGGACAATTTGAATGGGGTGGTGATGATTTTGGTAAAGCCTCAACAGAAAAAATGCCCGAAGCTGATTTAACCGAATATGTTAATAAAATTGAAGAACTGAATCAAACTATTAAGGATTTGGCACTAGATAATGAGGAATTGCAAGCACTACTTGAAGAACAAAGGAATATAAGAGTGGATTTAGAGAAGAGTCAAAAAGTGGCACCGGAACTACAAACAAAATACAACCTATTAGTGGAACAGTTTGAAGAAGTGCAGAAAAATTTGGTAGAACAACAGAACTTTGTGGCTGAATTACAAGCCATCATTACTAATTTGAGTTCGGTAGAAGACAAGCCACAATACTTAAGTTTATTAGAAGAAAAGAATAGATTAGAAGGTCTTTTATCCGATTTTCAAGCTAAATCACAACAAGAAAGTGATCTATTAACAAAATATAATTCCCTTGTTGCCGAATATCAAGAAATGCAAGCTTCATTAACAGACAGTCAACGAACAATTAGTGAGTTGAATAGTCAATTGTTGAGTGCGAAAAATATTGAAGAAAATCCATTGTACACATTTTTACTAGAAGAAAAGCATCAGTTAATTAATCAAATTGGTGAAGCTGAAACCAAGTACAATTCCCTATATTCGCATTTTGAAGAAATTCAACAAACACTGCAAGATAAGCAAAGAGAATTACAAGCAGAGAATAACGAATTGTTGACAAATTACAGAGAAATGGAGGGAAAGTTTAAAAATCCTGAATCCTCTTGCGACGAGTTTAAGAACAAATACATCACTGCTCAACAAGAAATGTTTGATAAAGATATCGTTATTGGAGAATTGCAATCTACTATAAAGTTGCTGGAAAATAAGGGAGATAGCAATGAAAAAGTGCATTTATTAGAAAATGAAATTGCGTCTTTGAAAAGAGAAAAAGAGTTAGTACGACAGGAACTTATTGAGGAACATCAAGCTCTTGAAACTCAAATCAAACAAATGATGAATAAGTTGGAGAACCAGAAAGAACTTTATCAAAATCTCCAAATTGAAATGAATCAGAAAAATAGTCAAATTGAGGAGTTAACTAATGAACTTGCAAAGAAAAATGAGGAAATGGAGTTGAAATTAGCACAAACTGCTGAACAATGGCAAATCCAAGTAGACCAACGTGGTATGGATGTGGCTGAGAGTTGGAAAATGCATTTACAAAGTGTTGAAGCAGAATTTGCTAACATACAAAGTAAATTACAGAAGGAAGTGAACGAATTAGAAGAGAAATGTAATGGTTTAGTGAATGAAAATAATGAATTAAGGAAAAATGTTGATGCGGAAATACGTAATGAAGTTGATCGTAATTCTGAACAACAGAAATACATTGCTGATTTAAAGAAAACTATCCAAGAAAAACAAGGGGAAATTGAGGAGTTGAAGTTAAAGATTGGAATGTTAGAAAGTCATTTACAACAACTGCAAATTCAATTGAATGAAAAAGAAAGTAAATTGACCAGCATTGATCTGATTATCGATACAACACAGAAACAATTTGACGAGAAACGTGAAGTTGTTGAAGAAATTGTGAAACTATTAGAGAGAAATGCAACAGGTCCATTATCTTATGACAAACAACAAATTATAGATGAGTTTGAAAGGCAAGTGTCTGGCAAAATGGATGAAATTGCACGTTTACAACAACAGGTTGAAGCAGTCAAGACCGAAAGTGAAGTGGAACTGTCCAGACTACAACAAGAAGTAATAAATCATGGTATAGTCGTTGAAAATTACCAACAGCAATTCGTCAATTTGGAAAACACCAACAAAAGTTTGAGCCAAAGTCTTGAGGAGAAATCCGAGAAAATAAATGAGTTAACATTACAGTTAGAACAGGCACAAAATAATAAAGAGTACACAAATTTGGAACGACAACTCGAAGAAATGAAAGATTATTATTCGAAATTGCAAGAACAATTAACTGAAACTCAGCAACAGTTAGCCAGTGTAACTCAGTATTATAATGAAAAGTGTGTGGAATTGGATAATGTTACTTATCAATTCCAAATGGCTCAGCAAAACGTCCAATTTTTAGAAACCGATTTGAATAATGTGAAACAATTATATTCAGATAAATTGGAGGAGTTTTCGAAAGTAATGAATGACCAGATTCGGTTGAAAGAAGAAACGGAAGATTTGAGGGACAAAGAAAACTCAAATCAAATGTATATAGCACAATTAACAGAACAGTTACAGGAAAAGAACAGTGCAATTGAAAATGTTACACAAGAATTACAAGAGAAACAAGAACAGTACGAAAACATGTACGTGTCTTTGGAAGAAGAACAGAAGCAGGTGGCAGAGTTAAAAGCCATTATTGAGGATCAAGTGATTAAAATAGAAGACCTAAAGAGAGATTTGTACGACAAAAGTAACGATTATGATTCAATGGTTGCCCAAATGGACATTGGGAAGCGAACTATACAGAATCCACCAAGAGAAGCAACGGAAGAGACTCCAAGTAGCATGCAAGCTGAACTTGATTTGGCTTTGTATTCAGTCCATCAACTCGATGTACGATGTGATGAATTAACAGTGGAGTTGATACAATTATTAGAAGAACGAGATATACTTCAATTGAAACTTTCCAATGCTATTCGAGAAAAGGAAGAGTTAATGAGAAAAGTAGGCGAGGACATTGCACCTGGATCAAGTACAGAAAATAGTCAAGATCCCATCATTCCGGATGTTCCTTCAATTCAGTCTCCCAATGATCAGCAATTGCAGTCGAAGTAATTAAATGAAATTTACATTTTAATGATTGTTAAATGTTGTTGTATTTTTAGATTAACAGAATTGAAGTCTGTGGCATATAAAAGGGATAAAACGCTTGTCGATGAGAAGGAACTAAGACGATTACAACAAATCGCTGTATTGCAACATGAAACTGAGAAATTACCCCCAGAAGCGGCTGCTAAACTAGTCGATGCCAGTTATACGCTTTGTAAGTTATGGTTTTGTTAAATTATTTTGAAGAGTACTAATTCTTGGTTTGTTTTTATAGCGCGAGATGTACAAAGCACATCGAAAGTGTTGTTAAATTGGCTTTGGGGTCGCAGTACACCGAAACAGCAGAACGATATTTAAGCTTGTGCCTACGTTAGTGTGATAAATAGTTTATGTATAATAATGTTTTATATAACGTATGTCTTGTACAGAATTGTTTGTTTTTTATTTCAATAATAAAGTGAAGTGATTCATTTTTAGTTTTTAATTCATTCATAAGTGGGTAGAGCGCTTAACGCTTCGTGTTGTGAACTTGGCTTTAGATTATGAGATTGGATTTTCTAACCTTAAATATTTAGTAACTCAACAGCTGTGAAATTTTAAAGAATTATCAATATAACATAGCCCTTCTCACAAGATGCCCGAAAAATCTAAAAGTATTGTAGAAAAAGAAAACGTAGTTCAAGCAATTGTAGTGGCTGACACGTTTGATGATGAATTCTCCCCATTATCGGACTCGATACCATTGGTAAAGAAAGATGTTTAAATTACAAATGATTGCAACATCTTTTTTATTTTTAGTGCCTCATTCCTTTGGCCAATAAACCCCTCATAGATTATACCTTGGAGTTTTTGTCTTTGGGTGGTATAGATGAAACGTTCCTCTTCTGCTGCTCCCATATTGAAGCTATTAAAAAACATATAAAGTACAGTTAAAACAAATAGAAATGTATTCTACAATATTTGAAATTTGTTATTTGCAGTAAAAGTATTCAAAACTCCATAGGATGGACATTAACAATGAAAGTACATATAATTGCATCAGAGAGTTGTCGTTCCTTCGGTGATTGTTTAAGAGATTTAGATGCAAAGGGTTTATTGAGAGGCGAATTCGTTTTGTTGGAACCAGGAACTATTTCCAATATAGATTTACTGCCCCTATTAAAGAAGCATAAGTAAATGGTCTCGTTTATGATCTACAGAAGAGTCTTAATATTTTAATTTTTAGTACAATTACAAAAAATGACAAAGGGGCTGCCATGACTTTAATTTTCCAAGAAGCTGGAATTGGATACAATGGTCGTTGTTCTCATGAAGAAGTTGTAATTGCTGCCAATAACTCCAATCGTGTCCTATTCCACAAGAAAATCGGCAAATCAAGGGAAAGAAAAATCAATTTCCCA
Source organism: Silvanus unidentatus (assembly GCA_963930825.1). Lineage (NCBI taxonomy): Eukaryota > Metazoa > Arthropoda > Insecta > Coleoptera > Silvanidae > Silvanus > Silvanus unidentatus. Next base: position 19,180,238 of record OZ005760.1, read on the forward strand.
TTAGAAATTTTTCTTGAACATAATGAAGTCTCTTTAATGCACAATTTAAAAGACACGCACATAGCAATTTGTTCATCGTCTGTTTTACCTCTATTTACCGATAATTTCGATTTTCAATCAAAAGACGATTTTGTCCGCGGTTTATTAATGAATGAAGAAATATTGGGAAGTACAATTTATTGTGATATTTTAAAAAGTAGTCAGTATGGTAGTGGAATCACAAATTGGCGAATGTACCAATCCGTAAGGTAATAATAAATCGTTATTATCGTTAATTGTTTGTAAAAATTTAAATGTTGCAGCCGTGAACTTGTAAACAAGTGGATTTATCCTCTCAAACCCTGTACAAAAAGGTAAAATAATTTGCTCCTTATAGGTAATTTTTCAATTTAAACACAAATTTTTCAGGAATAAAACATTAAAAAATGAAGTATTAATTGGTCGAAATTCAAGCATTACTGACTGTAAATTGGAACGTACAATTTTGGGCGAAAATGTTAAACTAGGTAAAAACGTTCGCATTCAAGATTCATTTGTATTCCCCAACACCAAAATCGAAGATGATGTTGTAATAAGCCACAGTGTAATTGGACCGAATTGTACTCTTAAATCCGGGTGCAAAATTACATTGGGTTCTATTTTGGGCGAGAAAGTATGCATTGAAAATGGGTTGTTGGTGGAAAATACATTAGTTCAATCGGAAAAGCCTGATTTCTGTAAGAATCTCTCAATATTTGTAATGTGTGTTGCCTAGTATTAAAAATCAACATTGTTCAGGTGAAGATCACGACATTCTGGGCAAACACGCTTTTCGTTTGAAATTAGACGATAGCGAAGCAGACGAAATCGACTCGAAATTAGCCAAAAAACTCTCCCGTTTACATATCAAGGAGGAATCCGTTGAGGAGGATTTTGATTATGACTTTAGTGAGAGCGACGACGATGATTTAGCTTATAATAGCAATTCTCCTATACCTGACGACACAAAACGTAATTTATTGCGTAAAATAACTATTTATTTAACTTTTAATAAAATTTATTCCAGTATTCTTTACCGAGGTAATAGACAGTTTGACGAGAGGCTTCGAAGATCAGTTACTTTGCGATAATCTGGTATTAGAAATCAACTCATCGAGATACGCGTATAATGTTACAGTGAAAGAGGTCAATTTTCATGTAATGAAAGCGATTTATTCAATGTCGTTCCGTCAGCCAGCAAATCAGCAATATTTCTCTTACATTTCACGTTTATTAACATACTTTGCACCGATTTTCAAGAATTACATACGAAACGAGGCCGCTATGATGGACGCTTTAGAGGCGGTGACAGAAGTTGCTGATCAGGCAATAAATCACACACCTAAATGGATTCCATTCGTCTTGAAATACTTTTACGATAAAGATTACATAACGGAAGAGGTGATCCTCAAATGGGCAAGTACTTTAGAGAAACAAAGTGAGTTATTTAGAAGTGTTGAACCATTTGTGGCTTGGTTACAAGAAGCGGAAGAGGAGAGCGACGATGAGAGTGACTGAAATAAATGATCTTCGGATAAAGAATCACTTTATTTACAATAAAGAACAAAACATAATATTTGTTAATTTTATTTACATCCAATAAAAAATAATTGCTATTTTCAAAAATTAAATTATATTCACATTAAAAATATATAAAATCACATGCACGCAATAAGTGTATTTATTTTTTTTGTGTGTTTAGATATGTTCTACATAAATTATTTTCATTGTGGTGACAATAACTTATATCTCTTTGATCACATTTACACGTAAGAGAGGGATGAGTTTTTTTTATTTAAAATATTTAAAAGGTATTACATTGAAGAAAGTACAGTGTTTAAGTTTTGTAAAATACCTAAATCGATTGCAATCAATAAATCACTTGTGGCATTTTCAATATGAAATAAACACGTACACAAGGTATTTTACATTAGCAATAAGTACGGATTTAAAGATATAAACAGTGTAAACTAACCAGAGTCTGGCTAGAGAGAGTCCAACAAATCGTGTGAAATGAATTGTCAGTTGAGAAGTGAAATGAAATCCTCTGAATTGTAAGAACGAGCAGACTCTGATTGATTGTGAAAAACAGCCAATTTAATTCCACCATGGTCACTGTATACGCGGCCAGTATTGAGAAGTCATGTCAGTTTGGCCTGGTACGGCTATTGGTACGGACACTCCAGGCGATATCAGACCTAAGATTCATTAAAAAACAATCAAGCATATTTATCAAGTGTTTTTACGTCGTACCTGTTGAAGAGGTGCCGTTCGTATTGTACTGATGCCCGTTCATTTGGTAGGGTTGTGTGGGACTGCATGGAGACGGTCGCGATCCGTACCCTATGCCCAGATCGTAGCTGGGCGGCCGACCCATGCAGTATCCACCCATCGCTCCACCCATGCCGGGACTCTCTCGCTGTTGAAGACAAGCGCCCGGCGAGGGCCCCATGCTAGTCGCCAGCCCTCCGTGGCTGAAACTCGGCATGGTGGACATTGTACTACAAAAAAAAAACAATTTCAAACATCAAAAAAATCAAACTTTGAACAGAACTCATACCTATAAGTGTCGCTAATGGACATCGGCGGTGCTATTGGCGAATACATGGACGTAGAATTGTTGAATCCTTGAAGACGTGGTGGCGAGGCAGTGGGACCGGGATGGTCGGTGGGCGCAGGTGGTGCCCCGCCACCTCGACGCTGGTTCCTCAATTTCTCTTCCCGTCGCCATTTGGCCCGTCGATTCGAGAACCACACTTGGATCCGAGCCTCCGGTAGACCGATTTTCGCTGCTAGTCTTTCACGTGCAAACACGTCAGGATAATGGGTGCGTTCGAATTCTGTTTTGAAATGGGAAAACGGGCGTTAAATCGAATTTGTGACTGTTTTTTCCTCTCTTATCAAACCTTTTTCTAAACTGTCGATCTGATCGTTTGTGAAGGACGTTCGATTCCTTTGCAATTTTCGTTTCAATCGAAGCCTCGCCTGATCGTCATCGGGCCCTATACTCGAACCGGCATTGGAATTATCTCCCGAATTCGTCTCGTCTGAGTTGATGCCATCCAGGTCGACCACTGAAACAGTGAATTTTCTAATTTGCATACATTTCCTCGATAGGACTTCGTGTAGAATGTGTTTAAAGAGTTTTTGGGTATAGTTTTGCCCGTTTCAGTATTCTGCGGTTGAAAATATGTGTGTATAAAGTTTCGATATTGATGGGATGTGTATAGTGAAATGATCAAGTATTCCGTAAAGAGTGTGGCCCTAAACGGTTTGCAGTGGGTGGCTGCTAAGAGTATGGTGAAAAGAGAGAGAGTGGAGATGAGAGGAGCGTTCGTTGTTTGTGGTATGGATCTTTTCAGTTTGGGTGGGCGTCCTATGGGGCCGCCGTGCAACTAAGATAAGACATAGCGATCTGCGTTACGGTGAAATCAACCAACCAGAAACTGATGATAAGGAATGAAGGAAACTAACATACATACACAGAGAGAGGTGGAGAGACGACAAAATGTTCAAGCTCTCTTTACTTCGTCAACAATATTGTGGCGCGTTACGTAAAATACAGGCACATTTTTTATGGACTCTCATTTTCCCCTCATGTCATGTACATTTATGTACACATAACGGACAAATAAATCTTATTCAATATACAATTATCGCACTATTTTGCAACTGCATCTTCGGCCAAGCAAAAAAAGGACCATTTCCGGATTAGAATTTCCACCAAATTACCGCACCTGAATAATATTTAATATAAAGCCCTTACGAGTATTTGGTTTCTTCTGTATGTTTATTTGTAAATTGTAGGAATAAAGAGGGCCCCTTGTCAATGTGATTTACTCCTAACACAAGCAGCTAGATTACCTACATGTATCCAAAGAACGCCTGCCTTTCAACTAACCGACACTCTGGTTTCGCTTTTGCTTGAATTGTCCGCAAACGTAAAGCAATTTTGAATAGTTAATTGAACGCATTTTCCCCTAATGCTAATTAAAATCGAAAGTCATTTACAAACTCTACAAAACAATAAAAAAATCCAATGTAAATGTAAGTGGAGTTGTTATAAAAATGCCGTACCTGTGTGGAATTTTTAAATATGTCACGTTTAATTGTATACGCCTGATGGAAATGCAAAGGCTGTTGGCCTCGGTTTGTTTAACACGGTCCTGTGTGGGTCAAGGCTTGTTAAACACACACCCCAGAATCCCGTAGGACCATTTAGTGGATTTAATGTTGGCGACGCGATCAACACACACAGGGGGTGAATCGGTCTCTTATGTTACTCTCCTCAATTGGAATCACGTACATTTAATTAACAATTAAAAGCGCTCCTTAAAGAGGATCGCATTGCATACGAAAAAAGCCAATGCATAATGGAAATGGGAACAGAAGGGAATTTAAGTTGAGATGCGTTGTGTGAGCGCACGAAGACACAGACACTGATTGTTTTCATCGGGGAAAATTCCTTTTCCAGCTTGTGTGTATTGTTTTCCATGCAAACTCATATCTGTGTATTTTACTGTATCTAAATGTGTTGTATGTTTGCGTATCTGATACACATGCATGTTTCTCTCTCTAGTAGTATAACGGGAGCCCTTCTTTTGTCCCGATATTGAAATGGAATCATTTGGGTGTTAATAATTTGCTTTGGTGTGCCGTTACTAGTGGGCCTCCCCTCCCCGGCGCACCCCTTCTAGGCAGCATCCCTTGGTTCTTCTAAAACTGACTGAGTTATTAAAGGAAAACGGGCAGTTTAAAGTTGATATTTCAAAATTAGAAAAATATGTCGAAATTTGGGACAGTTTTTCCAAAGTTCCAGTCCTCCACCACACTGTGCCACACTGGTACAAATGTATTCGCGTCAATGCACAATAATTTATTCGAAAATCCCCTATTAAACGGGCACCTTTTTTCAATTATATTCACAATCTAGCCGCTTTCGCTTCACTGCGTAAATTTAAAAACAGTTTTTCTGTGGACTTAAAGGGACATGTGTTCCAACAAATGTCCTCACTCGCTTTTTTCGTATTATGCCACGAATGTACTGTGAAATTTCGGTGTGTTTACATGCTTTTTCAAGAGCAGTTTTGGGTATACCTGCAAGAAATACTTGTAATTGGAATTGCGTGAATGGAATCCGAAACGTTTTATTAGGCAATTTTCGGATTTGCAACGATTTGCGCAAGAAGTACGCAAGATTTGGGGAAAACGTAACACCGTGTCTAGCAGCCACTTGGGCACAATGTGCCTAACACAATAATAACAATTTTATTGATATATCAATGTACACTTGGGTGTAATAAGTGGCATATAAGGGCGGCACCGTTCCAGTCCACCCTTTTCAAAAATCCCATCTCTCCTCATAATGCACACAACATATACATATAACATTTCTAAAGAGTGCTAAGTATCAGTTATGAAATATGGCAGCCCTCATAATAATAGATTATATTCCTGCACTACCAAATTAGTATTGTTGCTGACAACTGACTGTAAATTGTCGACTAATAAAGCGGCACTAAACGAGAAGGGTTTTCATAACAATTACAAAAATCAAACACAATTGAACAACAATTCTTTCAATATAAATGTCGGCTTGTGCCTGGGAATAAGCAATTGAATTTTTTGTCTATAGCACTTTTTTACGCGTTTTCCATGGCTCTTTTACTGGGCCAATGCTATGTACAATCAACGCATATTGATGGAATCATCAAAACGGGAGCTCCATCAAATTACACGCAAATCACGTAGAAAAGAATCGAATATATAAATAGCCACCAACAGAGTGAAACAAATCAGTTGATCATCGCCTTCCGACCAGTCTTGAAACCATGAAGGTACGTACGATTTTTAATTAGAATTTAAGTGAGTGACAACATGGCAAAAAAATATACAGCCGTTGAATCGGAAGGATGGACTATTTCCACCGCTCTCGACGTACGTTCATTGTGCTGTCTCTGACGGATATTGGAACTCCCAAGACTTTTAACGTTATCATTTCTGTTTTCAGTTGTTTGTCGCCGTCATTTTAGTGACTGTCTCCATGATCGGTGCAGAACCACCTAATGGCAAACCGAGGACGTACTATGTGAAGCAGTCCGCCGCTCAGACAGCCCCCTATCAGCCCCGAGGATGGCGACCTTCTGGTCCTTCGTTCAATTTGCCAGTACAACAACAACCGCCTGTTCCGGCCGCATCTTACGGTCCGCCAACAACAGTGGAACCGATTACCACGACGGAGGCGGACACTGAGGCGCCAACCACTGTAAATCCTCAGGTAAAATGCAAAACCAAATTAATTCGAAAACAGTTTTTTGAGTTTACTTTTGGATTTTAGGCTGAAAATATCAAGGATGATAAGAAATCAGCGGAAAAACTGCAAGAACAACCAAATCCCGGCCAATATTACGTCGTGGTTCCACAGGGACAAAATGTATTGTACGCCGTGCAACAGACTGCTCCTCTAGTCGCCGTCCAAAGTCAAAATCTAGTCCAAAACCAGAAACCCTTGGTGCCAATTCAAGCGGTTCCAGCGTTCGCCAAAATCCAAGAAGTCCCCGCCGTCCAACAGTTGCAATTGGTGTCTGCTGCTCCCAGTCAACTCTTCACCCCATACACCGCCTCCATCGTACAGATCTACTAGTAAAAAGGGTGCCACTTCATTCTTATTTATTCTCATATAATAATTGACGAAATACAAAAGTCCAACAAAAGAAGCCGAGATTTTTTATTCGCAATCTCCACAGTGTGAAGCGTGACGTCATTTGACGGGTGATTGTCTCGCTGGTATTGATTGAATCCCCTTAAGGCAACTTGGGCTCACTTCCTAGATGCTTTCTAATGTCGTTTGTTTGTTGACACTTTGATTCGGGGGTGTGAAAATTCGCCGTGTTTCATATGTATGTGTCGAAATACTAAGCGCCCCACACACTCATACACAAATCTCAATGTTTTTACGCATTAATTTTCCATCATCGATTTTTTACATCTCTCTTTTAGAATATTTTTTGGTGTGCATAAAAAGTCGCCTGATTTAAGACTTTCCCAATAACTTCCTTTGCGTATAGATTAACAAGTAATCCACTTACAAATTGGCATCCAACAGAGTTATTGTATCTAGTCGGCAGAGTTGAGAAGGGAATGGAGAATGTGGTGCTGGCATTTTAAGCCTTTATATACTACGATGTGTATAGAAGTCTAGCTAGCAGCCAGAACACTTGAACGAAATGTAAACGGGCATATCACACAAAGACTTAGATATATAGTATAGTAGAAAGCAAAATCCGGCTGCCTACTGTAACGTGGGAGCCTCTCTTTTGTTGCGATTTACTCTCGTTGATCTCAGCCGCTGTTAAGATATTTATCAAATAGACATACAAACAAATCTCGCTTTAATGCCGTGTAGAGATTACACCCGAATATAAACGAAATAACTACCACTTATACACTCTTTATTGAATTCCTTTTTGGGGGTTTTGTTTGTTTGTGGTATAATTGGATCGCAACTCTTCACGATGATCTTTTAGAGTGTTAAGTAGAAACCGATTGGAAGCGATCGGAAAAGTGCTGCATATATCAAATTGTAATACGCATAAATGCATAGACAGATATGTAATTGCAATGAATTAATTAGGTAAACGAAATGAGCGATTGCATGATTGAATTTAAATTAAAGCCCATCACATATGAAGACGGATGGAAAAGAGCTGAGCGTCAAAAATGGTGAAATGTAAACTAATTAGAATATCACTTCATCCAGAAAATTGTTGTACACAACATAAATTAATACAAAGTAGAGTTTTTCGCGAATTGGATTCAGGGGTTGAAAAAAAAACAAGTTGTACATGCGGTTTTTGTACATGAAAAACGCCACCACCCGTAAATTAAAACACACAAAGCATAACTGAACAAATTGAATAAATTTTAATTAATGCGTAATAATTTCATTAGGCAGTCGTTTGTGGTATCTGTTTTGTTGAAAATTGAATTGCATTATATTGTTAAATTGGCTCCTGATTCGTTAAAATTTCAATTAGTCTGTGTCCTCTAGGCACACACACACACACACAGCTAGCATGGTGTGTTTGCATTTTTAACAAAATGTGTCACTTACAGAGAATGCAACATGAATTGATACAGTAACAAGCTTTCTGCCCCCAAGGGCCGGATTACTACAACAGCACAGCACCACAAAGTTGCCTCTTTGATAAACCAAATAAACACACAGAGAGAGCGATTGCGGTTTGCTGTTCGGAACGGTTTTGTTGGCACTAATTCAGCAACAGCAGCACACCCCTTCGACAATAAACATAATAAATTGAAACAATTAATTCCGTCTCTGAAAAAAAGGGGTTTTGCGGATTTCTATATGCGATTATTAGGAAAAAATGTGCTGTGCACCATTTACTGGAATTTATTCGCTGATTATACTCCTTTCTGTACAATTTCATGCGGGAGTTCAGCACACCGCAAAATTCCACAAATTTAATATCTGCTCTTTAGGTTTCGGGATATACCGCCTCCGCCCAATTATCTCTTTACATTCACTGTACTCTAAACACATTGCGATTTCCCTTTCCCGATTCTCCACCTTTTCAAAAGCGGACACGAATATTCTCTATATCACAACTATATAGAAAAACTGCTGTTCCACAATTTCTCTCACCTTTCTTGTTGGAAATGTCGTCGGAGAGTATCGTCGGCGGCGGACTGAGCGGTTGAAGTGGAAACGATGTATTGCCGGGCGAATACCAAGGCGTCGGTCTCCAACTAGTTTGGTTTCCATTCAAAAGTCGAAGTTTGTCATAGACACTATCATTTCCGGTGGAGGCGGGCGAATTTGTGGATGATTGCTCCTTTTGTGCGGCCAAATTTCTAAGCACCCTGTTTATCGATGACACCTAGAAAAAAGAAAACCATTTTCACCACTAATAGAATAATAAAAGCGAACATATAAATGGAAAACGACATTTTCCGACTGCTATAATACATTTAAAAAATTTTCCGCCAGTTCTGAGGGGGCCTCGGTGTGTTCGCCCCCGCACACACAGAGGATGAGTAAATCTTGAGAGCACCGTTTATTGGATGCATGCAAATTTCCATGGCAACGTTCCCTTCGCCGCTTCGCGCTTCTTTATGTCTCTATTTCCCCGAAAACAAAAACGTTATGGATTTTTCCGTAAAATGCGCAAGTACTTTTTCTTTTCCTTCAAAAAAAACCCGTTTATTCCCATTCAACTTTGTGTACTTATATATTTGCACTTTCAATTAAATTTCTTGTGTCGGGCAATCGGTTGCAGAAACGCACCAGCTTTACTTTATTTCCCATTCCCTCTACATGCACGTGCTAAACTAATAAAATTCGAAAAAAAAAATTGTTACTTAAATAGTTTTTACGCTCCAAATTTATTCTAATGTGCAATAATCCGTCCGGACACGTGTAGGAGCGTGTGCAGTAAATTCTTTCTACATATTGTCAGTTCTTTCAACCAAAAAACTTATTACTTTATTGGAGATTAGATCGCAAATTGCAATAAAACTGGCATACTTTCCATTTCACTGCATTCGCACGGCAGTGTACTTTCCATCTTCGATTATTTTTTTTTGAAATCGCAACTGCTCTCTGTACACTCTCAAAAAGCTTGCCGTGGAAAATAATTAAAAACCCCATCTCGAAGCATGAATATTAATTAACATTGTCCGTTTTTGTATCACAATGCTGTGTAATACCATTAAAAGCTGTTATCAGTTGGAGTTTCGCCCAATACTGTGTATTTTGGGGATATACTGGTTATGAGGGTGAATGCGAGGGATGCTGTTCAGAGCCGCTTTAAAGTTGATTTCTCTCGCTTGACTGGCTGGGAGATGCTCCAATCAATGTGGTTCGTCCGCCACCCCCGCTCCCATATCAAAATATACCCAAAATTGTTGTACACACAACTGTAGAAGAGTTTTCATTTTTCATTCTCATTCTAATTCGATCGGCACTTTTAATACATCACTAACACTCTTTAGTCTTTAATTCCTAACTAGGAGTCTGTTGCAACTAGTTCCAAATAGAGAAACAGAAAAATCAATGTTTGCTTTAATATTTTCCGGGTTTTGGGCGCGTTTCTTGGCAAACAGGCGCTAAATCTATGCACCCTCCTGGGACTATATACACTCTTTACGGTTTGCTGCCTACAACCCCTCACATTACACAGCATAATTCAGTAGTGCCACCGGTTCAATATAAATGCACACGACTCCTGCACCAAAATTGTCATCATCTTGGAAACAATGTCCAGTAAGAGGGAGTCTTCAGCACCATTCACCAAGAACGAAATCTTTGTTAGCAATAATCAATAGAACGTTTATTAAAAAAAAATACTCGCTCTATGACCCCAACTCTATAGAGGGCTAAACGTTCTCATCGAGATTACATCGGTATTTTTAAAATTAAAATCTAAACAATCGAAAATGTACCCTTGATTACAAGTAGTACGGTCTTGTTCATTATTAGTGACGCTGTCGATGCCGTCAATGGTCGCAGGTCATACAAAGACACCAGCATGAGGTCTCTATTGGCACTGTCACCCCACGATACCATTGTATGACCTTTTTTCCAATACCATTGTAAATATCAACGAAAATATACATATTTCTACACATGCACCCCTCATTCCATCTCATTCCAATTCGAAACGTTCGTAATGAGGCATACTGTATACCTACGTGTTGATAATTTCAAGTGATTAACTTCTTCCGGAATTGGCGATACTCGATTCCCAAGTAAGGTGGGCCAACATTTCACGACTGTCAACCAACGTTAATCGGGCAATAATTGTCAACTTGAACCTTTTTGTATAACTTACAGCCTGTCGAACAATAATTATACAAAAGGTATATTCAATGTATGAAAACCACTTGTGGCCACTTGTTGGCTTTATATGTTTTTATTTAGAGCAATTATAATAGGTTTCCGTGTCCATATCGGTTCATTATACCCACAGTTTGAATAAAACTAGACTTTTCCAATCCGTCTACACAATTCGGTCTCATATTCCGAATTTTTGTATCAAGTGCTTAAACGGTCGGTTCCATTAATTTGTTTCCATTAGCATCATGCTATATTAAAAAAATCTATCGTTCTCGCATAACGTAATTTCACATTATAAAGAGGTTCTCGAATCAGTACACCCCTCTCTCGTTGTGTTGGGTATTGAATGAGTTGGCATAGAGAGCGCGGGCGAAAGGGATGAATGTCTAATATGCGGAAGAGCAAAGTTATATAAGAGGCTCGTCACGCAGGTTAAACTGATGATTACAAACTGATTAAATGGGACCTGATGCTGTTATCGCGAGCTTATGCTGCCGTTTTATGTGGGCTCCATTACACCCCATATTCCCACTACCTCCAAACACAAAATGTTATAGGAACACACGAATCGATACCACCAATGATAGAAAATGTGTATAAATATTCTTTGCATATATGATCGGCGTAATTTTTCGCCCATGTCCAGCCAATTTCCGCATCACTACGCCATCCTAAACCAGTCCACTGCCATGTCACTTGGCATTACTTACACTCGGCAGAGTGTCATTAGTGCCGACGCCTCCAAACTCACAGCCAATATCCCCGAAATGAAAGTGCCGTTAAACAATAAACGCCGAAATAGCACACGGTGTCGAAAAAAGGACCGTCAAACGGGATTACTTACACTTGGGATGTTGTCGTTGGTGCAGACGCCCTCCTGTAGCAGTCTGTCTCGAATCTCCCAGGCAAAGATCGAGGGACATTCGCGTTTGTACGACGAAATCTTGGAGACGACTTCGGCAGTGGCCACGCGAGGTTTTGAGCCCCCGATGGCACGTGGTCGAATGGATCCTGTCTCGTAGTACCTAAGTCCCAAAATCGGTCAGATTTTCTTCAGATTTTGGGCAAAGTCATACGCACCTGCCGAGGATCTTTGACACACACCCGTTGGACACTTGGAGAATGCGGGAAATATCACACGGCCTGGCGCCGGAATGGGCCAATTCGACAATCTTCTGTCTAGTGGAATCGGGCAAGGGACGCCCGCTGACGAACACCCCCCCTAGCTGGTTCACACCGCTATGTCCTGCCCACAGTCATACCACAGTTAGAATTTTTCGAAACACTCACGTGTCTGATTATTAAATTCAGTATTCACAATAGGAAATTTAATAATGGCATTTGTAAAAAAAAATTTAGCTGTAGTTAACTGTGCACATGATACGGTGTAGTACGAGCTAAAGTTTGATCTCGTCAACCGACTACCTTTGCACGGTTGCGGGGACACAGGAGGCCCAGTCGACATACCAGGAGGACACGAATTTCGACCCACCTGATTTGCTTTTGATGAATGATCAGGAGCAAAGGCAGGTGGTGAGTTTTCGGTGTCCCTGGGCACTGTCCCCTCTGGGTCCCCACAATTAACCTACAAATCTACAAAAGACTCAAGATTCACTCTTGAATTACCTGGAAAATAAGATACACATATTGTACAAACATGGCAATTGAGTGAAATGTTTTTTCGGTTCAATAAAACGTGTCAATTGGATGTTAAGGAGATACAAACAAATTATTATGTTACTCGGTCATTGGCCCTTCTTTATACAGTGCCGATCATCAACATGTTTACACATTTACAAGTTCTTAGCATGTAGGTAATAAGAAGGGTGTCTCAAAGGGACTTTTGGGGATTTTCTGCAATTTATCCCCGGCAACTGTGTACGTGCTGAGACTGGAGAGCTACTCATCTGTCATTGCAAAAGTAAAGGAACTGACAAGTGAGAGGAAATTCCTCGAGAAATCACGGGAAACGGAGAAATTCCCTTAAAAATGTCAATCACTTGCCGCTCTATGCACTGATAAAACTCACAATGACAAACTTTCGGCAATACTCTTATATATAAGGTATATGTGGCTTAAAGATAGAAAAGAAAATCGAAATTGTGAGGGCAGAATTTTAATGCCCGAGGTGTCCACGTGACGAAGAAGTGGGAAAATAGGAATTACGCTTTTGGGATAACGGGGGGCGGCGGACCAGATTAAATACGAAATACTGTGAAATTGAGTTAAACATTTACTCCTCACATTCGTCAGTTTGTTATGCTTTTTAATCAATTTTCTCACAGGCTGAAAAAAAAGAATAACAGTCGAATTTATGCAGTTGTGTAAAAGTGCGACGAGATATTGGATAAAAATGTCTTTCGACGGAACGTTTTTTCCATCTCGTAAATATTCTTAAGTACCGGATGCGACACTTCGTCGATTTACTGAGAAAGCAGGACGCCCATCCCCCCATTTCGGACACAATCACATCATCACAAAGGGATGTGATGGACTTTCACACACACATACACATTTATAGAGAGAACGTTGCGGATGCGGAGTCAGACAGTGATTTAAAAAGGAAAAGATTAAGAATTTAGTGCTGCGAATGACTCAACAAAGAAGACAGAGTCGCGTCTGATAAATATTAAAAAAATTACAATGTCTTGGTCTCGAGGAGTAATTAAATCAATTCAACATTCTTCGGACCCCACCCATAATAAACAGTAAATAACAATAATAAATATCATGTGATATACATAAAGAAACCCTGATACTGACAAGTGAAACTTCCTGATAATACACACACAGGGTGGTGCTTTGTTGAATGCTGAGAATAAGCGACTTCTCGACGTCTGAATGGGGTATAAGATGCGCTTTCCTGTCCCACATATACACACCCACTCATCCCCTGTGCGAAAATTTCACCAATATACCTACCCCCTTGCGAGATATATAAAAATCGTAAAGTGTTCACCTTTCACTAGCAGATTCCATTTGTCACGTGAGAGATAGATGTGAATAAAAGGCTTTTGTGCGTGTCCAAAAAGACTGATTTTACTGATTTATAGATTTCGCTAAAGCTTCTTTATATTTATAGAGTTTTTTTCTATATTATCTAAAGAATTGAATTGACTACCTTTGTATAGACGGTGGAGGAGTCTGCCATACAAATATTGGGGCCACAAAATATTAGAGTGTTGAATAAAAAATATTTTCTTTATCCCATATCAATTATAAGTCATATTATATAGTGGATTAGCGGCAAATAAGTCAAGTGTAAAAATTTCTTCTTCAAACACAAGCATATAAGCAAATATCGATTTTGAACAGGAGGAAAAACCGTTCTTTATGATAACCTTTGTTCTTGTATTTTTTTTATAGTCTTCACTCTTCCTGTACTATCGGAGCAAAACGAACGAACTCATAAAGAAAAACAAAAAAGGGACTCATACATTTTAACGTTATCACAACAGAAAATATTCGCATTTGAATATTGCGGGACGGCTTCATTGTATTCGCTCTTCAAGGAGCGTAATTTGAAATTAAAGCGAATGTGTAAACATGCTGATTCGTTTTGTTTATGACTTTTTCTTACATGATTTTTATTACTTAATTCTTGTTCAAGGAGGAACCGAATTAAAGCACAGTAGGGAGGTTTTGAATTGTTTATAATACGAAAGTATGGTATATACAAAAAGATATTTACCATCTTCGATTATTACCTTTACCTTTATGTGCCATGTCGTCGACGGAGGTGATGGCGGAGGGCCATGGCGCCACCGCCGCCCCAATTTGCTGTGCAGGTAGAATGATGAAATTGGCGTTTTAACACCCACCCACGACACACACAATCTGCAAACAATGGAAGAGAGAAAATTTGTAAAATTCAATGTTTTTACAAGAGCTTTTAAAATTAAATCAATTTTGAAAAAGGTTTAGATGTTTTATAATTCTTCTTAACAGTTTATTATTAATGTGTTATATTCCGCCTCTCTATATATGATTATTAATTAGACTACTAAATGTATAACGTATAAAAAAATATAAAAAATACCCAAAATAGTTAAATTCCTAAAATGACACCTACAATCTTTGGGTAAAGGTGTTTTCAAAATTTTGGAAAAAACTCAAAAGTAGAAGGTTTTCATTTTTTACTTAACAGTTTATTTATAAAGTGGTGACGGTGAGTGATTTGGGATCTCTTTTATCATTAGACTGATATGAATTTAAGAAAAAACAAAAAAACTGATGAAAATTGATGATACTGGATAAAAGCTTGATCTTGATGTAAGGTGGAATTTGAAATTTTAATCAGCAGTAAATTATTACGTTAGCAAATACTCTCTTGAAATAACTCAAGGGAAATATAAACACTTTTTAAACTGCAATAAATAACAGTCATAAATACTCCAAGTGGATGCTAGAAGCTGGAGGGCTTAAAGCACGCGCACATTGTTGAGCTTTATTAGTGATTATTAGACTTAAAGGTTTATTAACCCCCGAAATTGGTTTTAATTGCGAATATATTAATAAGTTTTTCAAATTCTTATCTAAATAAAAGAACCGATTGTTGATTTTTGACAATTATTAGTGAAAATGAGCTTTTCCGTCGGCCAATGGAAAATCAAAAGCTTCAAAACTAATACTTTTTAGTCAACATCTGTGACCGTCGCAAACTTAATATTTAAGAAACTAAACCTCAAAGGCTTTTCAAGGCTTTCGGTTTATAATAAAAATATCAAATATTCATAAATCATTTCTGATTTGAAAAAATTCGAACAAACTTAATTTGAATTTCCACATAGACTTAAAAATAAATTTCAGCTAAAACTACTTACATTAATTTCAAATCACAAAGTTTTCTTCAATTTACTATTAAAACATCACAGCAAAACTTGTCCGAAAATACAAGGCCCGCACTTAGTTCCCCGCGACGGCACAAGTTTAATCAAAAATAAGAAATGAAATTATTTATCGGTAATTAAACAATTTTTAGCTAGTTGATTAGAACTGTTGAAATTCAATGAATTGTAAGATGAGTGTGTATATAACGATAGAGAAAAGCAAAACTAAATTCCGTCTCCTCCGACCAAGTTTGTTGTTAAAGCTAAACAGCACGAGTCGGACTGACACTCACAAAATCTATCATACTCGTAAGCTCCATACACCTTGCAAGGTGTGCACAACTGTCAAAGCTCCCAACTCCAAACACGAATCACAATTGCAAGTATTTCGGTCCGACCAATGGAGCTTTGTCGGCGGCGTGGCCAAGCATCGATCGCTAAGTGGTGCATCCAAGTGGAAGGCGATTCGGCCGCTAAGGGGGCGCCACACACTTTAACTACTCGCATTCGACACTTGGGGGTGCTGCGGACGACTTTTAAAAGAGCGCAACTAAGATTAAATCGCGAGCGTAATAGACGCGCCGCTAATTTCCACCGAGACGCCGTTTCGCTCCTTCAGGACGCCGAAAACGGTCATATAGGAACCGTGAATTCTGATGTCATTCACATCACATACAGATTTTTAAGCAGTATGTGAAAGCGAACACGTGAAACTTTTCCACACAGTGCGCTCCCATCGATGAGAAGGACATAAAGAGATGCGATACATTTATGACCCAGATTTAAAATCGAAACAAATTAGGATTAGGCCTTACGGTGATTTGCACACCGCCCCTACAAAATGATTCATCCTCGGCATGTGTCTGCAGATAGGAGACGCACTGTTGGTGGCGGCGTCGATGGCGGCAGCAAAGGCATCAGCCGCAGCATCACACACACTCTCTACATAGGCGCGCTGCTTTCGGATGCTGTGTGTACTCTCTCCCTGTGTGTGCGTCAAGTATACACGAAGAAGGGAGCGACGCATTGGACTGTACGTAACAGCTGATGTCACTCTTTCTTTCCATCCCCCTAAAATTCAACGGCAGAATTTTCATTAAAATTATTATTTGTGCTCTTGCAGGGAATGTGATAATTTCATAAAATATGTATTCTGCTTCCTTATCTTTGTTATATTAATGTTTGGTAGGGTTACGCTTTTCACAGCAGCGAACTGTGCTCCTTCACAGTAACGAAAATGCGAAGCGCGGAAATATCACGTCTATTCAGTTTCGCAACTATTTACTTTCCTTTGCTAATCGGTTCATCATTCCACAATCCACAGTTTCACATGTGTAATTTTTGTGAGGCAATTCAGCTTTTCTTTTGATAACCAGTAATTTCCTTCAGTGTGCGGGACGCCGAAAAAAGAAAAACAAAAAAGATATATAAAGATGCAGAAGGCAGCATTTGGTGAGCGGACGCGCGGATATCTTCAGGGGGGATTTGTTACGATTCAGTTCCGGGCCCAACACTCTAATCATATCGGAAATAGGGTTAGACATGCGGAATGATTGTACACATGCACAATTCATAACTAAGTATAATACATCACATACGAAAACTGGGAAACTGCGTTTATATACTATCCCCATTTTTCGAGAAAAATAAACATTCGTATTATATGGGCACCTAAATATAGACATCAGTGTTATTGGTAAATTGTGAATGATAAATTGCTGCATTACAATAAAATCCACACTTAATGAGATTAGTCTCACGTCTTTGACGTTCTAAGGGCACAACCACACCAACAATTCGAGGGGCAATTTCGAGTGTCTGTAAAAGAAATGCATTCGATACACCCAGGGAAGGTTATTTTGTATTCACATTTCATGCGAGATATTTGATTAATTACCTTTGTTATTATGCAATGAAAAATAATTAAACAGATAATTAACTGGGGATGTATTTAATGGGCGCTTTAAAATTAGCCGACCAAACACGCTGTAATTCATTACGAATAACAAATAAATGTTGGTGTGAGGTTCCTGCAACGCAGCAGGATCGGGTTCTACCACTGTCCAACTTTTTCCCATCTATTTACATATTAAAAATGGAACATTTTCAGAAACGTAATTTTGTGTACCATTAATTAGGGATTGCAAAAATCACTTTAAATTTGTTCCTCTTGATCTCCTCCCGCGACCGTCCCCGAGTGCGTCCTAAATACCCCACCTCTAATATTTATCAAACGTTCAAACGCTTGTAATACAGTACACGTTTTGATTATATTAATATATCGATGTTCATTCTAACCCCATACAGTGTTTGGTCATTCATCATCCATAATCTGGCGACAGCGATCCCGGTGGCGGGTCCACGCCTCCAACTGCTGAACCAGGCCGATAATGCACCTTCTGATTTATACCTTCGCACCACATAACGCGACACTCTTCTTGATTTACACCACCATTTTATCACCTCTGCCTTCAAGCTCACAAATAAATCATACCGAATTTTCGTCTTGAATTTAATTTTTTGCCATCAGCGCGCCAAAAAGTCAAAGCGGTGATAAGAGTGCGATTTTCCCGCGTTTTTATATTAAAGGTCTAAAAAAATCATTTAAGGATTCCACTATTTTGGCCAATTCTATCTAACAAATCACCTACACGACAACTAACATACCTAACATGACAAGGTAAGAAGCGCATTACAATGGGAATGTGTGATGATGTGGTCCAAAACAGCAGCTGGGCTATATAATATACAGAAGCTAAAAACAGTTTTTCTCGTCGTCCATGTATTTATATACGGTTGTAATGCCATTGTTGGACCGACCATAATGTAATAAAAGGACCCTGCCACTTTATTCACCCATAAATTAACACACAATGTTTTTACTGACAATCAAATATGTGTTTTTGTGTTTTTCTGAACTTATATCTAGTGAGTTTTTCTTCAAATTCGCTTCCTGCACTCTTCAAATATGAATGCACTTCTGCAGAACGTATGGATAGTGCTTGAAACTAGGAATTTCATTGTAAACATCACATATAAAAGCAATAATAGGGGTATTAGTTGTGTTATTAGTAATATTTCAGTGAATACAAGGGCTCTTCAAAGGGACACAGTATTTATAAACAGCGTAAAATTAATAGCACAGCCAGGTAGAGAGAGGACTATTGTAAAAACATGCCTATTTTTACGATAAAATTTATGTTCAATGTAAAGATCGATGATTTATTGTCAGTTTCCATCAATTATTCAACGCCAAACTGAAATATTATACTTTCCTCTCTGAAGTACTCACATTCATAATATGCCATTACACTTAGGTATAGTCATTAGCGCTTATTTTACATATTTCAGTTACAATTAATCCACTCACGGCAATTTCCTTAAGTGTAATTAATAGTATCGTATCTGGTACGAGATTTAAAACCGATAAAACTTTTCTTCATTGAAAATGCATGCAACAGTGCAGAACCGGCTTGTCTGAAATGCATTTCAATTTCTCCACTTCCTTTTCAAGGAAAGACTATTTGAAATGCTTAAAAAACACTCCCTAATTTATGAATTTACAGTGTTTGGATTCATGGTTACATTTTTATCGTCTTGTTTTCATGAAAAGTGCCTTCTGGTCCGGCACCTGAACCCTCAACCGCCCCTGTGAGACCACAAAACTTCTAACTGGAAAGTGTATGTAATCCAATATCTGTATGATATCCGATCCGCATTTTGTTGCATTCCTTTTTTTTTTGCTGTATAAATGTTTATATAGATGAATATCTATATAAACTAGATACCTTATATAAAAACCACCTGTTAATTTAGTCCAGGAAAGGTGATACCAGGCGACCACCTTGAAGGAAAACAGAGAGAAAAAATCGTCAGTCATGTTTAGTTCGGATGATGTCAAATTAAGCGTACCGATTTCTATCTCTATGCCATATACTCTCATATTACGGTATATAAGGTTTTTTCTGCCCTTTTTTCTTATTCTCGTCAACGTGATAATGTCGTCGGCTGGCGGACGACGGACACAATCCACCACATATACATATAGGTAGACGAAATTTCACTTATTTGATGTGCTTCAAAGAGCTAAACAAGAATCCCAAAATATCTCAACTTGTTATCCTCTTTGGATTTACAAAACCCCTTTTACGGTCGCTTTTATGAATAAATTCAAATGTAATGGTATTTTTCAGAGGTCCATTAAATTAGAGGGGGCCCCAAATAAGTCGACCAGATTCGAGACTGTAAATTTCCTGCGTGATCGGATGAATTGAACGTATTTACACCTTTCTGGTTGGACGCCTAATGGAGCAGAGAGTCGCGTGTACAATTGCGTTTTTTCTATTAGAGTAAGCACGGTATTGGATGGCTTTCGTGTTCCTTTCAATAAATAAGGTAAACACACTCACACACAAGAATGAAGTGAACATCATTCAATGAGACCTCAAGTGAATATACTGTTGGATCAGTGACCACCAAATGGAGTGAATGCAGCCGTAGTAAACAAATGAACACCTAATCGAATCACGATCAAGATCTTTTCAATGGTCCTCTCCCTTGGAAGTACCGAATTTACTTTTTTTCTGGGTGATGACAAATTGTAAATCTTTCAGGTTTCCAAATCCTGGTTTTCACAACTACGAAAGATTTTGTCTTGAAAAAAGTTTGATCGGAAAAAACCAGAAAAGCAGTACTCTAAACAAAATTCGTTTAAAAAACATTTGGAAGATGGGCCTGGAATTTATTTCTGAAAGTCAAAGAATGTCAACGTATGTTATAATAAATAAGCAAATTATGAATATTTCAATAAACACTGACAATTAGTGTGAAGAAAGGAGTACCTAGATAAATGTAAAATTATGCAAATAATTCTCCGTATGAGTAAATATATAAATTTTTATGACTTAATATTTCACTTTGTATATAAATTACTTAATTATACGAAACTAAGTATTACTTTACAATTTAAATAGAGGATTTCGGCTGTCCCATATATAAAAGTGTTAAACGGTTTACTAGGGATATAAATTCTTAATATAATAGGTGTTGAATGTCAGCATGTAACGGCAAACAGGGTAATATCGCTGTAAGTGAGGGCGGAGTCTAAACTACCCCACAAAAAGGGCGGTCTTCGCCGCAACCACACCTTTACACACGTGTGTTTTGATTAGATTATATATGTTAACTCCTGTTATAAGACCGATTTACATAAACAATTTATTGTAAATAATGTATATGACTATGGCTATTCTTGTTTACTTGCAAACCGATGGTAATTGGCGATTTAATTGAATTTTATGAACACTTGGTATATAAGTCATTCGACTCCTGGCCACGATAAATCGTTCCAATTCGAACAAATTATAACAAAAAAAGCGTTCTCGGATCATTAGGTGCTTAAAATGCACGAATGTGTTAAATAAAGAACGCAATGAAAGGTATAATTGATGACAGATGAGGTTTCACACTTTTAGGTATTCATCTTCCTTCAATTACTTACACGGAATTAGAAAGAACTAAAAACTTTAAATTCGTATTGGTATCGGTACCTCTAATGCAATACTGTGATGATGTGTTATTGATAAATGTTTAAATATACGATATTAATCCCTCAAAACATTTGCCAATATGCCCATTGAGCGAATTCATTTAGTCATGTGTTAAAACGATTAAAAATATACAAAAACCTGCTTTGCTTATCGACTGTGTACATTTTAGAGCTTTATATTTCAAATACAAACTCCTTTCCAAAAAGAAATGCTCTAAAGTCTCTATTTAAACCAGTTTTCTAAATGAAAAACAGAAAAACATCGTTTCCCGCCAAAAAGAGCGTCTTTTTTGCCACCGAATGCGCTCATTCGATACTTAACTCTTTCAGCTCCTTTATCGCCAACCTGGAGGATTAAACACACTGATATAGTGGAGATTTATCATCAAAGAAGCTGCGTACACGTGGACCCCAGATTAAAACGTGAATATATGGATAAAAAGTGTCGATATATTTAGAGAGACACACACGGGGCGACAATATTTCTACGTGTGCATAAATTCGAAGCATTAGACTCGAGTGAGGGATGCGTTTGAAAGATAGGGTTCGGGGATTTTAGTGCTGTGTATACGCGGTGTAATCAGTGTTTCGGAACTAATAGATGCCGCCGAGTGATCCTCTCTGCACGTGGTCACTTTACTGGAAAACCGTTTGGTGTTGGCAAATCAGGCGTACTTTACACTCGTACTGTCAAACTCAACTAACTGTGCATTACTACATTACATTCGACCACATATATTAGGGACCCACCTGGACCATTCGACCGGAAACGTGTGTAGATGGCCAGGTAAACGGGGACAGCAACAGCATACACACACAGTGTTGTTTTTCTGTCGATTAAAAAAATTCTGTCAAGACAGTGGATGGGGGATTTGTGTATGATGATCAGAGCGATTTAAGTCTCTCCAAAGAGATGGAGGTGACGGTTTGCTTTCGTCAAGGGTGTCTCCCCGTTTCCTCTTCTATTACAAGCTGAACGAATTTATTAAGTACTCTCGTATATAGAATAAATCTTATCAACATGTTGCAAGACTGCCTTTAAGAGACTGATTGATCCTGTATATGTGGCCTTATATCTATCTATAAACAGACTCGCTCGTAAATTAACTGGGATGGATTCGATGAAGGAAATTCATTTTCCAGTTGTTTGAATCGCTAGCGAAGCGTTTACTTCATTCCGCCCTTTTCTCTACTAAAATATAACTGTTTGTATAATACAAGTTTGTTTAATCACCCTGCCGTTATTTTCTAGGTATTTTATGTGGAATGTATATATAAATTTTACTCTTGTTTTCTTCTCCTTTCTCCCAAGAAACACACCAACTTCCAACTTTTCTATACGCGCGGGGGCTTCTTCTAATATCCAATTCCCTCGCACTCCACTTGCCATGGGGATTATTGTTTTTGATACACCACCATTATAATAATACATTATTTGCTTCTGCTTTTACTCGAAACTTTCTACTTTTGTGCTGTGTCGTTTATTTGGAAATACGAAACTTTTTTTTTCTCTGTAGGAAATCCTTGCTTCTATTTTTAATGATTTTCCGATTATGTTTGGCACTTCAGCTGGACCTGTTAATAATCCATTCAAACCATTGTGTTCCTGTACCTATTGGGGAACAGAGGCATTAATAAGGACCAATATGTAAGCATTAATAAATGTAAAAATGACTATGATGACAATAATAAAAGTAGCCCGAATGAACACATATAAATACATTAGTTTTAGATGAGCGATGATGTTAAAAGGAGTCAGTTTAGGATAAGTAATGGTCCCCCGTGGCGTATTTCGTTGAGGAAAAAGTGCTGTACTGTCGATGCACATCAACTATAGGTGCATCCGTTGATTTCCGTTATGCGATTAACCACAATCACATTATATTTGCACTTTAAAGACGCCCCATCTTGCCCATGGGCCATTGTTATCAAAACATGAATTAAATTCCACTCCAAAGTTGACTTATTTTAGTAAATAGTCGGAATTCAAGTGCTGGGAACGCTCCCCTCATTAGATTGGATTTCCTGTGGCGATCGTTGAGACACTTTCCAACTCCTTTATTCCCATGCCGGGATCGCTTAAGGCCTTTAAAACATAAATAAGAAATCAGTATGTTGGATGGGAAACAAAACGTTTCTGGGTGCCAATTATACGGTTATTTTTGTATTTTTTTTTTACTTGTTGGCAAAAACGGTCGACAAAGGGCCAAAGAGAATGTAGCGCTGTGTGTTTCATGCAGATGGGTAAGAATATACCCGATTGATCAGTTGAATGAATCTGTATTGAGTTCAGTCCGCGGAATAATTTAACGATGTGCCCGCTGTTGGACCCCCGGCCATCAATACTGTGACACACCGCTGTGATATTTATACATTTTTTACTCATATTATGTTAAAACACACGTGTTTAATAATAGATAGCAGTTTTGAAAGCGTAAATTGATAAGAAAAACAAGCAGAGGGTTAATTATACAAATTTTCTTGAGGGTAAGTATAACAAAAGCGCGCCATCATATTCCAGTCGCGGAGTTTTGATATTTTAAGTAAAACGTCTTCAGAGAAAAGTCAGTTCAGTTTAAAATGATAATTATTTGTGTCGGCCCCGCAACATACCTATTTTGGAATGTTATTTCACTTCGTTTGTCTTTCCGCTCCTTGATTATTTAATTCAGGTCTTGATAATGAGCGAAACGAACTGCGAAAGATAATTACAACTGAAAATACGGTCTCGGCAACTAATAAGATACACCTCGTTCCCGTTTTACGAAAGCGGGGGTGCAGAGAGGGCTTTTCGCTGTTCGGGTGATTTTTCACTTCGAACACTTGAAGCGCACCTCCATGTGTGACCGTAGATTAGAAGCCCCAAACGAACGGATGACATTATAATAAAATCGCAAACGCATTGACGTGCAAATAACGACAAGGACTCGAAGTCGGGTGTGAGGCTGTATGGAAAGAAGGGACTTTATATACATATATTGCGGGAAATGGTTGTACGCTTAGACGCGAAAACTTTTCCAAGATAGTATATATTGCCAGTATAAACTTTTGCCATTTTCAGTTCGCTAGAATGAAGTGTGAAACGATAAAGCTAACTAGTTATTCTGTTCTCGCACCGTGTGAGACTTTCCAGATAAGAATAATATGTTGTTTCACTACGGAATTATACATTCATGTACCAAACTACAATATAATACGACTGGTGTTCATGTAATTCTCGACAATTTCATTTCCTCACTAGAAATTAGTTTTGTTGAAAATTTTTTCAACTGTTTTTCTACCTCTTACTATTTGCACTCTCTCTCATGATGATAGGGAAAATTTAAATCGTAGACACGAATAGACGGGGAAAAATATATGGTGATGATGATGTTGTTTCAGACAGCTGCACCCCAGAGTATTTACTAAGTTGTGACAACATTTTGTAACAGTGTTAATTAAGAATTGTGCCCCTCCTGTCTCATAATAATTACTAGATGTTGACATTAAAATGGCACGCTTCTGTTTGCGCAAACTGCGACTTGATAATCCAGTGTATAAATATTCGTTTTGTTGAATTTCTATATTTTCCACAGCACTAGACACTCACTTGACCGCATATAGAGAGAGGAGGGAAAGCATTTACTGTAAATTCAATAAAAATCAATAAAACCGAAAATAAAGGAACATTATAAAATCACTTTTAAATGCATTCATAATTGAGTGGTGGCGTCCGTCCATCCCTCCAACTTCTTGCCGGAAGAGCGACAAAAGGCCGCCACACAATCGCTTCTTTTCAAGTAAAACGCCCCAATTTCAAATGTATTTCTGGAAAAAAAGTCAAACAATACGGACATCGATGGGGCGATGAAAACAGGGAGGTTGGCGAAGAAATTAGAAGAAAATCGACAGGTCAATAATGCGGAGAGTTTCTCAACAGCGGGACCCTCATATATATACACCATAGGACGTCACTGATTACAGCCTCCGTTACAATAATTGCATATTTGGTTCACACGAAACACCCAGTTTATTTTGCATTCCATTGCATGGTAGTTTTTGGGGCGCGGAAACGATTTTCTACATTCAAAAGGGCATCACACAATGAGGGGAATATTAGCAACACGCCACGTTCCTTCGCCGTGTGCACCCCTTTTCCTTGATGGGGCGCCGATTTACATGAAAAAGCAACAACTTGCTTCATCCAACACTGCGTTAGTACGAGTACGCAATTAGGATATTAAGAAAAGTGCAGATAACCCGCGTTGGGAAATTCACTTATCCAACAAACTGCTAACAATGTTATAACATATAAACAGCGCCGCGCTTTCTTATTAAAGGGTTGCAGGCAATCTTCGAGTTATAAATCGAATAACCCCCTCATAGCACCACACGGTGAATATTTGTTTTTGGTCGATGGATGAGGAAAAAAGCTTGTTATATTCGGTTCGTATCGGGATGGTTTTAGTGGAATGTTCAAGATGCAAGTTTGCTGTTCACAAGTTAAAGTCACATTCTGGAAGAGCGATCTTGAAAGTCTCTCTACAATAACAAACACACACACATATAGATTTGTGTCCGCCGAATATAAATTCTTAACATACCTCCCAACTGTGTGTCGACGGCGTTTGGCAGCGACGGTGGGCGAGTTATTATTTTCGCAAATAGAAATTAAAAATTATTTCCATGTCAGTTGTCATAAGCATATTTCTGTGTGATGTTTTATATGCTATGCCATCATCATTGTGTGTGCACCTTTTGAAAGGCGACTTTGTTTTTGGGCCCGTCGTACGCTTGTTATATTATTGTTGTAGTTTGTTCGACGTTGTTCGATCGTTGTTCGATTGTGTACACATTCGCCAATCGAATTTTCTGGTCCACTGGATCGTCCACAATGGAAAAACCGGCACACATGTTCCAATAGCCGGCGAGAACGAAGAAATCGTTGACGATTTGCAATTGTAATGCGTAATTGGACAGTCCAAACGGCTGATGTAGTTTTAGTAATCACAGTTCGGAGCATATTGTGACAATGTGGCATAAGTGTCGAATTCGAGCGTGTCTCCCAAACATGATGTTGATGTTATTACGGAAGTAAATCTCCGGAGACATTAAGTGTTGATAATGCGATAGTAAACGGCGATAGTGGCCAGAGATAAATAGGACCAGATAGACGAGATGTACGGATAACGGTCGACATCCTCTTCACACACCCCATATAATCCACCACCCCCTTTGCAGGACACACAATGGGCGACCTCAGTAATATAGTTGACATGTTCATTATTACATTTATGATGTGTATTAATGCGAATGGAATTGCTTATCATGTCCAGCACGGTGTTGATTCGAATCATGATCACAACTTTTTTTTAAATTAGAATGCAAGATTGTGTGTCAATTTTTTAAAACGTGAACCCATATTCCAGTTGGTGTTTATCTATTTAAACACGTAGGTAGAAGAGATGTGTGTGGCCGAGAATCATTTACATCAATTCCAGATCACAAGTTTTTCGAGTTACATTTTTTAAATACGCTCCGATGTGTGAAATTGTTCTTGATGTACTTGAAAAATATCCATTCTACGTCCAATTAAGTGGGAACGGTTTTAAATGCCGCTCGATCTGCAAGGAAAATAATACATAATATTTATTTTATTAGAATGAAGGTTTTTCTGGTTTTCTTATTGCAATACTGATAAAGAACGATAAATAATATACGAGGTTTTAGTGTATTTGTATTTGGTGTGTGTTCCGGATTTATTACGCAATTTGGTGCTTCCCGCTATTGTTAGGAAACAGTGTTTCTGTGGAGGTTTTTTAAGTTTTTGTTTATATATTGCGTTATATAGAACACATATATGGAATGTGGTGATATTTCTTTTTCTGGTCTCAACGGGACTTCATTGCTGCTGTGCTCAATGATTCGAACAGACATATATTATTTTTCGTATAGCAGCGGAGGGTGTAAATATGATGTCACAAAGCCATTTGTTAGCGTATTTCCTGGTCTGGTCCGCCAACAGGAAAACCGCGGCCCGATATGTCGCATCGTATTTATGATTCCATCCACACATACATATATGTACGTATACATGTAGGAGGCAAAATACATACACATACGAGTAGATACAGTGTATATGCCAGATTTGGTTAGTTATTATGTAAAATTGATTCAGCACATAACATGTTGTGGGCCTTTTTTGTCTCCATTGTATTATTTGTTTGGATTTCGGAGCGGTATTATACGGAATATTGTTGTTATCTATATAAAAAGCCATATTCCATGTGCATAAATTATTTCTATAGGTATTATCAATAAAAAAACAACAACAACAAATTCGTGGATTGGATGTGGGATTTTGCTTTTTAGGCAGAATTTTCTTGTATATTGTAATATCAGAGGCCAAGCGGTTATTCTTCCGTCCCCACAAATAATACGCTTTAATAAATATTCCAATAACATTTTTCGTCTAGTGGAATGTTTTATGAATTCATATATCTTTTCTAAATATTCGGTATCTCGCCCTTATTTTCCATTTAAGTCCGACTCAACATAAAGTTGGACTATGTGTATGCTGGCCGAACGCCAATTTCAAGTTAAGTCACGTTTAATAACATCTCTCTACTTTTACGGTAATATTTTGTGGCCATTCCATACAAAGTTATGTCGTAAATTTTCCCTGATTTTAAGTTAGACTTTTAAGCACTGAACAAACTTCTCTTCCCTGGAAAACCATTGCTTTCTGCTAACTGTAAGGTATTATATTATCAATAAAGAGTGGGTATATTGCCTAGGCGTTATAAAATCTATCATAATGTGGAAATGTTGCGCTTATGTATATACCTCAATTGCCCAAATCGTTTATTTAGTTTGGGATATTTTGAAAACTAGGAACTGTTTGCGTACGAAAAAAGAATTTCTGATGATTACATATACCTAGGTATCTGATCTGAATGTGAGTGTAGCGCATTCACAAAAACTCAAGGAATAATTTATAAAACTTTATATATATTAGAGATTTAACGAATAATCTATTATCTTATGATACGAGTTAATAATATAATATGATTTGGATATAATTTATTTTATTAAAATGACCTGTAGATATAGGTAAAGTTAAGGTTGGTATGTGCCTAAGTATTATAAAGGAAGTATTATAATTTGAGCGCTTTTACCGAAATTGTAATATTTTAGGTAAGTTTATATACCTATTGCTACCCATTCCTACCTATCTTAAAACAAGTGGCTTTCTAATAAATGTTCGAATTCATCTTTGAAGTGAAATAATACCATGTAATATTTCGAATCATGTAGGAATTGCCTTGATTGGGGAAACCTGTACATACCTGCAGTGGTACCTAGGTATTCTCATCAAGCGCCTGTATTAATTAATACCTACCGGGTACTAGGTAACTCGCTAAAAAATACCTAAAATTATCAGAGAGACCGATTTTTGGTATTAAATAGCGAGTTAATACCGGTATTACTATTATAGATAGTAGCTGCGCTTGGGAATACAACCGCTGTTGTTTTCTATACGGTTCCCAACTTTCTAAGTTCCTACGGAAAAGTTAGGTAGGAACCTATCCTTGCGCATTCACCGAAATCGAAAAAATAAATTACCTTATACATATTAGCAACAGTTAATGTAATATATACCTATTTAAAATTCATATATACTCTTGAACGAAAGCCGTTTGGGCTTCCCATAGGTGTTTAATAGAATTTAAATAAACAATATTCAGTTTATTTACTTTATCAATAAAACTTTCCCGAAAAATCTTTAGCAAGAAAAAGTTAAAAGCCTCCGTGGCGCAATCGGCCAGCGCGTTAGGCAGTTAACCGAAGGGTCTGTAATTCGAGTCCCCCGGGGTCGATATTTTTCAACAAAATTAAAAAGAAACATGCATCTTTTAATAAATTCAAATCGATTAGCATTTTTAACCAAAGTGGATTGCAGATTGCAGTACAAATTTACAAAAATTTGTTTGTTTTATACTGTAACATTCGAGGGTATGCAACACACAAAACTCCAATAATTAAATTTTTGTTTGTATTTTAAATACGTTGTAATTGTAATTTTGATTCACCTTTATTCCATTTGATAATAACTAATCAAGGCTGAATTATCAACAAAATCGGTAATCATATTTTAATGACGATTATAAAAAAATACCTAACCTCTAAAAATGACCTAATTAGTTTATTTTTGTACAGGAATGACTACGATTGGAAATATTGGTATAGGTTTATTTGTTTTGATAATTGTTTGGATTCTGGCATTAATTATATTCGTCGTGGGTGTAAAGTTCCAAAGTAACATCGCTTGGATCGCACTTGGAACAGCTGCAGCTCTAACAGCGGTATTTTTAATAATACCAACAGAAAAGCCAGCTAATATTGTTGTTGAATCCGAAATTGAGGTAACTAAATTAACATTCTCCCATTGATCATGACCCATGCGTTTATTATTTTCTTCTAGGGCAGCGACAAAGACTACTTAATCGTATACAAGAAAATCCTGTTCACTTTTCTAGTTGTAAGCTCTCTCATAAGCTTCCTGTCATTCTTCCTACTCTACTGTATTAAACCCATAAGAGCTCGGCCCATCAAAGACTTTACCAATTAGCTATGAATAGAATTGTTCCAAATTTCTGCCGTATGATTTCAACGGCCACCAAACTAAATCGCCTCATCAAAATCAGTGGAAACGATGAATTCCTTTCAAAAGTAATGAACTCAGAGAATCCAGTTATTGTTAATTTTCATGCCGAATGGTGTGAACCATGCCATATTCTTACGCCAAAAATGAAAGAGCTGATTGAACCGATGAATAATATCGATTTGGCAATTGTTGATGTGGAATCGCATGCTGAATTGGTACACACCTTCGAAGTGAAGGCAGTTCCTGCTGTTATAGCAGTCCGAAATGGACTTGTGGTAGATAAATTCATTGGTTTAGTCGACGCAAATATGATTGAGGAATTAATCACGAAATTGGGCAAGAAAATAGATTAATTATGGGGTCATGACTGAATTGATGGCAGCGCTTCTCAAACGACAAACGCGTACATCTGATAGGGAGCCTAATGTATTATATTAGTTGTGTAATTTAAGAAATTATATATTAAATTTGTTCTTTTTAAAGCTGTTTATATTATTAAAAGTTCTTCATTAAAGAAAATATATGAAAGAATATCTATGCATAATAAATAACGTTAAATATAACCATAATCTAGAGAAAATCGATGTTCTCAAACGATGTTGCTTCTAATTCAGGAATTTCCTCAGACAAGTTTAATTTTTCAAACTCTGCCACTAAAATTAAAAATGTTAAAGCAAAGTTCATTGAATTAATATTGTGAAATCCTTACATTCCTCTTCATTCAGTAAACAATTTTCTATCTCTTTAAATTGAGAATAAACACTAATATATTTGGCAATATTTTCATACGAAGTGAACGACATTAAATAAATCATATTTTGCATCATTTTACTTCGGAAAAAAATCTTACAATTTTCTGAAACGCATTCCTTTTCTTCGTCAAATTTTTTTATTGCCTTAAATATAACTTCAACAATTAATTTATTCAACTGGGGTAAACATTCACATCTAAAAAGAAAAAAATGTATATATAAAAGTCTTATTAATGAACAGTAAAACTTACGATTTAACAGTACAATAATGACTTGCAAAACTGTATTTGTACGAATTGTAAATAAACGACAACAAATTCAAACATACAGTCCACTTAAACTCTTCATTTGCGATCCTGTATAAGGTATTATCAAACAAAACAACAAACATGTAGAGGCGGCAAGAATCTACAAAAAAAATACATAACAACGTAATTCATTGTAAATAATTTTGTACCTTTTTTAAACTGGATGATTCCCTTTTTGGTGTCCCTCTTCACTTTGGAATTGTTCGGTTTTGTCATTAGGTAAACCATAAAACTGTTATAATGTGATGCAACTTTCAGTAAAACACACAAATCTTGCACCACAGACAGTTTAGGACGAGCAAATATTAATTCCTTTACAATTTCACAGAAAATAGTGGACACATCTTCATACAAATTCACTTTACATACATTAATTAATAATTTAACAACAACACTTAGAAAATTGGACGTCACATGAGACTTTCTCTGCAAAATAAAGATTTAAAAAAAGGTGCAATCAGTTCTGAAGAATCTTTTACAATTTGTCCTATTAGACTGACATTCTTGTATAACAGATTAAGAAAATAAAATGGCTCGTTATACTGGTACTCTTTTAAGAAAGGAATATCTTCAATGTACTGCCCTTTATCACAAAATTTTAAAGCTTTCTTTCTACAAACATAATCCTGTAGATATTCATTGCTTAGAATTAATTGTGCAACGACATTTAAACATTTTGTAACATTGACTCCACATTCTTCATTGTCAAAATCGAAAGATCGATGTTCGAGGTAATAAGTATCGCTTTTTTGAATTCCTTCAACTTGAATACTGTTGCTAATATTTTTTAAATAGTGATGGAAATCCAACATTAATTGTAGCGATACGCAAACAATCTTTAAAACAAAAACAATTTAACAAAAGTTACACCCAAAATCAGAAAATTATCTCCTACCTTGTTAATATGAGGCACAATATCATGAGAATTGAGTTCCTGTTGTGTACAGTTCGTTAATTTAAAAACATCAGCATGAATATAATCGAACCGTAACTCCTTTTTGTTTGACAAAAAGCTTTTGAATTTATTTCCAAAACTCCGCTCATTTTTACTTATTTGATTTTGCAATGAAGGCATGGGATTTCTGCATACCTTGTTGTATTGCTCAAATACACAGTTTTCATCGTCTTTTTGATATATTTCATGAGATAATTCCGTCTTTAATGGATACACTGAAACGAATGTTGATCAAACATTAAGAACAGAAACAGACGGGAGTGAATGTATTTCTTACAAGTCTCCAATATGGGTTGTTTCTTTGATATTTCATTGCTATTTGATTCTAACTTATGCTTCCTGAAACAACACAAAAATAGAGACTTACACAACGACAATCATTTAATTGTTTTTACGTAAAAGACATTGCATGAACTTGAGTGAGATTGGCTTGTTCCAAATATTTCTGTTTCTGTATATCGGAGATTCTTTGTTTGAGATTCGCAATTTCCAAATTCTAAAACGAGTCTAATGAATATAATGATGTGATTTTTAATTGCATAAATTTGCACCTTAAATTCCAAATCACTTTTAACCGATTTTAAATCAGTTTCAGTCAAATAAAGTTTTTCCTTCCACTGTTGTTCTGTTTTTTTCTGCTGAACTTCCAGTGTACTTTCAAGTTTACGAATTTCTCCTCGTAAATAAACCACTTCTCCATTCTTTTCAGCAACTTGTTCCTTTAATTTCGTTACTTGTTTTTCAAATTCGTTAGATGTGGTTGAATTTTTGGTACTTGAAGATGGGCGAGCTTGACTAAATTGAGTTGATGATAGCAAACCATTTGGTTTCAAAAAACTGTTATATGATGGCAAAAGAGAGCCTTGTGTATATTGAGATAAACACTAGAAAGGAAATGGCTCAAATAAAATTCTACTACAATTTCAAATCTTACTTGTGTTTCGAATTTAATGCAATCATCAATTGCATTCTCATCAAAGTCATCACCCCATAAATCCTCATTTTCGTCTGTTTTCTGTCTTTTGCTGTTTAAATTATTCGAAAATGAGCCTATTCTTTTAGGCATTGTAAAAAATGTAAACAAAATGCCATAAAAAACGCTTATATATCCAAAATGTAAGGTTATCTGAAAACTCAGACAGATGACAGTTAGAGTAGTTCAAATAATTAATAGTTTAAACATTAGAACTACATATAGATGTAAAAATAAAGACAATTATTTATAAATTAAATTATTCCAATAAGTGGTACTTAATTTTTTTAAAAAATTTTATACAAAATTTGAAAACGCAAATGCCCTTTAAGTACGTAAATCGCATATATGTATACATAATTACATACTCAGTAAAAAAGCAAATAAATGTACTAATTGAACTACTAGTATTTTCCTACATATTGACCTTTTAATTACTATAAATTAGAGATTAAAACAACTGTAGAGGATTTCTTATCTTTATTAAATACTTATTAAGTATTTATATAACATTGGACTTAATACAAACGCTGTACTGGTCCCATGGACGATTTTACATGTAACGATCGTACATTTTGCCAATGTTTCTTCAATAGAGAAACCAAAAAGTTGATTGATAAGTGTACGTTTTGGACTAATTCATCAGTAGTCATATCGACATGTCCAACAGCAACTGACAAACACAACACCTAAAAAAACAAAAGGTTAAGTAAGTGCCATTCATTAAAAAACTTTGCAAAAGTACCTTCTTCATTTGGAACTTGATGGTTGCTTTAACTTCATCAATTTTCTGCGTCATTGATTCTTGATGGGACAAGAGACCAGGAAATTTGCCTGCCTTATTCAAACCTGGGCCCAACAGACGTGGGATCTGTTTGATAAGAGCCTCAGATGCAAGGAATGCATCGTATTTCTTGGCTAGTTTCTTTACAAGTTTCTTGTTCTTGTTAAGTTTCTTCAAAGCTTCAACATCCATGTATGGAACATTGTTAGCTTTCGCTTCATCGCAATGCTGTTGATCTCCCAACACGCAAACTTGCATTTTTGGTCGTGGAATATGCTTTAGTCTAAAATGTAGAGAATAACAGCATTTAGCACAGTCCATATAGGCCAGTAAGTGGAGTATTTAGCAATTACCACTAAATCTGGGACCTTAAAACATGGACTGGTCGATAATGACCCATAAATGGGCCAAAATCTTCCCAGTTATTTTAAGACCCTGGGTACAGGTCCGCCAAGCGTTGCTCAGCTTCCTGATTTAGCAATAATGTTTGTTTTTTTACGCTTAGTGTATTTGTACATATATAGACGAAGAAATTCAATGAAAATCCATCGAAATTATTTGAGGTTAGTCAGATTTATCAAACATTATTGTGGATCAGGTTACGTACTTTACTGTGCCACTGAAACGTTTGTCCTTTTGGGGATCATAATTTTTCAGACCAATTTGAATTTCCACTGTTTCCAAGAAATTTCTTTTCTTTGCCTTGGAGTTCTCCAAGACAGCATTTACACACTCGTATAGTGTATCACGAGACACTTTCGACCTAAAATATTTACGAAATTGTATTGTGGGTATATTAAAAAGGCCATTGGAAAAAAATTGGGTATTAAATGCAAAGGGATGAAAGAAAAATTATAATAAAAACTCACGACATGTTTGAGAGGCACGTTCACTTCACTACGATGTCAAAATGTAAAAGGGACGAATGAGTGGTTTTGTTGCGTACGCAGAAAATCAAAATCGCATCTCAGTTCAACTGAGAAGGAATCATTCGCTACTTTTTTACATTGCTAAGAGGTAGCGCTAGTAGTTTTTGGAGGTAAAAATTCAAAATAACGTTATATGACCGCAAAATTATAATTACCTATTTTAATTGTTTAAATTATTGTCCTACTAACTTACAATACCAAAATCATTTTATGGACAAGTTTTCCATCCATAAACTAAAAAGCTGGAAATAACAAAAATCAAAACGTTTGATTATGAAACAATTATAAATATATGCATTATAATAATAACTTATTTTCCGCAATGAAATAAACAATCTCTTTAAGTTTGTTTTGATTCGTTAGTTATAATATCACCAAATAATATTTAAAAAGTTACCCCAAATTCTAGGGTATTTATTCAGTCGAGTGAGGGTTTACTACATCACATATTGATTTTTGCCCACCCCTAACAATCTCACTTCTACATAGTAGTGAAATCGGGTGAAAATGTTACGGAAAATTGTGTTTAATAAATTTATTTAAACATTAAAAAATCATGTAAACCACTGTCCAAAATGTGTTTGAATATATAGTTTAAAAAACGTGATAGAAATTAAACAAAACTGAGACAAGTGCAATAATCCACTTACATCTAACACCTATAATTCCGAAAAGTCTTAAGTATTATAAAGTAACATGATTTAGGAAACGATGAGCTTTCTCTTTAACGTAGATTTTCAATGAATTTCGTGCAATTTTCTTTAAATAAAATTAAAAAAAAACTCGGTTGTGAATTTATTTAAACGAAATAAAAAAAAATGTTCAAAACAGAAGTAAATAATTACAATCAATTTGATTTAAATGTTAAGAATAGGGAATTATTGTGACATGTAATAAATTATTTGCCGCGAAAATGCAGAAGGAAAACTCAAATCCTTCACCGGAAGTCCATCAATATGTTGGACCTTACAGACTGGAAAAAACTTTGGGCAAAGGCCAAACAGGTACAGATTTTCAGTTTTTCTTTTTCAATCAGTCCCACATACCATCGTGAATCCTTTTTAACAATCTTAAACATTCCATTCTACAAAAATCATCCTTTGTTCCAGGAATTAGGTCAATTTACATTTTCATTCCCCGAATATCTGGACTTTTCTTATAAATAGACAGCAACATTGTATATTCCCTTTTCTGAGAAATTCAATTCCACTCTCTCGACTGAAAATTTCTTAGTAATAATTATCGAATTTTTCCTTTCCCCGTTTCTAATTTCCCGTCAAAGCTTTACTATTAGGAACATTGTAATTACCTTGACTTCGTATTTTAAAATAATCTTTGAACTTTGATGAAAACTCGAACAAATATTAACGCTCGCTGCAAAGTTTATTTTGTTCGAAATGCGAAACAAGTAAATAATTATGCGGCATGCACACTGAATCGACTGAAATCCCTGAAAACACTCAAAATAAAGCTATTAGATAATGGAATTATCATTAAAACTTCTCCAAGTTGTTGAAAAATGCAACGCCAGTTTTCCGGAAACGCTCCAACACCGACAATTCATAATACATCCAAAAACGTCGGAGATATGCGATTTTATCATAAATCTTAAATAATAATGCATATGGTGCCTATTATTTACAATTTGTATGAAATGCATTTGGGATTTAAGTGCCTTTGGGTACTTACAATCCTCCAGTGCATAGGTACATAAAATTAAATTTTAATGTCAA
The DNA here is from genome assembly GCA_963930825.1 of Silvanus unidentatus. Classification (NCBI taxonomy): domain Eukaryota; kingdom Metazoa; phylum Arthropoda; class Insecta; order Coleoptera; family Silvanidae; genus Silvanus; species Silvanus unidentatus. The sequence goes on from OZ005760.1 coordinate 19,216,572, forward strand.
GTAAATATGTGTATAACTTTATATATTATGCCACAAAGTTTCAACAGAAACAAATCGATTACATATACATATCCAACAATCAAAATATTGCATATTGTTGACAATTAAAAAATTATCTAAACAGTTTTTTCGTTCCATAACACGAATCGTGTTTGTTAAATGGGTGTTAACGCGTATTTTTCCACAACATTGCGATGTTTATCGGAAACCGTTCGCAAAGGGGAATCAGGAAACAAAACGGCGATAAATGAGTAAATTTTAAATATTGGATACTTCAGGAGTACATAAATTATGTGCTGTTCTAAATATATCGACCGAAAAAGGATTCACAATGATCCTGCCGAAACTTATATAGTCTAGATAACACACAATGTTAGAACGTCCTCCGATAAAATTATCCTGAAAATTTATTAATAATAATGCTTCAGCTGCCAAGACGTGATGTCATCCATGGTCCTCTCTGGACACAAAAACACCGAAAATGAATTAAGGATCGTAAGTTGACTTGTGAAATGATTGCAGGTTTGGTAAAATTGGGGGTGCATTGTGTGACCGGCAAGAAAGTCGCAATAAAAATCATCAACCGAGAGAAATTGAGCGAAAGTGTCCTGATGAAGGTGAGTGCTGTTCATTTTCCAACAAAATAAGTTGACAATATGATAATTGAATTGAAAAACGGCGGAATCCGGCCGAAGAGATCGATGCACTTATAATAAAATGAATTTGATATCAATGGTGCGCGTTGTCAGTAAATTACATTTTCATAAAACGCTCTCCCTCTGAGTATATGGAGAAGGAGAAGCACTTTACAGAACATCTTAATAAAATACACTACACGCAAAAGCGAAATTCCACATAATAATAGAAAAGAGATGAGCCTATTACATATCACAATAATTGATTTTCCTTATTTTTAGGTTGAAAGAGAAATAGCCATAATGAAACTAATAGACCATCCACACGTGCTCGGTTTATCCGATGTGTATGAAAACAAAAAATATCTGTAAGTGTAATAATTCCAATGATTTTCCACCCAATGTCACAGTGATTTTACAGCTATTTGGTCCTGGAACATGTGTCGGGAGGTGAATTGTTCGATTATCTGGTGAAAAAGGGCCGCTTGACACCGAAAGAGGCTCGACGTTTCTTTAGACAAATCATATCAGCACTAGACTTTTGCCACAGCCACTCCATATGGTCAGTAAACCGCCCATTGGCCTAATACTCTGCTAATTACTTGATTCGTTTTCAGTCATCGTGATTTAAAGCCTGAAAATCTCCTACTGGACGAGAAGAACAACATCAAAATCGCTGACTTCGGCATGGCCTCATTGCAGCCAATGGGCTCGATGTTGGAAACTAGTTGCGGTTCACCGCATTATGCCTGTCCGGAAGTAATTCGGGTAAGCGTAATGGCAATATTGGCCAAGCAATCGAACAATTCAATGTGTGTTTAGGGCGAAAAATACGACGGCCGAAAGGCGGATGTGTGGTCATGCGGTGTGATCTTGTACGCCCTTCTGGTGGGCGCTTTGCCCTTCGACGATGACAATTTGCGACAATTATTGGAGAAAGTGAAGCGAGGCGTTTTCCACATTCCCCATTTCGTGCCACCCGACTGCCAAAGCCTTTTACGTGGCATGATCGAAGTGAATCCAGAAAAGCGTCTAACAGTAAGTTCGCAATCCAATCGATATAAACGATAAAATATTAAACTCGTTCCGATTTTCCAGTTAAGTGAGATTAATAAGCACCCGTGGGTCACAGCCGGAGGCAAGGGTGAACTTGAATTGGAATTGCCGATGATGGAAGTAGTGCAGACCCACGTTTTGCCGTCCATTGACGCTGTCGATCCTGATGTTCTGCAGGCAATATGTAGTTTAGGCTGTTTCAAAGAGAAAGAGAAACTGATCCAACATTTACTTAGTCCCAGTCATAATACGGAGAAGGTGATCTATTTTCTCTTACTGGATAGGAAAAGGAGAAGACCGGCATACGAGGATGACACGGATTCGATGTTAAGGATCCGTAGTGAATCGGTGGATCCACCGAAGAAGAGGATCGACACTTGTCGTGTTAATGGCCAGAATACGCTGCAATTTGGACAGATTAGTGAGGGATCTCCGCTCACACCGCGACGTTCCCATTACAAGTACTCCCCTTCGCCTCTTGACAATCCGTCCTCTAATGTTCACTCTTCCAGACGACACCATGCCCGACGGAGTCCTTCCACTGGGAGCACTCACAGTAGTTTAAGTATTCATTCGCCAACCAGGTCGTCGGGCTCGTCCAGTCCCGTCATGTTTAACAGCACCATAACACCAACAAACACTCACTGTAAGAACGTGTTCAAAGAGTTGATGGACCTTTTTTCATCATTTCAATTGCAGCTGGAATGTCTTCACCAGTTAGTCAAAGAACTTCTCATCACAGTCATCGAAGTTCAGCGCATATGACCTCTAACACTCACGTTACCGTAACACCACCTCCATCCACCCCGACGCACCACCGAGCGAACAGCAGTGGAGGTACCAGTGTGTCCTCCGTTTTGTCTCTGACATCGCCAGAAAGCGATACCACCAGTCTGATGACAGGTTTGTATAGAAATTTGATTTTTTCACCAACACATTTTTATGGTGGCAATTTAAGGTCCTACCATTCTAACCCCAATGACGCCCCCCGGCTCGCCCCATTCCAGCACCAGTCACCATTGGCGATCGCGTCTAACCACAATCAAAAATAGTTTTCTCGGTTCACCACGATTCCATCGCCGAAAATTGCAAAGTAAGTGCTCAATTGTTCCATACATTCAAGTTAGATAAAAACACTGTTTTCTAGCATCATCTGAAGAAGTTCATTTAACGCCCGAGTCCTCGCCGGAATTGACGAAGAAGTCGTGGTTTGGTAGTCTGATGACGACTGAGAAGGACGAAACGTTTACGATATTAGTTAAAGGGAAACCGTTGGCGACCGTTAAGGCGGACCTCATCCATGCATTCCTTTCAGTAAGAGAAAAAAATTTGGAGCTTCTGTCAAGAGTTAACGGGCAATTTCTTTTAGATTGCAGAACTGAGTCATTCCGTCTCGAGTCCAATGTCATTTAGAGTGGAATACAAGAGGGGAAGTACTGGTCCAGCAATGTTCCAAAGACATGTACGCTTCCAGGTCGATATTTCGACGATTACCAAACAATCAGGGGACAATGCGAAGGAACATCTCTATGCAATCACATTTACGCTTCTTTCCGGTAAGAAGTCTTCGCAAAAAAACTTGACAATTCGTTCATATATTGGTCTATTCAGGTAACATTCGACGGTTTCGAAGAGTGTGCGAACACATCCAAGCGCAAGTTTGCGCCCGTCGAGCGCCACCAAGTCCCAGGGCGCAACGGAAGTTCACCACCGAATTAAGTGAGAGTTCAAGTTGCGGTTCGGACTCCAGTGAGCTATTCCTGAATGCTCGACAAGTAAAGGTAGTTGGACGGAGGGTAAAAGGAGACGAATTCATTGGTTTTCTTACAGTTAAACGTTCTACAATTGGAGAGCAGCGACCTAGAAAGTGAATGCAGTGTGTTCGATGTACGAACAGCGACAAGGGAGGTTTCCAGACGCGCCTCGACCAACAACAATACCGAATCATTGGAACAGAATACACCAGGTACACCAAAAGCAGTTAGATCCAATTCGGAAAACACTGATTCATGTGAGAAAACTTGTATTACAACAATGTCTGGCAGTTCTATAGCGTAATATTCGTTTTGCTAGGTTGACAAGACTTTTTAACTAAATATAGAAATTGTTTTCAATAATTATACATATATACATATAAATATATAAATAGTCCGAAAGTGCGATGTTTTTGTTGAAAACTTGTAACAATAATGAATTGGCAAAAAGACAAATTACTTAAGAGTATGTCGTATAAGTGAATAAAACAATTTTGGTGTCGTTTATTTATAAAGGGAGAACATCAATTTTTGAATATCTGAGAACGTGTTAATTTTTCTTCATTAGTCAATCAGCTCGTATGATTTCTTTTACTGTATATATAAAATAATTTCATCAAGAAAGAATATTTTTTTATATACACTACATGAGACGAAATTAGCGTGTATTTTTCTATGAAAAAAATAGTTGGTGCACTTTTGATTATATGAAGGAAAATTATGGACCCTTTCTTTCTTTCTCTTTTAATCACTAATCTAAATATTTGTTATCCATACATTACTTATTGGGAAGAATATTAAAAAAAATTGTAATTGACATATAATTGTGTTCCTCGAAAATAACAACAAAAACATATAAAAGAGATTGTTATGCTTTTGTAAATTGCAAAATGAAGCTTATGTGATTTTAAACAATTGTTCATCAGTGTAATATTGTAAAAACAGGTATAAACGAAAAGAAAAATTGTTGACATTACACATATTAGTACTATTATTATTATCGATAAACAATAATTGTAATGGAAGTTGTTTATATAAAAAAAGGTGAATCAATAAAATAAACCCCAAACGATTTTCAGTTTGTACATAAATTGTTCAATTAAAAAATCAGCCATAGGTGCGTGTAAATAAATTCATTAATCACCCCGGTTTTATACTGCAGGATTTCATTAATTTTATTCTTTGTGTAAAACCGGCCTTGATTCCTTCTTATCGAACAACTCTATTTGGATAAAAATTGCCGGCCGCATTTAGAAATTTAATAATTTCCAAAAAAAAAACTTTCAAAAATTGTACTTTTATTGTAAAATAACATATCAAAGCAATTTTAAACATAAGCTCAACCAAACAAAATAATATCTTTGAAAAAATACGTAACTGTTTTATTCGCTTTAACAAAAAAAAATATGAAACTCATTATTTGTACTCATCATAGGTATAAAAATAATGTGATTTTCAAATCATATTTACTGTAATTATGAAAAGGAAACTGACAATTAGCAATGTACCTCTTACCTTTTTGTATATACGTATAATTCTTAAAAAAAATAAAACCCAATCTTTATGCCTGTGTAAATGATAATTTTTATTATTATGAAATAATATGTTATGATCTCTGAATCTATTTGTTTCATTATCAAAATATTCATTGTTCTGTTTTTTAGTTAGAGTGATTTCTTTAAGCACCCAATGCGTATGTTAGTGTTATGGTGAATTATTTTATATAAATAAATGAGAAAATTTAAGTGAATATAGTTATGTGTAAGTGCTTGTAAATAATATTGTGATAATAAATGAATTTGCACAATAAAAGTGAGTTTTTGTTCCCATTCAAACTTCCAACTTCCATTTGAACCGACAAAAAGCCGGAAGTTAAGCGACATATGTTTAAATGTAAAAAGGGCGAAAGAACAGGACCGAACCAGCCTCTCCAGAAATTCACTTGAAATTCACTTCGCATCTAAACAGTTTCAAGACTCGTTAAAATGCAGCCTCGCACCTACTTATGCTCATTAATTAGAATAATGTCCATTTATTAACCTCCCAATTAAACTCTTTGACCTCAGTGGAGACACGTCCAGACAGTTTAATCAATCGTGACTCCTATTGTCCAATTCAGCCCCTAAATTTTACACTTCGACCCCTCTTTTTTTCCGTTTATTTCTGTAACTGTATATCTCGCATATTGGCGAACTAATTAACCTTTCAGAAAGGGAAACCGGTAAACAAATGTTATGGAAACGCGAACCAGGGTTCACTTTACACACGAAACAACCCCTAACATTTCGGCATTTTTTTACTTGTGTGCCACGATTGTTAATGGCCGGTGCGCCCTATATTCCCTGTGTTTGTATTGAAATGTAAAAGAGTATATTAAAAAATAAAACGTGCTAGTATTACGTCAGATGTGGTGAAAAAATGATACTGCAGTCAAATAGTCGAGTCGAATTAACCAAGATTCATTATTACGGCAGAAATGCCGGTACCATTAATACCATATCACGTGAAATTTACAATAAAGAGCATACTCAACCGAACGTTATCATTAAAAACAACATTTTCGGACACCGGTGGGTGCTGAAAGTGAACGAGTCCCCAAACGCGAAAAAATCCAGTAAAATAAGAGTCGTTTTGTATATTTTAGTGTTTTGTTGTATTGTTATTGCTATTTCTTTTGGAATTTATTTCACCATAGGTGAGTGAAAAGCGAAATAAATCGAGAATCAAGTTTAAATTGTATTTTTTACAGAGCCTCATTTCAAATCTAAAGAAACAGTGTCTAAAAATTGTTCGGGAAATTCCAATTCCAACAGCAGCAACATATACAGTAAAACACAGGAAAAGCACACCGACTTCACCACGAACCTACCCAAAAATAGACAATTATCGAGCAGAAAACCTCTGAGACAACTACCAAGAGGCAGAATTTGTGGAGAATGCGAGATTAGCGAGAATGTTTGCGTGAAATTGAACGAAACTGCAAAACCGAAATGTATGAAATCTGTTGACAAAAAGGATCCAACCGGCTGTGGGGGATTATGTAAGCTCAATATTGAATTTTGTCAATTATTAGACACGCAAAGTCGACTCTATCAATGTTCACAAATGAAAAACTCATTACATTGCCCAAACGGTACGTTCAACTGTGGAAATATGTGCATTTCGCATAAAAATCGTTGCGACGGAATTATTCATTGCTCGAATTATTCAGATGAGAAGGACTGCGGTACGTAAACCATATTTGCATACTGTTATACGAACGTTTTCATGTGCGCTTTTCAGAATGCGACTTGAAGAGCCACTTTCAATGCGGCAATAAAACATCCTGTATCGAAAATCGGAGAAAATGCGATGGGACTGTGGACTGTTGGGATAAAACGGACGAACTGTCCTGTAATAAAGGTAAGGAAAACTGAACACACAACGATAAAATGATGACACTTTTTCTGTTTAGACTGTCGAGAGAATGAAATTCTGTGCAAAAACGGACAATGTATACCGAAAGATAACTTTTGTGATGGTGTTTTCCAATGTGCTGATTTATCAGACGAACCGAAGGGCTGCCAATTATAGATTTTACTATATTTTCAAGAAGAAGTTTATTTTTATATGACACAAATTTATTCATTTGTCCAATAAAACAAGTGTGTGAAGTATTAAAAACTAGTTTATTTAAAAAAATAAATAGAACACATTCAAACAATTAAATAGAACATTACAAATCTACACAAAAGTCTCCTAAAAACTCTAACAGATAAGAAAATTTATCATAAGTCGGTGAGAATTTTTTGTACTCTTCCAAAAATGCTTTGAAGAACATTGTTAAATATTTCAAAGTCGCAGGATCCCATTCCCGCTTGAACAGTCCCGTACATTGCGTTTCAAACATTTCACATGTTAAGAGTTTCTCTTTTATTAAAAATGCCACGAAATGTGCAAGGACATTCCAAGACTTGGCGACATTTCTAGACTGTGCCAAAATCATTACATTTCTACTACAGAGAATATTTTTGAACAGATCGTCCGACTTGCCAGGAAAACATCTCCAAATTTGGACAAACCTATTTAATACGTCTCCACTTTCCATTAACATAAACTGATGAGTAACTAGAAATCGAAAAATTATAATAACAATTACAATACATCAGTAATAAAAAATTACTTATTAAGATTGCAAAATCAACAAACAATATGCAAATGCATGCTGTAATACATTCATTAACATCCGACCTTTGATCAAGTGTCGTCTTCGCCTCGTTTAATATACAAACAAGAAAATCTTCCTTTATGCAAACATTACCTTCAATAACCACAATGCAAAGTCTCTGCAGAATAAAAAAAACAAACAACTTTAAGTAAATATGGAAATGTGAATATTAAGATGAAATTTACTTTCAGTTTATGTAGTAAATGTGCCGCACATAAGGACTCTTCATTATGCTCTTTACCGCTCCCATTCGGTGGTAAATTGAAAACAAACTTTTGCTTTTCTCCTCCCGTCTCATTGAGAAAACGCTGAATTTCCATGTCAAATTCCTTAGTGAAAAGCGACAGATTTACATGCGAACCAATCCATTGGTTTACACGTTCTAAACACATTTTTCTACATATTGATATGCAAACATTTTGAGTCATTTCCAATACGTCGACCGATAATAAACTTTTTATCGAGGGCGGAATCGTTTCGTTTACAATTTTTTCCACACTTTTATCGCAAACTTCTTTCAATTCCTTTAAATATTCATTCGCTTTTTTGTCCGAAAGGAATTTTAAGTCAGACTAAAGAGAATAAAAAATGTAAATAAACACATATACAAGGAAATCGAAAAATTATTACAACATAAGTACTTTTTTCCATCTCAGAAAGCGATTCATACGACCTCAATTTATCTTCCAACATGAGACGAAATTTACCAAGCGAATCTTTTGCAAAAACAGGCACAACAGTGTAGCAAATCTGCTTTACACACGAAGAAGCGATCCGTTCACTGACAAATTCTATTGTTTTACGAACTGAGACGGGCTGTCCATTAAAGAAGGCATTCTCCAGCTGAATCTGTCGAATTTATTAGTACAAAAACGATTTCCTATCAATTTTACAGTACCTCGATTTTCCTTTTGGCTATTTCCGTTGGAGATTGGACCGCAGTTGTGGGCGTAATGTGTTTAACAGTAACGTTTTTACTATTTAATGTCGCATTTGATACGATCCTTTTAATCTCGTCCAAAAAGGGACAACAAATGTATAAAATCTCCTCATCTATTACATCCAACTTATCCAACCCTTTATTCCTCCCATTTTCGTTCATTTCCAACATCGGTTTTAGGAAATTGCCCGAATCCGGAAAATGTGGCAATTCAAACAGCCAACCCAACGAAAATTGCAACAAGGCCGAATTATAATTCGTTAAAGTACAATTCCGAGATAAGCTAAATAAAATATCGGTGATATTTTTATAGTATGGTAATCGTAACGTTACAAAATCGAGCATTGAAAGGTATTTTACTAGCCACGGGATCGTCAAAACAAGATTTTCTTGTTTTATTGATGTTTCCAGTACACTTCGAATATCAAATTGTGGTTGTACCTATAAAAATTTAACTGCCAAATGAACGTTTTGTTTTAACAACTCCACTTACCTTCTCCCTCAGTTTCAGTTGTGCCTCAATAACACTTTCTAGACAATTAATTACATCAGTTCTGTATGGTAAAAATTCAACAAACCCCAAAAATTTAGCAAGAACTCTTAAACTCTTTATGCAGTCGATAAACGATTGTTTTGTCACCAAATCGACTGCATCCTCATCATCCAAATCACAATTGAATTTGGTATTATTTAAATCCAGAATATCGCTTATTAAAATGTCAATTAAATGTTTATTAAAACTCGGATCATTGGCAGTCAGAATAAAGTCTTTGTAAAACGTTTGCGATTCATCGAACTGTGGTGTTAAATTTTTAACGTTTGATGAATTTTTTGTCACTAATCTTGTAGTCAATTTATTTAATTTCGCCGCATCCACATTCGCAAAAGGCACCTCAGCATCAGGCACCGTAGGTTTTTGTACTTTCTGGCAAGAATTTATAAGATTTGCTTTAAATAATCTCGCGAGATGCATGTAATTCGCAGAGGAATTGTGTAAAATTAAAAGTGATTTAATTTTACCATTTAAACTAGTAAAATTCCAACCTTCCACTCTGTGATTCGATTCCCATATACGCAAAACTTCGTAAAACAAATCACGTTGTTTCCGAAATGCTTGAAACGATTCGCCTGTTGGGAAATTATTTCGGTTATCAGTCTCTGAATTAAAACAAATCATTTCGCTGTTATTAATAGACACGTCGATGCGACGTTCCGGTTTGTTTTCAGCTAGTGATCGTAGTTGTTCAGGTAAACTGGTTGAAAATTTTGAAATTCGTTCCAATTGTAATAATGTTCTTATAGTTACATTGTCGTAGAATTTAAAATAATCTATTAGACACTCTAAACATTTGATAGAAAAATATACAATATTATGAATGGTGTTAAATAGGTCGGCGTTTGAAATTGGCTCTTCTTCGCCCTCATTGTGGGGTATATTAAACTGTTTTTTCACTAGCAATGAAATTAAAAAGTGTAACTCACATGTAACATTCAAAACTAAACTATTTCTTAAAACACTCACATACAATTTAACCACACTATCGATATTTGTTTGAAAAGTAACAAGTTTTACATTTGCTTCGATTTCCGTATTATGCACCACCGTTGGCCGATTTAACGTCTTTACACTATGCGGTAAAATTTTTGCCCGTTCTGTAACTAATAAATTTCTAGCTTCACTTACATTCTCCGGATGTATTTCGACTTCTTTGGCTTTTTGGAAGTTAAAACTGTTCTCGGTTTTTGCAAATGATGTGGTCAACTTCCTCTGGCATAGTCTAGTAGGGTTAATTCGTTTTTGTTTTGGATTATCTTCACCTTTTTTGGTGGTAATGAAGTCGCCTATACAAAGGGGCGATGGTTTGTCGATTTTGGGTCTATAAAGACTAGCATTTCCATTGTAAAGAGGTGAAACAGGGCTGCAGTAATTATCAGGTGAGGGTTTTGTTGTAGACCGAGGGGTGGTAAAAATCTTTTGTATATCATTCTTATTTTCTGGCGGTGTTTGTGTCTCTTCCATATTTATGAAACGTTTTGGGGTAGTCTCTTGGACAGGTTCGTTTGTGAATTTGTTGTTGCTGCAATTTGTAAAGAATTTAACTAAGGTTTTAGTTCTAGAAGTTGTTACCATAATTTTACCTGGGTAATTCTTCATGTATAAAGTTCAGAAAAAACGTGAGGAAATCAATTTTGCTGCATTCTTCATCAAAGATATTCCCCTATAATTATTCTAAGTAAATAGAGGCACAAAACTTTAATTACTATTTACCTCATCTGTGAGCCATGATATGACATCGTCTACATCGATTGCATTATTAATTACATTATTAAAAAGTTTCTCAGCCATTGAAGTCGATATATTTTTAACAATAGTTTTTATTTCTTCGTTGACACAAAATGTGAGGTTATGTTGAGGGAAGGTAGTTCATTTGAACCGCGAAACGCATCAAGCAGTTATGTTTTTCGAACTACATTTTCGAATTTTTAAAAAGGTAGAAATAGAAAAAACTTAACACAAAATCACAGATTATTGTGACAAAACACAAGTAGGTATTTGATTCTGGTACAATTACTGTTGTTTTAGATCCCTAAATCCCCAATAATTGCAAAAGAGTAGATTAAATATAATCCAGGATTAAAGTGTTTTGTCCTTTATTTCAAACAAATGTAAGGAAAGGGATGGCAATAATTTAATCCGTAGGCTATAAATTATAACGATGAATTTGGTGGTTTTACATACCTATGTATGTTTTATCACTAAAGTTAGATAAAAATAAGTTATGGTACATTATGTACCTACATACCTATAGGAATATACCTATTTTATGCATACATATAGGAAAACATGTTCATCATTCAATTAATGTTAAATAAAAAATACAGCAAATAGTTAATTAAAAAATTGCAGTTTACCAGCAATTTATATTTACCAGGTTAATATTGACTATTATTACAATAATTTAGCCATTAACAATATGCATGTGTTAAAGGTGAAAAAAAAACTTTTGTAGCAAAAATGTAGGAATTTCCATAATTTTATATTGAAGATTAGTCAAACAAGATTTTAAAGAATCCTCCATTCACCAAATGTTTTTGTTAAAAATTGTTTACATGGTTAACCATGTTGAACTAATTAGTTCAAAATACATAAGTATTTAGTTAAGTAATACTTATTAATAATAAAGACCCAGAGAGAATCATATATTAGAATCCCTTTGTAGAACCTCAAAAAAAATATTTATGGGTAAAACAAATTTAATAGAGACTTATCAGACAGGATAGTTTTTTGCTCTTTCTAATACCTAATAATGGATTTCTGCTGGTAGGTAAGGTAAATATGCACCTCTTCATTGACGAGGGATCTCCAATTATAGATAGGTGCCTACTGTTTTCTCATGTTAGGTAGGTAACATAAAAATTAGGTGAATAAGGAGAATTGAACAACATTATACCTATTATTATAGTCAATGCTGTTAATTTCAGTAGAAAAGGCCCAACCTATAGGTTCTTATAATCTCATTATACCTAGGTATCGTTCTTCTTAATTATAATTAAAACAATTTGTCTTCAATTAAGAAAATTTACAATTTCTAACAACTTATTATACATATTTCCATCTTTGCAAACTTTTGGAATTTGTGGGACTAGAAAAAACGAATTTTTGCAATCCACCAAAACATCCCTTAATGTGAAATCACAGTGAACGCCTATTCGCCTATCGGCGCCGATTTTCATTCATAGATGCCTAAAATTAATAGGCTTTGGTGTGCCTTGGTATACATTTATGAATGAAAATCGACGCCGATAGGCGAATAGGCTGTCACACTGTATTTTACGTCTTAGGTACCTATAAAGGTCCCTAAGACATATGTAGAATCAATTAAATATTAGGTATTTTGCGTCGATTTTTTTGAAATCTATACAAAGTACAGATGAGGCAGAGGCAATTAAAAGTAAATAAACTACATTTAATTTATAACTTATTCAAACGCAGTACCTACTAAATTATTCAGATTGCTTTTAGAAAAATAATATGTTTACATAGGCGGGAAAAAAGGTAAATTTATGGCTTTTTATTAAAATTGTCACTTGTTGAGTTATTACTGCCTATTCAGACCGGTTTCGATAACCATATAAAAATCCACAACCAAGGAATCTTAATAAAATGTATCTAATTAACACAATAGGTAAATTAAATACTTCTCAGTATACTAAATTAGAACGTCAGTGAGCAAAACATCGCGCACAAATAAAGTAAGTTAAAACAAATAAAAATTTCGCAAAATTGAAAGCAATAAGACCTTAGACCAATTGCTCTCTTTGAATTCTAATGAAATAAATTAAAATATTTAAATATAAACAGTATGTTATTGCACAAAAACTATAACAAAATAGTCAGCAATAAATACTTAATCTTGACAATGAAATACTTTCCATTTGGCCTATATATAGAGAATTTGTGTAAATAAAAAACATAAATAATATACATCTAGTTGTTAATTGATTGATATTTGTAGTAGATTTAACAAAAATAAAACAAACTCTAACGCCAGTAAGTCAATTTATCACGCAATCAAAGTTTATGTTTATACTTTATATTAATTACTCTAAATGCAATTGACACTTTACTAACAAACTATATTCGAAAAGAGTTAAGGAAAATTATGAAAACATCAGAATAGACCAAAGTCTGCTAAAATTTTCTACGAACTTCCAGCATCGTAATTGTCCTACCACGAGAAAAAACCTATAAAAATTACGATACATATGTATTTACGTTTAACAATTATTTGTTTAACATTTATGAACAAAATCACCGTAAACATAGAAAACCAATAACTTTAAAATACCAACAATCTCGGACCAAAATTAGTAGAAGTAGAATACCTAAAAATCCTGTCGAACATTCTTTAAAAACTCCTACATTTTCCATTGATTTCCATTCAATTCGCGCCAGTCTATTGGTACGTAAGTCACAAAAATCGAAAACGATTAAAAAGTCCAATCACGTTGATTATTATTATGTGTGTCATAACTCTGTGTCATGATTGATGCAAGACCCAATTCGTGTAAAAAATTCGCCGTGCAGAAGAAGGGGAAACAATTGTTTTTATATTGTCCACTTGTAGCTTCTTTAGCACCAATTTATAGTCTTTAATTAGTTGTACGCAAAATGTGTTAGCCATCAGAAATTCGCGCAGTGATCAAGGAACTTATCATTCGCAATCAACTAGTTTCTTTTCAAAAGTATTTGGGGTAAGTTACCTTTTCGCTAATCCTAAACCTTAAAGTGCCTCCCAAGATATAGTGTCGAATTCGAATTGATTTGCAATAATAGCGTCAATTTTCGAAAAAATCAGATGTGACGAACTACCGACAAAATCATTTCAGACACGTTCTTTTCATCTCTTTAATAGTCAATGAACAACAATTTAAATTCTTCTCAGCTTTCCTAAACTAATCACAAGAATGTGTATATGCTTAGAAAGAAATTCAGTTAAATTACTACATTAGAAGCACTGCCCTCCAAGAACAGGTTTCCCATTCTTTTTTATTTCGGGCATTACGAGATGAAGGGCAAATACTTTCTCGACAATTTCACCGTTCATCCTCTAATGTTGTGCTTTTCTTTACAGATATTAAGAAAATGGAAGAATCAATAGTGCGGAAGTTTTACAAAGAGGTTAATGTGTTCATTACTGGCGGGACAGGATTCTTAGGAAAATTATTGGTGGAGAAACTGTTGAGAAGCACTCAAGTGGCCACTATTTATCTTCTAGTACGCGAGAAGAAGGGCAAAAACGTGACGATTAGATTAAACGAACTTCTTGACGACATTGTGAGTACCAAATTTGGTTAAAGGATCTTTTTAAGTGTTTTTCTTCAGATTTTCGAGAAACTGAAAAACGAAGATGGGAATTTTAAGCGCCGTGTTGAGGCAGTGTCTGGTGACTGTGTCCAACCAGGTCTTGGATTAAACGGTGTTGATCGACAAAAGTTGATTGAAAATGTGAATATTGTGTTCCATGTAGCAGCTACTGTTCGTTTTGATGAACATATTAAAATAGCATACAATACGAATGTGAACGCTATCAAGCATGTCGTCGAATTGTCGAGAGAGATCCAAAATTTAAAGGTTCGATTTGATTTTTTTTAAGTTTCCTTGTTCATTTGTATCATTTTAGTCGTTAGTCCATATTTCCACTGCGTATTCAAACTGCCATCTAAATGTTATTGAGGAGAAGTTCTACGAGTACCCAGCGAATTATAAAAAAGTGGGAGAGCTTTTAAACTCACTAAGCGACCAACAAGCTACTGAAGGCACTCCTGAGTAAGCGAGTTTTTCCAAGTATTCCTTAAACTGATTTTCTAAAGATTTATTTTCTCAGTATTATTGGACAATGGCCGAATACTTATACCTTCACCAAAGCACTGGCTGAGTCTTTCGTTGCGGAAAATTGCGATGGGCTTCCAATTGGAGTCCTTCGTCCTGCAATTGTCATCTCGACCTACAAAGAGCCTATCGAGGCTTGGATCGACAACTTTAATGGCCCATCAGGGATCACTGCTGGTACTATTTCAGGATTAATCCGTGTGGTACCTTGCGATCAGCAAGCGGTCTCGGATTTGGTACCAGCAGACACCTGTGTCTCTGCTATAATAGTTGCCGCATGGGATATTGCCAATAGGAACAAGGAAAGAAAGAGAGAACATATACCTATTTATAATTACGTTTCCTCCCCTGAAAATCCAATCACTTGGGGGTTATTCCTGCTTATAAATAGGAAAATATACAATGATTACCCGCTGATGACCTCAATGTACTGGCCGATTTTAATAACAACAAAAAATGCATACATGTATGAATTGCTAAAAGTTTTTGTACAGTTTTTGCCTGCTGTTGTTGTAGACTCAGTGTGTACAATTTTAGGGCGAAAAGCGAGGTATCGGCTTCGTTTTTAATGAATTTAAAACGGTTGTTTATTAGATTGTTTTTCAGGTTGATAAATACATTAAGAAGAGCCCACAAACTTGTGGATGTAGTATGTTACTTCGGGACGAATTCGTGGACGTTTACAAATAGTAATACCGTCCGATTATGGGAAAAATTGAACCATACTGACAGGGAACTGTTTCCATTGTCGATGAAAAACGTCCACTGGTTACAATACATGTACAATTATACCAAAGGTATCCGAAGGTACCTCATGAAAGATCCCGATTCCACACTTAGAGAAGCAAAAGAGAAGCACTTGAAATTGAAGAAAACCCACAAATTATTAGAAGTTTTATTATGTTTTGGCTTATCAGTTTTTATTTATACATTTTTTGTAAGAATATTTTCTTGTATTTTTAAGTGATGGCAATTAACTTTATTTAACTATAATAAATAAATATTTGAATTTACAACGGTTTTCTTTTTGTACTTTAAACTCTTTAAAAATAAATTTAATAGATGTTGAATTTGAAAACATTTAAATGTGAGAGTTCCTCCTACTTCCACTAAGCAGTTCAGCATATAATTTAAATTGAAAGAAAATTCATGTAGCAGTATAGGAACGAAAGTGAAATGTGATACATCATTCAGTGAAGACTAAGTATAATGAAAGTTTAAGTTTAGAAATTAGCAACAAAAATGAAAAAGTAAGTATAAGGCACATACTTACTGCATGTAAAGTACGCGTGTCTTCATTTCTTCTATATTATAAAACGTATGGCTGAAAGGTCGACAAAATAGCGCTTGTTATTTAATACAGAATAGAGATAGTTGGTAATACTTTCACTATTACCGCAAAAAATAAAATAAAAAGCAAGCATACTTACATGCAATAGATTGTTTAACAAGTTATTATCAATTAATCAATTCCGTATTAAATTGTTATTAATATTGCAACAATGCAAGAAATCCTTAAGAAGTCGCCATTATTGAAATAAGGACAACACTTTCAATGTCAATAAATGATTAAGCAAATCTGTAAACTTGTAAACATAAAAATCCTATTGAAAAACGTGTTCTCAAGTGTTTTGTAACCCGAATACCAGTTTTCCTTCCATACAAACTTTAACGAAAAAAAAGAGAAGTTAAATAGCGATTTTAATCCAAATTTAATTATTTCAGCCCCCTGAGTTCATTCACCACTACCTTGGAGTTTCTTAAATGCAAAAGCATCTCACAGAATGCGGAAACTCATCACCCTTCCAAGACAATCCTCAAACAGGTAACCTTCCATCCATTTATGAATTCAATTAAATTCTGCAATTTCAAAATAGTCCCTGGTGGCATTTGGACCCTTACTCCTCACAATCGGCAGTGGAATGACGAGTGGTTACTCAGCAATCCTTCTCCCTCAATTACAGTCATCAAACCAGACATTTCAAAGACATCCCGATCAAATATCATGGATCGGTAATAAATCATCCATAAACATCCCTCATTAATAAATAATTCTCTCTTTAAATCCAGCTTCCATGGCAGCCTTACCAATGGCCTTCGGCTGTATCCTGGGTGGTCTCTTCATGGACCATTTCGGCCGCAAACAGGCGCACATCTTTAGTACAATACCCTCGATTATCGGCTGGCTATTGATTTACTTCGCTTACAACATCGATATGATTCTAGCGGGCAGATTCCTTACTGGAATAATTGTAGGCTTTTTAGCGCCCGTAACTGGTGTTTACATCGGCGAAACGGCAGCCCCTTCGTTCCGAGGCTTTTTACTCGCTGCCATCTCCAGTGCAATTGCATTTGGTCTTCTTTTCTCACATTTAATCGGCACATTACTGGATTGGCAAACGACAGCCTTAATATCCGGTGTTCTTCCGTTAATTGGCGTTGGTTCGATGCTCTTCACGCCTGAGTCGCCAATTTTCCATGCACGAAAGGGAAATTTAGATAAGGCGAAAGAGAGCTTTAAATGGTGTCGCGGAAGTGATGAAGAAACCGATAAAGAACTCGATGTGATCCTAGCTCGCATTGAAAGCGAAAAAAAGGAAAAGAAATTGGGTGTATTTGAGAGGATTTTTGTTAGAGAGTTCTTGAAACCGATTCTTATAATCACTGTATTTATCGTCGCGAATCAGTGGTGTGGTGTGAATGCCATCACCTTTTACACCGTTTCCATCATGCAACAGACAATCGGTGAAAGTTTTGACAAATATTTGGCAATGTTGATAATTGATGTGATTCGTGTTTTGATCTCGATAGGAGCGTGTATTTTGTTAAGAAAATTCGGTAGACGACCACTGGCGATAGTCAGTGGTGTAGGAACGTTTCTATCCCTAATTCTACTCAGTGGGGTCACGTATGTAGGAAAAATGGACCCCCAATTAGTCACAAATTACCCATACATTCCACTACTTCTATTAACAAGTTATACAATTTTTGTGTCCATCGGATTCATCCCACTACCCTGGGCGATGATCGGTGAGGTCTTTCCTACTGCCAGCCGAAACATCGGTAGTGGAATTTCGTCCCTGATGGCATTCTTTGCATTTTTCTCTGTTGTTAAAACTAGTCCGGAAATGTTCAATAATTACGGCTCACATGGAACGTTCTTCATCTATGCAATGGTTGCACTCGCTGGCACTGTTTTTGTCTTTTTCTTTCTACCAGAAACAAAGGACAAATGCCTACATGAGATAGAGGATGAATTTAAAAAATGCGAGAATAATAAATAAATCTACATAAATAAATTGTTTTAAAAATAAAGATGAATTCATTGATTAATTAGTAAGCATACACCTGACCAGAATAACTAGAAAAATTTGAATTTTATAATCGATTAGAGAACATATTGGCACTGAGGGTTAATTCTGCCCAAATCCACTACTTAATTTGCTATTACCACCAAACCCCAATTAACCACACAAAGGCCCAAAAGTCAAGTTATATCTCCGTAAAACGTATATATGTGCACCTTGCGAAGATAAATCTTCTCGTAGTGGGGATACGAAACTTGTTTCAAACCTGTCTTTTACCTGCCCACACAGCTTCGAGAATTCCATCTAGAAATTTAGAGGAAACATTCAATTAGCGTCCTTCGAGCGTAGGCGTCTGTTAATTACTGTATTAACGTTCTTATTTTTGTGTGTGTTCGTTGAGATGTGGTCCATTTTGTGCACCATTCTCATAATTCTGCCATCAATATCGTGCAAAGGTGCTCTGTATGTGGACGATGGCTTTCACCAGACAATTCTCGACAGTGTCATGTCGAATGAAGAAGAACACGAATTGGAATTGGACATATTAAATTTGTTGGATCTAAGACGACGACCGTCTAGTATGGTGGACAAGAGCCCGCTGAAGAAGAGTGCCCCTCGTTTCCTGATGGACGTCTACAAGACATTGATGGAGGAAAATGAGGAGAACTCCAGAGCAAAACGTAGTTTGGGGTTGAGCGGTGAGGAGCAGCAAAAAATTGACGAAAGTGATGTTATTATGACGTTAGAGAGTGTTAGTAAGTTAGGAAAACGATTTTTTTTTGAGTGGTGTTTGAAAATGATGCTCAATTTAGGTCATCATGTGAGCGGTGTTAGACATGAGAGAGGCAAGAGGCTGTGGTTTAACACGAACGACGTGCCATTAAGTGAAGACATCGTCGGGGCGGAACTGAAGATCTACCAGACGCTGGTGAAGAAACGAAATACAACGGCTGACAATTACACGGTGACGGTGTACCAGCTAATCAACACCGACGATGGGTAAGAGATTATTTAGTATGACAATTTATTGGTGATTCAAATGTTTTGTGTAGGGAGCGAGAATTGAACTACGTTTCTGCAATTCAGACGGTTGTCGGCTTTTCCGGTTGGCTCGGTCTGAATATGACCTCCTGTCTGGCGTCGTGGGTGGCTTTCCCCGACTCGAATAAGGGTCTCTATCTGTCGGTTCATCCTACTAATAAACCAGGTAATAATTTTGGTCTTGTTATCAATGAACGCAAAAAAGCACTTTGCTAATGTGTTTTCAGGACATGAAGTGAGACCAGAGGAAATCGGTTTGGTGACCAGCAAGGGACCGGATGAGGCACAGCCTTTTATGGTCGCTTTTTTGAAGGCTACCAATCATATTAAAGTGAGAAGAAGTGTGAAGAATAAGACAAGGGTTAGGAAGGAAGCGTATCACTACATGGTGAACAGTTACAAACGTAAGGGGGTTACAAATGTTGATTTTTTGAGCTGAAATGATTGAACTTTGCAGATTACAATGTGGATACCTTGAGGTCGTGTCAATTGCATACTTTGTATGTCAGTTTTAAGGATCTAAAGTGGCAGGTACTTAGGATAAATTTTTTTTTAGAATAACTATATGTGAATAAATAAAACTTTTTTCAAGGATTGGATTATCGCTCCTGATGGATACGCTGCTTACTACTGTGCTGGCGAATGTAATTTTCCACTGAATAGTCACATGAATGCCACGAATCATGCCATTGTTCAAACGTTAGTTCATCTAATGGAGCCAGTAAGGTATCCAAAACCATGTTGTGCCCCGAATAAATTAAATCCTATCTCGGTTTTGTACTTTTTGGATGACAAAAATGTGGTTTTGAAAAAGTACAAGCGGATGGCGGTCAAGAGTTGTGGTTGCCATTGAAAAATTTTGAGGAATTGTACAAATTATTTTTATATTATTGTTAATCGATAGATAGATTCATTTTTAATGATAAGTACATTTGTATATACATTTTATGTAAAATATATAAAAACTGTGATAATTTATTGCTTAAATAGACTGCTTAATTTTGTTTAATTAAATAAAGCAAAAAAAGGAAAAGAAACAATTGTGTTTAACTAATACGTTTAATGCCCATTTTGCTGTATGAGTTTTGAAGTACTTTTCGTTAGTACCAGCGCGAATTACATAATCTTTGGTACCAGTAAAATTACTATAATTATCTAAATTTCACAAAGATGTCGTTCGAGTAGATTAAATAAACACAGTTTTGTTTCTAAGTTTCTTTAGTTGCATACGGTACTGAAAG
The DNA here is from genome assembly GCA_963930825.1 of Silvanus unidentatus. Classification (NCBI taxonomy): domain Eukaryota; kingdom Metazoa; phylum Arthropoda; class Insecta; order Coleoptera; family Silvanidae; genus Silvanus; species Silvanus unidentatus. The sequence continues at coordinate 19,237,148 of OZ005760.1, forward strand.
ATTTCATAATTCCTTCCGGTAGGTAGTACCTACTCCTAAGTGCCAGTATATTTTCAGAATTATCCCAAAGAAGCGACTATATTAACTATGACTACAGGCTTACTTTTTCCATAATAATTATTAATTACCTATAATCAGCACCATTAACAAACAATCAGAGAAAAGGATCAATTTCATGCTCAAAGGATTAAGAGGCTTAAAATTGCCTATTTAACGTTCTTCCTCCTATTTAACTTAAATTGCAATAGACTTTCGAACAAACTGACCGGGGATCTGACTTTCGATCTATTAGGTAAATTGGCAAAAATGTGTACATTGCGAACTGAATCCTTTTATAGTCAAACTAGCACCTTAGGACTGCATCGTACCTACCACGTGCCAAACTAGGTAAAAGAATTACCTTACTAATAAATACAATTAATAGGTACAATTTAGAAAGAGTAAAAACAAACAATTTTTGTAAATTGATTATTGCAAAAGGAATAATTAATATGGATTTAATAATTTAGAAAGTAATATACAATCGTAAAATGTTTATAATATCACACGATATATAGCCGCTGGAACAATTTTCAAATATATAACGCAATTAGGTATAAACGGCCAAAGAAATTGAGCATATTTTTTTTTTATTATAGCAAAAAAGTAAACGGGATTTACGACTCAGGGTTGGTCTTGTGTGTTTATTTTTGGTCTGTTTGCGTGTTGTTCAATTTGAAGTCTACGTAAAATTTTAATTATCCTATAATTATAAAACCAATTTCAATTCCGATAAAGTATTCCGTAAATATCCTAATAAAAAAAATTGATTAATGGGAAAATTTGTTTTATAACATGATTATGACGAATATTATTTAGAAAGAAAGAAAAAACAAATATTTCGATAAATATTTGAGACCATATAAAAACCGCTAAAGACAATGTCAAGGTCCTTGACATATTTTACATAAATTTCAGCTTATTATTGGAAATACTTGGATTATTTATAAGTAATCACGTAATTAATGACATCAATTAGAGATTTGGGGTGAAGACCGTCTTGTCTTTGGATGCCGCGTGCAGAACGTGAAGAAAAACGTGAGTTCACAATTTATCAATCGGGCAATAGTGCCCGTTCCATAAATTCAAAACAATAACAACAATTTATCATAAAAATAAGAGGTTAGTCAAGTTAGTAAGTCAACCATCAAAGTCTTTGATGTGTAATTGTTGCTGATTTACTTAATGGTAAACAATTTAATAAATGTGTACATCATGAAATTATTTGATTATTTGATTTGTTTAATTTAATTTTTACAAATTATTGTTAAAGTGGTCAAAAGGTTACACAATTTATGATTGGTTCTTGGCTTATATTTTTAACTCTCTCATTAGTTGGTGATTAGGATTTTATCAAAAATCAGCCTCCTCCATTTGCATACTCTCTTAACAAAATTTCTTTCTTGCATCTCTTCGTTCGCATAATTGTTGTGAAGTGCTCCGATTGCTTAGTGAAATGTTGAACCGATTTCTTACCATCTACAGTGGCTTCCGAGACACAGCTGAGAAGTGCTTTGAGCTTTTTCTCCACTTCAAGTGTAAGTCCAGTCGCTAACTAGTTCATAATTTGACCAAATAGCCAATTAACTCACGTTTAGATCGAATTTGTTATGTAAAGTGATAAATTTGGTGTCATAACCGAATTATTCAATATATAAAATACATATATGAGAATTTATGAGATTTAATAATTATTTACTTATCACACTTATTTAGACCATACAATTTTTTTCTAATGCAGATAATATGCTCTCGTGTCTTTCTTATCTAATTGAAATTGGGTTAATTTCAAAACGAATTCTCACAATTCGGACATTGTTGTGCAGCTGAAAAGCACATTATCCTGATTTAAGAGCGTTATTAGTTACAAGGACAAAAAAAATTGTCTCTGACTGATAAAGATACTTTGTTATTAATAAAACGATTGCATAAGAGGTATTTACAAGATGCTGGTATATCACATATTGTCGTAACGATAAAAGATTTCGAAAGATATCAGGTAACCGTGCGCCGGACAACGCTTTACCTCCACCTAATTTGCATTGCAAATGTAAATTGTGCTATTTTTAAATTCTGTTTATTTATAGTATTCGGGGGTGACAATTTTATAGCTTAATTATCTTATATTAATTTTTTTTGTCCAATTTTAGAACGGAAGTCCAAAGACCTAAAATCTTGTATCTTATTTCCGTGACAATTTTCCCGCTACTTCCGGATTTCTTATAAAAAACGCACTTGAATTATGTCAATTGCTGATAATGAGTTTTTTTAAAAAAAAAGATTGTTTACAATGTGTAAACCTACCTTCGAACGCGAGTTTAACATTTTTTTCTTATTTTAACACATTTACAAAATAATAATTACATTTGATAATAAATTTGACCATTTGGCATTATTTCTAATATAGCCATTCAAGTGCACACATGCACATAATTGGAGTTAAATATGTGATGGTACTTTGCTCAACGCTCAGCTCAGATTTATTGTAGTTCATTTCAAAATTGCTCCTCGTACTTGGCTATAGAATTTAGTTGGAGAGCTTTCTTTTTCAAACACCTTGACAAAATTATTTGCACAATCTATCAAGTGTAATACCTATTATAAATATGTATGCATTCCGTATAAACATGACTGTTTACATAATGTAATTGAGTTATTTTTACAATGGGTTATCGAATGAGTGGACGTTTTACCACTTTATTGGGAAAATTTCTTGGAGATACTAACAGGCGATTAGACGACGAACCCGCACTCTTCAAGGATTCAAATGAAACATGTGTTATACGGGTAGAAGAATATGCCACACACATATGCATATATAATTTTGTAAATTGGATATCGTATTAGAACAGTTTAATTATCAGATATTTTTAGTTTGTTTATTAAAGCCTCTCAAGGATAAAATTTACGTTTGAAATGGCACCAAAACTCAAAACTCCAAAAGCCACAAATAAATACATAGGTAGTTTTTTTAATTGCCTCTGCGAATGCACTTTAGTTCCTTGTATACGAATAAATAATATATTTTATTGATTGGGGTATTAAAAGTGTCACATTTTGTGTTATTTTATTCTAGCTTGTTTTCAACTTGCAGTAATCTAGTCAGAGAACTGAAAATTACTGTAAGTTTGGGAACAAGCTTCTGTTTCCAATGTTATCAAAAATAATCAGCACCTATTTTTATAACTCCTAGTGGCTTATTGATTAGTTGGAAGAACAAGAGGGATTTCCAGTTTATTTTGTATTATGAAAAAGTGCACATATTGTGCAACAAGTAAATATTTATAATAATAAATTAAGAAAAATTAGTATTCAGAAATTTGTGATTGTATTTAAACTTTTAATGCACGTTTGCTATTTACAATGTAAAATTTAATAAATTACCTATTTAACAAACGTGATATTGCAGTATAGTGCGATAAAAGTTGGAGGATTTTTTATATCCTTAGACATTTACATTTAATATTGAGTCTATAAAACGATTCGATATAGATATACCTAATATGAGTAATATGTATCGGTTATTAAGTTTGTTGTTAATGTATAGTGATTTTTGCTCTGGGAAAACATAGTTTAATATAGAAAAATGTGTTATGTATGATTATGAAATATTTTATGGGTTCGAGTGTAGTATTTGCGTAAAATTTGTTTACTTTCCAACTCATATAAGCAATTAAATGTCACATGTATCGCTTTTCACACTTCTTTAATAGGAAATAAAATTTCAATTTTGTAGATGGTTTTTCGAGGAATTTTTTACCAAAATTAAACTCATTAATTATCTATCAGTATCTAATTTATAAGACAATAGAATTTAAATTATCGTTTAAACGACAATTCTCGGATCTTTCTATAAGACACTGATTATTCAAATCCTTTAACTTGGTGTAATTAATAAAGCTTTTAAGTTTTTTGAATAATAATACGTCATCACTGACAGAATATCAAATATTCTGAAGCAATTGAAAAATAATATCTAATAAAAACAGAACAAGAACAGGAACTTATAAAAGCATTTATGCTAACGTGGAAAAAATATACCTAATACCAATGTCAAATCCAAAAAAATAACACCGCAATTGGAAAATTCTTAATTTATTGATGATGGCATATACTGCTAATATATGTATATAAAAAATAATTATATATTTTTTTGAAGTTATAGAATGAACAGCTTACAGCTTTTTATCTCTGACAATTAGTTTAATTACGTTGACATGACAATAATCTTAAGACAGACAAAGGTAAAGCTAACTTTTTATTCCAAAGTTAGATATGTATAATTACATCTTTAAAATAAGAATGGTGTAATTGGTACCTCCCAATATTTTATTGCTTAAATTGTCAGTTCTAGCAATTTTTTTATTATAAATTATCCCGACCGAATATCTGTAATTAAATGACTTGCTGTGTTTATTACTCTCTTCAGTTAAAAATGACGAAGTTAAATGGTAAATTTTATTTTATGGTCCACGAATATTTTATTATTTCTTAATAACTCTTGTTTGAGTATTGTATTACTTAAATTAGTGTTAATATTTTTTCAAAATCTCCATCAATTTAGGTGGGAACTTCAAGTTTAAACTACGCACAACTTTTTAGAGTTAAATTCGAAGAAGTAATTAAATAAGTTGATTATTGGATACCTATACATGTATATTGGTGTTTTTAGAATTTGTCATTAGAAGATTCAAAAATATTGATTAAAAAATCCCCATTTTTCATTTTTCTAATAATTTCTAAGTTAGGTATAACTTCCATTATAAGGTGTGATTAAAACATTTATTTTTTTGAATAATTTAGAATCATCGTCGTTCTAGACATTTGATTATTGAAAAATCGCATATATCCATTTGCGTATACATATAATAATAGAACTGAGCAATTCAGAATTTGAAAGAATCTTTAATACCCTATACTCCACCCAGACCTTTGATACGTTTAAATATGCCCCAAAATAGTAAGTAGAATTGGACGTGATTGTGCAAATAAAAAGATCCGAACCGGTAAAGAAAGCGAAGTATGGTGAACTTGACACTGACCCCACCATTATTTAAATGCATTTACCCACATTACTTTTTTTATTAAAATTTAATATATTAAATGGTAATTCATGCGGTTTATTCACCTAATTAATTACTTATAAACGTAATTTATGTAAATTTATAATCAATCCGGAAGGAAGTATAGAATCGTACAACGAACGAGTAAACATTTACAAATTTCAGTGCTAGAAAAAACGCCGATACTACTTCCTCTCTGTTGATGGTCAAATATTAAAGTGATATATGTTATGTACATAGGTACTATATTATCTGCATATATTTGCAAAAATATCACATAATTTATTTATAATCATAACGAAATTAAATTTATTACTTGATCAAGTCACAATGTACAATAAATAACTGGTTGATGAATTATTACTTAAGTTCAAATAGAAGATTAATAATTACGTTGTAGTTGTAAACAATTTCAACTTTTAGAAGATTTTTGTTCAACAAATTCGGTCACTTATGACCAGATTTACTTATTTTACTATCAGTTCAGAAACTCGTCCGCATCATTTCTGATTATACCGTATCAAATAATGAGTAAATCAAGACTTTTATTGTACTAGTCTCTGTCTGTTGCTTAATTTTTTATTTACATGAAAATTCTTCCATCGCCTCTATTTGACTATTCTAATCAATCACTTGGATGCAAATTTTGTTTTTATTAAGATAAATGTATCATCTTATATATGTCTTTTATGCAAAACACACGCAAGTTTATGACGCACATTTACAAACAATTTCTATATATTCTAGTACAATTTCAAATTAAACACGTGGCATAATTGGATGCAAAAAAGATCATAAATCATAGGATGCGATGTTAATTATCGATCATGTTTCAGTCACATTTCGTTTTATACGCATTAAATTTTACAGATATACCTAATAACCAGAGAAGAAGCCCACATAACCCCAAGCATTCAAATTAATGTTACCTTTTTCTTTTTTGTTCTGTTCAGATTGGCTGTAAAATGGACCGCTATGACGCAAATGCTAATGTATAGACTGAAAAAAGGAAGTAAAAAATAATATCCAAGTACTAAAGCACAACAAGCGCTGAACGGCACAAAAAATTGACGGCGTCAGAACTTTTCCATATATAGAAATAAATAAATTAAACACGCATTTAGATCTTAGATGCCATAATAAATTAATAAATTCTAGGATGAGATTTGAAAAATAAAAACAGGTAATAAACAATTTTATAATTAATAATTTATTATTTTTGTATTGACGTTCTTTGACTTTATCAAATTTTATGACTAAGACCAAAAGATTATCTCATTGGAAAAGTTTCAATTCCAAAAGTGATACCTATTAAATAATAATTTAATGAATTTATCGCCGACCTATTAAGCATTACTACGATTAAAATGTAATTGGTACAGATGATTTTTGAAATAGGCGAACCAATTATTCAGTTTGATACATAGAACATTCGTTTTGACCTTATCTTGTCTTCTCACAAACCAATTTGTTCATACCACTTTATCTTTAGTATAAGGACATTTATGTTAGAGAGTAATGTAAGTACCTAGGTACTCAGCAAGTACTTCAGTTGTAACTACGCAAAGAGTTAATAAGTGTTTAATTAATTATCGGTAAATATACTATTGATGCATAATTTTGTTTATACAGTAATCAACTGTAGGTTTCCATTTGACTGGTTAAGATCCATTAAAGGGTTCAAATTACGAACTTTTACGCCTAGAACAAATTATTAATCGCCGTCAACAATATACGTTCAGGTACAAATTTCATTGGGTTTCAAATCAACAGAAAAATCAGAATCGGCTTTATCAAACTCTTATAGTCTAGTTTTATAGTATTAGTAAAATAATCAACAGCTATTACAGCATCAAATGCAAAAACATATTATTTATAACTAAGATTGTATAAAAAAGTTTATTCAATATTCATGAGCCTAACCTCCGGTAAGTTCTTAAAATCAGACTACGACTTTAAGATCAAAACAATACAAGAACTTATTGTCAAAAGTGATACAAAAACAAGATTTAAAAAAAGTTTTACCCAAATCAACATTTCAATGTCAGGAATTCCCAAAATCGTGATTAAGAAAATTAGTGTTTTTCCATCATACTTTGGTGAATTTTAATGTCTCTTTAATTGAATTATTGATATAGGAATTTTCCAGGAAATTTTACAAAAACTCATTAATGCAACAGCTAATTGGGGGGCATTTCATTCACTAATTTGGATATTGGAATGCAGATTTTTACTCTTAAGCCAAGTTTCGTTATTGTTAAGTTAAAAAGTTTCTTATACGATATTCATACTTAAATCGAAAATGGGCAATTCACGATCATAAACTGTGGTCAAAATTTCCAAGATCATTTCAGAGACAATTTTTTCATGTGATAATTCAGGAAAGAAAAATATTCAAGGTAACAATAATTAAATTTAGTAGAAAAACTGGTGTCCCAAATTGTTAAATCAAATAAAACATACAATTAAATGGATGCATGTAATGCGTTTTTAAGAGGGGCATAACGAGTGATTTTATTTATCAAAGTCTAATATAAATTACCCATGGGGGACTTAGAGACTGTAAGTCTATATTAATTAAATATGTAAGTACTTTTCAAGAAGCCACTCAAAGTGTTGCAATGATTCCGATTTCAGGCAAGTGCAGTTTTTATCTTCTTTTTCATATTCATCGAATGGAATAGGTATTCCCCAACGAGATGCGCCTAAAAGAACAAAAACACTTCACGAAATCTATATTTAGGAGGAACCTAAATCGTCCACACGTACTCGAATTAAAATTCGATTTTCTTTCCCGTGTCGCAAAACTTTGGGCAGCTTTTTCGGGTGAAGAAGTTTGTAACCTTGACTCTGGATGTCAAGGGTACTGCTGTGAACAACCTCAGTACTTTTCAGCTTATCAAAGACCCTCTCACTCTTGTCTGTCTTCAGAACTGTAATTTTTACTGCGAATAATGAAGAATGAAGCCCACCACAAAAAAAAAAGCGCAAACCCCCATTAAAATAATATTCCAGTTCTGACGTCAAACGATCAGCACCACCAGAGTATTTAAACCAAGTGGGGACTTATACCACTTAAGTCTTACTCCTCATTGGCTAGTGAAAGTGTGCAATTGTTTAACACAAATCTAACTTATGTTTATTATATATATACAAAGTTACCCGCGAAAAATTCCCATTATTCAATTTGTGTGCGCTATTTAAACATTTATTTGTTTACCTTAAGTGGACTGACTTAGATATATAGAAGAAACTTTGTTTGAAATTGTTATTTAGTTCCTTGATTTTCATTACCAATCCATTATAAACTATTGGGGACAGTTTAATTAGTAACCTGAAATTTTAATCAATTATACAATAAGAGAAAGATCAGTGGACCAGTGTTCGTGTTAGTGTTTTTATGCGGCTTCTTACGTCAAAATGAAAGATTTCCTCTCGATTTGGAATAGTATAGTAGATCAGACCTATGATGCTGTTAATAAATCGGAGCAAAATCCCCGTTCGGGTCGAACACCCGCCGAAGCGGCTTTACGGGCATTTCAGAAAGGCACACACAAACGTGAGTACCACAGCAAATAATTTTGAATAGAGTTACATCTTTTACAGTTCTATTGGAAAAATGAACTCCATTTAATTTGTTTCCCCATGTGTGATGGGGGTAAAACCAAATTTCATAAAATTAAGTGAAAACCCAAATCTAAAAATAGAAATAGGAATCACTTAAAAAAACCGTAAGGTGTTTAGGTGTTTGTTTTTCCATTAAATAAAATCATGTAAGACGAGTTGATGCGTGCATCTAATCGCCGTTTATTGATAAACACATCACATTTAGTAGAAATAATAAGTCGTTTTCTTACGCTTGTTATTAATGTAACATAAAACAACATCATTAATTGCAATTCAATAATGACATCCCGTAATTGAAAAAAAGGGCGATACCCGACCCTGTATGCAATTTTTAATTTTCCAATAAACATACATATCACATGACGACATTTCATTACCTAAGTATTTTTATTCACACCGAACATGTATTGGTAACATTACTGTAACTTTTATACAAGGATTATTCAAAATAGCTTTCTTAGTACCATATATCTTGGCACTTTTATGAAATACACACATAAATTTTGTAAAAGGTAACAAGTCGGCGCAAAATGTATGCATTTTGTCTGCACTTGAACGTCTTTTCTTCATAAAGGATAACGTGCTGCATTGTGGATGCAGCAAGGACTCTCCAATAATATTGAAAGAATGTCCAGTGTAAAATGATAAATGAATATTGCAATTTAGAAAGGTGTATTGAACATTTCTAGAATATTCATTTTAGTATTATATCGCACTATTTCGAACCGGTTTGCATTAAGTGAAGCTTTACTGCCTTGCAAAACGTAAAAAAAGGCATTGGAGGTTCCTTTGTTCATCCTCGAATCACTTTTGGTATAAGTTAAAAGAACATTAAATGAGGAGCCACAATTGTCCGAGTTCTTTGACCTACATAGTTTTCTGTTAAATAATAATTGATCATTAACAAAAAATCTCTAACTTAGATTATACAATACGAAACATCCAATAAAGTTATATAAAGGCAATTTTTCATTTTGTGTTTGTCAATTGATTGACTTTCACTGAAAATTGTTAGGAAAAAATGGGGAAACCTTTCGTTAAAGGAAATTTGAATAATAAATTGAAATACCGTGTTCCTGTGTCTCAATAATTTCCGTTTAATGTAGTCGTTATTGAACTTGATCTTAGGTTTGTTAGTGTCCTTTATGTAAAGGTTGAATTTATTTATCGATTTTTACAAGCACATTAACATTAATTCACTAATTAGGCATCTTTTTTTCAGATGCGATAATCTTTTCTTTTATCGGAATTGTTGGCATATTTTCCGGTTTCTTCATACTCTTCGTCAAACCCTACGACATGATTTTCAATTGGGTAAGTTTAATTATACACTTGGTATTAGAAAAAAATTCTGTCATTATGCAAGTGTGAAACTTACGAAAACTCATTTTTTTCTCTTGTGTACAAATAGAAAATATTATTCAGTGATGGGGGGGAAATATTCGAGATGTGGCGAAAACCCGAAGTTAATTTGTATTTGAGGGTGTATTTGTGGAATGTCACAAATAAAGACGAATTCCTTAGTGGTATTGACGAAAAGTTGAAGGTTGAAGAGGTGGGCCCATACGTTTACAGGTAAGCGATTTCCCAATAATTTTAGTAGCCCTGAAATTTGCACACGAATTTCCCAAAAGCAAGGCGAACGACGTCTCTTAATTAGTATTTTTCGGTATATCATTAAATGTTATAGTTTATTTGGGGAAAAACGAAATTTCAATGGGACAACTTTTACTAAAACACAAGATTTCATTGCCAAGTTCATTCGGAAGTAAACAATTAATAAGCCAGTTCCTCATTTCGATTTCAATTTATTTAAAATGACTTGCAGACGAGAAATACCGCTCCAAATACTTGTTAAATGATATAAAAGTGATTTGTATTTCATAATGGAAATTAAATTGGAATGAGTCAAAGGTTCAAAAAATTTGTAAGTCTAATTTTTGGATAATTGGCTTCAAAAATAATAAACATTGCTATAATTAACACTTAAATTCCTTTAACATTTTTATAATACGATATTGTAATGTGTACATGAATGAATGCTTTGTCTTGTGTTATAAATGCAATAATTTATTCATGTCCGATATTCATCCTTCTATTCGATTAGGACACTGAACATAAAATTTCCTAATAACTGCACTTTTTATAATTTAAATTTCAATAAAAATTCGATATTTTTGTTGCAAAATCCATTTGGCATTGAACAAATAATAAATTTTAGAGTTTATTAGGTTAAATTTTGAATTAATTCAGAAATTTGATTTACCTAGCAGTAAAGCGGCCTTTTCAGAACAACTTTAGTTTTTTTTTTCTTTTATTTTGTAACAATTTTTATACCTGTTTTTTACTGTTTTAGTTGAATAACCCCCAATTTATTTATAATTCACAAAAAGGAAAACAAATCATTCTATTGTAAATATAATAAAATGGACTTTCTCCATTATAATAAGGGCAAAAGCAAAAGAAATCAAATCTTCAATTACATAAATTGCATATTCGTATTTAATGACACAATACTTACTGAAGAATAGACTATTAAAACTGACAGCAAAAAATTGCGCTTATTATCGATAAACAGCCACTCATCTCTCTTATTTGTAATCACTTTAATTAATTTGATTCATGCAAAGTAGGTAAACAAATATTTTTCCCTTTATATCCATGACACATTTTTACGATAAACGGCTAGTTTTTATCTATACTAGAATGAAAAAATGTGATCCAGTTTGATAACAACAATATTTCTTTTCAGAGAGCTCATGTCCCACGACAACATCACATTTAACGACAATGGCACTCTAAACGCCATTCCCAAGCATCCCCTTGTTTGGGTGCCCGAGTTATCTGAAGGACGCAAAGAGGATGACCTTTTAATCCTGCCGAATATCGCCTTATTGGTGAGTGAAAATTATTTCTGTCTGTATGGTATTTCTCAAAAACGGCATAATTAAAATGAATGCAAGGACAAAGAAAGAGTGATTTTCACTTTAGATCATTAATAAGATTTCCTTTTACTGTATTTAATTTCTGTGCATATACATTAGCAGATATTGCAAAATTACATATTTGAAGTTATTTGCAATTTAGAACAAAATCGAAGTATAATCAGTTGAACTAATTAGACTCTTATAATCAAATTTATATGACTTTATCGGTTTAGTGGTGATTGATTTATTGCACTGCTGGCAATTCAATAAAATTGACCTAAGAGTTACAGTCTAATGATATTAATTCACCCTTATAATTTACACACGTCAAATTGATAATTGTTGTTTTGCAGTCTGCGGTGATTCACTCATATGAATATCAAAACATTTATAAATACGGAAATTAAAGTTATAATGATGTGTGTGCATATTTTTCGGCTCTTCTAACTGTGTAATTGTGCAAATGAAGCATTTATTCCCGTTTTGTTCGTGTGAATCATTTATTCTTGCCATGTAAATTGAACGCATAAATTATTACATAATTGTAAGCATGTGAAAGCTAATCATTTACGATTAGATCGTTTGATTTTTTTCATTAAATATTATGCTTGTGATAACATTTTAACCTGCCATTAACAAATCCCTGAAGAATCTTAAGTTTTTCTTAAAAATATAAGGAAGTATCCTTGGAATAGTAAGCAGATATACACATGTGTTTTGTAAAAATTGTCCTCGCAAAAATGATGGAATACTATTTATGATTATCATTTTCCAAGTAAAACTACCGAAATATGCGGAAGTGTAAACTTTTATTTTGATCTTATGAATAATATGGTGGCATTTTTGTAAATACAAACCAAACTGGTGCAACTTTTGATTACAAGTTGAATATTTTGTGAAATAGAGCAAAACAGTTCCTAATCTCGCTGCGCTGGGTCCTTTAAACATTCCATTCAATTTTCAAAACTTCTGTTTACAGCACTCATCGCGTGACACCAATTTAAGTTGGTTATTTTTTGCATAGAAAATGATAATGGATTTATTATTATTAATTAACATACGCACATTATAAAATGACGCAGAATGGAATTTGTTTGTGTCTTTCATAAAATTTTCCGTTTTTCCGCAGGTATTTATAGTAACATTTATTATGAATGTAGGTAATTATCAACTTTATCGGATAGTACGCACTCCTCAAGGAAGTAATTTAGCATCTTTTAGAATATCACGGTTACAATTACACACCTAATAGTTTTTACAAAACAAAAAATCAACTTGTAACAACAAACTAATTACAATTATATATAATGTATACAACATAAATATTGCAATTAGAAGTGCATTTTCGTTACGGTGATAGTAACAATCATAAATTTAATCATAAGTCTCATAGGAGATTTTCAGTATATTTCATAAAAACTTGCATCACATTTTGCATTTCAAGTTGCAAGAGAACTTTATAGAAAAGAACATTTCCCTTTCTTCAATTTGTAATATGGACATTATAAAATCATAAATAACTAATTTTATTAAAGTTGCAAGTATGCATGTGTAATAAATCTACTTAGATTGGTACTGTTTTCAAATAACGTTACCCTACATAGAATATTGAAAAAAATTTAAAAAATAGATATACATAGTCCACAACTGTGTATAATACTTAATGGTCCGCTTTTTGGAATACCAGTTTTGGGCGCGTTATTGTTTCAAACTTGTATTAAATGTTACATAAGGCTTAAATGGTACATATTTAAAAAAAATGTAATACTTTTAGCGATTGGTCTCCATGATGTCATAATAAGAGCCTGGTTTTATTTTAAGATAATCGTATAACAGGTTTCGTTTTGCTGGGCGATATTTACATACCGATATATGCATTCTCCTTTAGGTGATATCATTTTTATTGAAAAAATAAAACCACCTCAGTTTTTCACATTTATATTCACTTTTACTGCAAATCTATTTTTATTACTAGCAAAATTATAATCTTAAACCAATAATATTTTACGCTTATATAATCCTTATGGTTAATTGAAAAAAAAACTTTTGTTTGCTAAAGGAGCCCAATTACATAACCGATAATTGTTTGAAATTGGGAGAAGAAAAAAAATTGTGTGTAAAGTGAAAAACATCAGCTGATGAAAAGTAAAAGTGTTTTGACGAGAACGTTGCAAGTAGATATATGTACAATTTTCTAGGAGATCTGTGCCAAGTTGCATCTCGGTATGTAAAATGATACACAGTTTGAATGAAAGTAAAAGTAATGCCGCCAGGTTGAACTTGAAATGGAAAGTAGGTTTCGTTTTAGACAACTACTTAGTAGGTGTATTGGGTACATTTTTGCACCAAGTAGCAATATTTCACGGTTCACATATTACCAAAACAACAAAACTGAGCATTGAGCAATTAACGTTCTTATATGTACAATGATTATAAAAAAATATTTTCTTCCACACATCCTTTAACGAACCTTTGAAACAGAAATTAAATCAGTAATCACATTTGCAATTTGCGCAATTTCTGGTCCGATTTTTCGAAATTCGGATAATTCCTAAACATTTCTTCAAGTACGAATTGAATTATGTAAACTCTTTCCGTCTTTCCGGTTCAAAACTTACAAGATAACAAATAAATATTCATACAACTATCCGGTTGTACGGAAACAACCCCCAAGGGCACCTAAATTAACTCGTTTCTAAAGTTCAACATTTCATAATTTTACAGAGTATCGCCGATGTGGTCTCCGAAAAATCATATTTCACAAGATTCGGTCTAAATATGCTGATTTTACGTACTGGTTCCGAGCCACTTGTCCAAATGACCGCAAGAGAGTTCATGTTTGGATATAAGAACATTCTCATGACATTGGGCAACAATTTCATGCCGTCATGGATCTATTTCGACAAATTGGGCCTAATCGATCGGGTACATATTTAACCTGTTTAAAAAGAGGGTCAAAGACTTACAAAATTTTATTTCCGGTCCGCAGATGTACGAGTTCAGTGGCGACTATGAAACCGTGTTCACGGGCGAAACGGACATTAACAAAGCGGGCCTTCTGGACACGTACAGCGGCTCCCGGAAGATGCCCCAATGGGAATACCCATGCGGTGACATTCACGGCGCTTCGGACGGTACGAAATTCCCAGCCAACATCCAACCGGACGACAAATTGTTATTCTTCAGAAAAAGCATGTGTCGATCGAAATACTTGGTGAGTTGAAGAAATCTAAAAAATTGAAATGTTGACAAATATGTAATTATGTTTCGACATGTTTAGGTGCGCGTTAATGAGACTTACTCGAGTGGAATGTACGGATACGTTTATAATTTCGCACCAGATTCCGATGATAATGGCAAATACAACAAAAACAACACATGTTTCTGTAAAAATCCGGACAAGTGTTTACCACCGGGATTATTGGATGTGCGTGGCTGCTATTACGGTTTTCCAATTGCTTTAAGTAATCCGCACTTTTTGGATGCTGATCCAGTGGTGTTGGAGCGGGTGAATACAAGCACAATTAAACCCGATCCGGAGCTGCATAAGTCGTATTTTGTCATCCAACCGGTAAGTCAATAAAATCTTATAGTTCAATATTGGAATGAGATTAATTGGGAAATCATTAGAAATCTGGTCTACCATTGGAACTGGCCGGACGTTTCCAAATCAATATGGCTCTGGGCAACATTAAGAAAATAGCAAAAGTGGAGAGATTCGATAATATGGTCTTGCCACTTTTATGGGCTGAAATGGTGAGTTGTTATTGTTTTTTTGTAAAGGGGTCATATATCTTCAAGGACAAATGTTGGAAATTTCCTTAACATATCATTATTATTCTATTTCATATATTTCAAGTTTTCAACACAATTTTTTTCATAAACTAATAGTATTTTAACGGACTTGTTTAATAACTCGTTATATATGTCGTGTTGATACCATCGTTTTATATCAATTTTATGTTTCTTTGCAGAGATTATACGATCTACCCCGTGGGATGTCCCTGAAATTCCAGTTTTACATAAAAATCATGCCAGTTGTTCAAGAAACATTAAAATATTTGTCTTTTATTATGGGCACTTTCTGTATAGGTTATGCGATGTACAGATTCATTAAATTCAGAAACAACAAGCCGATTTACTCCAATGGGTTGTGGATCGAAGATGAATTTTCAGAGGTGGATATAGAAAAGAAATTGAGTAAATACTTACCGGAGAAACGGGCCAGTATGACAGTAAAAGAGCTAGAAGTTTACATAGATAGTCTCATAGCACCATTGAATCAGGAGATTTCCTTTCAAGAGTTTCAAGAGATGAAGGAAGAAATTGTGTAAAGCGGGACCATCTCTAATAATATACTTAACACTTATTTATTTGCCCTCAATTCAATTGTGATTGTCACTAGTTATTTATTTTTTAATTTAATCATTGGAACTTAATGTGGGTTTATTTTTTTATATATAACTATGGACCTGTTTTAATGTCCCCTTTGTTATAAACCCATATGATATTCCGTTTTTATTGTGATATTAATACCAATTTTAGGCTAATAATACATATTATCCATACATGATATATTTTAATATAATTACAATATAGAAAACCCATTTTTATCATTGGATATTTAACTTGGTACAAGTTTCCTTTTTTGCATTAACTTTTACTTTCAGCAATCTATTCATATTTCATAAGATACACATATAATAATCAGTATTTTATATAGTGGAAAATATTTTTTATACTTTAGGAAAATGGTCAATTGAAAACGATCTTGCCCTTAGATTTTAGTGATTTAGTTTTAAAAGTTATGTGTATTTTCAAACCCTAATGTGATGGTATAAATGTTGCAGTATTTTTTAACTCTCTTGTTAAAGTAATATATGTAATGTTGTCTTTCCAGGGTGTACTTAATTCTAGTAAATATGTAAAGAAGGAAAAAATTCAATGTAAAGTGTCTTGTATGGAATTATAACTGAATTATTAATAAAAAATTTGTTAGATATACATGTCTTTTGTGCGTCAAGGAATATGCGAATGATTGATTTGACTTAAAAGGTTTCAGCATTGAAACTATTTACTGATAAATTATTTGTTTTATTATTATTTTTTAATAAAACTAATACATACATAAATACATATTATAAGACATCAAATAATCTCATTATCAAGATAACAATTACTATAAATATATCAGTGAATTTGAATCGTGCATTTTGAAACTTACAATAAAATAAAGATTTTTAATAATTTGTTCTTCAACAATATCACAATTTACTAATAAATTACTAGGTTGATCTATATATTATCTGTCGAAAGCATTCTTTTCAAGATCCTCAATCAATTGCAAAAACCTCTGTTTTAACTTTTTATTGTTTTGACAAACACAACTGACCAGGCCAAATAAGTGCTTTGTTGAATATTCCTACAAAAACAACCCAAAAAATATTTAACATTTTTACACAATGAAAAATTCTTACTTTATGTTCTCTTATCCATTTTTCCAACTCAGGTTCAGGCAAATAGTACGCTTTAATATAAGATTCAACGTATTCTCTATGCGGTAAAGGACGAATACCCGAGATTTTCTCGAATTTTGTTAGAAACTGTATAAAGTCCAGTTGCATTAACGCTCTGCCTCCGTTTGAACATTTTTTAGCCTCTGAAAATCTTTAAAAAAAATATACTTTTTGCAAGTAGATTAACTTTATGTATTATTACCCTTGAACTAGAGTATGAGTTACAATATGAGCTATATTCTCCCATAATGATTGGGCCACTTCTTGTGAAATGGGCACTTTAGTTGCGACTTCTTCATCCAATCGCAATTTGAATATTTGCACCTCCTACATACGAATTTATACAACTTTAAACTATGAAAAGAGAATAAAAAATTTGGTCTTTACCCTTAACATCAGATCAATATAAGAATTATGCTGAGACATAACTTCTTTAATTTCCCAATTTATTTTAGCCATTGTAATCAAAATTTGTCGCAAGTCAAAAGCTTGTGATATTACAGACATGTAAATTGGTTTCCGGATATCAGCGGCACTCACAATATTCTGAAATAAGTAATTTATTTAATATACCGCATATTTTCTTTGCAAAACCAAATTTTCATTTAAAAATTTTCAAAACAATATGAAAGTATGCAACCAGTCATTCTCCCTCTCAAATTCTAACCTCAAATCCTGAAACTTCTAAACACGCCAAAAAACTAAATAAAAACGTGAAAACACATTAAAAAATAAGTTAAAAGTAAATTAAAAACATGGAAAATAAAATAAAAATTGGAGACCACATTATAGTGCAACGTCAAGGCTATACAAAGTTACACAAATTAAAAGAACATGGAAATATGGTACTGGGACACTTTACCGTTGAAATGGACAATATTATCGACGAAAATTACTATGATACATTTCAAATGAAGAACTCCAACAGCAGCAAAAGATTATATATCCTAGAAAAAGTAACCGACTTAAATACTAGCATTAATTTGAATATAGAATCCTCTGGTGTAGACAACCGCAATATTACCAGCGACAATTCATCCCAAACCCTCACAAAAGAAGAAATAGATGAACTGAAATCTTCTGAATTAAGTGCAAACAATATAGTTGAACAACTAATAACTAATTCAAAAACATTTAACATGAAAACTGGCTACAGTCAAGAAAAATACATAAAGAAAAAAGAGAAAAAATATTTCGAATACATTCAAATACGAAAGCCAACAATTCGTCTTCTAATGCAAATGTTTTATCGGCAAGACCCAAGTAAAACTTTAGGTATAAGAATTGACGATTTATCACAAATTTTAACCTATGCCAACATCCATTCCGATGGGAATCATTTACTTTACGACAGTGGGACATCCGGTCTAGTGCCAGCTGCTATTTTGAACTTAATAGGGGCAAAAACCGAGGGATATTTGGTTCATATGCATCCAGGGAACGAATATCAAAAGTCCGCATTTGTGGCAATGCAGTTCCCAAAAGAACAATCGGATAGATGTATAAATGTAAATGTATATTCTGTTTTACGTTGCTATCATCAACATAAAGACACATTTCGAGAACCATCAGCGAAAAAAGCAAAACTTGACGAAGAAAAGAAAGCCGGATGGCAAATAGAAAACGAAAGAGCATGTAAGATTTTAGAAAACAAAGTGGACAGCTTAATTATTACAGCAAAAGAAAATCCTATAAATATCGTTAAAGAATTGTTGCAATTTTTAAATGGAGGTAGAATGTTGGTTGTGTTTAGTGCTTTAAAAGAGCCCCTACAAGATTTGTTTATCTATTTAAAATCACGATTAGATTGTATTAATATTAAATTATCAAATAATTTTATGCGAAATTATCAAGTTCTCCCCAGTAGAACGCACCCAGAAGTGAATATGTCAACCGGAGGCTATATTCTGACTGCCCATAAACTTGTTTGTTAACATAAATTATTAAGTGAATTATTTTTAAATCAAATTAATTAGGCGATTAATCATTTTACATAAATTAATGCATAATTTTATACAAACTGCTTAATAAATGAAATAAAATAAAAACTAGTTTCACTTACCTGGGCGTAAAACTGCTGTAACATTATTTTGTTCGTTTGTGGTATTAAATATTCCAAATATTCCTGTAGAAATTCATATTGTCTTGCCAAGAAATTCAAACTTTCTACTGCAACAATACGTTCTGCTAAACCATTTAACTGTTCAGGCTTCTTTAAATCCACAAGCGGTGATAAACTTGGTTTACAGATTCTTCCTTCAATATTTTCTTCTGAATCAGCGATTAAATTATCTTGAATCTTTTTCAGTGTGACATTCAATTCGTTTGTATAAAGTGTATTACTTGAGACAGTCTGAAAAGCGATCAATTATTAAATTTTTCTACTAGTTTAAATATTTCTTACCAGATCAGAAGCAAAAAATAAATGTACTGCATACAAATAATAATCAAACAACTGATTCATCGAACTAATTATCTGATATGCAATGGATTTGAGCAATCTGGACATTTGGATGTATTTCCCCATTTGTCTTAATACTGACAACGTTGTATTTGTTAATATTGGCGCTTTGTGGTAATGCTTTTCTTTCCTTTCTTTAACAGCACTACAAAAAAAGAAAAACATTAAACTTGCATATCTAATCCGCTTTTTAAATATTACGAATTTGTCTCCTCTGCATATTCATCCACATAATCTTTCTTCAACTCCTCTGACTCATCGTCACTCTCTTCCGAAAAATAACCGGACGGATCGTTTTCGTTTGCTAAAATGTCATCATCATTTATAGCCTCTTCCAAACCGCTGTCAAATGGGGTTCCATGTTCGGCATAACGTATAAAATAATTCCCAATAATACTGCTACCATCTTGGGAATGATTCGAAGAGCAACATTCCGTAGAAGTTGTTGAAAACTGTGCCGAAACTGAACACATTTGTGGACTTGATTTAAAATTACGTAGAGAAAAACGAAATGATTTAAATTCCTGTAACAAAAATACTAAAAAACCAACAAATACATTTAATAAAGAAAATAGTACCTGCAATTGAAAAATATCGAAAGAAGCCTTAACTGGACAAATTTCCCACATTTCATTTTCTAAAAAGATCTTTAACTCATCCAGTCTTTGGATATGGTAGTTTTTAAAATAATTCGTACTTTGTTTACGAATCGATTCTTGCAGATCTTCCGATTTACTTTGGCAAAATTCTTCACCAACTTGAATTAATCGATGAACCACACGCAAAACTTGTACGAATTGCTCGAATTTATAGCACGCCAAATCCGCGTTCAATAATAAACTGGACACTTTTCGTTGTACATCATCCCAAATTTTTATTAAATTGTGTTCCAGCTTCTGTTTACTTAAATTATGCTCCATTTGATTGGGTTGTTCCCGAGGTTGTTCCTTTTCACCGTCATTGTACCATTTCATTAATTGATGGTAACTTAAAACAATCTTAAACATCTCTTTGCACAAATGAACTAAACACGGAATGAAAGAACTGGAATTAATTGACTGACATAGAGTTTTGTACGGGTTTTTGCAGCTGTTATCATTCGATTCCAACATCTCGGTTGATGTTATATAAGAGTTGACAACATTAAACGAACAATTATAAATTGCTGTTATGAAATCAACGTGTAATTTGTCAATCATTGTGGTTTCAGATTTCTCTAATAAATTATACGCCAGTTGGAGTTTCGTGAAGCGATCGTTGTCGAAAAACATGCACATCTGTGCCAAAATATGGTCTAATTGCCCTTCAATATTCTCCCATGTTTCTTGTAGTTTATATGTTAATGCAGCAACACAACTGAAATGTCGATACTTTATTGCAATTTTTTCGCACTTTTTCAATTCTAAAATAGCCCCAACGTAGTCCTCTTCGTCTAATAATTGTTGACAGCGTTTGTCAAAGCTGTGCTATAAAATCGAAGCAATAACAACATAAATCAAAGTTATAAAACCTTCTTACCAAACTCTTAATCGTATTCAAGTTGAATAATAAATTTTGAGCCAGTTTCCTTTTACGATAATTAGCTAAAATCCCGAGACTTGTGGTAAACTGTTTACCAGCCACACACAGTTCCTTCCTGCCGCCTTTACACAAGTCCAAAGCGTTCTTCACTCTCTCCAACACATCGAGTATTCTTGTAAACTCTTCATTGCAGTCGCTTTGATGTTCAAGAATAAGTTGTAGGACTTTCTTTGAGACGACTTGGTGTTGTTGCTTCAGATTCTTGAAGTCACGTTGTATTTGGTCACAATCTAATACTTCTGGGAGTTTCTAAAACATAAACATATTGAAAACATTGATTACACATCAAAGATTGTTAAGTTAAACAATACATTTAATTCAAAGCGACAAATGTCGAAATCGTCGTAAGGCGAAAAATAGGCTGCTTCAATACTTTCGAGAATATCTTGATCCGCAGGTCGATCAACATCTTGCACTGTTTTACTGTTTATTGACAATGATTGTATTTGGGAAAAGTGGTAGTCAGCATCGTTGAACCCCATTGAGGGTATCTTTGGGGGCTGAAATAGAATGTTTATTAACAGTTGTTTTGAAAATCAAATTTCTAATTTATACCTGTTTATTAAGAAGACCCATTATTTTGTGCTTAAATTCGTCCATCGTAAACTGTTTTGAAAGTATTCAATATTTCTAGGTTATGTAGCTAAAATTGATATCTGCACAGTTACAGATTTCTATCAACAATTTACCACTGAATACTAAAACTTGTTCTATAAAAGCAAAAATTTGAATTATTTCTCTATTCAATTTCATAGATTTACCGTAAGATTAAATTCTTTCATTCATAACTAAAGCAGTTGGTGTTTCTATACATTCAGAGAGTTGCAATTTATTTTGTTATTCATTTGAAATGTATAATAGTTTCTATTAAAGTTAATTATTGTAGTGCAAGGAGGTCGATGTGATAATAAAAATAGGAAAAAGTCAACCATTTATGAAAGGATCATTTGGATTATTTACGCTAGATGGTGTGATTTAACTAAAAGTGTGTTGATTCAAGTAGTAGGGTAGGAAGCTTATCCAAAATGGCTGACTAAAATCGATAAAACCAATGGTGTTATTTTTAGTCAATTTTCATAAATATTTGGATAAAATAATTGTTTTAAACTAGAAAATTTTAGTGTGTATATATTGTGTCTTTATTTAGTGTGTAAATTCTCGACAAATTTGAATGTAAAGTGCGATAGATCAGTAGAATAAACTTTTTATTATGTAGTTAATTCTTTATTCCGGAGGTAAGTTGATTGTATTGTAAAGGCGTTTTCTGAACTCAAAATTTCTACTATTTAATTGCGATTATATGAAAAATTTAATAAACATTCATTAATATTCGCGTATATGGTATAATTAAGGCATTAATGATGTTGATTGACATGTTAATTGCATTGTATACAATAAGAATAGGTGGGGGATTCTAGTTAATTTGTCAAATTATTTATGAATTAACTGGCAGCAGCCTACTACAAAAACCTTTTTTTTTTCTTTTCGGTATTACTTCATTATTTATTGTTGCATAAAGTGGATTGAATTATTTATTAAATTCACTTTGTCGGTATTGAAATGTTTTTATTTGTAATTAATTTCACGCATCGATAAGCTTTTGTTGTGGGGAGTTTAATAGGTGTTAAACTTGCAGAACTCACATATTTATCTGATGGGGCTTTTTAATGGCCCTTTCCAACATCTATTAGAAACTTTTATTTTAATTACACACATAATATAACAACGATAAAAAATTTTATATTTATTAAGAGAATTCAATTAAAAAAGTATTTTTTAATTAGAAAATTTTCACTATGTTATAATGTTCTCTACAAACAGTTTTTTTTTCTTTTCACTCAAATCTACTTACATTCTTCTTTTTTTTATATGAAAATCTAATTACGTAAAGAACAGAAAACGTAAACACACGACCATTTGAGTGGATGGGTAATTAGGTAATTGGTTCCATTTATAATGATAAGATTTCAGTATATTTTTTTCAATTCATTAATTTACATTATTCCAAACGACCCCCAGATAAATTTACAGATAAAGCGAATATCAATAATAACATGTCAAAATGCATAAATTTATGTTAAATATACGAACACTAAATATTTAAATAGGCAGTTGGGGTCCTCCTTGAATTCTAGTTCATTAAACAGTTTTAAATACACAAATGGTGTACAAGTCCCATTTAAATTTAATGATCCTTTAAGTGGCTTTTTGGCATTTTTTCCCAACACGATTTCCATGTATATACATTATCCGGACTTCATGGGGCCCCGCATTGAAAAAAACGCTGGAAATTGTAAATACTTTTTTATAAAAAGTTATTAATTATACGTGTATAAAGTGAAACTCATGTTAAATGTGTTATTGTGTTATGTTTTGCGGTGTCATTGACAAATATACATTAAACTTCCTAACATGTGTACAAAGGAACATAAGAATTAAATACAAAAAAAAATCTAACGATTCGATTCACTTTGAAACGGAACAAGAATTTACTTTTTAAATAGAAAGAAAATCGTAGAAGTTGTTGAATTTATTACATCGTTGATTTGCATTTTTTTACAGAGTACCATGTAATACAGGAAGATCACTTCCAACTGTATTACGAGTGTAATTAATTTAATAACGTAAAAAAACCTAATATACCTATAATGGCAACCACTCAAGGAGAAATAAGGGTGGGTGCTGGAAACCAGGTAAAAGACATTTATGTACGTAATTCCGAAAACAACACGGTAACATTCAAAATTTACTAGTTTTTCTATTTTAATTAGTTAGAGGAATATTCTAATTTGACAATGAAGTGAGAGAGAGCGAGCGAGCTTCCAATTTTAATTACAACTTTTAGTCGTGTAAATTGTTTTTCTATTTACGTAACCGTAATTATCCAGGCATTCTTCTTTGGTTTTTATTGTCTTTTTTTCTGCTCGTTACACTTGTGCAATATGCATTCAAAGAAGCGTGTTTCAAATCATCTGGCAAATTAATTGAATCATGGTATTAAAGATAATTTGCCATTTAGTTGATGTTATCGATTGATTTATTCATTTTTTATCACTACACTTACAGTATGATGTCGTTATAAGAACGCAATAAAACTATTCCTCTAATTAAATATAGAATTATTGGCATGATTATTAATTTTTTGGAGAAAAATTTGCACTACTTTCCGGGGTATCGTAGTACTATTTACGCATGTGTTCTTTGTATATTATATATAAAGTGTTATCTGTTGTATATCGTATTCTCTTTTTAATTTGCAATTAGATTAGTTAAAGTTTTGGCTTCAATACGTTTGGTGGCAAATAAATTGTGACCGAATATAAATAAAAGCCGTTACTTTTCCCAAATTTCCTCTACTGTTTTGTTTTTTTCCTAAAAAAACGAGAGACTAAAACGATTTTTGGAATCATTGTTGAATGGAATTATAGGCACGATTACCAGATTATCGGCCTGCCATACCACCGGAACAATTGTCTCCCGATCCGGAACAGTCGCGGACTAGAGAGGAGCTCCGATGGGTCCCTGCAATGACATTGGACTCTGATTTGTTGATGTATTTGCGTGCGGCTCGATCCATGGCGGCTTTTGCAGGAATGTGCGATGGGGGATGTCCGGAAGATGGGGCGAATGCTGCCTCTAGGGACGATACGACGATAAATGCTCTGGATGTGGTACTGTTGATTCATTTCCGGTACTTTTGGGGCGTTTTGTTCAATTTTGTTATCGTTGCAGTTGCATGACTCGGGTTACGATCCCGGCAAGGCATTGCAGGCACTTGTAAAGTGTCCAGTGCCCAAAGGGATCGACAAGAAGTGGAGCGAAGAGGAGACGAAGCGGTTTGTTAAGGGTTTGAGGCAATTCGGCAAGAATTTCTTTCGTATACGTAAGGATTTGTTGCCTCATCGTGATACGGTGAGTGTTTACGGGTGATTAGAGTTGTGTAATTGATTGTGTAATGGTTTGTTTGTGTATTGTGTAGCCGGAATTGGTTGAATTTTACTATTTATGGAAAAAGACACCAGGCGCAAACAATAATAGACCACACCGAAGACGTAGACAGGGCTCCTTAAGGAGAATTAGGAATACAAGAAATAGTAGAGGAGGTAATACTTCATCTAGTGCAGGTAAGTTGGATGTAGTGGATAACGGTGGTCTAAAAATGTTTAAAATTTATACACTGCGGAACAGGTATCCAAGTTTTATACACTTTATGGTGTCTATTATACTTAATGTTGTAATAGTGGTTTTAATATACCTTCGTGTAAAAACTACACAGTAATCACATTTTATGGACGTTTATAAAAAGACTTCCATTTTCACTGAATGTGCAAAATGTAAGGTTTGTTTTCATCTTGAAATTGTATTCTTTTAGATGAAATTAATTTCAGGAGAAACGTGAAAACAGGGAATATTTAGGTCAGTTTTTTAGACCACCAATAAGAAAAAACTTTCTGAATTTGTAGTTTTGTAGTTAGAAAAACGAAATTTATATACACAAAATAGTCATTTTTATATCAATGTTTTTTTACTTGCTATTTAGGACGAAATAGTGGAAATGCTGCTGCAGAAGTTGAATCTACAAACCGACCATCTCCACAGCCAGGAAAAGAGCCTGGAGAAACAAGTTCGGTAACAGAGGATGACAATTCTGAAGATGATAGCGATAGTCGTGAAGCACAGTATCGCTGTTCGCATTGCTTTACAACAAGTAAACACAAATACAAACACAGAATTCACTTTATTGTCGTTTTTTATGTAATTTAGATTCAAAAGATTGGCAACCGGGCGGAAAGGATCGCCAAATGTTGTGTTGGGATTGTAGGACACATTTTAAGAAAACTAATGAACTACCACCACTCACTAATCCTACAGGAATCGGAAACGCACAAACAACAGGCAATAGCACTTGTTAAATTGTTAACTTTATAGGTTTAATGTTTTCTTTACAATGCAGAAAGTCCAGATGCGAGTCCGCAGCGAATGCGCACGAGGAATAAAGCAGCAAAAGAACAAACGACGAATCGTTCGCGACCGAAACGTGGTGGCACTGAAACACCAGAACCGAAAACACCAGTTAAACAAAATCTCACAAATAGTAATGACAAGTCATCAGCAACACCACAATCAGCGAACACCACACCGGGCAAAAAGAAGGGCAACAAGTCCGATAATACTAAGATAGACACACCAAATAAAAATAGGAAACGGACGCAAGAGAAGAGTGAAGAGAATGATGGCGATGAAAAGGAGTTGACTGTGTTTAAGAAGAAGCGCGAACGAGCTGAGAGTCCATCAAGTGTTACTACTGATTCTGGATCGATTAACGATGATGTGGAGACGAATGAAACACCGGAGGCGGACAGTACAGACAGTACATCATTACCGGCAACCGGAACAACATCAACACCTACAAACTTCACATCGGCGTTGACTACAAGTACTGCCAGTTGTAGTGCAAATGAGACAAAATCAGCTATTAAGATTGAATGTGAATCGCCAAGTGTGACTGCCACAACTACGTCATTAATTAGTAAAACTACTGACTCTCTTCCATTGAATGTGTCTATAAAATCAGCAGAGCCTGTACCATTGAATGTTTCAATAAGATTGCCAGATGATTTGAATGAACGTAAGAATTTGATAAAACGCAACTTGGACACTTCATTAGACGTGAAATATGGATCTGATCGAGGATCTGATGTTAAATTTAATCCACAAGAAGTGAAAAAGGAGCAGCCAGTAAAGCAGGAATTGAAAATTGAAAAAACGGAAATGAAAGAAGAACCACTGAAAGAGTCGGCGGATAAATTTAAAACCGAATTAATAATTCCTAAAGTTGTGGGGCTTGACAAGGCAATGATTAAAGAGGAAATGGATTTAAGTAATGAGGGCATGAAAGAGGATCAAATGTATAAAGAAAATTTGTTTATGCCACAAAACATGAATCCAATGCCGAATTTCAATATTAAAGAGCCGATCCTGAATCATAAACATATGCCGTTAAATTTGAAAGAACCACAAATCGAAAGAAACAAAGAACAAATCTTGAATATGAATCATTCGTCTTACATGAAACAAGAGCCACCATTTGGATTTAATAAAGAACAGAGCACTCCACCAACTACAAGTGCACCACCAACATCTCAATCGCAACAACCACAACAGCCTGTTATTAAAGTGGAGCCGAGAGATGAACCAATGGAATTAACTAGTCAAAATCGCAGTGATTACAATCCACCGTTGAATATACCCACAATTATACCAATGTCTCAACAAATACCAGCGAATACAAGAGTACCTGGTGAGAGTCAATTCGAGGAGGACAAGAAATTAGAGCGGCCCGAACGTGTTGATCGACCTGATTTACCGCCAATCAATGCCACGCCCATTGGACAGCCTCCTTTGCCCAGTTTAATGCAGTCCAGTAATTTGGTTACAATTGGAGGCGGCAGTCAACCGGCTTCAATCGGACACTACGGTTTCATGTCCGGTGTACCATACAATCCGCAATCGCCAAGGAATGAGAAGAATGCACCACCGCCACCACCAAGTTCATCTTCATCGGCACCACCTCCAGTGCCTCCAAGTCAAAATGAACCGCAAAATTTGAAAATAAAACAAGAAGTGCCCGAAAACCCTCCGAACCATTTAAGTGGTTTAACTTCGTTCACACAAAGTTTACCGGCTGTACCGCCACCACCGGCCGCATCCAGTGGCAATTTCGTTCCTCCATCACCTAGTCATATACAATCCAGTCCCATTAGCGATCCTTTACAGAGTTTGAAAGACGTTAAAGTGCCCGGTTATCTGCCACCGCCTGGCCCCACCGAACGGCCGCCATCCGAAACGAGTGTAGAGATTAAAAAAGAGCCGGAATTTAACAATTCCAGCAACAGTAGTAGCAGTAGTAACAATAATAATTCGAGTTCACAAATAAGTAATCGCGCCAGTCCGGCTCACAGTAGTGCGGAAAAGTGTCCAACACCGAAACCCGCCACACCGATCGTAATATCACAGACACCGCCTTTGAGACAGCCGACCAGTTCACCACATTCGGCCATGAATTTAATCAGTCCCAGTACAGGTCCACCTACTAGTCTCCCACAACCGCATCCATCGCAAGCGCACCCTTATCCCGGCGCTATGCCGCCACCACATCATCTAATGCATCCATCGTTTTTGCATGCGATGCATCAGTTCCATAGTAATCCGTATTCCGGATACCATTTCTCGTATCCCTATCCGTATCCAGTGCCGCCACAGCCGCATGCCATTCCGCCGCCTGTTTCCCGCCCCGACATTTGTCCACCCAAGTCGATTGATACGGTGAGTGCGACTGTGATGTCATCGCAGCATAGTACAAGCAGTACATTGACTACGAAACGGGAGACTAGGGAGCCGGATGAGAATGGCGCTGAACGGCATCAAACACACGAGATGACATTAACACATCAACAAAGTACGTCGCATAATAGTACAGTGCATGCGAGTGTCGATAAACATAATTATGGCGGTGGACATTCGATAACAATATCACATTCGACTAGTACGAGTTCAAGTCAATCGGTACAACATAAAGTGAATCAGAAAACAATTAGGACTAGTTCACCGCACACGCCTATATCACAAACATCTACAACAACAAATATAAATCATTCGTCGTCGTCGAGTAACCATCAACACACGCATCATCACACACATCACCATGACAGATTATCGCCGGGTAATCAATTGTTAAGGCACAGTCATATGCATGGGAAACCGCCAAATCCGCAAACGAATCCACATCATTTGATGATACAGCCGCCGAATATGGGCCATCATCCGCCACCTTTAGGTAATTACATGGTTCAATATTGACATTGAAACTAAATTTAAATGTTTTAGGACCGCCACCGATTGGGAGTAGCTCTCTAGAGGCGTTACGTGCGCATGCTGCACAAGCTGCGGCCAATATGCAACAGAATAGCATGCATCCACCGAGCACGTCACCAATGAATCCACCACCGAAAATAATGTCGGATGAAGTGGTTAAGATTGAGCCCGATCCGGAACCAATACCAGAAGAGGAAGGTCAAACTAGTCCAATTGGACCGCCTAGGGGACCATCACCTGAACCTCGAATAGAGGATACTGAATGTCACAGGAGTCAGTCAGCAATGTAAGAAGAATATTTATAAAAAGAAGTTGTATAAACAGTGGTAAATTTTCATTTCATTGTAGATTCTTGAGACATTGGAACCGCGGCGACTATAATTCATGTACAAGAACTGATTTAACATTTAAACCAGTGCCTGATTCAAAGTTAGCTAGAAAACGTGAAGAGAGATTACGTAAACAAGCGGAACGTGAACGGGAGGAGCGTGAAAGAGCGCAACAAGCACAAGCTAGAAAAATAACGACACCTGAAAAACCGGAAGTGAAACCGCCGTCAAGGGGACCATTGGAAAATGTGGCATCGCCATATGAACGGTTCAGTAGACCAGGTTTTCAAGACACTCCTGCATTGAGATTATCTGAATATGCTCGTCCACATTCCGGATTTAGTCCAGGTATATAAAGAAAAGCTGTTTTAAAAATTCGATTTTGTGCATTTTGTAAATTTTCTGCAGGACACATGCCGAGATCTCTAATTCCACCATCACAATTAATGGATCCAATGCTTCAGTATCAATTAAACAGCATGTATGGTCCTGGTGCACGTGAACGTCTCGAATTGGAGCATTTAGAACGTGAGAAGCGCGAACGGGAGATCCGTGAATTACGCGAACGTGAACTAAACGATCGTCTAAAAGAGGAGATTATGAAAAGTGGCATGCGGGGACCACCGAATGCGATGGATCCGCATTGGTTGGAATTACAAAGGCGGTATGCAGCCGCTGGCTTAGCTGGACCGGGACCTGCAGGTCTTCCATTGCACCATTTTCCGTTGTATACGGGCGCTGGCGGTAGTGCAGCACAATTGTCACAAATTGAACGTGAACGTTTAGAGAGATTAGGCATACCGCCACCGCCGGGTGCACCCGGTGGACCGGGCGGTCCGCCACCCGGCCATCCGCATCATCCCTCACATGCGGCCCAATTGGAGGCCGCCGAACGATTAGCTTTAGCCACAGATCCAATGGTAATTGTAGTTGAATGACTGTTGTTAAAGACAGTTTGTATTGAAATGAAATAATTGATAATAGGTACGTCTCCAGATGGCAGGCATATCACCTGAATATCATGCCCACACCCATGCCCATACACATGCCCATACCCATCTGCATTTGCATCCACAACAGCAGCAGGCACAACAGGAAGCTGCTGCTGCAGCGGCTGGTTTTCCATTGCCAGGTAAGTTCATTTGTTGTACTGTAATCGTATTTGACAAGTAATTATGAAAAGCTTCAGGAACGCCCGGTTATCCTCGTCCGGGATTGATACCGGGTCGGGATGGTCCATTAGCATTACACCATCCCGATTTATTAAGTAGACCATATTCCGATCAGTTGGCACATCAGGTAATAAGGAGAAATGTAAATATTATTTTTTTACTCTAGTTAAATATAAGAAAAAAAATAAATAAAATATTATAAGTTGAGAGTCGGATTTACGATAAGAGTACAATTAATTTATATGTTCAGGCTGCGGCACATGAACAGTTGCAGAGGCAGATGCTGTTAGAAAGAGATAGATTTCCACCACATCCTTCGATTGTTGCCCAACATGAAGAGTACCTAAGGTCTGTTCATGTTTTTCTTTAGAAGAAAATCAAGTAGTTTATTGTCATTTTTCGCTTGGTGTGTAGCCTGCTTCTTTTTTTGCATTCTTTTTAATCATCTTTACTAAATATCCAGGTGGGCTTTTGCTTTTTCCTGTGTTCAGCGTTTTGATTGTAGGGAGCGCAGTGTATTTTTTTATTTTTATTTTGTAATTTTTGTTCATTTTGTGTGATTTTTGTTTTGGTAGTTTGGTTTGTGGTGTAAAAACGTTTCACAATAAATAATTCATCATATAACTCATTTAATTTTACATTTTAGGGCTTCTTGAATCAGTTTTTTAGAGATATAAATGTGAAACGATTTTGTAATCTGTTTTTCTTATACGTATTATACATAGTTGGAAGCTTTATTTGTTATTTTAATCGGTTTATCTGTAATAAAACGAACAATTTCACATTTTTAGGCAACAAAGAGAGCGAGAACTTAAAGTTAGGGCCCTGGAAGAGGCAGCAAGAGGCTCTAGACCATAAATTTAAATGTAATAATGGTAAGATTTGATCGTTTTTTGTTATTTTAACGGGCCTGATTCAAGACGCCTTCATTGAATCATTGCTCATATATTTTCTAAGTGGTTCTTCATTGTTCGATTGACATTTGATTTGTTTGTGTTTTTTAGTTTGCAACATGTGGGCCAAAGTACTGATATTCTGTATAAAAGAGCAACATTATAAGTAAAATTTGATCAAACAAGTTTTACATAATTTGTCTAGTTTTAAAAAGAAATACATAGTAAAATATATTCGCTAAGATTATTTTTAATGCAATGAATAGAAAAATATTTTGTACCTATATTATACATATAATAAAAATGCTATCGATGTTTTAGTATGTAAAGGGATTGAATTGAAATTAAAAAAGAGAGCAGCAATAATAAAAATATTTCAACAAAATAAAAAGAGAGAATATTATCGAGAGAGGATTACAAAAATATATGCGAAAATATTTATTATTGTTGCGCGTATTTTGTATTATTATGTAAATAAAATAATAATTAGGTCAAAGATCAAAATGGGTTTTGTTGAGCGTACATATATAAAAATGATCAGACCCATTAAAAAAGTTAATTATTTTAACAGTGTTTTTAATATTGTACAGTCTTCCTCCAAAATTTCTCTCAAAGCATGACATACATTTATATTGTAGTAGGT
This sequence comes from Silvanus unidentatus, assembly GCA_963930825.1. Lineage (NCBI taxonomy): Eukaryota > Metazoa > Arthropoda > Insecta > Coleoptera > Silvanidae > Silvanus > Silvanus unidentatus. The sequence goes on from OZ005760.1 coordinate 19,269,274, forward strand.
ATATATTTTTGTCGCAAATAATTTTTATTTTCTTATAACGATCTGTAGCTTGTTACGTACTTTATTTATATGTAATTTATAATTTATCTTGTTTTCAATTTCTATTTTTTTTTTGTTTATATGCGAATCACTTTTAAAAATTAATAAAACACTTTACCAAAGAGTTTTTTGTTTCCTTTTTTGGATTTTAAGATAAAAAGAAAAACTAATCGTAATTATTGTAAGGGACTAATATAATATTTGTAATGTGTATATTTTCTTTGGTTTTCTAGCTAGACTGTGCCAATCTGATTCTCTTGCATTACAGATATTAAAATAGTCGATAAAAGGACATTTTAGGTGAACCAATAAATTAGGTACTTATCTAAGGTACTTGACGCTTAAATAATTTTTTTTATTACCCCACAAGTGTAGATGGTATTTTTGGGTTCCATAGAGTTTTGTCAATTTCTAAACTAGTATACTTTAAAAAGTTTTTATATATTATAATAGAAGAATATTATAAGTAAGTAAAATAGAACCCTGATATTTTGAATGAGAAGCTTTTTATAATATAGAAATGTATTATAAATAAAAAAAAAATGTTTACTAAATATGTATACTATACCTCTATAGTGGAATAAAAATATTTAATTTGTTATAATTTTGTTAATTTTTCCATTCACAATTTCAAGAGAGAATTGCGTCTAAAAATTTGCCACTTTTATGGAAAAATAGACTCCCAACTGTATGCCACATGTTATAGGAACAATAAATCATCAATTGACAAATAAAGGGTCTAATTGTCAGCATCCTGGTGGGCTGACGTTTGTTAAATGGTCGCATTTACACTATTCTAAATATTTGAACTTTTATTTTCTTCATTGTTACAAATTGATCCCTATAAAAATGCAGTTTTATTGATTAAAATCGAATTAATCTCAATTAAGACGATCTGTAATAGCGTCACAAGTTTCGGCAAATTGTTCCGAGAGATTTTATAATGGATTTGTCGTTTTCAATGCAAATAGCACTCGTTTTACATATTTCTGGGGCTAAATGGAAATTTCATGCAATACTCTTCATCTCTCACTTTTTCCTCTCCCACAGGAAATGTTAATTTATTTCAATGCTCTTATTTACATTAGCATATCCATTAATTGTAATATTATTTACAGACTTATTTTAATTGAATAAATTAGATTTTCAAAATAATGACTTTCGGTCGCATTTTCTTCAACAGCACTACAAACTGACTTCCTTTCATCTGAAAACTGTGGGCGTTAACTGGAGCATCTGTTAAAAATATTAAAAGTGACTAATTGTAGCATCCAGTATTCAGTTTAGTAGTCTATAAACACTTGTTGATGCATTTCATACGAAGGAGACCGGCTGTATTCCATTTATTTGGTGTTAGTTAATTTGTCGGGATGGTTCGTAGTGAATAAAAGGGAGGATGGATTACATGTATCAAGGTGATACGTACGAGAAAAACACCAACAAGAGAAGAAAATCGTACAATGACGAATACACAATTCCGGTGAGGCAACGGAGCCAGGCGAATGCCAGGGAAAGGGACCGCACACAAAGGTATTTTACATAGATATGGAGATAAATGTGACCCTTCAGGGACGAATTAATCAGTAATTAGTGCTAATTAATAAATTTCATTAACGGGACAATAGAGTGCTTGTCATGTAAATGTAGTAAATACTGTTTTAGCGTAAATACCGCTTTCTCGACGTTAAGGACTTTGATACCGACGGAACCGAAAGATAGGAAATTAAGTAAAATCGAAACACTTCGATTGGCTTCTAGTTATATATCCCATTTGGGCACTCAACTCATGGCAGGTAAGTTGAATATTCCGATTCCAATGCAAATTAAGCGATTTTTTCCGCTTATTTTTAGGGCCCATCGATCAACCGTGTTTAAGATTACCAAAAAGTGTCGTCGAAGAGGATCCGATTGGACCGAATCGTAATCAAGTATGCACTTTTTGTATAGCACATAAAAAATCACCAGTAAGTTTTTTTGTCTGAAATGTGGGGATTGTGTAAAGAATTGTCTTATTTTTCAGAAATCGCTACTGATGGACGATTACGAATGCCAAAACTTGCAAAATCAATTATTTACTAACAATTTACAATCATCCTCAAACACGAACATTTACTATCAATAGTGTTATTCATGTCCTCATTGTATATACCGCCTTTTTATTATATTTGTACTTAATTTACAAAAAAATAAATATAGATCGTTTAATTGAAATTGATGGAGTTTTAATTTTCTTTCATTAATGACACACTTAATTAAAGGTCAGCTGTTGTATTAGCACAATAACTTATCAACCTCTTATTCGATATTTATGTATATTCAACTTTTCAGTATATTAAAAGCAAATCTGTTTTTTATCTTACATTAATCTTAGGCAGTTTAACAGTAAGAGCTTACATAACTAATGGAAGGCTGCGTTGAGTTCTCCGATGGCAAACTTATGGGCCTGTAGTACCACCAATTATACCACACTGAAAGGAAATATGTTAAATCAAAGCGGTTTTTGCACATGTCACAACTTACAGGTGTACGAGGGCTTCAGTACAACTGATATGATTTTGCAGTCTTGACTACATTCCTTAGAAGGCTTTAGAATAATCGTTCGTTCACCGGATCCTTGAACTACGAAAATGTAACTACATTCCATATTTGGTAGGGTGTACGGTTCGGCATTAACACCATCAATCATGACGAATCGTTCCACACTCTGGCCCGACCATTCGTTTAAAAATATCGGACGTGGGAACAATTCGCGAACGATTCGCGCTGAATTCATTTTATTTATGCGCCATGATGTGTGATGTTTTACGTCCAATGATGAATTGAACAGACTTTCAAGGGTTCTTATGGAATTGTTAGTGGATTTTAAGCCATTTGATTCTTTGATGAGAGTGTCTTTGTGAATATTGAATGTTTGTTGTAACGTGGAGAAGTCGATGCGTTTTTGATCAGTCTGTAACCAGTGGAAAAATGATTTTCAGGTCTCATATTGGCAGTAGATTTACCTTGACGATGAAGGGATTGTTACTGCTTGTTTTGTAAGAAAACTGCTCTTTTATTTCGGTTAAATCTATCACAGAATGAACGTTCTTACAAGGCCAACATTCCATGTCATGCACGTAGAAATAAGGGTTTTCCACCAGACAGCTCTCATCATATACATCTGAAAAGGAAACGATTAGGTTGTTTTTAACTTAAATATATACTTTTCTGTACTTGTTAAGGCAGGAAACACTTTTATTATTGGCACTGATAAAAATCGAATAAATTTAAGACCGGGATATATAAGGCCTTGGACATTTCGTAAAACTATACTTGATGTTGGTTGATGGACATTTAATAAAACGTAAATTGAAATTACAAGAATTATAGTGACTATAAACAATTTAATTAAAATATGTAAGTAATAGTTTTGGGTCTTTGCAATTTTATAATTTAAGTTTTTCTTTAGAGTTAAAATACTTTCACTAAAAACTTTATCAAAATCACTGTCAGATACACCTTGGTTTTTGGCATTGTTACGGACTATTTCTATTTCTTTTTTGTATTCTAAAAGCAGTTTTTCTTTCAACATTTTCCACCCACAAAATCATAACAATAACATAACCTTAAACAATGAATCACTGACGTTTAGAAATGGGCATGCGTTGGCAAATATTTAATTTATGTGGCAAGAGCATATGTATTTATATTGCTTTGTTTATAAGGTAAAAAGGGTATGTATATAAAAAATCACAATACAAAATACTTCCTCAATAATTAAGTTTTAATAAAAATCCAAAAAAAGTTAGCGAGGGGGCACCCGGGTTTGAACCGGGGACCTCTCGATCTGCAGTCGAATGCTCTACCACTGAGCTATACCCCCACAAACACCTCTTTATTTTTGTTGGTTTATGAACAACTAATTTTTCGCACAAATAAAAATAATAAATTATATGGTCATGCATTGTACCTAGTATACACATAACAATATTTCCTTCAACATCATCGATTAACTGCCTTCAAGATGTTTCTGACATTGCCCATTGTGCCTATTCTTACATAAAAGGCCTGATGGACAACGTTTTAAATCACCTGTCGCTAGTTCATCTTTCTTAGTGTGTACTCATTGATAAAACCGTTTTTCATCGTAACAAATAAAACCTTTGTTTTGGATACATTGCAAAGTTCGTGACTGAATACAATGTGCCTAATAAAATGCCGGATATTGTATTGATAATAAACTAAAGAGAACCAATTTACTACTTACACAGAAAACGAATACATGAAGATGAATGGTACTCATATTGATGTAAATTAGACAGTTGGAAGATTAATATCAGAACCTACACGAATGGTTTTCTCTGATCTATTTCGACAGCATTAGTGCGATTTTGAGGTTTATATATTTTATTTATTCAGGATTGGAAGCATAAAATAATAGTCATGAAGAGAATTTAATTCGGAATGTTATTAAACATGCTCAACTTTAATAAAATATTTTTAAAGAGACCAATTAAAGTCAGAGAAAATTTTCTATCCAGATGAAAATATAATAAGTCGTAACAGATGCATGAATATTATTTGCGTTGCCAACCAGAAGATTTATTTGATATTTTATAAAAATTTCAGCTCCATATCTTTTTACCAGGAAATTATTGTATCGTAGTCCTAACAGTTTTATAGCGCCATTATATTTATGTACATAATGAAACAATAATGGATAACCTGCAATATACATAATAAATATTAGCAATAATAGAACAATTAAAACCGAAGTGGATAAAGATTTAAATTAATCTGTGTACAAGCCATAGTAATAAATCGTTTATTTAAACAAAAGGCGATAAAAAGGTGTTTTTCTTATATTGCAATTGCTGTTTATAACAAGTAGAACGACCTACAAACATATACCTAGATTTGGTAAACTGATAGCAATATGCGGGTTGTGCATTTCTGTATAATTTTACTAGTGAGTTTAACATAATTTCGGCAAGAGTGATAGTAATGGCAGTATTTTACAGGTAATTATTTCAAACACTCAGTCATATCATTTTGATGACAACAACAGATTAAGAGATTTTTGGGAAAATCCATTGTTGGGGGGACTTATAAACAATTATAACATTGACGACTTAAGATTAGGGAATTATGAGGACGATTCTTTTCATTTGGGAGCAGGATTTCAAAACAGGAATGAATTTGACGGCGAATTATTAGAACAATTAGAACATAATCCATTTAGTTTGGATGAATTTGGCTTTAAGAACATATTTGAAAAATTAGGGCGAGATTCATTCAGTTTGGAAGGATTTCGAAGTATTAATGATGTTCTTAAAAAGAATTCAAAAAAGATTAAGTTCAAAGCGAGTAATACTGACTGTTCAAATTCCAATGATGAAATTTTTGTTTGTACTAAAGAAGGAAAATTTAAGAACTACCAGGACAATAGCTGTTCCAGTTATTTTCTGTGTTCCCTTTTAAATAATGGTACGTACATCAAGACCAGATTCATTTGTCCTAAAAATACATTTTTTGACCCAAAATTACACATTTGTAGTGAGACATTTCTTTGTCCTTGTACTTCTACAGTCAGTACAAGTACTATTACAACGTCAGCAACTAACTGCTTTTATTCAGTAGAGGACAGTTTCTTTTGTGAAAAAAAGGGCCGATTTTTAAATTACAATGACATCAGTTGCTCGAGTTATTTTCTATGTTCATTGTTGAATAATGGAACTTTTCTTAGAACGAAATATTCATGTCCTTTGAGTTCATTTTTCGATCCTGGTGCACAAAAATGCAGTTCTCTGTATAATTGTCCATGCACAGCAACAAGTACTACTTCAACTCCAGAAATAACAACTGTAAAAACCACTACAGAAGGATCAACTGCCGCTTCATGCCTCAATTCAGCAACAGAAGATTTTTCTTGTACAGAAAAGGGAAGATTTGCAAATTACAATGACTACAGTTGCTCCAGTTATTTTCTCTGTTCATTGTTGAATAATGGAACTTTTCTTAGAACGAAATATTCATGTCCTTTGAGTTCATTTTTCGATCCTGGTGCACAAAAATGCAGTTCTCTGTATAATTGTCCATGCACAGCAACAAGTACTACTTCAACTCCAGAAATAACAACTGTAAAAACCATTACAGAAGGATCAACTGCCGCTTCATGCCTCAATTCAGCAACAGAAGATTTTTCTTGTACAGAAAAGGGAAGATTTGCAAATTACAATGACTACAGTTGCTCCAGTTATTTTCTCTGTTCATTGTTGAATAATGGAACTTTTCTTAGAACGAAATATTCATGTCCTTTGAGTTCATTTTTCGATCCTGGTGCACAAAAATGCAGTTCTCTGTATAATTGTCCATGCACAGCAACAAGTACTACTTCAATTCCAGAAATAACAACTGTAAAAACCACTACAGAAGGATCAACTGCCGCTTCATGCCTCAATTCAGCAACAGAAGATTTTTCTTGTACAGAAAAGGGAAGATTTGCAAATTACAATGACTACAGTTGCTCCAGTTATTTCCTCTGTTCATTGTTGAATAATGGAACTTTTCTTAGAACGAAATATTCATGTCCTTTGAGTTCATTTTTCGATCCTGGTGCACAAAAATGCAGTTCTCTGTATAATTGTCCATGCACAGCAACAAGTACTACTTCAACTCCAGAAATAACAACTGTAAAAACCACTACAGAAGGATTCACTGCCGCTTCGTGCATCTATACAGTAACAGACGATTTTTCTTGTACAGAAAAGGGAAGATTTGCAAATTACAATGACTACAGTTGCTCCAGTTATTTTCTCTGTTCATTGTTGAATAATGGAACTTTTCTTAGAACGAAATATTCATGTCCTTTGAGTTCATTTTTCGATCCTGGTGCACAAAAATGCAGTTCTCTGTATAATTGTCCATGCACAGCAACAAGTACTACTTCAACTCCAGAAATAACAACTGTAAAAACCACTACAGAAGGATCAACTGCCGCTTCATGCCTCTATTCAGCAACAGAAGATTTTTCTTGTACAGAAAAGGGAAGATTTGCAAATTACAATGACTACAGTTGCTCCAGTTATTTTCTCTGTTCATTGTTGAATAATGGAACTTTTCTTAGAACGAAATATTCATGTCCTTTGAGTTCATTTTTCGATCCTGGTGCACAAAAATGCAGTTCTCTGTATAATTGTCCATGCACAGCAACAAGTACTACTTCAACTCCAGAAATAACAACTGTAAAAACCACTACAGAAGGATTCACTGCCGCTTCGTGCATCTATACAGTAACAGACGATTTTTCTTGTACAGAAAAGGGAAGATTTGCAAATTACAATGACTACAGTTGCTCCAGTTATTTTCTCTGTTCATTGTTGAATAATGGAACTTTTCTTAGAACGAAATATGCATGTCCTTTGAGTTCATTTTTCGATCCTGGTGCACAAAAATGCAGTTCTCTGTATAATTGTCCATGCACAGCAACAAGTACTACTTCAACTCCAGAAATAACAACTGTAAAAACCACTACAGAAGGATTCACTGCCGCTTCGTGCATCTATACAGTAACAGACGATTTTTCTTGTACAGAAAAGGGAAGATTTGCAAATTACAATGACTACAGTTGCTCCAGTTATTTTCTCTGTTCATTGTTGAATAATGGAACTTTTCTTAGAACGAAATATTCATGTCCTTTGAGTTCATTTTTCGATCCTGGTGCACAAAAATGCAGTTCTCTGTATAATTGTCCATGCACAGCAACAAGTACTACTTCAACTCCAGAAATAACAACTGTAAAAACCACTACAGAAGGATTCACTGCCGCTTCGTGCATCTATACAGTAACAGACGATTTTTCTTGTACAGAAAAGGGAAGATTTGCAAATTACAATGACTACAGTTGCTCCAGTTATTTTCTCTGTTCATTGTTGAATAATGGAACTTTTCTTAGAACGAAATATGCATGTCCTTTGAGTTCATTTTTCGATCCTGGTGCACAAAAATGCAGTTCTCTGTATAATTGTCCATGCACAGCAACAAGTACTACTTCAACTCCAGAAATAACAACTGTAAAAACCACTACAGAAGGATTCACTGCCGCTTCGTGCATCTATACAGTAACAGACGATTTTTCTTGTACAGAAAAGGGAAGATTTGCAAATTACAATGACTACAGTTGCTCCAGTTATTTTCTCTGTTCATTGTTGAATAATGGAACTTTTCTTAGAACGAAATATTCATGTCCTTTGAGTTCATTTTTCGATCCTGGTGCACAAAAATGCAGTTCTCTGTATAATTGTCCATGCACAGCAACAAGTACTACTTCAACTCCAGAAATAACAACTGTAAAAACCACTACAGAAGGATTCACTGCCGCTTCGTGCATCTATACAGTAACAGACGATTTTTCTTGTACAGAAAAGGGAAGATTTGCAAATTACAATGACTACAGTTGCTCCAGTTATTTTCTCTGTTCATTGTTGAATAATGGAACTTTTCTTAGAACGAAATATGCATGTCCTTTGAGTTCATTTTTCGATCCTGGTGCACAAAAATGCAGTTCTCTGTATAATTGTCCATGCACAGCAACAAGTACTACTTCAGCTCTTGAAATAACAACGGCAGAACCCACTACAGGAGGATCAACTGCAACTTCTTGCATTTATTCAGCAACAGATAATTTTTCTTGTACAGAAAAAGGAAGATTTCCGAATTATAATGACATTAATTGCAGGAGTTACTTCTTATGTTCGTTATTAAATAATAGAACTTTTCTTCGTACTAATTACGATTGCCCTAACAATTCATTTTTCGATCCATCTCTTCAAGAATGCAGTGCATTGTTTATTTGTCCTTGCACAACTACAACTTCCATCACTACTGCAATAACAACAAGTGAAGCCACTACTGAACCTCAGTGCGTTTATTCTCCAACATCCAATTTTATTTGCACAAAAATAGGAAGATTTCCCAACAACAACGATTTAAATTGCAGAAGTTATTTCTTATGTTCTCTACTAAACAATGGTTCTTTTATTCAAACAATGTACTTCTGTCCAACCACTTCAACGTTTAACCCAAGTATTCATGAATGCAGCAGAGATTACAAGTGTCCTTGTACAATTAGTAGCGCGACAGATTATCCAACAACATTATCTTCTTTAACAACAACACAGGGCGCCACTGAAATTCCACCCACAACAATAGATCAATGTTTCTTTTCAAGCATAGACAATTTTGTTTGTACAGAAAGAGGAAGATTTATTAACTACAAGGACATCACATGCTCCAGTTATTTCTTGTGTTCCCTTTTACGAAATGGTTCTTATATTCGTACGCTATATTATTGCCCACAAGGTTCATATTTTGACTTAACGATTCAAAAATGCAGTGCAACTTATAAATGTCCCTGCTCAACCACTACAACAACTACAAACGCAACTCAAACTACTCCCGAAATTACAACTCATAGTGACCAATGTTTCTATTCAGCTGAAGACAATTTCATCTGTACCGAAAGAGGAAGATTTATTAATTACAACGACATTACTTGCTCCACCTATTTCTTGTGCTCGCTTCTAAGAAATGGTTCTTTGATCCGTACTCAGTACTCTTGTCCCCTAAATTCATACTTTGATCAAAAAATTCAAAAATGCAGCACACATTATCTTTGCCCTTGTTCTACGACTCCCAATACTACACCATTAACAAATTTGCCTTCGACATCTATCAGTGCCACCGAAGAAACAACTATAGAAGACCAATGTTTCTACTCTAAAGTAGACAATTTTATTTGCACCGAAAGAGGACGATTTATTAATTACAACGACCTTACTTGCACCAGCTATTATTTATGTTCCCTCTTACGAAATGGATCTTACATTCGAACTTTGTATTATTGCCCACAAGGTTCATATTTTGATTTAACAATTCATAAATGCAGTGGCACTTATAAGTGTCCCTGCTTAGCAATAAGTACGACTCCTCAACCAACGAACTTGCCTTCGCAAACTACAAGCGCAACCCAAACTACTTCCGAAATTACAACTGATAACGACCAATGTTTTTATTCAGCTGAAGACAATTTCGTCTGTACCGAAAGAGGAAGATTTAATAATTCCAATGACATTACTTGTTCCACCTATTTCTTGTGCTCGCTCCTAGGAAATGGTTCTTTGATTCGTACTCAGTATGCTTGTCCCCGAAATTCATATTTTGACCAAAAAATTCAAAAATGCAGTACTCATTTTGTTTGCCCTTGTACCACGACTCCACGTACCACAGCAACAAATTTGCCATCAACAACTATAATTACTACCGAAGTCACAACTGTAGATGACCAATGTTTATACACCAAAGATGACAATTTCATTTGCACTGAAAGAGGACGATTTATTAATTATAATGACATTACATGCTCCAGCTATTTCTTGTGTTCCCTCTTACGAAACGGTACCTTTATTCAAACTCTTTATAAATGTCCAACCAACTCACACTTCGATCCCACACTCCAAAAATGCAGCGTTCATTTTATATGTCCTTGTCTAACAACTACAAGTACTTCTCCCGCCTCGTCAACGCTCTTACCATCGAGTAGTACTCCAACAGAAAGCAGTACTCAAGTGACAACGCAAAGCCAATGTCTTTACACGAACACGAGTGATGACAACTTTATCTGCACGGAGAGAGGAAGATTTCCGAATTACAATGATATAAGCTGTACCAGTTACTTTTTATGTTCTAGATTACGCAATGGTACCTTAATTCGCACTCTTTACAACTGTCCTAAAACTTCGGCTTTCGACCCGAAAATTCATATTTGCAGTGATACATACAAATGTCCCTGTGAATAACATTTTTTTTGTGTATGAATATCTAGTAATGAAAACACATTTGGAATTAGCACGTAATAAAAAATTCAAACAAACACAGTTTTGTTATTTATTCTGATTAGATTTTTAGCACTCATTTACTCATCCAGAATGAATTTATTTGATTATTTCGCAATCTTTACAAAATGTGCAGTAAACAATGCTGTAGGTACTTAACACACTCGGAAAAGTTTCCTGTTCGAGATAACTCAGCGTGTTATAATAAAACATGACCGTATAAGTAATGACTTCATTTATCAGGATTGTTTGTAAAACATATAGTTTAGTAAATAGCAAAAGATTGTTGAAGAGCATAGTGTAGAAATTCAGTTTGAATTACGAATAAAGAGAATCGTGTACTAGATTACAAAATGTGTTTGAAATTATTTAGCAGATCGAAAAAATCTTACGAGTAAGTAGAATAACAAGGAAATTGTTAATAATAAAATCTTTCATTCTAGGTTAGACAATTATAATAACCATAATTCATCTAAAAACGATGAAAACAATAAAAATAACGATGCAATTGTGGAGGAAGATGCACCGACTGACGCTTCATTCACTGGATCGTACAGCAAAAACATCAATTTCTAATTTGTTTATGTATTAAAGTAATTATAATAAATTTTATTATTATGCAGGTAGATGTGTTTACATTTCAACACGTTGTCCCCATCGAGAGATCCATTAAATGTGGTAAAGAGAAATGCTCAAATTTCACATAGAGAATTGAAAATTGTCAATCAGACATTCAAACACGCATAACATATTGACGACTTCGTGCAAAACTCGCGTAATTACATGGAAAACTAACAAAACCTATTTGTTTTCTAAATTATTAGGTATGTGTATTCTGTATTTTGTCTGCATAATTTAGACTTGTATTCCTTTAAAGTGAATTTCAAATTATTCAAGTTCTCATATAACACACCATATGAGCTAAAGACGTTTCACTTATTTAAATTGTCACCAATAAAGCCAAAAGAAGTGCGTGCGAATGATTTATTTATAGAAAAGTAGAAACTGATCGACGACATTGAACGAAAATTGCCCAAATTGAGACCATGTCCTTTTTAATTGCATCCAAAGGAAGTCTGCAATTGCTTTAAACAATAAAAACGTTTGACAAACAACTCAAAAAAATTCTGTTAATCAACAACATTAAGAAAGAGGCCTAAATACGATAATTGTTATTGTTTGTCCTGATGCAATCGATGCAGTCGCGCTTGATATAGTCTACATTTATGATTGTAAAATGGAAAGTAGTGCCCCTCACGACGCTTACAAATTAGATTTTTTTGTTATACAAGAAAGTCGTTCGAAATTCATATATTATTCAGATTTTCAAACCGCAAACTTGTGGTCAACAATACAAATAAACTGGACAAATTTTTCGTCTAGTCGTACAACTGAAACTTTTATCGCTCTGTAAATAATGTTAAAGTAAATATTTCGTTTGGGTCGCACGTTTAATCAAATAAAGTACAGATGCGTACTAGAAGTATGAAAGTGGGTGACGGTGAATAAGTATTGTAAGTGAAATTACTATAGTTATGTAGGTGCGCCTTTGTATTATTGAACAAATAAAAAGACGCTACTTGCGAGCATAATAAGTAATTCGCTGTTTTTTTTTTGTTGATTGATTGCTTTATTAACGAGTTTCTACAAATTAGACAAAAACGATGCGTCCTTGGGGGGTCTACAATATCACATTTTTCACCTAAAAATTCCAAACTGTCCAGAGACCCAAAAATTGTTATCTTTACTCATCTATAGGTATATTATCGAAAAAATGCCATTTAAAAGTTACTTCAGGTACTATTCTAGGTAGTCAAATGCCAGACAGAAAGTGAATCGCCTCAATTATCCCTCACACCTTATCACGTTAAAATTCCTCAGGTAGGATAAGTGTGCCCCCAAAATGGGTCACTTGGGTATAAAATATAATGTGTGTGCCATCCTCATGGGTATTTCGGTAGCGGCAGAAGAGTCGGTATAACACGGTCACCGTAGAGTTTCTTTCTTCTCCCATTTCACTATTTCCGCGGCTCATCCGTTCTTCTACAGCCAAGAAGTGTAATGTTGCTTTCTCTCTGGGTCATTTTTCAAATCATATACTAGTGATCAACATTGCTCCATAGACGGTACGGTTTTCGAGTGCCTTTTAAATCGATTAGTGAATTTAGTTTGCTGTAGTACAGTTAATGATGCTTTTGGATTAAGTTCTTTGCCCAGGTACGTAAACAGTCTTTAATCAGTTTGAATTTAAAGAGAAAAATCCGGAAAATATATAAATAAAAAATTAAACAATATACATATATGGAAAAAGAATTGTTTTGCTCTGATTTTTCGATTAATTAGCAATTATATTTTGATGGGTTTTTTTATTTGATTTGCCTGAAAATTGGAATATTAAACTGTGTGTAACAGATTTATGCTCTAATCAATGCAATCGTTAATTAAATCCTATAGTATAGTGTATTCTTCGTAATTAAGCGTGTTATTTGCCGTTATTTGGAAGTATTTAAGTATAATTAAGTGCGCTGATGAAAATTGATATGAACACGATTTGGTGTTGAATAAAGCGGGTTTTTATTTCATGAGAGAACATTTTTCAATGAAACTAGGAAATTAGTAGAAAAATTGCCTTATGCAACAGTGATGAGAAGGTACCTAATTGAGTTGATAAATCCCTCATAATAAATTATTTGCTAATTATGAATATTATGCATGGTCGTTATACTTTGCATGTAAAACCCACTTTTACTTATTGGGTAAAGTGTAATATAGGAAATTAGAAAAAAAAATCAATACCTGTAGGTAAATATGTATGAGGGATTTCCATAGAAAGTGAGTGCAGTTTATATAAGAATTTTTTTCCAGGACTCCATTGGATTGTAAGGACCCCTCGTTTCTTTTTTGATGTCGACGATGCCTCGTAAATGCTAAAAAAAATGGTCAGATTTAAGGTGAGAATTGAGCATTTTTACAATATCCACACAACATTCAATAGAATTGCATTTTAAGTAAATAATTCAATTATTAATAATCAGGCCAAGAGAAAATAATAAAAGAGTAATTGTGTGCTTGTTTTTTGGGTTAGTTTATTGTAATTGTCTTTCCATTTTAATTCCATAAGGTACTACGTGATTGCAATTTATTTAAATGATTTTCTAGAGAATAAAATATGTAAATAATTCGCCAATTGTTTTTACAAAGATATGCATTTATTAACCGGAGAAGACAAGCGTAACAGCAACAAAATTTTATTTACAATATTTACTAATTTCATTTATGGATCAAATACGTTAATAAAAATTCCGCAAGTAGGTATGATTTTTACTAGGAAAATTTGAATTTTAACAACGGAAACCGGGTTAACAATAAAAATGCTGCAATTGCCAGTAGAAATTCACCACAAACAAGTGTAATTTTATTGCCCGTATTTTTTCTGCATATGTTTACTTTTGAATATACATATGTATTTTTTACCACATTTCGTTAAATTTTTTCCGCATTCCTTTCCATAAATTTCATTCTATTGTTTGAAAAGTTTTTCTCGTGTTTTGTTTTCTCTATTTTAATTACTTTCATTTTTTGGAGAAAATTATGCAAAACTAGAAAAAATAAACTAGTCTCGACTCCTATTAAATATACGAAGACACTTAAATCGTAGCGGTAGCCGATAGCTATAATCACTTAAACAAATCGCATGTCAGGATTTATTACCAGCAATTACATGCTTCATGAACCATCGTCTTGTTTAATTTCTTTTGATAATGGGGCGGTGATAGACCATGAAGAATGCATGCTACCGCACTTCGTGATACAATTTTCGAAAACACCATTAAAAAACGATATTTCGGTCCATACAGCCTGCGGTTATCGCCTAATAAACGATAGAATTCATAATGATTTATCAAGATCATTATCAGCTCTCTTACAATGAGGTTCAGCCTTACAGATAGGATCATATCACAAAATAATTACCACTTTTGAATGCGGTAAAAGGTAGTAATAGAAATGTGTTAATGCTAAGAAAATAAAATGGTATGTGAATTTTTCTCACGATTTTTACAAGCTTTTTGGCATTTAAAAATTGAAATACACACAGAAATCTAGGTACGGTTTGTGGGTTAATTTAACGTGTATACATTTCAATATTATTAGAGCTAATATACTGCACTAAGATGAAATTCATAAGTAATTACATCCTACATCATCGAGTTTCGAGTATTTAATTAAACTCATCAAAGTACTCGTGTAATTACACAAGAATCTGCCTACAAGTACAAAGTTTATTATTTCGTTAGCTTTCTCGATTTTCAACCACATAAACTTGTCAAACTCTATAAAAAACCAAACAAATAATTGTATTTAACGATCAACAAATAATTCGATAACTTAAAACACAATTAGTGCCCGATTTCATGTTTAGAGACTTTCCCACAAATTAATTTTCCTTTCGTATGTGGATGGAAACGTTTTAAGAAAAATTTCACTTATTCTTACAAACACCGCAAAATTCCGTTAGTTCTCACAGCGCGCGTCTTCCTAAAATGCACGTTTACATGCAAACGTTTCTATTTTTTTCTTTGTTAATGTACTCGATTAGTGATGACCTTTAAAATAATTGCACTTTCTTCAAAGTTCACCGAGTTCCGTGTTAAATCGCCACTCATGACAATCATTACACCCATATAATTTTATTGTCTGCATTTCAGATCGCTTTCCTCATCTTGCAGCTGATATGCTACGGCTCCTCCGAATCCGATCCGAACGGTACTACAATTCTGCACAAATCCTTTCCATACCCACAAACGGCGACAACCGAAGCGCCTTCTATATTAGCGCGTATTGCCAGCTGGCTGTTGCCCTTTGGTTCATCCGACCAGACAGCTGCTGCGGGAGAACAAAGTAATCAGTACTTGCCGCCTCCGCAGGCGAATTATTACCAGGACGACTGTAACTCATGCAACAAGGAACCTTGGATCCCGCTGGCGACACACTTCGGTCAAAACACAGTGGTGAATTTTGTGCCCCCAAATTCCGGTAGCAGTTCGTACTACCAACAACCTAGTCAGAGTTTTAATAGTTATAATAGCTTTGAGCAATTAAGGCCGCCCACACCAGTGCATTATGCTTCACCCCCCAAAAGTAATGGGGCACAATTTAGACCTAGACAGCCAAGTAAACATTACGGTTTGCCAAAACCGATTCCAGTGCAATATAAACCACCTTCTCCGACGCTCTCTGATTATGTAGCGCCGCCTCCAGTCAATTACAAGAGGCCGAATTTGAATCAGTATGGCCCACCGCAAAGACCAAGGCCAAAACCGCAGAAAAATAACTTTTATTATCAATCTTTACATCCACCGCCCATTGGAAACCAGTATGGGGCTCCTGCGGCTCCTGGAAAGCAGTATGGGGTTCCAGGGCCTCCTGGGCCCCAGTATGGGGCTCCAGCACCTATTGGAAACCAACATAGACCACCTACGCTACCTGGAAATCAATATGGACCACCATCTTCGCCGGGTACTCAGTATGGACCCCCATCGACTTACTTAAAACCAATTCCGAATTACGAAAGTTACCCACCTGTCAATGTAGATCTTCCAATTATCAATCTAAGTCCGACTCTGGCGACCTTCCAGCAGCACGGATTGCCACCTGCAGTGCCTTCAGACAGTTATGGAGTTCCCGTTACGGGAGCCAACGCATATTACCCCCCAGCAGCGGAACAGTTGCCTCTTCCATCGGAAAATGGGCCGATTCCTATTCCAAATTTGAGCTCTTTTCCGGTACTGCCAATTCGGTCCAACAGTAACTTTAGAAATGAAGAACAAATTCAAATAGTACCTAGTTTACAAATAGCTGATTATATTTCGTCCATCGAGCATCCAATCAACGTGATTCAGTCACCCCTAGTAGAGTTAGACGTTAAAGAAGAAGAGTCCAAGAGTTTCTCGCATACAGAACCCTCTTCTGTATCTTCGTCTTCAGTTAGATTAAGTGAGAATCCAATTGTGGTAGAAGATACTTTTACAGCGGCATCCAATATAAATAGCACGTATACGGAAGAGAAAGCCGAAGAAAACCATCAAGATCATATGAATTTGTTGCAAAAGTTGCTTTTGGAACAAGGAATCCTCGGCAATCCGGAAACGAAGATTTTAGATATAAAAAAAGTAAAAACACAAATTGGAGAGAAGAACAAAACAGCGTTCCAGCATCCATCAATGGATTACTCTAACTGGGTTCCATATCGTTCGTTGGATGGGGAAATGTTACCACCACCAGCAGCACCATCCACCTGGTTGGTTCCAGTGAATGAAACAACAACCAAAAAACCGCCAAAAAGAATTCAAATAATCGTTCCATACGTTACTAATAAGCCTTCAGGGCCTTTTAATCTCCCTAAGCAGAGTCCAAAGGGGTCTTACACCACTTTGGTACCAGTTTACATGCCACCACTTAGTACCGACGAGTCTCTATGGTCTAAATTCGTGCATGACTTTAAAATAACTGAATCAAAGGCCGTTGCAGCGTCCGGTTTCAAAACCCAGACCACAACAATTAACAGCGTCAACAATATACAAGACTTATTAACTGGCGACAATAAACACAATTCAAACGGGGAAAGCCAATTACCATATGACATTATCCGATTACAAAAAACCATCGACCACTGGACCCAACAAGAATTCTCCAATAAGCAAATAACAAACGACACAAACGTCAATGTCAAAAAAATTCCTAATGACTTTTTTGCTTCTACGCCCCCTCCGTCGATTGTTTATCATGCATCGAGTACCAATACGAAGGAAATCGTGGTACCAAGTAAGGAAATCGAGTCCAACTTGATTGCTGAACCTTCTACGACGACATCTACCACGGAAAAACCCACGACTGTCGTTGCGGAACCGGAAAAAGAGCAGAAAGTTCATAAGTCTTTGTGGGAAACCGCCCAAGTGACTGTCTCCCCTTTAACAAAGGAAAAATTGTACGTCGTAACACCCCAAACGCATCAACAATTCAACACTGTCACCCCAGCGACCGCTTGGAGTGCAGCACCGAAAATCGAACACGGAAAAATCAACGATGCCACATTTTCCTCAAAGAAGTTCTCCATTCGCGTGGAACCAGAGAACAAAGACAGTCGAACGAAATTAAAAAAAGATCAACGAGGCGCTGTGAAGATCGTGTACAGTGAATGGCCACACTTGAGTAAGTACTGAGAAGTTTATTAAACTGTAATTTCTTTTCAATCCAACAATTAATAGCGATTAAAATTTTATTTATATTACCATATAAACGGTACTCTTTAAAAGTGAAATTCGAATAAAATGTTGTTTCTTTCAGTTAATAACTTGAAGACCACTACAACACCTCAGCCAACTACAAGACATCCTCTTTTTGGATTGATGGCTTTTCCCAGCAATTCGAGTACCAGTATCGAGACATTTGTTGGCCATTCCAAGGTAATAAACCTATAAAATATATTGTCGAAATCGGTATGCACACTTGAATAGTGTTTTCTCTTTCTGTACACACATATGACAAAGTGTAACATGATTATAGGTCAATGATGAGCAGAGATTCTTTACAAATCTAATTGTAAAATATACGAAGGAGAAATGTCTAAGTAAATCTATACAAAACTCTATTATCTCTCGGTTTTATGGGGTTACCGTTCCGTGGGAGTACTCTTTAATTGTTCATTTCGAACAGACAATGCGAGCGGTAGAATGAATGATTTTTTTCTTTTCTAACATGTATTGAATGCGAAATTAAATATAATATACCCTTAAATTTAAATTAATTCCCTTGTTGACTATCGCATAATAAATTATGTATGAATGCACTTTCATTATTTACATTACACAGTAGGCTTTTGTGTTTATTTGCACAATTTTTATTGACATTTTCTATTTGCCTGACACTGATTCGATTCTCTTGTTACAGGTTGTCGACGCTCCATCCGCAGTGAAGAAGCATAATAGTTAGTTCTAGTAATCAGCGTGTAATAAATGTACAAATTTACCTAAATAATTTAATTCTTATTTATGTTATATAAACTTTGTAAATAATATTTATACAAACTAACAAATTGGGCAGCGAAGGCGTTTAAAATAAAAAGAATTGTACCTTCAATTTTTTCTATTTAAAAGTTAACATATAAATTAAAGTCTATGAAAAACAGTATTTTTCAAATACGTGTATAATAAAATAAAACGAGAACTATGTATATGTATAGTTAAAAGTGCCTTTTCGTTGGCTTATTCATATCACATATACTCGTCCATTTGCTCATTATTTCCATTTATAATACAATTGGTTTGCGGAGTTCCGCATTTAAATTCTCGCCAATTTGCAGGCAAGACCACAGTCTGTTCTGGGTCACATATGGAAGCACTTTGGCCACCTGAATGGAGCCCTGAAATGCGATAAATAATTTATGAAATTGTGATCGGCAATAGAACACGTTCGCGATTCGGCTTACCAGGAACTTCTTCTTTCTTCCCGGCTCCTGCAGGAAATAAACAAGCGCGTCCTCGGGGATTCCGATCCTGTCCGTTTCTAATCCAGTTGTGAGGGAATCAAAACGACTCGGTAGACAGTCTAAATCTAATCGAATAATGCCACTTTTTGCGTCAGCTGATAGCGACAGCCACGTCCAAGCTGTAATAAACATTTTTCCTTTACTTTATGATCTCCTGAACCGAACACTGGCTTATTGCGACGATGTAAACTCACAGTTACGCAATAAAATACACACATGCATGTAATTGTCAGTTGAAAAATTGAATCGAGCAAGCATATATTTCATGGTAACAATTTCCTGTGTTTTGGAAAGATCTTCACTCAATTTCCGATTTAAATGTGTCCCTGTCATAAGATATTCGTAATATGCCGTCGAAATAAAGGATCCCTTCCCTTTTCGGATATTACACGTTCGGGGTCATATTTCTTACCTGCCAGCGGCGATTTTCGTCTATACTTCGGCATGTCCCAATCGAACTGACGGATTTTCGGTGAAGATTCCAGACGGTATTTTAAACTAAACACGCTGGTCTTCGAATTGGACGTCATTTGAAACCATGGTGTTAGACGTCCGGGCGAGTTGACGGACAATAGGGTGCCCAAATTGTTCTTTTGTTGGCGAAAGAGGAAAACAACAGTGAAACCATTGGTGGAGTTGAGGACTCGACTTAAGAGGGTGGAATTCGGGAGGGGGACGTTTCCATAGGGTAAACGAAATTTGTATGCAGGGAATTTGTGAATCGGACCGTCCACCAGCGAGACTCCTTGATCTTTGACAGATACGTTGGATAGCTTGAAGATGTCGACTTCATCTGGAACAATAGGGATGAAGGGTGGATTTTTAGAGGTTCATTTTCACTTACTTAGCAGAATGTGTGCCGGCCAGTCATAGGTTTTCCGGAGATTTATATCGCCCAATATGTCATTTTCGCTTAAATCAATGGCGAGAATCTCACAAAAAAACACCAGCAGAAGAGTTAGCGTGAATTGAACCTTCTTCATATTTTAGACTGAAAGTTTAATGCAAGTTATAATGCAAAGAGATAACGATTTATGAGTTTGGTAATCATTATTCAAATATCGTTTTATCGATAACATCCCCGTTTTAAATCAGAATATATCTATATAAAAGAGCGTGACATCAAATAATAATTGAGTCTGTTATTCATTTGTGTGGTAAAAGTGTAAAAAAGCCCTTTAACATATCATATCGCAGCCAGAAGCTGAGAAAATCCATTAAAGTCTAAGTTGTTTACGATGTGTTTCAAGCAAGATAACAATTTCTAGGTTTCTCCGACTGTATATATAGGTAATGAAAGAAAATTCGCTTTATATAAAATTTTCCACCATCTAATTGTATTAGGTACATGTTTACCCAAGGAAAATACATAAATGTATTTCTCTTTTTATTCCGGATTCCCTTTGCGTTCAACGGTGAGCAAATCTTTCCGCAATGTTTTCTTTGATTAGAAAATAATAATAGAATCCATACATTTTACCGGGACAAGTAAATTGTTAAAGTTTTCCTCAAGAAGAAAACGTGCTATCTAATAAATATTTCCAGCATTCACTTTGACGCAAAGTATCTCCTTTAATTATGATGAGTTTCTAAAAGATGTTGCTGAACATCTGAACAATTTAAACTCGAAACATAAAAGGAACTTAATCTTACAGTGGATTAATTTTAACTTTTATTCTCTAAAGACTTCATATAACACAAGAGATTGTAATTAAATTTAATTACATATTATAATTATCTTTTAGCTAGTTTTGAACAGTCGGTAAAACTATACACTTTTACATGCTGAACACAATGAAAAATAAAACACATACATTGTTCGGGCCAATAAATCAGTTCTGTGTGGTAAACAACTTTGAAAGCCAATAGTAGGAAACATAAACAACTCAAATCCGTATGTAATTTCGTTGCGAAATTCAAAAATAACACAGTGTCAGCGACCTTCTTAATCAACCGTTGAGCCCTCCCAAAAACCGAACCACAATAAAAAATATCAAAAAAATACTCACGTTTTGGGGCGACTTCGTATTTAACGATCTTCCTGTTGTCTGCTGATTTTCATCTAAAATTGCAGATCGTGCATGTTGGTGACGTAATTTCGCAGGATAGAGCAGGAGTAGGATCTGCCGCAGTCGCCAGATCCGTAACTTATGGATGATATTCGCCTATACACTCACCGCCGATGTCCAATATCCAGAGAATATGGAGCATGCCAAAAATGTACGTGTACGGAGCGCAAACTCTACTCTTATCGACCATCGTTTCATCCGCGGTTGAATACGTACAGTGGAAAGAAGGGATGGCAAATGCAGGCCTATATTGCATTCGTTGCACATGAAAAATATCAAAACTGGACTCTTCCAGACAATAGCCAGCTAGTCCATCATCAAAGCCCTCTTAAACTGGCAGTAAATTTAAACAAGTAACTGCTCTTTTATTAATCTTAAGGGAGAGAGAAAGCGATCGAAGAAAATTCAAATTATCCAAGCACTCGCTTCTTAGGTACATGTTTTTTTTAGACACAATACAAAGAAGTCCCTTGGCGATGTATTATTATGCAATGTTGAGGATCGGGATTTTCTTTCGCAATTTGCGCTTGAATAAAAACACCCAAATTCCAATGTATAAGTAAAATTCGGCAACACTTGACAAACTTCTTTGGGCCATTCATCTTCTTCATCAGTAATACTCTTTCAGAGTTACCAAATCCTACTTAAGCGTTAAAAGTCTGACGAATTATTTTAAGACCCCAAAGGGGTGCCTTTTGCTAACAAACTCACATCATAAGGGATAAATGAGGGAAAACTTGATCTCTAGCCCGGATGGCAACATGTTATAAGTGAGTGCGGTTATTTTAGGCAAATAAATGCCACCTCTCCCTCTAAGTCTCTCCCTAATGGGAACGTGCATTATAAATTCAGAGAATGGTCTGTTAACTTCTTATGTGGAATTACAAATGTAAATTGCCTGTTGTCGGAATTGTTTTAAATATTTTCCGTGTTTTATGTGATGCGTTATGCCGTTTAAAGGCATTAGGAGTTAGGTACAGAATGTTACAGGATATAAAAGCGAGCTTGAAAGCCGACAATTTTTCGACTACTGCAAGCATTGAATAAAGCATTTACATAATTTATTCATATTTATTTACGGTTAATTTATAGTGAAAGTTATTCCGCCATTCAATCCAAATGATATTGGATTAAATCCATAAATTTGGCACCTGGTGGTGCGTGTTGCACGCCTCGGGTCGGTTTTTTCTTTACCACCTTCAACTTGGCTTTCCCGGCCTCCTCTTCGGGCACATTCACGTCCCGTTCCCGTTGTAGAGTGAGGCGACGCTTCTCTAAATTCTTCATTCGATAGAAATTTAGTTATTTATTTCAGAGGTATTTGGTATATTTTAATTACTTCCAAATCCTCAATGCGGACACCAGGTAACACTGCCATCCGGCGGGATGGTGGCATTCCTGACATAGTTCGGAACAAGTGCGATACCTCGTCCTGCATCTTCGAGTTTGCCATTAATTTGATTATTTGTTGTTCGCGTTTTTCGAGCACTTTAAAGCCGATCACATCGTCGAATTCAAGTTTTTTCAGCACTTCTAAACACTAGAAAAAAATCCAATGACCTTGTTTTCATTACAATTAAAAAAACAGACGATTGTTAAAAAAAATTAATAAAATACGATTTCCGTTGCTGGGTTACCCTTTCCAAAAACTCCTGCAGTTTTATGTCTTTCTTCTCCTTAGCAACGAGCATGGCTGCTTGTAAGTGGTTTTTGGTGTCATTTTTATTGTGCTGTTGTATGCTGATTTTCGATAAAGCCATGTAACCGTTCACCATCCATTTGTGATTCCCTAATTGCCGCCCTTCTCGGATACATTTCTTCGCATAGACACGTGACAATTCGAACCGTTTCAATTCCGTGTAATAGAGTGCAAGTTCGAAGTAAAGTAAAGCAATTTCGATAGAAGTTTGTGCGACTCGTAATCGATTCTCGCAAAGGTGCACCTTTTTCCTACATTTCAAATAATAAATTTAAAAGTAGCAAACAAACAACCACCTTAGAGATTCACTTATAATCCATATAGACTCCCTTAAACTGTTCGATAATCGAGTCCACCGACGGCTCCGACTCCAATTCCATCCCCAAAAGTGTATAAATTCGCTTCTCTTGATCCCAAGGCTGTTGCTCCTTGTTAATCCTATACAAATCGTAATAAGCATCACAAATGTAGTTGTAAATTTTCGTCAGGTAAAAATTGCGTTCCGGTAGAATCCTAATATGCGTTGTAACACAAAACAGTCTCAACTTCTCTGACAAATCCAACAAAATCCTTAATTGCTTATTTGCTAGGGCGTCCTCAATTTGCGCCAACAGTTCATCAGCTTCGTTCTTTGTGTTCTCCTGTTGCCGTCGTAATTCAGCCTCTTGCCGTAACTTGAGTCCTCCCTTCGAAATCGCCTCTTGATATTTTATGAAATAAAACGGTTTCCTCGTACGGAGCAGCTCCTGTTCGTACATTACGAAAGTTCAAATTAACCTTTCTCAAATAAATCGACAACTTCACCTGCTTATGCGATACTTTAGTGTACCCCGCACCAGCTAAATCAATTAAGTTCTTCGTTCCCACTTTATTCGGACAGCCGATGCCCGACTTTGTTGTAAGTTCCTTTAAAAACAACTTATCTAAATACATTCTGTCCAAATACTTTTCAGCCATGTAATTTTTTATATTGGTGGTGTAGTTTTGGAGAGGCTTGTAAGGGAACGGTTTGCTGTAAGGTGGAATGTAATTTTCGACATGTGTTTGATCAGACAAACTGTCCAAGATCTCTTCAGACGTTGTGTTTTTTTTGCCTTCCTTACGTTTCGGCTTCCCTTCCAGCACTATGTCCTTCTCCTTGGTCACCACTTTATTTTTACGGAGTTTCGACTTGGGCCGGAACGGTCTCTGGGCTTCGTAATTGCGAATCCATGCCACACGTCTGATTATCTTGAAGTGGTCCCTCAGTGGTCGACCCACCCTCTCCCCAATGCAGTTTTCAATCGCGTTCGTGCACTGAAAGCAAAGGAAGTTGCAGGCATGTTGTGGGAAACTGTCTGTTGGCTACGTACATCCATTACGCCCATGGTAAAATAATCGGGCCTCGTCCTTTTTGGCATTAATCTTGTGTTTTGCACCAATCCTTCTTCGAACTCGCAGTTTAAGTATGTTAATTTCGCCTTGTGTGCCAGAACTGTGAGCTGTTCGGGCTCGATTTCCAATGCTTTAGCGATATCCTTTATAGCGGCCTCATACTTGCAAATTTGGGACAAGGTTTTCGCCCGACCTAATAGCGCACGTATATCTTTCGGGGTTTTCTCGACGGCATCGTCAAAGTATTGCAGTGCTGAAAGTGTTCTCGTTCATTTAATGATAGGAAATTGAATTTGTCTTGGAAGCGCACCTTTTTCGTATTGCTCCAAGTGGGCCAAATAATAGCCAATTTCGCGGAATAGCGTCTCGTATCCATACACCTCCTGTTTTTGGGCTAATAGGGCGGCAACAGCCATCTTCAGGAGTGACAGTGACAAATAATAAACACATATAAGTCACAAGCAAATTTATTTCTAGTTTGTGCAATAAAAAAAATTATTAGATAAATGAAACTATCTAATAAACTCTTTAATATTGGAGTAGATACAGTTTGTATTTATTTTCTCTACAGTTTTCTATGAAAGCACCAGAATATATAAGAAATTTTTTGTAAAAAATTCCAACATTCATTACATATCTTTTACATTTTTGTAATATTTTAGGTATATAATCTAGATAAATGGTGGTGCTCATTTATTCTCCCCTAAACTATAAATGAATTTATCAGAATGGTAAAATTAAATGAAGACTATTAACAATTTTGATATGATCATGTCATGTTAAATAGTTTGAAGATGAATGACGAGTAAAGACCTATAGATAATAAACGTTTGTACACCCTCTAATTTGTTAATAAATTATTTAACGTAATCGAATAACTATGCTTATTAAATTTGTTCTTATTTTCCTACCGTTTTCGGGTACAATTGGCGGATATCAAGTTGAAACTTGTATACAATAACGTTAAATCAAAAGAAACTGTTAAAGGCACAAAGTAATTAGTTTTATCTTTGGTTTGGGGTCACAATGTGTTCCCCTTTTTATTGGTCTAGAATTCCGTAAATTAAAACATTCGTTGTCCATTATATAGATCTGTATTTAATAAATAAATTTTGTGTTTGCAAAATATACCACTAAATTTCCTTAAATTCGCTTTTTATAATTCTTCTTCTCATTTTTTTAGTATCTAAGGCATATCGTAATAAATAATCTACTGTATAGAATATCAATATATATATTAGAAGGCCACATATTTTGAAAAATCGGTCAAATTATAAGGAGTGAAAGGGAAAAAAATCGGTGCATTTTTTATTCTGTTTCTTTTGATATGAGTTTTTTTTCTCTCTGAATAAAAACCGTAACAAATCAAAGTCAACGTTTATTGCATTGGCAAAGAAAGATGTTGAACAGTTGTGTCTTGATTCAAAATAATTGGAATAGTAAAAGCACCATTAAAGATACAGAATTCAAAGAGCTTCTAATTTACAATTGATATTGAAAAACTAATAAACGCGCATGAATCGACTAAATAACATACATACGTGTATGTATACGAAATCTACATAAATGAAATCCTTATATCACTTTGATGATACAATATTGCTCTAATTTAGAATATTACGCTTTTCTGTGAATGAATTAGTCTGCAACTTCAACTTCAGACCAGTTTATTAATTCCATTTTACAGTCACGGTTACTCTATGATAACAATTGCATTTCATATGACTTGCCAACATAAACATTGACTTTAATTTACAAAAAAACCAAAACAATTCAGTAAACCCTATCTATAACCATCCACTTGGTCCATTGTGTCCACTCAATGGAATAACCCCAGGTAATTTGGGCAAACTTTGCGACTGCGACGCTTTGAACTCGTCTTCGGGCGTCTGCGACGAGCCAGTGGTCGGATTACTGGTAGACGAATTGAACAACAACGGTTCTCTGGAAGAAATACTTGGAGGCATCGTATTTTGAACACTCTCTTCCGTTGTTGAGGGTGTCATGGTCGGCGGGGCGGAGGCGGGCACCTCAATCGAATCTTGATGTGACTGCGTTTTTTCGTGCCTTGGAATAATCACTTCTGGCACTCGGGTTGGAACACTTGAGGCTCGTTGCAGTACCTGAGTTATCTAAAAATGCGACAATTAAAAAAAGATTCTTCCACAACTCATCAGTTCCTACCTTTTTAGATCTTTTACACTCAGTAACTGGAGGAACTATAGGACTAGTATTGCGCGAGGCTGAAAACTTTTTCCTTTTCTTCTTCAACAGAGCCAAACCGTGCGCTAAACCATGCAGTTCTGGCTCTTGACTCACAGACACATCCAGACTAGGATTCGAATCCGATCGACTGTCCGTATTATTGTCATCTGATGCCGGTGAATTGCTGTGCGAGTGATGTTGTCCATCGCGGCAATTATTGCAGACGGAATCCTCGGATCGCGAACGACCAATTAAACGGGACACTTTACCAGTTTTCGCCGCCTCTATAAGAGTGCCCCAGCGACGTTTGTGCGAATGAGTGCGCTTCAAATGGAATCTGGAATTGAATTGGTTGTCAATTTTTAAAAAAATGCTAATGCCAATCAACGTTTTACTTTCCGAATCCTCTGTGACTTTCATTAATGCTACCCTGTGACGAGGACACTGTACTGCCATGCTGATTGAGTTTTTTCAATGGTGTCGAATTAAAAATGCCTGACAATGTGGAACCGAAAAAGTCGTTCTGCTGTGTGGCGTCTTGATGGTGCTGTTGGAGTGAAGCTATAAATTCGGCGACGGGAGGAAGCGATCCGGAAGCGGAAGACGGTTGGGGCCCGATGTTGAAACCTTTCATTAAACGGCGCTCTTTTTGTCGATTCTTTTTACCGCCAGTTCCTAATTAAAATACTCAAATAGTTTCATGTGATTTAAATATACACGCATTTTCAATTTAATTAGGAAAGTTTATAGTGGAATTAGGGGGTAGATTGTAGGGGTGATGCGTCTATAGAAAAAGAGCCAAGATCGAAATCTCGTTTGCAGGATAAACAGAAATTCGGGAATATAGTAGGTATGCGATATCGCTCTAAGTGCGCCTCTAAAGGCAGGGACGATGTTTTTTACAAGATAAGAGAGCTGCTTACCCATCCCACTATGTGCAGTGGACGTGTTCATTCCTGAATTTTTCAGTATTTCGATCAATTCGAAACGGAAAGCCGATATGTCCTGTTTTATTTCGTTTACGTCGTCTTCGGTGACACCCTGATTTTCCGCTTTGCGTTGCTCGACAGTAACGTATCGTCGTACTAAATTTCGCATAATGCTCTGTGTGACATGGGGGGATTAAATTAACATTTTTAAAAAAGTCACGTTAAATTGCCAAGATAGCCGGAATAATAATGTGGAGCTCACCTGGTATCGGAAATCTCGCTCGCTCGCCTGTTTCACTTTCCTCTGAAAACAATAGTTTTCCTAAGTATAGAAAAATCTCTGCCAAGAGCTGCCGAATTGATCGGCTGCCCCCCTCGCGCACAAAAACGTCTTTCACTGTTAAAAAATCGTCTGTCGCAACACAGATATGCACTTACTCGAATCGTTCTCATGTGCTCCTTTTTTGCGGCCCTCGAATGGCCACAAAACTTTCTGCGGGCCCACTGTATCACATACCATACACTTTTCGGTGTGGGAATTATGTTAAATGGAGGCGGCACGGTGCCACCTTCCTCAAAGTAACTGATCCACAATTTGCTTCGGGCGAACTTCCATTCGGTATCGGCTCTTTCCTGTCAAAGGCAACGCCGTTAATTGAGTTAAGCACTGTTTTAAAGCGACTTTTTACCGATATTAACTGGTAGGAGTGGTTCATCATGGCTATTAATAAATTCAACAAGACGACAATATTGATGACCGAATAGAAACCAAACATGAGCATACCCCAGAAGCGAGTGAATATTTTAATTTCATTTAATTCGAAACTTTCCAAATCGATGAGACCAAATACTGCCCAGAATAAAGTTTGGCTTGTTTCGAATAAACTAAAAACAGAAGCATGTGTTTTATATTGTTATTAATCGAATATAGATTTTTACTTGGAAAAACGCCTCCAAATCGTACATGCATTCGGATCGATGTTTACATCTGATTCGGTCCTGTTCTTTAAAATATCGTTATTGTCGGGACAACGTCTTTTTTCTGCATTAGCGTAATACCAAAGCAGTTGATTTAAACCTGAAAAAGGTGTGTAATGGTGGGATAAATTTTAGCATCAAGAGTAATTAAAAATGAAATCTTTTTGACGGCCGAAAAACGACCCTTATCTGCTCTCATTTACATTTAAACGAGTTTTATTAAAATGCCATGCACTTACCGCAACTGAATGCGAATAATACGAGCACGAACAGAATGAAAAACTTCATAATATCCACTACCATTCTGGACAATGACACTTGCAGTGGTCCCAAATGCGGATTTACGGAGAATATGTACACAAGCTTCAAGGAACTGGAAAATGTTATTTTTATTATGTTTGCCGTGAACCGGATAGGCGGTCATATGCAGCGACCCAAGTATTCTAATTCTGACTGTGTTTCTTCTGTTTCCTTCGGCAGAGGGGAGATTAGCGACTAACACCACAAAACGTGCCTCAATAATATTGGTTTAAGGACGTTAGTTTATCTGAGACAGACACTGCCAAACCGGCTAACACAGATTGTCTGCCTGAAATCCCCCCGAATTGGCATTCTGATCATTCGAATTACAAATCGGTAATTGGTATAAAATATGATCCTAGATTGAGCCAGATTTCCATACTTTACGCCCATTTGAGTGAGATAATTCGAATCCGCATAATGGCACACATCATAAACGCATACATCCTATACAATTTATAAATGACAGTGAAGTTGAATTGATGCTCATCGCAGAGGCAAAACGCGCACTCCAGCCCTTTATAATTTACGACTAACAGTCGGTTAGAATAATTGGATTAAAATGTGCAATGAAAGTGACAGGAAAATCCATATACGTGTTTATACAAAACAATTTACATTATTAAGGAGCCCGATATAATATTGTTTTTGTAAATATGTAGTTAGCAACATTTTGGACAGGATTATAGATACCCACCTAAATATATTTGCTGCTGAAAATAAGCCCTCAGAGATCAACATCGGGTCCCAGGCGTCCCAGTCTTTCCGTTGCAACTCAGCAGATTCGTGATTTTTTTGAACCTAATTTCGCAGTGTACCAATTTAATTTGAAATGGAAAATTAAAAGCAATCTTACTTGATACAATGAGACGATTCGCAGTGCCACTGTCGCCACATACAAAGAATTCGTAATAAAGTCTATAACATTCCACATGTCTCGAACGTATTCTTCCAGACCAACGTCCCACAATTGCTTTATTTCGCTCCATATTAAACCTGGAAAAACGTCTCTTTAAAACGTCTTATTTTCCTGGCAATTTTCTACTATTCTACATGGCAAACTATTTTTAATGTCCCTTTTGCCATTGTATCATGTGTCACTTATATGAATATGAATAGGTACAGCTTTACGGGAATAATTAAAGAGAAAGCTTTCCAAGTACACTTTTTATGCGAAAAATTTACTCACCGCTTACATAAGCTAGTATTATCCATTCAACAATGTATGGGTTGGCGGCATGTTTTGTAGTCACATAATCGTCGTCTCCATCATTGAAGAACAGATTCTGAAGATATTGTCTCTGAGACGCTAATATCAGCATAACTAAACAAAAAAAAAAGCAATCCTCATTAATTTTCCTACCGTCAACGTTTATTTCGATAAAAAAGGAATTAAAGAGCTTGGATGTATACTTTTTTTGGTAACAATAAAAACATGAAATTGATTTTTCTTTCAGTTAAAGGCTTTAACTTAAAGCAATATCATCGCGTTCCGAACGGGAAACAAATCTTCTTTAACGTTTGGGGAGGTAGTTTCAGAAGACGCATCTATTTTCGATAAGGAGAAAGCTTTTAGATAGAATCATTAACCTTTAAAATCGTGTTAAAAAGCAGCATTTTATGCAATACAAGACAAAACTATTTAAAATGCTTTTAGGTAGAGTGAATGCACATAAATCTGGATCTTTTTGACGGTCACAGGTGCATTTGGGCCATAACGTAAGTAGTATTCCATTTATTTACTACAAGTATACATCAAACAAATTCTATGAGGAGTAAATGGTGATGGGACTTACATAAAAACGTAAAATAAGACGCCGAATGGCAAATGAATTTAATGAATGGCTTTCGCATAGTTTGCCCAACAACCGAATGCGGGGCAACGATGTAGGCAATTGAAAAAAATGGAAAAAGGATCCCAATCCGTACAATTTCCAGCGCTTGCAGAACCATATTTTTGCGTCTAAAGCCTGGCAATCCTTCATACCAGATGGAAGCTAATAATTGCTGAACATTGGAATGTGCTACAAACTGAAAAACGAGTACATTATTTATATTTTTAAAGGAAATTCAGTTTTATGGATTTTTTTTCAGCTGCGTATATGAATGCAACTTTTCCTATGCCCTGCCAAGGCACTGGCAGGTACTTAAATTGGATCAAATGTCGACACACTTAAAGGTTGTTGCCTTTGTTTGTATTATGAATTGTGTGAAGAAAACGGACTGGATCATATTTTAATGGACAAGAAATTTGGAAAAGTTACAGCCACTGAGCCGGGATATTTTAATATACAAGAAATATTCTTGTACCTTTTTTTGGCGTAATTTAATGGCAAGTTTCAGTCTATTCAAGTGCATCCGGTCTCCGTGTTCGAAGGCAGGCCCTGTCGGATCGTGATTCAAAAGGACTTCCAACTCATATGAACTCCTTGTATGGTCTAATAAAGCTGTAGCAAAATCCTGACACTGTTTTCGTAACTCTTGATATTCACTCTTAAATTCGTGCTCCATGAGGCTTAACCTGCATGGATGATAAAGAGACACATTTTACAACCCCATATGAATTATGAATGAATTTCAGATTTCTCCAGCACATTTTTATACTTCTACAATAATTCGACTAAATACAAACGATCGCAATAATATGAAGTTACGTAATAAAGGCATAATAATAGTTTATTGACGTAGATAAGTGGCTGGAATTACGTGGAATTGTTTAAGGAATCTGCAGGAGACAAGACATAGATCCATTTTAGATAGGGAGTTTTAGTTATTGTCCTTTTCAGTTGCATATGACAGTAATTACAAAAGAGCGAAGGTTATTGAATTAAGGGAGGAGATTGTTTGTGACGTGACTGAAGAAAAAGGACGACTTCCCGACAGTATCCTGTTAAAAATGCAAATGCACAAATAGCGTGGGGAATAAGTGTGACTTTCCGCTATTGATAAAATTTCAATAGCATGCAAAGAGAAAAAGAACAGTGGTTGGACAAAGCCCTAGAGGATGGTTAAACGAAATTGAAAAGACATACACATCTTGGGCAACGTGTTGGAGATGTTGCTTATTGCTTACCTGCGCAGCTCCCATGAGAGCTCAAAGGCGGTGAGAATCGGATCCTTCGAGGAAAGTGCAATGAGGGAGGGCGAGGCAAGAGCACGATATGCATTTATCCTGCTTCTGGAATGTCGCAGAGAGTCCTCCATTCGCGATGTGACGCATTCGTCACAGCCACATCTAAAACAAAGGGAAATTCCATAACTGGTATACATATTTCAGTTTATGTATTAGCAGAAACATTAATTAAACCCCTTCAGAGAGGGAAAATCTAGGGCGATTATTCAAATTTCTCGGAGAAAAATCGCAATTACGAATTTTATTCTATAAGCAAGTGGAAATTTACATCAAACGGCATTATCTTTAATTAGTGGTTGGTTTTGTAAAAATTTATCGTCTCGCGCGCTTGTAATTTATTCTGACTGCGTTCTTGTGGGTAGCACACAGTGACGGAAATTTCCACGTTTTTCAAGCTATAATAGAGTGTAACTAGCTTTACCTGACATCATGAGGCATTGGTAATGTGGCTCCTCTGTCAAGTAGGATTTTGATAATCTCATAGTTATCTCGGTGGGCAGATAGAATAAGTGGTGTTACATCTGGAGTGAATGTTGCTGTATCTGGTGGTAAAGCCTCCCAGCTCTGTGTATATGGACAAAAGCCACATCAAAGAAACAACTTCGTACGAACAAAGCAAACATTTAGATTGCATTAAGGGACGTATGAATATGCGTTTTTAAACTTGATATCTGACCCTTTGGAATAAAAGAAGATTGGATTGTGCAAGATAGGCGGAATTTTAACTAACAGGATGACGGACGCGCTATCTCTTGCTTTGATTTATTCATAGTTTGTATATTTAGGAATTCCATTATCTGTTGTAAAAGTTTGTCATTAAGCGAAGATAGATGATTTATATAACATTCAACATTTGTAACAACATATCACTCGTTTATCTTGTTTTTGGAACGAAAGTTTTTCTTTTTATGCTATACGAATCGGCCTCGTTACACGGGAGAGATCGTCGTGTAACGATAATGTCACAAATAAATAACACAATACGCCTTAAATATACATGTGTGAACAATTTATTTATTTACAAGGAAAGTGAGATTTAATCAGAATCGTTATTGTCGCCATCTTAAGAGGTAGGGGATTAAATTTGCCAAAATCGAGTCGACTTTCCAGGATAACAGTGTCCTATTAGCGGTTTTTCATCAAGATTACCACCACGTATAAGTGGCTTTGACATGGGGCGATTTTTTTTATCACCGCCAGCGGAATACTAAAAGCAACCTTTTAATGGATTAACAGCTCAATTTTTCACAGAAGATTAGGAAAAGATCAACAATTTTTTGTTGGCAACATGGGGGCGGTTTCTTCCGGTATATCAGAGATACTTACGTGCGGTTCGCCCGGCTTGTGTAGCGTCTCTTCATGTTCCAAAAGTACCTCAACCGCCTCCACAAACTCTTCTGAGATTGCATGCAGCAATGCATCCTTTGTTTCGACGCGATGCTCGATAAGAAGTTCAACCATTTCAAGATTTTCATTGTCGATCGCCATCAAAAGGGCACTCCGACCTAACGGATCGACGCAATTTATGTTTATATACGAAGTCTCTTCGGCCCGCTGAAGCATTCTGGAAAAATGCAAGTTTAAAGATCGATTTGTCAGTGCGATTAAAATTGTTTTCATTCCGGGAATGATTTGGATCCTGTGATTCATTCAAAAAACGTTTATTCAACGGCTAATCGTAAGTACACACAGAGGAGACTGTGTGGAGATGGATGATAAATGAGCGAGATGATGTTACGTAAAAAATTCAATTCCACAATGAAAATGAATTCCTTTCTCATTTTCCACTTTTTCTCTTCCAACTTCTATTTGTTTTTTATTCAGCACAAGGCGGTAATAAATTGAGAAAATTGTAAATATATAATTCAGCAAAAGGATGATGTGAAGTAAGACAGCAACTTGTGTATATTTGAACAGAAAAAAATTAGAAATTGTAATTCAATATCAAAGTATACACGTCAACACCCACACAATCCCATACATATTATGTACCTTCAGCAAACACGAGCGTGTTGGGGATGTGGAAATGTTTTTCCCGGAAAACAATGGCATTTTTCTTGTCATCATGTGTGAAAAAGAATAAGTTGTGAAAATATCATTTTACAAGTTTTAAATGGGAAATGTGAAATTACAAAGCATGTATTTTGTATTTTCACGAGGAAAAAAGTTTGCATAGTTACAAAGTGAAACAGAAACGAGACTGAAATTGTGCAAGAATAACTTTCCCTCTTAGCGGACGTAATTAGGGGCAAACTGGATTTTTATTAGCAAAAAGTGGCCGCCACACAAATGAGTATAATACGACGATGGCATCCTTCTCGCTCATTATTGTTTTTTGTGACAAAGTGGTGTGTTTGTGACATTATTGACCAACATATTACATGGAGCAAACTATTTACTTACCGCCTAGTTGATGCCACATCGCCCCTTTCCACGGCCAACAGGAACTTTTTTTCATCAAGCGACAACTGGGCGATCTCCTGGTGTGGTCTTATTACATTCTCCTCTTCCATCATGCCATGGATGCTGTGTCTCTATATGAAAAGGCATCAGAAAATATGCTCGTTAGAAAACAATAAATAATTGACAATGATGAATTTTTCAGCAAACTGATATTATTATGAATTTCCTTGACATTTTCCAATCCTAGATGCTCTTCGGCGGGCGCTTAATGCCGCTTAGCTTATATTAAAGAGGTAATTCATCTTCCAAAGACGTAACAGAACGTAAATAAATGATTAGCTATATCAAATATCAGTTTGCACAACACTACTTAGCAGATATTAAGTCGGTAAATATTTGTGCGTGAAAGAAGAGCCTTTTTCCCGCTTAATTAGCACATCTTGAGGTGCTCGTAATAAATTTGTCTTGTTACAAAGAGAAAAAGCACTGTGCACATTTGGTCATTTATCTTGTTGGGTCGTGAAAAGAAACTTTGGCGATTTGATTTCTATGAAAACATGAAATCCTTTTGTTCACATAAAACTTATACGATCCCCCTGAAAGGTAATCATTGCTCTCCTCCGTTTTCTTCTTATATAAACTGAAAACTTTTGTTTGAATCCAGAATTTACTTTCGTTCACTTTTGATGTAAGCTTAAAGTATAAGTTTTTTCATTGACATTATTGCTTTCGTTTAACAAAGAGCTTTTTTATTGTGGAATTAGGGGTGGATTCGAATTGTGGCCTTATTAAAAATTACCGCACATTTTCAGTATATTTCAAAAGCGGAATTTTGTTATTCTGTGTACACGCGCACGTGATTCGGAGGAAAATTGTGTGTTGTTTAACTGAAAATGCTGGAATTAATGTTTACTTTATGAAATATTGCAAATACGAGAGGGCGAAATGCATATGAAATTCAAGTTTATGTAAAAAGTGTGACGTGGTCCAGGCACATTTAACACACGAATCGAGCGCATATTTTCCTATAATAATAACGAAATCCAGTTTGTAGTGGATCTTCTCCCAGTAGACAGTCGCATCTCCCACGAGCTTACTCCATAAAATTGCGTTGGGACGACGGCTAGAGGAGAAGTTTTTGCATATTAAATTTATGTTAACTTGTACACAATGTCGAAAGTTGATTTTAGAAGAAAAATACGGCGTGAATGTAAGTTTACCCGCATCAGTACATTAAATGGACATATACGTATATACAAGTTATGGTTCGTTAGGCTACAAAATAATTTCATTACAAATTCGCTATATACACACGATGAAGTTTTCGATGTGTCATCAGATTGCCAAAGTATTGCTTCACAAGTTATTAATTATAGAACGGCTTTAGAAGGAATTGTGCGATAAAATTTGCCCGGTAAAAAGAAACTTGTCAGCGAAAGAACACTACAAACCATACAAGATTTACATATATGTAAATGGGGGAGAAATTTATTCAAAAATTTTAAAAGTTAAATACACAAAGTTTATCGTGAATTAAATAAAGATGCAAATTTACTTTAATAACCACAATCTAATATTATTTTAGCACCCTTGTTAATTGTATTTGCCGCTGCGGGTACATGGTTCTAGGATGCTGAAAGTTTCACTATACTCTCTCATAATGCCACCACTTCACATCATGATGATGTAAGAACAATAATTTCTTTTGACGTGGGGAAACAGTGGGAACTTTATAATAATACTTATTAGAAATTTAACTTGTTTGCGAGAAACAATACGCATTAGTTGAGTAATGTACTAACCGAAAAAGGGTTGTTTCGTCTTTGTGTTTGTTTGTCCCTTTATTTCGTTTGTAAGAAGTTAAATTGCTGTTGTGCACTTTTTCCCAAACGAGTGGTTTGCTTTTCGGATTTGTTTGTTTTTAATTGAATCCATTAGAGTTAATTGACTCACCTTAACTTTTTTATCAATTGGCGGCTTTTCTAGGAGATAAGTGGAAGCTGCGGTGGTGTCGGTGCGAGGCATGTCGATGCACGTCTCGACGCCGCAGGATTTCCTTCGAGTTGTTGTCGTTTCAGTCGTCTCTTCCTCATCCTCAGCCGCACTCTCTGCAACACAAAGCGATTTGCGTTTGTGAATCGTTCATTATTAATGTTAATGCCATTCACTGTTTTTTTCTCTCAGGAAAAAAATATCATAAACATAAACAGTCAAGTTAATTATTTTGTGCAAGTTTGTATACTCATTTTAACGCCTATAAAGTTTTTAAATAAAAATAAATTAATATGAGCTCACAAACAAAACTTTTATATCCGTTTCAAAAATAGATTAAAGAATTTTACATCGTAGTTCATTTTTATGTAAATAAATTGGTGCCTAGTAAAAGTTTGGAGGCATAATGTCGCTAATTTTTTATGCATCCATTTACTTGTTTTACTTACTCGTTCCAGTCACTTTAGTCCATATGAACATTGTTAAAATGAAAGCGGTTGTAAAATGAAATCATTGCTTTCTAAACAAAAATCGCAACTTTATTGGAACTTACAAATAGCGCGCGTATACACTGAAAACCGCACTGATGTAATAACGTATCATCTGAAATCTGTTTGTTATTTGCGGAAAAATGAATTCTTCTTCATTGCCGGCGCAAATTTAATATCGATCTGTGAAATGGGAGAGAAATTCGGCTTATATTAACAGCACAACTTAAAATAATATACACAACGATTGCAATTCAAATTGCCAGAAATAATATTTTATAAGAGTTTATGTATTTTTAGGATTCTTTTAGACACTCTTCGAGTATGTCGAAATGTTTTTAAGGTGTGATTTGCTTCCCACTTCCCGATTTGGCTTTTAATTTAAGAAACACTTTGTTTATCCGAAAATTATTCATAATAACAGGGGCCTGGGGGAAATGAACCTGAAATTTATCCACCACAAATTACACACAGTTAGCGCATTATTTTTCTAGTAATTAATTTTGTAAATTTAACGTCGACCATCAGTTTCACATGGAGGTGTCATTGATTAACCAATTAACTATGAAATTAATTAAATGGCTTCGCAATTCCATTAGAAGCTTTTCATAATTGCAATGATAAATTGTTATTGTTTGTGTTTCATATAATAGAAATTTATTAAATTGTTTGTAAATGGTTGGAGAAGAGAATTAAATAATTAGATAAACCAAATGCAATCACCAATGTAAATATTCTATATACAACAATGAAAAAGTTTCGCTTCTCTCTCTTCACAAAATCCAAGAGATTTATTTGCTTAGCTCTAGTGATAGGTAGTTTTTGGTTCCTTTGTTGATAGTGATGCTGTAAATCTCCTTTATTGAAATTTTTCCATTTACACACATCCCGAATATACACATTATATCAAATATCATTTATTGATTTGTTTCTCCCTTAACCATTCTCTCTATTTTCTCTATGATATGTCCTTTATCTTGCAAATTTTTTTAAAGGGTTGAACGCTCTCAACATGTCCACTAAATGATACATTAAGACCTGAAAGCTTTTATTGTTCAGCTTTTTATGGACTTAATGGTCCACAAAAGTAAATGGGAAAATTATGCGCTCGATTTTTCATTCATAAATATCTATCTCGTTGTCTATGTTTATGTTTTATTAACAATTGCAGATACGCATTAATTTTAAGTTAACCATTCAATTAAAAACACCGAAATTATTTGCAGTAGGTATAAACAATAAATGTTTTTGGGTGTAGAAAAAAATGTAAATGCGAACAATGGAATTCATGTAACGCTAGAACAATTTCGGGACGAAGTTTCTCAGTGAATAAACACAAACAAAAAATTTTATCCAAACATATATAATGGTAATAATCAGAACAAGTGTTCCCGAGATAAGCGGCGTATATAAACTAATAATTAATTCGTTCGACTTTATCGCGAATTTTCCGATATCTATTGCTACCGTAATAATATACATTATATTTCCCTCCCCTATTTGAAAATTACGATTTTATAACTTTCTCCATCTGTTCTACAATGCGTGACATGGTAAGATATAATTAATTACGTCAAAGTTATGACGTATTCATCATGGTTTGAATCGATGGAAATCCCACTAGTGCTCTATACAAAGTGTGCACAAGAACTAGTTGGTTTGGTTTGTGCTTGGAAAAGATTGTGTTATTGTGTATATGACATTGATGACCTTAATTATATTCTTCATAAACATGATTATCTGTGTTGACGCCGACAAATTACAACGAATTGAGGATATTTAATATTTCTATGTAATATGGAATAACATTGATGTTGAGAGTCCAACAATTTATTAGTTTGTAATAGTGTAATATGGCGAAATTGTGGAAAGCAGTGCTTGTGGTTCTCTTTGTTTTCTCAGTCTTAAGTGAATTCGAGTGCAGGAGAATTAGTTCAGGAGGTGGTCGACGAACAGGATCCTCTTCATCAGGTACAATTATTTCTAATAAATAATAAATTTCGGACCGTTGTATTATCGATTATTGAACAGAAATATGCGACATTGAAAAGACCTCGTAAACTTGTTTATAAAAAAATATTCAACAAATAGATAGTCATTCCACAATACCACAGAAAGAAGTTAAAAATTAAATAAACTTTTAATGATTATTTTCAAGGTACGAGAAGTAGACCTTCACCGTCTTATAGTCACCCTAATCCAACTTCGTTGAGTTACTCGCCCTCGCATAATTATCACCAACCGTCCAGTAATTCCAGACCTAGTGGTGGGTCTTCATCCAATACTGGAGGCAGTTCAAGACCCATTGGTTTCCAACCACCTCCAAGTAACACTAATCATCAGACATCCAATACCGGAACAAATACGAACACAAATTCAAGACCAATTGGTTTCCAACCTCCTCAAAGTTCCAGTAATCTTCATCCACCGAGTCATGAAACAAAAATAGACAGTAAACCCGTCGGAAGTGCATCGACATCGAATGCAAATCGACCGATTGGTTTCCAACCGCCAAACAGCAACTCGAATCTTCACCCTCCGAGTACCACTAATCAGAAGATCGACAGTAAACCAGTAGGAAATAGTCCCACTTCGAATGCTAATCCACCCATTGGTTTCCATCCACCGAACAGCAATTCAAATCTTCATCCACCAAGTACCAATAATCAAAAAGTTGATAGTAAACCAGTAGGAAACAACCCAAGTTCAGATGTAAGCCGTCCTATAGGCTTCCAACCGCCGAACAGCAACACCAACCATGCACCAAGCGCTCCGGTGGGTCCTCCGGTTAACAGCCATCCAGTAGGCAACAATCCTTACAACCCAGGTACTATATATAACGATCGTAAAAGACTGTGCTTAAAATTAAACAACCTGATTTTCTAGGCTATCAGAATCCCCCAGCTTACAACCCCGGTTACGGCCATCCACCACCGGCCTATCACCCAGGTCAACCACCAGCATACCAACCCTACCCACAACAAAGCTACTATCCAGGCGGATACTCGCCTCCAGCACCTCCCGCCTACTCCCCATACTCCGGTTACCATCCTCAAGGCTCATACGGTGGTTACGGAGGCGGCTACCATCCAGGCGGTGGTCACACCACAATTATCAACAACAACGTCCACCAAAGCCACTACATCCCACCCAGCTACTCCTCGTACCATTACAGTTCCAGTGACACTGGAAGCGGTACTCTTGGCTTCTTTTTGGGCTATTCGCTCGCCAAATTAACAACTCCGACTTACCATTACAGTGTGAATTCCTTCGACGGATACCGTCCCCGGTACGACCACTACGAGGTCCATCACTATTACCACAACAGAGAAAACATTCCCAAAGAAAAGGAAATCGCACCGAACACAATCGTCGGCTGCGTTGGGGACAGTGGCTCAATTTGTCCTGCCAACACCACATCTCTGTGCACCAACAATGGGGCCATCATGTGTGTGGCCAGCGCCCAGACGACGGCCCCATGCGCCAACAACGTACAGGCGAATTGTGTCAAGAGCAGTGTACCGTGTGTGAATGGTACTGACTGTAACCAGGAAAATGCGAAGGCCGCCACTGTATCCATCCCATGCATATCGACTGCGAAAATATACGCAGATATCTCCTATGTTAATAACACTATTGTTGTGTCTAATCTGAATAGTACGGTGGATAATTCAACGTTAACGACCACCACAACGACAGCAAGTCCGGTCAAAGAACCGCAAACTTTCTGCGTCACTATTTTAGCTCTTCCTGCTACCAGACAACCCACTGAAGGGGAGAAGGTTTACCAGCAGGCAAAGGGCATATTCTCAAAGTTCGTCGTTAAGGCATTTGGGATCAGTTAGTTAAATTACTGCTTTTTTATATATTCTTATTGTGAAAAACTTGTGTGTAAATATATTATGATGTGATTTTTACTCGATATTTTACTATGATATTCCAATGAATCCGTTGCCCGGTTTTAAGCAAAACTTTGAAATTGAATCTTTTATTAGGAAAAGCTAATAGTTGATATTTATATCCATGATTTTTGGGGATACGCGCTTTAATAATAACAAACTATGTAAGTTTTACCATAAACAAATCAAGCTGCTGATTTATACACTTAAACAAGGATACACACATTATCCTGTGTGCTTCTCTTCTCTGGAAATAGAGAGGAATTTGTTTTTAATTTGTTAATTCCGTCGGGCGTAATCATAAGCAGTTAAACATTTTATATGATATTAAAAATATAAATTCTCTTTTATTATTCTAATATATTTGAGAGATTATTAGAAAAATGATATTCCTCACGGGTGCGTCCCGTTTTATTGAAATCGTCGCTCGTTAAATTCAGGAAGTTTATTACATAATACATATGTAAATAATTCCGTTATATACAAGGATTAATCCACCGAAATTGCGATAAAAGCGCATCTGATGTGTATACACAATTATGAAAAGTACTCACCGATATCCGGGATGTCTTTGTCATGATCCGTCCATTCTGAAAACTAAAAGAAAAACATATTAAAAAAAGAACTAGAATAATTTGTCTGTGCTTGAAAAAGCCACAGCTGGAAACAAATTTTATCATAAATTCAAGACAGATCTGCACTTTTTGTAAATTTACCTAAAAAAACCTTGTTACCACCTTTCTCGCATATGTTCGTAACAGGGAGGCGTTTGTGTGGAAAATTTATGTGAAAATTTACGATCGCATAGAGCACAGCGCGCAAGGATCAGTCAAGTTAATAATATTTTAAGCACGGTTTCAGTCCCCTAAGTACGTAATCTTTCTAAAAACGTGATAATTTAATTAGTTTGACACACAGTTGCAAAATATACTCGACAATTTGAGTCCTTAGACAGTCGAAGAGCGCAAAACCCATTAGAAAC
The DNA here is from genome assembly GCA_963930825.1 of Silvanus unidentatus. NCBI lineage: Eukaryota > Metazoa > Arthropoda > Insecta > Coleoptera > Silvanidae > Silvanus > Silvanus unidentatus. Next base: position 19,311,180 of record OZ005760.1, read on the forward strand.
TAGCAAGATTCCTTCATTAATCATATAAGCTGTTTATATGAGTTATTGATGGATTTTACGATGGAAAACACCATTGGAACTAGATGTTATAGCAAGGATGAAAAATGTGGACTCGAATTAAAATTTTTTCCTTTCTCGCCCGTTAAATTTTATCCTCGACAATTAAAAAAACCAATCGCTTTTTTGCTATAAAACTCCATACACAAAATTTACTGTTCAACACATATTTTAACGCGTATTTATTTGATATTTGATTGTTGATAAAGTTGCGAGCGCATTCGACCGGTCATTTCGCACATTTCCAATGCATTTTCCGACATGTATTTATTTGTTCGACGCATGTGGAACTAAATATAGTCGAACTGAGGAGAAACCTTAAATCTTTGCTACTTCACAAAGTGATTTGTTGCTATTAGCCGGGAAAGCAAAGCCTTGAAAGATTTATGTAATGTTAGCAATTCCATTTCTATTTAATACGGAACGATGGTTTCAATTACGTTTGTTAAACGAGTGTAAAATAAAATTCTTTTTACCACTCAAAGACCATTGCAGGTTCAGGATTCTTTACTGTCAAATTATTTGTCAAGAGACACAATTAAAATCGCAAACTCGCTGAACAATCTTCCCAAAACGTTTGTGAATTATTTTCATTCAAGTTGAAAGTATCGCAGGAATAACGAGAAATTTACGTGGCGAATTAATAAGAACGATCTGGGCTCCATCACAACAGTGTTATTCACAACACTGTTATTTCCAATCTAAATTTCCGAGGAAAAGGAGTTGTTAGTAGGAATACTAAGTATATAGTTCCGTGCGGGAATCTTTTGTCAATAAAATGAAAGTTTGAATTTAAGGGTTTTAAAAAAGGCGTTTTATTCGGTGTTGGTGCACTTTTATCGATTCAGTTGCGTTTTCAGAGGCACATTTGACTGTGTTTCAGGCAAATTCAGGTCATTTAATGAAACAGTTCCAACCAACAATATTGTGATAAATGTAGACCTAAACAAATGGAAAACGCAAATAAATAGCAAAACCGTTGATTAACTAACCACATATGAAATCCGATAATAATACCGAAATGGAAATAATTTGCCATTGTTTAAAGACCGGGAACACTTCATAGAACCAAGAAATTCCCCATGCTTAAACTACTCTTCAACTTTAATGCTTGTATACACAACCATTAAAACTTGCTCTCAACTCGCCCGATAAATGCACCTTACTTCCTTATTATCAATACCCCCATCTATGTACTAAATATATATTATGTACCCACCTTAGACTATAGCTGGAAGCTTCAATTAGCTGGGAATACTTTAAATTACGCCAAGTAAATTATACAAAACTCTTTCAAGTATGTGAATTACATACTAATATATCAGTCTCCACAAACCCAAGACCGTTCAAAGGATCTAATAAAGTCTACGTTAAAGGCACGACCGCATTTACGAATTGTTCCATGCTAATTAGAACGGAGCTTCACATTTAATAATCATTTTTATTCTCATCGTGTCTCTTCATTAGAGATAGAATCAAGTACAGAAGAAATCGATATATTCTTCCATTGGTCTTGGAATTCCTTAATTTCACGACTGGATTTATGTTTGAGACTTTCAAAGGATAACTGGCTGACTGCCAGTGTTTGTATATTCATTAATTATTCTCTTTAATTGTTTTCCACAGTATAACAGCTCTGAAAAACTTGATTACAAGAAAAGTTGAAAAGATCCTGCATGTCTGGGATCCGTATCCTGGTGAGTCTTCAGATAATTAAAGATCGTATTAAATTTTTTCCCACCTACGACCTTTTATTGGTTTATAATTTGAAAGGTTTTTGTCGTTCGAATGGGGTTAATAGTCTTGTGCATTCGAAACACTATAGACCGGAACACGCAAAGCTCAAAGCACACGATATTTTACATAATACAGTCCTAGATTAGTATTAGAACCGAACCAAGTTGGATCTTTGGGTTTATGGGTAACCGTGACGGTGCAGTAATCATTAGGTCATAATGTCAAAGACCTTTTCAATGTTTACAGGTAAGTGTAGGACGTTGACACAATGTTTTCGTTGGACGTGAAATAGTTATTGAAATCTGGAAATGGGGCGTCGGAGCACTGGAAAAACTACATCCATAAACACACATAACAACGGGCGCTCGCTAACGAATCAAATTATTGTAATGAAATATTTTCTATTTTTCGATCTAATCGCAATAATCGCCTATGTGGGGGTGGCTTCTATTAGGGACCAACACAATTTTTAGGTCAATGGTCCAATGTGACCCCTTCTCGATTCCTATGTGAAAAATTCCAAATTCATTTTCGACCCAACAAGCAGAATGCAACAAATCGATGAATCAAGTATTATTGTTCATTAAAATTTTAGAGTGTCCCAGTGAATATTGTGTGATAAATGAAATCAATTCAAATCACAATATTTCATGGAACGATTTTCCAAAAGTGATTTCGTGCCATCAACTGTGTTATTAATCAAAATCGCTGTTTCCATATTGATTTCGGGACGCATTTAGTTCCTCATATCACAGCACTGCTTTATTTACACTTTCTATTTTAACAACTATTTTAAATGGTATAGTTACACCGAGAGTTGCACCAATTAAAAATATTAATTACCTACTCATTCTAACGTTTTACGGCTGTATTTTTATTTTTGTACACAACTTTTGGTACATGAACTGCTGCTACAACAGCATCCTAAACCGTGCATAATTAATAAGACGACACATTTTAAAGAGCGATACGTGCATTTAAAAATTAAAAACTCAATAAAAAACCACTCTCTTTATTTCCATAAAAACACAAAACAAGTCAACAAAATTAAAACCAATGGATGGTTTTGATTTATTTTTTACTAGCCTGCTCATACAATTGAGTTAATTTCTCACATTGACCATTATCTCCTAGGACAGTTATGACAATGTCGCACAAATTGTTCTTATTACATTCATCGTCACACACAATATTATTAGCTGGATCACTGTTGCGGTGTTTGAAGCTACAAATCCCATTCAAAAATCATTTGATAAACCCCAAACCCAAAAAATATTCATACGTACATATAATACTCTTGAAGTAATTCTGGATTGCTTGCCATCCGTTCTACAAGCGCCCCCATCTCAGATGGTATCAACGATTCTACACCATAGGACTCCTTGAACGAATACAATCTATAGAAATTCAACGGTTGATCCGTTTCCAAATTAGCAGCAGTTAAATTGAATGTCCACTCCTCGAAATCGGCAACATTCTACAAAAAAATGCAATTACAATCCACCCAATATTTCATTATTGCGAGGTCCAACTAACAAAAGCACTCGAATCGACAGTATAAATCTTAAAACTAGGATTTGAATTACTGTAGCTGGTCATCGAGGCCCCATTTAGGGCCACACTCGACGCCTCCCCATCATCATTGTAATACAACTTGAATTGATCGATGTGCGTATGTCCATTAAACTGTGCACTTATAGTCTTCGCAAACCTGTCAAGATGATTATGTTCAATAAATGGATTGGTAATGTGCGTAGACGATTTGAATCTCATTTTCCTGTCATAGGTACCTGTTTATCACCCGGCGATATTCCCTCGCCCATACAGTGAGCATATCATCGCCACTGGGAACATGCGACAAAATGTGCACCCGTTCATTATTCCGTTCCGCTTCAAGCAGTGTATCAACGAGCCATTGAAGTTGTCCATATGGGTCACGATCGTCATACATTAACCAAAAGTTGAAATTATATCCAACATTCCCATTGAGGGCGATTATGCGAAAGCCTGGCTGGGGACTAACAGTGTAATAACCGCCCCTTAAAATCGTCTCTTTCGTCTCTTCAGGTAGCCATGTGCTCCATTTGTCCGCCGCCAGTTCCAACAACCAAGCCACTGACAGGGGATCGGACGCATTATTCGAACCCCAACTGGATATACAGACTTTGAATGAAAATTATCGCCCCAATTAAGTTTAGTACATGTCTTACACATTCAATGGATGCGGTTCGTGATTCCCGAATACTGGATAAAGGGGCTTTTTGATATTCGCCGACAAATGATCGTAGAAACCGCTGATGTCGTAGCTGTTGTTCTCGATACTAGTAGACCAAACACGATGACTTACCACATCGCCAGTGAAATATACGTAATCGAAGTCCTTCACAAAATCCAGAAATCATTAGCATTGATAAGCTTCAAGTGTCTGCAATTTAAATTAATTACCTGTGTATTCGCTTGTCGCACAATTTCAGCGATTGTGTTCATTGGTGGATCGGTTTTCGAATACTCAAGCCAATAACCACAAGCGTCCTCTGCATTGGCAGGATCTTCGTGATCCGCTTGGCAACATAAGGGTTCATTGCATTTCGCATTTTTTCCCGCTTGATAAAGGGGATCGTAATGAACATCAGACAAATGTAGAATTTTGATCGTTTCACTAGGATCGGCCTACGTGTAATTGAAAAAAAAAATGAGTTTTGTGTGAGTCAAGGTTGTGTATATATGACCAAATCACTTTGATACATATATTTAATTATAGAGGTAGAGAATAAAGCGCGCACTTTCCTTTCTCCTTATCCTTTGATAAGCAAATCAACATTTAAATAACGAAATTATAATGATATTATTACACGCAAATGCGGCTGCTTACTTGGATTTCCGCCAATGTTGCGTTCTCTTCTGGTATATCAATGGTCCATTCGTAGTTGTCTCCCTTCGTGCAATTATAATTGTTCAAAACCAAAGAACACACCCGTTCGTGGTTTAAATCCAACCTGTTATCCACAATGTTAACGAACACCTCCTAAATGAGTCATTGGATCAAATAATTGATAATTGAATGCACAATCTTATAATTTTAATCACTTTACCCCATTGCTCTCGACTACTCCTCTACAAACTTCTTCGGGTTCTATGCCCAAAACGGTGCAAACTGTCGTAACGAGCTCGACAAGCTGGTCCTTACTTGCTCCAAGTCTTCGTTGTTCGATAACTTCATTCACAACAACACCACACATTAAACAAATTGTTTCATCTAGTTGTGGCTTCTGTTCATCAACTAGATTCAATTGACGAAATATGTTGGGATATTGGTATGTGGTTTCTGGATGCTTAAGGAATTCCGGCAGACGACCCGTCCGCAGGAAATCCACTATTCCTTTCTCCGTCCGCGAAAACAGCTCTACTGGTATTTAAAGAGAAATGTGCGTCTGCTGTTTGAAAAATTAAAATTTCTTACCATTTCGACGTTCCTCAACTGTCGCTAAAGCATTACACGATAATGTTAAACTAACTACAACTGTAATTAGCACAACAATATTATTCACAACCATTTTCGTAAAATGGAGTATATACGGTAGCTTAGCACAATATTAAATACCCCTACTTAGTGTGTTAATAAATTTATTCAACAGCAGTTTATGTACACGAGCGAGAATTATCATTATCCTACCTCCACAAAAAAAATAATAATCTCATTATATTCACGATAACATTTTAAACAAAAAAGCCAAATGATTTAAAAAAAATAAAATACTTGGAGGAGATGCTCATGTTTCACTATCCACCACTCAAATTTATTCAGCGGAAATGATCACTTATACTTTGTCCGAAAACGAATACAAAGCCAACATATTGAAGATGGTCATAGCGAAATTGTATTTTTGCTGATCGTTCGGTGAGACAGATTCACTCCTTTTGAATGTAACATAAGCGAATGCTCCGTTCAAAGCCGCTAGTATGGCCCAATAATTCTTATACAATGCACCAGCTATCAATAGTGAAAAGAAATTTGATAGCACAGCAAAGTCGGTGAGTTCTTGTCGCTGGTAGTCTTGTAATACAAAAATGAAAATGCACAAAAAAGCAAATGCCACATGCAAATAGCACAGTTCAGGCGGACCCAGTTGAAAGTACAGCCAAAAGTTGGCCGTTATGCAGGGTAAAGTGAGCACTGTTTGCAAGTAATCCAAAAATATCTGCAGCGAGTAGAATTTGTCCTGGAAATGGAGCTCACTTAGGGCCACCAGGCAATTACCAATCATTAGTAGCCAGGGAATGTAGGGCAGTTCAGTGAGACTCTCCGACGAAATGTTGTAATAATATTCGTAAATTGAGAAACAGGCGGAGTTCAGCAGCACCAAATGGGACGTTAAGTAAACGGGTATACTAAGGAGCTCCTGCGACTTCATTTGAGGGCAATTTTGAGGTTTTTTTCCAAAGGTGTCACAGCACTGCTTCATGATGACGGCAACTGACTTTATTTAACTGAAAAAATTACTGTCATTATCGTAAATAAAAACTTCAAGTATTCTGTTGCCTAGACTCCTTCAAAACGCTCCCTATTCTCGGTAATTCCAAATCCCGGGAGCAGATATACAGGATGTTGAATAAGACCATGCAGTAATTGTATCCCGTTTGTCCCTTCTTCATGCTGCAAGACACTTCGTGTCTTTTGTATCGCAAATACGCGAATGTGGCGACTGCCGCCTGTCCAACCGCCCAATAATTCTTGTAAATCGCAGCAGTGACGGATAACGAGAGAAAGTTGGTAAATATCACAAAATCCGTTAAATCCTGCTGCTGGAAGTCTTGAACAACGTACAAAAGCAGCGTGAAAATCGCCAGTGCAGCGTGCATGTAAGCCAAATGCACTTGTTCCAGGACGGTGTTCAGCCAGAAATCGGCAGTCATGGACGGAAGGACCAAAATTAGTTGGGCATAGTCCGTTAATTCGACTAAACCAGAAAATTTTCTATCGCACATCATGTTCCATATTGCAATGGTGCAATGAAATGCCATAAACAGCCAAGCGATATTAGGGAATTCCATTAAGTCCTTTTCGGCAGCGTTGTAAAAATGATCGTAAATGCAAAAACATGTGGAACTTAACAGTGTTAAGTATGAGGTGATTAAGTTTTTTGTGTTTACTGTTTTATTTCTTGATAATTGTTTCATTTTGCACACGACGAATTTCTCATATTTTCTATGTCAAAAAAATGTTTGTTTGTGACAAGGGGGATTAAACAATTGGAGGTTGAATAAATACATATATCAACAATGTCATCTTCTCCGACGCTTCAAAACTGATAATCTTTTTTAAAAATACTTTCACAATCTCATCGAAAAATCGTTTTACGTACTGTGAAAAGGTCGTATACTGAATATTCATCATTCGGGGACAGGTGTTTATGAGTACAAGTACCTAGCTAGAAATATCGCTTGAAATTGCAATTTTTAAACTTTCACAACTTTATATTGTAGATTACATTTACATAATGTTTACATTTGATTTAAGTACATACTTCATTTTTTTGAATTATCCTCAGATTTATGATGTTATCAGGTTATTTTTATACTTTGTTAACCAATCATAAATTAAACAATCAGAAAAATCTCATACTTTCGTAAATAACAATAGCTACTTGCTAAATGCCTCTTAACAAATGTAACCGATAAGATATTCACCGATTACTCCTGCATGAGTTTGCATAAATTCGAAATAATCACAGAGAACAAGTAGATGAGCATAATTGATAAACTTGGAATTCAATAGGAATTTTAACCAATTAATACCGTCTTCAAAATTAGGGTAATTTTAGGGGCTCAATTTTCCGTAAGGTCCAAATTACCCCTAACTAAATAAACATAAATACCTTCATGTATATGCAAGTTTAATGGAAAACGAATCAATTCACTTAGTCTCATTGTACTATGAGAACACACACTTACATATAGCATAGTAGATAATTTCGGAGGAGAATTTTGCAAAGCGAAATGAAATGTATTCAAAATATCCTGGCATTTGTGCAAAATTTATGAAATATTAACTTAAATAATTTATAGCACGTTAGATATACATCATCTCGTAAACTGGCAGGGGAGGTTTTATTTAAATTTTGCGCTCAACAATTATACGTATTGTGCCTAATATCGCAGTAATTTATTCCCCAAGTCATTTATTAAATTATCATTGTCTCGAAATGTTTTCGATGTAAATAGAGGATCATTTTAATAGTTAATCCATTTTAAGTATTAGCTGAGGAATTTTGCATGCATCATTATGACTATTATGTAAAGGAATGACTTACTTTTACTTTTTTGCCGCGTTTTGCGGCGATAGCCCTTGACTTTCTCCGTATTCTATCCAGAGGTAACAATTAAAAGAATTCCAATCCTAATGAAAATCTACTTTCGGCTATTTGCTTTTCTTAGTCCCGCTGTGAATGGTGGAGTCGTTCTTTCACTTAAATATTTCTTAAAATTGGGGGGTGAAACACTCCACTCACTTTTTATACAATGCCCTTTCTGTATTTGATTTTTTATCATAAACGTAAAAAGGGACGCTGAAAATGGAAAAAATCTGCATGAATAAGCCCTGAAAGCAACGAAATTAATTTTCTTAGAGGAAAAGTATACATAAATACATATGTATGTGCAAATCGAATAAATAATCCTAACATGTTTTGCATATTCAAACTACTTTCTATTAATGATATGTTGATAAATATTTGAATAATGTAAATAAACTAATCTAAATCGATTTTTATTAATAGAATAGATAAAATACACGATTTAATACTATATGATTATTCATTGTTCACCAACTATAAATAATAATTCGTTTTTCTGCCAAAATAAAATCCACAAAGTAGTATAATGCTTATAAGTTTTCAGAAATCAACTTTCCTATTTTCAAACTACAGTGCAAAATATCAAAATTACGTTTTCAACCATAATAAGCTAGAGTTTATTTCGCTTCATAAACAGAAACGAAATGGACGAATTCAATTTAAAATTGCTGTATGTATGGCTATACAGTTGATAAAAAAAGCACTTGCAGAGAGCAAGAATCTCATATTTTTCTAGGGAGCAACTTTCATCCAAGAAAATTAATTATTTACAGTATACAAAATAAGTGTAATGTTGGAAAATCTATACTCGGGCAAATTTTGTAATTTTACCTAGAGAAGCACGAAATTTTAATTTAGATACGGTATGACAGACAGGGGTGTATACAATCTACGTATTCGTACGTATTGCACGCGGATTACACGAAAATATAAGCAAGCTGCTTGGATGAAGGGGCGCCGGTTACTGACGCCGTGCACCGCTGATAATCCTCTCTAGACGCCAACTTTGTACGTTTTTCAGACTCCAGACGCAGCCTGTCGAACGTGCAGGATCTTTATTTCAGCACTAAGAATACAAAGGGAAACAACAGTGCTATAATGACGAGTGTTTTTGCACCTCTCTTTAGACGCTTTTGCCCTTCACATTTTTTATCGTGTAAAAAATTGAGTAATCACCCCCCACTCAATTACCTAATATTTTTTTATTAATTATTTACAATCGCATTTTATGTCCGCAATCAATCATACACGATTTTCCGCATGAAATAAAAAGGCGAAAACATCTTCACCCCATTTTTTTTTAAATGATAAATTCCTTTTTTACCCATCGAAGATATCTCATCTCGCACACGAAATCACCTAATATTGAACATATTCTAAACGAATATTTGAAAATGGGATTTCCCCTGTCGTTTGACAAGCAAACTCCACCGAAGTCACCGGATCCAAGTATGCCCAGTCACCTCCGCATTGTCTCGCTGAATAAAATATCGCATTTCAAAGACGGCAATGAAAATAGAAAAGTCAAAAATTGACATGTAAAAGAAATGTTGATCTTAGGTTTTTTTTTCTGCAAAATTAACTATGTCTCTAAATCGTTTACAAAAGCTCCTTTTCACGGAATACTGCGACTTCGAGGACATGATCCTGATTGAGAGTCCTTTTGCACAAACAACAAAGGACGGCACCGGTGTCAGACAGGTGCATTTAGGTGAGTATAAATACGTCAAGTGTCACAATATGAGAGTCAAATTGAAACAGGTCTAACGCCAACGAAATTAATCTTGGCCACAGACGTCTTACCGCCTCTGGGTGATATTCTCGATCCAAGCAAGGTGCTCTACTTCCCCGGCGTTGATCCTGACATCGAAACATTCGAACTAATCGCCATTTATCCGATTGAGTGTGTTAATTTGAGTGTGTACAGATACAGGAAACGACAGACATTAAAAGCGCACTTTTCTAACAATCGTGTTCTGTACTTTGAATTGGGTGGCTTCGAGCGTCGAACGGTGAGTTAAAAGTCTGTTAATACACTACATGAGAATAATCTCCCTGCGGACTTAAGATGTTTTGGAACTTGTGGTGTGAAAGGGTGCGTTTCCTCAATCCTGAAGAGGGTCGATCGACGCAATCGGAGACTTCAGTGGGCACATCTTCGAGCACAACGAGCACTTTATATCTAATCGACAAGCGGATCGTTATAAAAGGAGGCTTAAAACAGCTCTGGTACAAATTCGGACCGACTAGTTCCCAAATAATCGGTAATGGGTCAAGGGTAATGGTGAGGAGGGTTGAGTTTAACGTTGGATTATTCTTTTTTTCATGTTTAGACGATCATACGGAAGTGGTCGGATAAAAATTTGTATATGGGACGGATGTTGAATGAGCGGCCATCAAGTTACATGCCGATTGTGGTGTCGCCCGTTGTGGATGAGTTCGTTAGACCGAAGCAGTAAGTTGAGAGTTTATTCCGAGACGCTTTTTCCCCAACACTAAAGGAAATAAAACACTTCAGGGAAAGTGATGTGGTGAGAAGGGCAACATCAAGTAATGAGAATATACCGAAAGTGGGCCAAGTGGTGCGAGTGAATCGTTTTGGTTCCGGTGTTTATGAGGGATGTAATACTGGATTGTATTTAACAATGGAAAATTGCACGCCCCAGGAGACTTTCAGTCAATTCATATTAAGGCAAACGAATTTAACACCGAAATACATAATCAGTTCGACTTATAATTTTCTTAACTATGAGGAGATTGCCGAAAATGCGGTACGCAAATGGGAAATGGAAGCAAGGAAGAATTTCAATAAAAATCGGTGAATGGAGTGCATTAGTCATAGGACGTTTTAGGTTGCTAATAAACTGGAATTTTACATTTTACAGTTTGAAACATAGAAGGAGATATGGCTTTGTGCCATACGCTAATTTCCTTTACGGTTTTGGTATGGAGAAGCCACTTGAAGGGTGTGTTTATTCAATTTGCGTGAAAAGGGCAATTTCATTAATTTCGTTTCAATGTGAACCAAAAGAGGAGGAACTGCGATTGAATGTACCGAAAAGGCAGTTGATCTCCTCGATTTCGTTGGAAAATGTTCATCTTCATAGCGAATTTATCAGCAATATCAAGTGAAATTGAAACGCATTTCTTATTTCTTCAATTTTCTTTTATTTTTTATTGTTGTGTATAGAAGCGCCCCGAAGGCCCCGGTACTTTTTTTTTGGACCACAAATCACTGGTATCAACCGTGCTCAGCTAAAGAAGTGTACACCCAGTTCCAAAATCACTTGAAAAACGTAAAAAGAGGCGCGTCGAGCAAGAAAATAAAAAGTTGATACTACATCGTAAAAAATGTGATCTTAAATATAAGAACAATGCTGGTTTCAGGCCGCAAACGAACGATTTTAATGTGGCGTCGTCGATCTGATAAACAAAACGGCTCTGATGTAGAAGAAGCCGAAGAAAAGCCAGTTAAAAAGACCAGAAAAAAGTTTCTCGCAAATACCTTGTTCGATAAAAGGACAGACAATGTTTCAGAAGTAGATAGGAACGTTGGTATGTCCCTTTTATTTAATAACTTTTATTAACTTGTTATCTTTTTATCCGTCTAAAAGCAACATTTTGTTGCTGGCCTATAATTATAGAGCCGTGCCAACAACGAAAGCCGCAAGAAAGCCTGTTGGATTATCAGAAACGAATTTTGGAGTTGGATATAATTGTAACAGCTAAAGATTTTAATTCCACAACATTAGCCGAACAATTAACGATAATTGAGAAAGAGTTGTTTTTGAAGATTGATCGAGTCGAGTTGAAAAGTGTTGTTTACGAAAAGTATAAAAAGTGTTTGCCGAATATAACAGCTTGTATTGCCTTTTCGCATAGAATTATATGCTTAATTGCAACGGAAATTCTGAAAGATCCACTAGAAAAGGTATAGGTATATTGTTTGCTGGATAAATGAAGGGGAATTAATATATGCCAGTATGGGTGTGTAGATAAGAGCAAGATTAATAGCAAGATTTATTAATGTTGCCGAAAAATGCCATCGAATGTCGAATTTCCAAACATGCAAAACGGTGTTGCTCGGTTTGCAGTGTCCGCCAATTTACAGACTGAGGCGAACATGGACTTATGTGAGAAAAAAGCACGCCACCAAATACCAGTACTGGAGCCAATTCATTTTCATTAGAAATCGATAGTTACGGATTATTTACAGTTGTGTGTATTTTAGTGTGTACGAATTTCTTTGTGGTTTATACAAAGATGTGCGTCTTCCAATTTACCAAAGAACTTTTTATATTGCCTCTCAAACGCCCCCTTATATGCCATATGTAGGTGACATTTTTGCGAAATTATTGGATAAAGTTCCAGAGTATAAAATACGGAAAAGAAGAGCACCTAGTTTAAGTACATGCTTTAATATGAATGGAATATAAGAAAAGAGTTTTTTTAAAACACATAATAAACACACGCATATTTTTGTAGGCCCATCACATAGTAGTTGTAGCTCAAAATGTATGGAGGAAACGATAAATAATAAGTTTTTTATGAAATTCTTAAGTATATTTTCAAGTAATAAGCAAAAAGAATGCATAAAGGAAAGTTTTTATAAGGATATTAAACCGATGGCGCAGAACAATTTGTTACCAATTAATAATACAGATATATCACACTTTAATGGGCCAGATAATTGCTACCAGTCGCCTTATAAAATTGAGGATAATGGAGTTAATTGCTTATCGAATTGTGAAGAATTTTTGGAGAAATCTCAATTGGGAGCAACACACTATAATTTCCCTGTAAATGATTTAGCACGTAACTATTTGTTGAAGGCGAGATATTGTGAAGAGTTTGATAATTTCAAGCGTTCACTAGTTCTCGAAGCAAGTAATTGTAATATTCAGGAAAATAAACCAAAAACGATTTAAAAAAATCTCCTTCGATTTTCATATTCCTTGAAAACAGCGCGCTTTTTAAATTAGTTTTCCCGCCCGATGTACCACCTGTAATTGATATCTAGTTATAAAATCAAATGTTCCTAAATAATTTGAACATTAAATGTTTTATCACGAGTAATTCCTTTTAGATTTAAATAAATTAGCAAAATTACAAAATAAACATTCTTTACAATAATGTGTTTAATTAATTTTGAATATCAGACTATTTTTGATTCTTATAAAGTATAGTTTTCTTTGTTCTTCTCTTTGTTCGAAATAAGGAAGAAGAAGAACCGCAATTTTCAACTTAACCTAAAATATTCAAAGAAAAATTAATCGAAAATTGATTTCACTCAAAGCAAATCAAGCATTTGATTACTCTAATTCTGTTCTCATTTCAATACAATTAGTAATTGTTCTATATAGTCCAATCGCCTTACATAAATTGCTCTCACAAAAGAGGTAAAACTCTTGAAATATCCAGAACATTCCACAGTTTATCAGTTCGCGTGGTTCATTTTTTCGGAACAGAGATCAATAAGTATCTACAGTTTATTCTGTTAGAGATTAATTAACCATATCATTTACCATGAGTACCGGAATTGATATTTCTCCAAACAAGGATGGTGGTGTTTTAAAAGAAATACTCCAAGAAGGAACAGGGGACGAACTACCGCCTTCAGAATGCCAAGTTGTTGTGCATTACACAGGAACTCTTACTGATGGAACAGTATTTGATTCAAGTAGAGATCGTAACGAACCATTTGAATTCCAGTTGGGGAAAGGCAAGAACAATGATATTTTCCAGTTTTCACCAAATAATCTCATATTTTTGCAATAGGTTCTGTGATTAAAGCATGGGATATCGGTGTGGCGACAATGAAGAAGGGGGAACGAGCAATACTAACCTGTGCTCCCGCATACGCGTATGGAAAAGCTGGGAATCCTCCAAAAATACCACCAGAGTCAGTCCTTAAATTCGATGTAAGTAATGCGTTTTTTAAATTAATACAAAAGATTCAGTAATTGAGTTTAGGTGGAAGTCATAAGTTGGAAAGGTGAAGATCTGACGTCAGCTAATGATGGTGGAATTCAGCGACTCAAAATCACTCCCGGTGAGGGTTATTCGTCGCCCAATGATGGGGCGTTAGTCGACATTCATTTAATTGGAAAATACGAGGGTAGAATCTTTGAGGAACGTGACGTTAGTTTCTACATTGGCGCTGAAGCTTCTGAAGCTAATATCGTGCGTGGAGTCAATAAAGCTTTAAAAAAATTTAAAAAGGGGGAACAATCGAAACTATTACTGAAACCTGCTTATGCATTTGGTCAAGAAGGTTCAAAAGAATTTAACATTCCACCTAATGCAGAAGTAGAATACATTGTAACACTGAAATCTTTCGAAAAGGCGAAAGAAAGCTGGACCTTGGATGAAAGTGAGAGAATAGAACAAGCGAAATTATTTAAGGAGAAGGGAACGAATTACTTTAAAGCTGGCAAATATGAAATAGCAATTGAGATTTATAAGAAGATTCAATCATTCCTAGACACTGATAAAGGTGCGAGTCCATAATTTAATGACGAATTTAATATAATTATGTGAAATTATGTTTTTTAGATAACGAGGATGACCACAAAGAAGAAAGAAAGTCTTTGCTATTAGCTTCGTACTCGAACATAAGTTTGGCCCATTTGAAATTAAAACAGTACGCGGAAGCGTTGTCCGCAGCCTCTTCAGCTCTGCAAATCGATCCGAAAAATGAGAAGGCGCTGTTCCGTCGTGGTCAGGCATATTTGGGTGTAGCAGAGCCACAATTAGCGTCGGACGATTTTACGCAGTGCTTAAAGATCGATCCGAATAATAAAGCGGCCCAAAGCCAATTAGCTGTTTGTGCGAAAACTTTAAAAGAACAACTACAAAAGGAGAAGAAAATTTATGCAAACATGTTTGATAAATTCGCTAAAATGGACACACAGGTGACCACATAATAATAATTGCTACTTTTTTTGTATCTTTGTATTGGTTTTGTGTACAATAAATGTTTCATATCAACAGTTATCTTTTATTTAAACGTATATGGTCAATTTTTTTAGAGAGAAGAGTTTGAAAAAAAGAAAGAGCCAAATGTATTATCATCAGTCGGCGAGTGGGGCCAAGAAGATCGTGAACGGGAACCAAGTGAATTCGAAAAAGAGAATCCGAACATACTGATGCTGAACAGCAGCAGTGAAGAATTTAAAGATATGTAATTTAAATGTATACACGATTATGAAATAAATGAGACACACAGAGGATGGTCACTATTCTTTAATTATATAGATATATGCAGTTAGAAAAGTTCGCAATATTTATGTATCACAATGTATCACAATAAAAACATAATGATCATCAATTTTGAATTAAATTCAAATTTACAGCGATCTGTAATGAAAACAAGACACGAATCGTGTTGTGGCGCTAGTGTTTGTTTGAAGTTTTTTATTATAACCTAAAATTATTGCACCTTTCACTGATTTTCTAAATAAAATTGTTTAAAATGTGCGAAGAGGACATGGAAAAGTTCGAAATAACGGACTACGACATAGAAAATGAGTTTAATATAAATAGAAGTAGAAGGGGTTTAAGTAAACATCAACAAATTTATGGTAACAATATTGCATTTTTCATCCACCTTTTTCCAATCACCATAAACGAAAACTAACGTTTCAACATTAATTAGGTATTTGGGCTGATGAAGAAGACGATAATGAACCACCACAACCAGCATTTAAACCTGATCGAAGTGTTAGGGGGACCAGTTACAGGGGACCCATTGGATTTGTTGCTGGTGGCATACAACAAGCTGGCAAAAAGAATGAAGAAAACAAAGAATCGGACGATGAACAGCCAACGACATCGTTTAGAGTACGTAACAGTTCAAGTGAATCAGAAGATGAACCAAGACAAGGCTTTGGTGGTAGTAGAATTGAGGATATTGCAGGAATGCGAACAAAATCCAACAGTTCAAATCCAACAATAGGAGTTGGTCAATGGGAGAAGCACACTAAAGGCATTGGTGCAAAATTACTGCTTCAAATGGGTTTCAAGCCTGGTAAAGGTTTAGGTAAAGATTTGCAAGGTATTGCTACTCCAGTTGAGGCTCATTTAAGGAAGGGGAGAGGAGCAATTGGTGCTTATGGACCCGAGAAGTCAGCCAAATTGGCCAAGCAAAAGGCAAGAAACAACCAAAATGTTTTTGAACAAAAATAATAAACTTTTTTACAGGAAGTTCCAAAAGGGGCATCGGATGATGACGAACAGACCGATGATGTCAAGTGGAAGAAAAAGGATGTTTCAAGTAAAAGAAATAAGACAAGATATTATTATCGCAGTGTGGATGATGTCATTGAAAAGGGGAAAAAGCCCGGAATATTTAAAAACCTGGCAAATTCTAGTGAATTAAGTAAAGTTAAGGTAATCGACATGACTGGTCCCCAACAAAGAGTGTTGAGCGGATATCATGCATTAAGCGGCTTAAAGGCACCACCAGGAGTAGAACACTACGAGGATGTGGTTCACAAAAAATGCTCAAACTTTACTCTACCTGAAATACAACACAATTTAGATTTGTTAGTGGATATGTGTGAACAGGACATTATTCGGATTGATCGCAATATGAGACAGAATCAAGACAAAATTGTTGCTTTAAAACAGGAAGAGCATAATCTTAAAGGGACCGTACGAAAGGAAGCTGATTTAGTGGAGAATTTGAAAGATGTTATGATAGCTGTGGATAAACTGTTGGATCCTTCGCAAGGATACTCTTTGGGACAAATTGCGCAAATCTTCAGAGACCTTCAGGTAACATTGTTTGGTTTCGAAGCAATTTTCATCACAAGTCCGAGTATTTTTTCTATTTCAGCATGAACACTACGAGGAATATTGCAGATACGAATTGGGCGAGTTGGCTCCCGGTCTGGTTGGGCCTTTAATGACTTCAGCATTGGCAAACTGGTCACCACTAACTGCACCGCATCAGTACTACGACATATTTGAACAATGGAAGGAGATCCTCGACAAACCGAGACAACGGGGGACAATAGAAGGTAATAATATGGGAATACAGCCGTTTGATAGTCTCATATGGCATACTTGGATGCCTGTTATGAGATCTTGTGTTAGGTAAGTTACTTTTTGAGTTTCTGTAATTGTGTTTTTATTTGAAAACTGTCATCGATGGAAAGGAATCGAGATCACTAGGAATTGTCACCTATTTTTCCTACCCAAAGAGACTCTTACGCTACTTGTCTTTTTTTTAATTCAAACAAATGTCTATTTGGATCGTATTGGAAAGTAATGTTGCTAATTTTATATATTTACAGTGGTTGGAATCCACGTGATTGTGATCCATTGATAAATTTAATTGAAATTTGGAAGCCACTGTTGTCACCGTGGGTGGTTGATAATATTTACGATCAACTGGTGATGCCAAGACTTCAACAAGAAGTGCAGTCATGGAATCCAGTCACTGATATGATGCCAATTCATACATGGATTCACCCGTGGATCCCACTTATTGGTAATATTTTAACGTTGTTTCTGTTAAAATGATATACAATGTTTAATTTGTTTCTAGATGAAAGACTTCAGAACGTGATCTATCCACTAATTAAAGAAAAATTGGGTACTGCTTTGACAAATTGGCATCCATCTGATATATCTGCCAAGTTGATGTTGAAACCTTGGCAGCGAGCATTATCAAATGGTTCATTTGTGGCATTTTTAATAAAACATATTGTACCAAAATTACAATTGTGCATGCAATCGCTTATTATAAATCCACATGAACAACATTTAGGTATAAATTCACATTTCTAAAAAAAATTTAAAACGTTGATTTAATGATTTTTTTTTAGATGCTTGGAATTGGGTGATGGAATGGAACGATATGTTGTCCGTAGGCAACATGACTCTAATATTAGATAAATATTTCTTTCCTAAATGGCTACAAACTTTGGCCGTTTGGTTAAATCACAATCCAAATTATACTCAAGTTACCGAATGGTATTCAAAATGGAAACGAATGTTACCTGAAGAGTTGTTGGCACAGCCAACTATTAAAGGTATTAATAGTTTGATATAACAAAATATTCGAGAGTATTTTAAGAATGTTAATTCGCTTTTAGACAATTTCCACAAGGCACTGGAAATGATGAACAGAGCTGTAAATATTGGCCAACAACCAGGCGCTAAGGAATCCATTTCGTATCTTACAAATATTGAAACGAACGCTCCGCCTCCACCGCCGCCTCCAAGAGTGGAAGTAAGTGAAAATGGATTTAATTAATTAGGATGGTTTTTAATGTATTTTTAACTTGACAGAGTATTGCGGAAGCTGTTCGGTCTGCATCAAAGATACCGCAAGGCTTTAAGGATTTAATTACGAAACGATGTGAGGAGCGTGGCATTTTATTTGTTCCGATACCAAACAAATATCACGAAGCAAAGCAGGTTTATCGTATTGGTGGAAGTGGCGTTCAATGTTATATTGACAGGAATGTTGTATTTTATTCACAAAATAATTCCACTTGGATGCCTACTTCGTTGAACCGATTATTGGACATTGCATAATTTATTTTAAACTATGGGCTGTATGTATGTAAATAAGGAAACAAAATACACAACTGTTTTTTAAATGTTTTATTTATCTCATTCTTTGTACATATTTAAAATAAATCCTATATAAAAGCGGACACGTCTGAGATTCATATGCTTATTTACTAAATAAAATCAATGCACACACGCTTGAGCGGGCCCTACAAAGGTGGAATCAATGCGTATTGATTAAATTCAACAACATTCAATTATTGTCTAAGTACAACCAAACAATTCTAACATTTGATAAATTCTGAAAAAAATTGTATAATAGAGCAACTAATTAGCTAAATACAAGGAAGCGTTTCAGAAGCAAGATTTACATACAAGGTCAAGTGTTAACTCCTATCACAATGTACATATAAATTATAATTTACAAATAATTTAACGGGCCAATATATTTATCACAGACTATTTAAATGTATATATTTAATATAATGATTAAAATTTGTTTAATAAAGGCAATTTAGAGTTAATAAATAAATAAATAATTTAGTGTATAATTGTATAATATCCAAAGGAATGGCATTCAACTTCTAATAATGATATTTAAAAGAGATTGATACGTAGATTTTGATTGATTTTAATATGGTTAGACTTCAAGTCCCGGGACAATGCCACTAACTACTGGCTTTTCGGTGCGCGTATGCCACACATAAACTTTTGTGCATCTATCAGCTAACGGTTCTAATTCCTCTTTCGTTGTAAAATAACTTAAGAACTCACTCTCTTGTAGACCGTGTTCCATTTTAAATGAGAAATTTGCCTCTGGTTTTGATAAAATCAGATCCAAATTTATAGCAAAACCGGCCATATCGATCGCAAAAGGTCGATTCGGTTTCCAGCCACTGCGATAGCCCGTGACTTTTCCATTATGATCGACAATTGGAGTTTCAGCGTTCAGGCCGCCGACTAATCCAACGGGCCATACACCGACACGATTGACTTTTGCAATCTGAAAGTAAAATTCATGAAAAAAAATTATGAGAGAGTATGAGTGTGTAATACCTCTGAAAATAGTTTAACACTATAAGTGTTATCGTCATCCATAAAATAAACTACTCCTTTATCTTCCTCGGTTTTTAAATTTTCTCTTAACCATTTTAAGGCTGTGTTTCGTTGATTGACGCCACGATGAGCTTTCCATCGAGGATCCTGTAATAGGAATATTACCTAAATAGTTAAACAGCTTATTTCTTTCTGTGGGTTACCTTATCCAAAAGTTTTGATCCAATCGGTGTTCTTGCAGTCAAATGCGTGGTAATAACACCAGACTCTGATATTAAATTTCTCACTAAATCAGTTTTCGTTTCGGAATCCTCCACTACTATCCAATGCACATTTGGTACCAATTTTAAAGTTTGTGATATTCTTGTTAATTCAGCTTTTTGGACATGTCTCCAATATGTTGGAGTTATTGCGTAAATTATTGGAAGAGCACTTCGGCCATTCACATTCGTATTGCTTTCTAAATGTTCTAACAACAATAATTGCTGTTGGGTTAATTGTAATTGTTCTTTATGTACTTCTAAGGCCTCCTTTAGGACTTGTAATTTGTCTATCTCTGTATTTATAACAATTAATTTGTATAAAATGAATGTTATGGAAAAGAGAATGAAATAGTAAAACAACTTGCGAAGTTTTACCCGCATCTCCATCGAACTAGATCGCTCCATTAGATTATACATATATATAGTACATAAATGTAAATATTATCGATAAGGAATAAATATTTAGTTTATTTGTGTTTTAGACGAAAATCGTCCATTCAGGAGGTTATATTGAATTGAACTGTCAAATTCTTGCTGCTTCGCTTAAGTTGCCTACCCTGACCCCTGACGTTTGAAAAACTTAGAAACGTACCTAACTTCAGACTATTGAAACGTCAGGAAGTTATCAAAAATAATTTTTTTTATAAGGCAACAAGGAAAGAACTATCTTTATAATTACAATGGATAATCAATTGCCCACAGATTTTGATTTAATCATTGTTGGAACTGGTAACTTTACTAATGGGCTCATTTCTCAACTTTGATTTCATTTATTGTACGTGTACTTTGCAGGTATGATCGAATCGATTGTTGCTGCAGCAGCAAGTCGTATTGGAAAAACAGTGCTCAACATTGATAAGTACGACTAGAACGTTTCAGTAACAAAGTTATTATTAAAATGTCTATTTCTAGTAATAACTATTATGGAGGATTATGGGCTTCATTTAATTTAGAAGCCCTACAAGATTTACAATCACACTGCCAGAAATTTGTAAAATTCGACAAGAATGATTCGACTATCTTAAAGGAAAATGAAACATTTATACAGTTAGGCTTCAACTTACATAATATATCAGATTTTAATTATAAATGGCATATAAGTGAAACTAAAAATGAGGACACAAACGAGATCAGCGGTCGTGCTTGCATTTTAAAAGATTCAAGAAAATTTAACATCGATTTGGCCCCAAAAGTAAGCTTTTGTGTTGCTTTCTGATCCACCAAAACCATGGATATTCTCGTAATTTTAGCTTCAATTCTCTCGAGGTAGCTTGGTTGAGTTATTAATTTCTTCAAACATTGCTCGATATTCAGAATACCGCAATGTTAGTCGGGTATTAACATGGTTAAATGGTCAATTAGAGACTGTACCATGTTCCAGATCAGACGTTTTTGCCAACAGTAAAGTATCAGTAATCGAAAAACGTATTTTAATGAAATTGTTAACATCTTTAGAGGATTCCACCGAGGAAGTCAAAAGTAAACCCATTTATTTCTATCTTCAACTTTTCTCTTAAATTGTTTTTTATAGATTACGAAAACAAACCATTTCAAACGTATTTAAAGGAGAAAAAATTGTCCCCAAATCTAATGCACTACGTTTTGTATGCAATCGCAATGGGTACCAACAAAACCACTTGTATACAGGGTGTAAATAACACAAAACGCTTTCTAAATAGTTTAGGCCGATTTGGAAAGACACCCTTTATATTCTCCTTGTACGGTAGTGGAGAAATTTCACAATCATTTAATCGTTTAAGTGCTGTTTTTGGAGGCATTTGTGCATTAAATCAAAGTATAAACGGAATTGTAACAGAACATAACAAATTTACATCATTAATTTGTGATAAACAACGAATAAAAGGACAACATTTACTTATTAGTGCCGAAAAGGGTGGTGATTTAATTAAACCTCCAAACGAATTCATTTCACGATGTATTTTAATTACAAATCGTTCTATTTTGCCTTCTGAAAAGGAGCATTTAACGCTTTTACTGCACCCAATCAAAAATGGAGAAGAATTGACTATTATACTGGAAATGGGAGCATTGAGTGGTACTTGCCCTAAAGATTTCTGTAGGTTTTTCACTCAGAAACTATAATTAATAATATTCCATTTAATTTCTTCTTTAGATTTGGTCCATTTGATCTCCAAACAAATAAATAATCCAGAAAGTGACTTTAAGGAATGCTTAGAAAACTTATTTACTTTCGAAGAGGAAGACTCGAAAGAGAAACCGTTGGTTTTATGGTCTTGTTATTATTCTATACCGAATACAAACAATTTAGATTTACAAAGTGGTGTCCCTGAGAATGTGTTCGTCTGTTCAGGTCCTGATTTAGATTTAGATTATGATATAGCTGTTGATAAGGCCAAGGCGATATTCGAGGAAATATATCCGGGGATGGAATTTCTGCCAAGGGCACCAGATCCGGAAGATATTATTTTCGAAGTAGATGAAGAGAAGCCAAAAGCTGAGGAAATACAAATTGTCAAGAACGAAGAAGAGGCGGTTAGTGAGGCAAGATAAATTGTTTATTTATACAAATGTTTACATATTCCAGAATTTGTGATATTTATAAAATTAAATACATATACGTATGCGGATTTTAAAATAGCAACTTACATTTTTATCACTCCTTTACACTGAGAAGATGAGAACTGAATTATCACAACATAAAGGCCCTAAATTAACCCCAAGCCTGTGTCTTGCAGTAATGCAGTACGAGTTTTCCTTCAACACTGTAGCATTCGTATAAGTTTTTAACAATTTGATCAGGCGATGGGGCGAACGTTTGATTCACATATAGAAACTGAAATGAAAGCAAATATATTAAATTGAAAACAATAGAAGACTGGATATTTTACAAGTTTCTCGTTTGGTTCTAATTTTAAATATTTCTTTATAAATTCTATGATCCAACCAATTGGTTTATCACTATCTACTGTCCATTTCTTCTTTTTCATTATTGGTGCATTTCCTGTTGGTTTTAATAGAATATCGACTGGAAATTTACAAATAATTCATTAAACAAATAAGATGATTAATAGACAGTTTTTATACCTTTTTGTTTGTCTACTCGTTGATTTGCTTCTGAATCAACCAAATTATCTGTTATTTCCTGATTAATATTCAACGACTGAAGGGACTCTTGTACTTCTGGTAAATCGGAATTTTCATTTTTTTCCTCCGTCATTTCTTTTATGGACTAAGGAGCAATTGAATGTACTCCGAATTATGGCTCAATAGGTAAACTTACTAATAAACAAGTATGTGATTTATATCTTCATATTTTACATGTTAATTTCTTTTTATTTATATGTAAAATTCACAAAACATATAATTATTTATGCAAAGAGACCACCAACATCTACTACTAGAGGGAGCACTTTCGCACTTTGACTTTTAAATGTAGTAAACTGTTTTCGAGAGTAGGAAATTACGGTTTCTACATCATCAGCTGATATATGCCAACTACAACTAACTACATCAAAACAATAATAAACAAGAACGTACGCCTATATCAATATACAAACGTGTTGAAAATTTAATTAGTTTGTTCAGTGAATGAATGCATTTAGATATCATTAAAACAATGGCAGCCGCAGTTTCTGAAAAGATCAAAGAACGTCGTCGACGCGTAAGTATACAATTATATCAAGTTACAATACCCACGTAAAGATTTTCCTGTAGGTTCTTGTTGGACCGTTACCGGATGATTTTCTGGTAATAAAAATGTCAGGACAACAACAACAAGAAGCAGCTGATCGTCAGGCGGCGATAGCTCTATACCAACACTACGTTGGCAGTCAGGGATATGTGGGCAATGCAGTAGGCCGATTAAGTATAACGTTGGTTCAGGCCAGATTAGCCAAAAACTATGGAATGACACGAATGGATCCGTATGCAAGAATACGTATTGGCCACGGTGTATATGAAACTCATACAGATCAGAATGGAGGCAAGAATCCACGTTGGAACAAAGTAATGCATTGGTAAACAGAAATTTGTTAATCCTATAGAATTCTTAATGAAATTTTTCGATTACAGCATGCTTCCACATGGAATCAATACAATAACATTAGAAATATTTGATGAACGTTCCTTCACTGTTGACGAATTGATAGCTTGGACACAAATTACAATACCGCAACAGGTGTTGTCAGGTGAAACACATGAAGACTGGTATGTGTTAGATGGCAAACAAGGGGAAGGTCAAGAGGGAATGATAAACATTGTTTTAAGCTATACTGTATGTTTTATTGATTGAAATTTGATATTTATTTAATTAGGAATCGGTTTTAGGCTACTGCACCGTATCTGTACTCCACTCCACAGCCAGTAATGGTCGTTCCCCAAGTCGATACTGGTAACCTAAAGGCACTTAAAGTTTACCAAGGACCTCCGGCGCCACCCAATCCAGTTCCCGTATTGAGTGAATCCGAATTAAATCAGGTAGGTGAATTATAGCAAATATAGTAGAATTATAATTGCCATTCAATTATCTTTATTGGATATTTTGTCTACTAGATTGAGGAAATGTTCCCCAATATCGATAAGGAAGTGATAAAAACTGTTTTTGAAGCCAACAGAGGCAACAAGGATGGTACAATTAACTCCTTACTTCAAATGGCTGAATAATCTGTTTTTATTGCCATTTTATATGTGATTCATATGTGTATTCATATTCCATATTTAGCTAAATATTGTTGAATTAATTAGCTTTTTAACAGGTACTCGATTTCAGTGTAAAAAAAACAAACATTTATAAGAAATTTACTTTAATCTTCAATCAATAGAAGGCATTTTAAATATGTTTACATACATATGTTAATATAGAAAATGCTCAAAGTTCGATTTATTTACCTTCCTATAAATTGATCCCGAGTTAATTATGTATTTCTATGTATGATGTTTATATGAAGGTGGATAGACCGCTGTTTAATGGACTTAAAAAAAAGGTGTAATATGTTGTACGAGATTTGCCAATGCAAATATTTTGTACAATATAGAAAGGAATATTAATGATAACGTACTTAGAAGTAAGTAATGGAAAATGCGTAATTTTACATGCCATCTTTTGCCCTCCTCAATAGTGTCTAATGGATCTTTTAATAGATATACTCTTCCACCTCTAACATACGTGTGCCAATAACTGTCCCAATTAATTAGCTTCATACTGAATTCGAATATATTTTGATCAGTTTTATTTAGCTTTTTCCATAATGCTTGTGTATTATCGTTTATAAAATCCCATTGCCTTGTAGTAAAGTATGCGAGTATTTCAGAGAATTTGTTGATTTTTTGATAACCTTTGACTAGTCTGCAATTGGAATTTAAATTAGAATTTTACGTAAACATAATTACATGCATATACCTTGGTTTCTTTCCCATGCAAATAGCAATAAAATCTACTATATAAGCGGGCAGTGTATGCAACAATAATACAGCCAATTTGTAACTAAATGCATTTGAACAAAATATTAAACAATATTCCCACACACAAAGCGTTGAGGGAATTTCTATTCCATGATGCTGGGAGAGTGCTTCAAATTTTTCTGAAATTTTTTAAATGAATCTCGTGTGTCTAATATGCACATTCGTAATATTTACCCCATGTCATTTCTTTTTCCGGTGTACACACGTAATTATAAATCGGTATCTCTTTATCTAATTTCTCGTCATTTTGCGTTTTCGGTTGAATTTCCTTGTTTTCATTCACCCCTCTACAAATGAATGTCCGTTAATTAATACAAACAAGTTCGTTAGGTAAACTTTGTTAATTACTTTCTGCAAGCAATGTCCCATAATGCCACAATGCTCGAGTTTACAACGTAATCAGATGGCACCATATCGGCTCTATTTGATTTCTTGCCACGCAAAGTACGCAGTACTCCTAATGCAGCACCAACTAGAACTCCAGTAGCACCATACAAATTGTCTATCCAACCGGCGACCGGTTCCTTCGCGGACGCAATTACTAAGTAAAAAAAATGTCATTGGTTTATCGATTAGAATTATTGTTTTCACTTACTTATTGACGGACGTATAATGGCAATTGGAAGTGTTTTGGCTTCATCTCGGACAACAGTTTCAGCAACGGCTTTCGTAAGAACATAAGTGTTTGGATACGAACCTAAAATACTAATTGATTTGTTGAATTTATTTCAAAATTCTGTAGAGAGAGTGTTAGTCGTACGTGGGTGTGATTTTTGTTAATTTCTCTTCATCTAGACAATCGACCAGAGTGATTAGTTTGTCGGCATCGTAGGGAGCATCGTAGAATTTTTCTTCAATTCTCGTCTGCACGCATTGCGAATACGCTGTAGAGACGTGTAACATTCCCTATGAAAAATAAAAGTTAAATTTGTTATTTTCTTATTAAAATCAATGAAACATTTACGATATTTTTTTGAAAGTACTAAACGGTTTTTCATAAAAAATGAATTCGTGTGAAAGTCTTAAGTACACAATTCATTATTTAAGTATGAAATAATTCTTAATCAGTTTACGTAGGTATTTAAATTTAGAAATCAATTTCAATTATAGGAACCTATGCGGTAATTGCTGTACATAGTGTTATGAAATCGAATAAATAGATTATCGATTTTATTGCGGCAGTAAAATGAATAGTGAATTTTTCCATGTCTAAGAAAAACTTGTTATATGAATAAAATTTTGCAACAAAAAGTAAACTGTCCTATCATACATGCAGATATAAAAATGTCCCAATGGGAAATGTACTGAAACTAGTTCATATTTTCTTTTTTTTTGCAATAATATTTCTCTTCAGGGAAAGTTGTTTTGAAAATAGCTTAAACAGTTATGTAAACGCACTGAAATGGCAATTGCACTGATCATTTGTTATTCGTCTCAGTTAGTTGTAAGAAATTGGAAAGATCAAATTCCAATCCAATAATATGATATGATGATTAAATAACGAGGTCTTTGATTACCTTTAAATTTGGCATTTTCTTGGCAAGTTTCAGGATATCTTTAACAGCTCGTATATTGATATTAACGGCAGTTTTAATGTGTTCATCAAATCGGACCGTTGCTGCACAATGAAAAATACAGTTCACTTCTGTAATTAATAGTTTCTCGTCCTCTTCGCTTAGGCCCATATTTGGCAGTGACATGTCCCCATTTATCACTGTGACTTTTTGTTGGAATTGTGGCTGTTGTCTTTTTAATGGCTCAAAGCACTGAAAGAGTTCATTTTTCAGGAGATTTCTCTCGTATTTTGGCATTTGTGTGTCTTACTGGTTCTTTGAAGATCGCTTCGAAGCGCTCGTTTAAGTCCTTCCCTTTTTTCGGACGCACCAATATGTAAATGTGTTTCAGATCCGGACAAGAGCGTAATAATTTCTCCAAGATCATTTTTCCAATGTATCCTGTTGCCCCTGTAATCATTATTGTTGTATCCTTGTAAAAGGCAACGACTTCACTCTCATCTTCGTGGACGACCATGTCAGATGACGTTATGTCTGATCCTTCAAGGGGAATTGGTTCTTCCATAGCTCTAAAAAACAAAAAGAAAGAACGTGGTGGGTATATAAAAACAGAAAACAAGTTGCATGTGCATAACTGTTTATTGTTTTTGAATTTATCAGATTTTGCTCGTTTCAACGGAAATCCATTCAATGTCAATTCGAAAAGATTATAAATTATTAAATGTGATTTTTAACAGTATTACCTACCTATATTAATTTGTTAGGGAGGTCATGTCAGATGAATACCTGCGTTATAAATTTTCTTGGAAAGTTTATAGTTGTTTGCAGTTAAAAAATCATTATCTAAAAGCAATTTATTTAACCGAATGGAAATTTTTGTTTAATGGAATTATCAATATTTCGGAAAATTTAAGTACTCCTAATTGAAATTTTTCCGTTAAGTATTGCACAATTTGCAACTAATTCCTACCTAATGGCTATTTAACAATTATACACGATGGTCAACATAATTGAGGAGATTATTGTAAGTTTCCAATAATTAAATAATCAAATTGAAAGACAATAAGTATACCTATGCATATACCTATGCATTTTCACTTGGTTTGATTTATTTATTATTTTTTAATTTAAGTATACATTGTCTCTATTATTACTAATTAGTGTATTTCCTGTTTTGCTTTAAAAAATGACCAAGCATTTTCGTCGTTTGTTCTCCCTATTGATGTAATTACCTGAGGAGTGTCAATTATAGTAGTCAAGTAATAGTATGAATGAAAAATAAAATAAAATGTATATGCATATTGTTTTCAAACTAATTTAAATCAAGGTGTTAGTAGTAAAAGAGTATAGTATCTAATAGTATTATGCAAATTTTAAATTTTGTCTCGGACGGTACTTAAACTATTAAACGAATATGTATGTATAACTTATAAATCAATGGAATAGGCAATGATGTGATTTCAATATCAAATTTCGGCACGTTTAGCATGTAATTGAATGAAATTAAATCATAAAGCATGCATAAAATGTGTTTCTTTCTTTAATAGTATTGCATCTAAAATTGCACTCGAAGGAAAAAACTGTTGAAAATGCAATTTTAGCAAGAATTGCACATGTGCGACATTTTTAAAACGTCTTTTTTAATGCTATAACTTTTAGACAATTAATGGTCTAAATGGTACATTGGGATGAAACGCGCTTTCTTCAAAAAGCAACCCTTATAATAGATTTAATATATTATTTTATCTTTTATTAGGATGCACCTAAAAAAATTCAACAAATTGTTTTATACTTCTCTACCTAATCATGAACTAATGTAACAAATGATGTTTTAGTTTAGATATTATGATGAAGACTTAAGCCCAAAATAGAATATTAGCAATAGATAAAATACAATAGAACCTTTAATTGCAAATAATATTCATTGAAATCTAATAGAAAAAAAATTAACTTTAATAGGAATAAGGAAGTTTTAAACATAAATAAGCAATTTGGTTTTTATTGCATATAATAAAACAATTAACAAAACTTATACTATGTACTTACATGTTTTTAAGGTGTGATATTGGTGTGAAGCACACTAGTATTTATCCCACAATTAGTTTGAAAACTAGACCCCAAAACGTACTAAACTATTATGCTATTAGAAATGAAAATTTGTCTTTCAGGTGCACAAATTTCTATTTCTATTAGAATTTCCCCCGCTCTTATGCCCTGTACTTCCACGTATTGTCTTTTAATTAAGAGTGACTATGAAATAAATACGAGTACGAGTAGACTTATAAAGCGCACCAATACGTATAGGTATTTATTCTTTACATATACGTATTTTGGAATTTTTTTTTGTTTAATTTGGAAATTCATTATTATACATTATATGTTTATCATTATTTATTGTTTTAATTCCATATATGCACATAACTACATAAAATTTAAGTTGGTAGGTCAAATGCATAGGATATTTCGAATCTTCACCCCGTTTTCAACAATCGTCTGAAACTAATGTATACGGTACTACTATTTTTTAAATAATCACATTTCAACTTTTATACAAAAATTTTCTACCTGTGATTGTTTTGTTTTTATGAACCCATTCAGAAAGCAGTAAATGAATTTCGGGGAACATTGACATCATTTTTCACCTTTTTTAATGTTGTTTTAGAAATAAACAGGGAACAAGGTCAATGAAATTGAATATATTTTTTTAATCAGAAATGTTATAAATGCTGTTGTATGTAAATATGGTAAATCTAAGCCACTTGCCTAATTGTTGAAAAATCCACCAAATATTAGGTAATAGATTATTAAGATTTATGATGTTAATTATCTTCCAATGAAACATGTTTTTTTACTTTTTATTTTATCCTTTATTATTTTGGTAAGTTACATACTCCTCTAATACAATTCAAAATTTATACTTATACGGTACTGCTTTTTTAAGTAAACAATAAATACAGTGACCACAAGAGAAATATCACTAAGAGATAATTTGCTATATAAAAAAAGTAAATTTTCCTTCTTGCAGCAGGTAAATTGTCATCGGACTCTTTCATGAGAAAAGCTCGTCCACCTTTTATCATTCTACTTATTGCTTCTTCCCAAGAATATGACGTCATATCAAAATTGAAGAGTCGTTGATCGTCTTTACTTAAACCTTGAAAAAGAGCGTCAGTATTTTTGGTGGAAAATTTCCATTCTTGTGTAGAGAAATAGGTGATGGTGTCCTGGAATGCGTGGATTTTCGTGTAACCTTTAGTCAATCTGCAAACAAAATTAGTAAAGAGAGAAATATTTATCTATTTAAAAGTGTTCAACTCACAATGGTTTCTTTCCAATTAAAATCAAGATTAAATCGATGAAATAACCGGGCAGTCGATGTAAGAAGAACGTGCAAATGGTGTACAGGAACGGATTTTGGATAAAGAACAGAAACGGATACCAAATGCACTTGTTCACTGGATATTGCCATCGAAGTTCGTAAAGCGATTCTCTTAAATGTTCTGCAATTTTTAAGTCATTAGATCTAGATTCAGGATTTTGATGATTTTTTATGTTTACTCCAAGTGATTGGATTGCTAGTAGAACTGACGTAATTGTAAATGTATGTTCCATGGTCGTCCTTTCTGCGTTTAAAACAATTTTAATATGCATGTGTTAGACGATATGATATATGAACATACTGTTTTTGACCAATTGCATATGCAGCCGCAATGACCGAATTTATTACGAAATCAGCGGGCACCAATTCACTTTTGTAGTCCTTGTTGGCCTGTACGCAACGGATGATTCCTGAGGCTACACCAATTGTAATGCCAATTGGACCATAGATGCTGTCTGCCCATCCGGAGATAGGCTCGTTTATTGTTGGGAACACTGAGGATTTTTTTAGATTATTTATTTAAATTAGATGGAATTTTTGTTACCGATTGCAGGACGAACGATAGCAATTGGCAGGTGCTTTGTTTCATCGCAGATGTAACTTTCCGCCACACATTTTGTAAACACATACGAGTTGGGCCAGTCCCGTAATAGTCTGCAAAAAAATATGTTACCGAATGTTTAGGAATAACGCTAAGTATATGTTTATAGTTAAGGTCAACTAGAATTTTTTTTGAAGTTGGAAAATTTGTTTGTTAAAGACCGTACTTTGGTGTTAAACAGTTTAAAAGTTCGTCGTCAAGTGTTTCGACTATTTGGAATAATTTTTCTTTAGGCATTGGAAGATCGTAGAATTCCTCATTGATTGATTTATTATTGCAATTGCTGAATGCGGTAGAGATGTGAACGAAGGCCTGCAATTTAATTGTACAATTTAATTGAAACAAACTGAGGTGAATGGAATTACTTTTAATTGCTTCATTTGATGAGCAATTTTTAGCAAATCGATCACTGATCGAACATTAATGTTCATCGCTTTTCTAAGCGGTTCATTGAATTTCACTGTCGCCGCAACATGGAAAATGCAAGTGACCTCTTGAAGAATTAATTTTTGATCGTCTTTACTTAAACCTAAGTCGGGTTCCTCACAGTCGCCCGCAATAGCAAAGACTTTGTCTCGGAAATGTGGATTTTCTCCTTTTACAATGTTGAAGAGCTAAAATACAATAATTATTATAACAAGTGTATCATAAAAATCATTCCTTAAAGGATATTTAAGTAGTTAAGTTTGTTTATCGTTGTGACCTCTCGGTTTAAGTAGATCTTTCCTTTATTTCTTAGCCATGAAATTGTTTTTTTTTCTTCATGAATAAAGTATATTGCTGTTTATTTTTCATAATATATGGTCGCACCTGTCGACGTACTTGAGTATCTTAAGTGTTGTCGGTTACGTGAAAATTAAATTTTGCAAAGACTTAAACAAACTCAATCGTTTCAAGAAATCGCGGTATACCGCAGATAGTTTCATAATTATCAAGGTTAAAATTAAAATTCGGATTGGGCACTAACTACTTGTAGTAGATAATCTTGCGATTGGATGATATTTTTTAGATGATAGAAAATTATGTAGACAAATTGGTTTTGGCAAAAGAATACTCTTGTGCTCAGTTTGGTAATTTAAAATTATGAAAACCGTTTAGATAATTAAACTACTGTAAATAGTATTGCACAAATCAAATATTCGATGATGCTTCAATTAGATAGTTGCAGTTGCATAATCATATTTATTTAGATGTTTAGGAAAATTCTACTATTTAATCATTTATTTAGTACTTTGTAGGAAATTCCATAAGTTAGGAAAATTAGAGATGTTTGACATTCAATAGCCTTGATAGAAATATAATTATTAATACTGCTGACACTTTACTTGTTCTATTAAAACTATTGATTTTCTATTCAACGAACCTCTTTTTCAAAAATCTCCTTCAATCGTTCCTTAACTTCTTTGCCTTTTTTTGGACGGAGAAGCACATAGATTTTATTTACATTCGGACAACTTCTAAGAATTTTCTCTAAGAGTATTTTGCCCAAAAATCCACTGGCACCGGTAATGAACACATTTTGTCCCACAAAGAACTTTTGAATATCACTTAAAGGAATTGTCGCATCAATACTGAAATCTGCAATGTTATACATTTCGATGAATCACTGGATCACAAAGTGGAAGGTTGGGTTTATAAGAACAACTGTTTCGCTGTACCACTATCGAATGATTGCTTAGAAAAGGGACGAATTCTAATTATATTGCATTCTCCTGAAGGTCGATCACTTTGCTTCGTATGTCAGTGATTTTCCGGTTCTATAAGTTTGTAAATATGCAAAATAAAATGCGTATGCTAATTAAATCTCTAATGATTCTAATATATAATTAGTTATTTACGTATTTAACAAGAAATATTTCTTGGTCATCGTAGATTAATGAGTTAAAGAGCGCGGTTAATTACTGCTTTTTCTTTTTCTATACAAGTATATTGTTGTACCTTTCAATACTTTCCATTTTTATTGAAATATAGATCATGTTGGAAATAAACCTGTTTTGCTTAAAAAAGTAGGGAATATAAGAAAGATTACGTATTAGGTGCATAATTTATATTATGCACAATAAAATATGCATAGGAACTGTTATATTCTGCATATATTGAAATGTATAATGTTGATTTAATTGAAAGGTTGTTTATACGAATATATTTGAGTAATAGTAGTGAATATTCAGATATTTTTGTTTTCTTGTTCTTTTAATTTTTTGGAAACCACTGCAGGCACCGGACCAAATCTTTCATTGCGTCCGATTGGGATAAAGTCCAAATTTTTTAGTTGCGGAAGAACAGCGACTACAAAACTTCTGTAGTTACTTTGATTGGAAATTGGATTTCCCTGAAAAGTGACGCTTCGTAGTTGCTTCAGTGGTCTTAAAGCCCACACTTGTTCTAAATCGGAAATGCAATTACCATGAAAGTAAAGTATTCGAATTTCTTCAAATTTCGTAATGCACTAGGGAAAAGAAATGAAAACAATGAAATTGTTTTTATATATGGATCATAAATCAAATGCATTTCATAAACCTGATCGATTTCAGTAATGTAATTAAAAGAGAAATCAATCCAACCGACTTGTTCTGGATATTCCAATAACGCATCAACCAATTCATCGATATGCTTTATGGACTTTAGTTTGTTGTTATTTAACCAAATGCATTTTGTGAGGAATTTTTTCTTTTCGGTGCCTCTTAATGGGGTGCTTCCAATGCGAGTGAATCGAGCGCCTTCTAAACCAATAGCTAAAAATTAAATAAAGTAAGATTTTTAAGATACAATACAGAATGGAGTACTATTTAAAAATTTGGAAACATCTACTGTAGAGATGTTTTTAAAGGAAAAATCGGCCGGTTTTCCGGAATCTAATATCAATTTGTCATTCATCCTGTCACTTGAAGTAGAAAAAGTTAAATTGTGAGTGATGCTGTTGAAATATGCTCCAGCCTTCTACCTTGAACTGCTCTAAACATTGCATTTGATTATTTAATAAGAAAATGTTGACTCTAGTATTGTGTGTAAATTAAATCTAAGAAAAATGTAAAAAAATAACGTCATAAAAAGCGAAATGCACCTTTGAAACTCTTTAAATTCATAAAAGAAAAATCCACTGGAACACTTGTGCGCAATTTTTTTATATCAGACATCATTACACATAGAATTTTATGTTATTATTTTCAATTAATTCCGTTGATTAAAAATTACCATTGAGACAATGAATTTGTTTAAATTTAAAATATTGGCGCCGAAAATTAAATTTAAATTCCGCAATAGTTCTTTTGTATCATCTTCAGTAGTTACAATGCACATTTTATCTTGTTCTAACCCAACTTTTTCTTTTACGAATGTGTTCAAGATGTTTATTATTAATAAACAAAAATAGTTTAAACAATGTGTCACCTATGGGAGGTAATATAATATAATCTTCTACTGTCCTTATTCTTCACAATTTTTTCAGAACATTTCCAATGGAGAAGAAAGCAGCTTCTTGGCATATTTATGTTCAATTTCGGAAAACCAACTGAGTTTTAAAGATGTTGAGTTACTTATTAGTTTATTACCTTCTGTATTACAAAAACTTTATACTTCGGAAACGACTCTCTTGTCAGAAATCCTTAATTTAATCGATTCAAGTGGCAAAAGTTCTTTCGTATTGAAAACCGAAACCGGTTGCTTTACATTTCATATAAAAGACAAATGGTTTTTTAATTTAATTATCTTATCATCAGTGTGTAATCTGACTTTCATCTTTAAAACCTTAGACCATCAACAAAGTATTATGAGACTTATACTTTGCTTGTTAAAGAATACAGACCCTAATAAGTTGTTATCAGTTCATCTTATAAAATCTTTGGAACACATTTTAAAGAAGAGAATAGATGTTGTGAATGAGTTAAATGCGTGCGTTCTTTTAAAAGAATTTCAGAAATTATCCTCATCGCAATTTGCTCTAATTAAACATTGTGCTCAAAACGTTATTAAAAGATTAGTTAAACTATTATCAATAGAAGAACTTGAATGTCTTAAAAATCTCGATTTGTATCCTATTCAAGGATTGGACTCGTCAGTTTCTGTAGATATAATTCACACCAAACAAATTAAAACAGAATTGATAGCGAATAAAGTTAAAAGGCTTTTCTCTAATAACGTTTACAGTCGGGATGGCGCATTCTTGTATCAATCATTAGTTAAATGCTCATTCAAAGACTGGACACTTTGTGTATATCCGTTTTTTAAAAATAATCTAATTAATGTCGAACAGGAATGGTAATTTAAGTTAAAATATGGTTTAAAACCTACTTATTAATGTGGTCTTTTTAGTGAATTCTTTCAAAGTCTCTTAAAATATTGGATTCCAATCAATGTAAAACGATATAAAGAAGACTTTTACATATTCTTAAAACATGAGCCCATTGACTATGATTTAAAAGCTTACATTTTGTTGGAAACCAAACAACGAGGACATAATTTACCTTTAAATGAAACGATTCCGTTTATTAAATGTATAAATACCTCTTCATTGGGTCTACGTTTATTAAATATAGACATCAAAAAGGAACAAGCACTCAAGGATATTCATTTTAATTGTATTTTACATTATTTATACAATGGCAATGATGATAACTTAACATTAAAAAGCATTTTTGCGTATCTATTCTTAAATGCGCATTCAATTTTGAAACAAAAAGGCAAAGTTGACGGATTTTCAATGTTTTTGGTTCATATTTATAACTTCTGTTATAACATCATTGAAAATGAACCCGAAACTGCATCAAGTTTACTTAAAATCGTCTGGGAATGTGCAACGTTTTCCAGTAAAGATCTAAATTCTAACAAAATGTTGAGAGACAACGATCAATATGCTTCATATGAAAATATGTTCTATTTGCATCTGAGATCAACGGGGAAATGGTTGTTTGAAGATGAACATTTTGTAAGGAAACTTGAAATGTGTAACAACAAACTAGGAGAATATTGCTGTTTAAATAGAATAATAACAGAATATTATAAGAGTCAAATATCTGTTAACAGCATGAAAGTTTTATCTGAAATGAGCAGAACAGTATGCCTACAAAATATCCATCAAATTGCAAATTACTCGTACACTCAATACGAAATGCAAGATATTATCAGCAAGTTAATTAACAATTTGAACGTTGTTGAATTTAATGAAACGTTGCTGTTTGAATGCGTTTTATTTATGGAAATATTGACAAGAGTCGCTGGAAATGAAAATTCTTTTCTGAAGGACGATCTTGTTGTGATGTGTTTAAAAAAAATTGAAAACTTGTTAGATGAGAAACAGTACATTTCTAAAGGACCTCGTTGCATAAAACTGGTTGAAGCATTTATAAATGTAAGCATTTCGTCATAAAATAGGTAATAAAAAATTGTTTTTATTTTTTATAGAACACACTGACTTTAATCAATGTGATTAATGTTGATTTTATGAAAGTAATTGGTTCCCTGAAAATGGTAATTGAAATAAGTAATATGAGAAAACCTGTAACGTATGCAGCGGAAGTAATCAGGAAGATTTTATGTCAAAAAGATTATGATGTAAAATGCAGATTTTTAGATGAGATTTTAAAGACTTTATTAAACGACGAATCACTGAATTTAATGATCCGTAAGAATCCAGAAACGAGATTGTTGATACATGCAGTTTGTGGCAGCGATTTGAATACAGATAAGGTATTATTGTTCTTGTATTTGAAATAATCCGGTAATGGAACAACATATAATTTTCAGCCGTTACTAAAATGGAGTTTAGAATGTCTTGTGGCTATTTTAGACAGTGATGTAAGTGACTCGTCAATGATATCCACATTTAATTGTTTGGAGCTTCTACTTTCCGATAAATCATTTCACAATTTTACATTAGAATATGTTCCAAAAATTATTCAGCAAACTTTTCGTCATTTTGGTAGAGCTTCGTGGGCTAAAAGGTATAGTTATATTTAAATTCTATAAAAAAAATCAGAATTATATTTTCAGGAACGCAATCCTGCAACTTACGAAAACCATTATCGAAAGATTCTACGGTGTTTCATTGAACAATTGTAATCGACCGAAAATGTGTATGGAATTTTTTCAGTTGTTTCCTGAAACAGCGACCCTTTTTTACAAGGAATTACTTAAAGACTCTCGCCCATTGCTGCTTTCCTTTCAGTTTTTCGCTGAATCACAATTGAAAAGGCAGCCCTATTACAGCAATTTTTTTCTCATATGCCACGAAACTTTTTACCAACTTTTTACTTATATTATACAAACTGATTGGAATTCAAATGGCGTGTGTGCAGTGAAATCGTTAGTTGCGTTGTGTTTTGAAAGTGATATCCCTGTAATTTTCGGTGAGATTGTGGACTTTTTAACAAAATCCAAACAGCTATCAAAGAATATTTTGAGGAATATGCTAGAATTTTTGAAGGAATTGTACGAGAAATATATGAAATCATTTGACGCTTTCTGTAATAAAAACAAAGCAAAAATCATCGAAAAAAGAGTCGAAGAGTTGGTTTATTTTCTGCGACAAATTAATTCAACTTTTTGTGACTTGAGACTTATTAAAATTAATTCAGTTGACGAAGTTTTGAATAAAATTGGTACGGTTTCAACTGAACAGTTCATTGATCGAACTTGGCTTCATAATAACGTACCATTCGCATTATATCAGAGTAAAAGTTCAAATTTAGGTTTAACGGTTAGTAAAATCCTGGCATCACGTCCTCCTTGTTTTATAGAAGTGAAAATGCTTTCAATTTTAGTGGAACAGAGGACAGAAATCGATTTGAATTTATTAAATATTTTAATTGCCAGAAGTACGCAGATCGATGACGACAATATTTACTTACTAAATTGTTATTTTAATACAATATTTCTATTTATTGCTCATTTAGAAATGCATTTTCCTTTATCATTTGAATGTGAAACTTGTTATTCCACTGAAAATATTCACAAAATGTTAATAATCATCTTTATATTATCGAATAAATCAAATAAAACCACTAACGATTATAAATTTGTAGAGAATGTAATTGAAAATGTTATTGAAATGATGCAATTGAATAATTCCTTAGCATACGATATCTCCGTCTCATTGCCATATTTATTCAAATGTGTTGACAAAAACATTTGTAAATCAAGAATAATAAAAATAGCATTTTACCTTTTATTATTACCAGAAACTTCCACAGAAATGTGTAAGTTTGTGATGGAAGTATGCAAAGTTCCTGTCTACAGTCTGCTTGACGCTTTTAACAAATTGTTGAGCCACAGTGCCTTAATGTATTTCTTTAAAAACGACGTCTCATTAGTCAGGAAAACTTTACAGGAACTTGATTTCT
Source organism: Silvanus unidentatus (assembly GCA_963930825.1). Classification (NCBI taxonomy): domain Eukaryota; kingdom Metazoa; phylum Arthropoda; class Insecta; order Coleoptera; family Silvanidae; genus Silvanus; species Silvanus unidentatus. The sequence continues at coordinate 19,349,443 of OZ005760.1, forward strand.
ACCTGCATAATATTTCGGAAGACTTTCAAGATTCGGCGGAAACTTTTTATTTAATTAAAAATGAAATTTCAGTCCCGAAGGATTTGCTCAAGCGAATTATTCTGAAAAATTTAAAATTGTGTAAAAATGATAATATATGTACATAAATAAAATTTCTATAGGAAATAAAATTGTGTTTTTTTAAATTAAACCTCTTTAATATCCAAATACTAATATCACATGTACATAAAACTAATTTTGCCTTCGCACAAACAAAATAAATGCAAAATACTTTTGTATCACATTTAATGCTCCAAAACCTTATTGAATTTTATCTTTAACTTGTCTCTTTAGGAATATGGGCAGGAGTGAAACGAATCCGAACACGATTAGCCACAGAAATGAGGATACACTGAATGCACTATCCGTTTCAGTCATCGTATGCAACGTTTGTCCACCCTGGATGGCGATGAACGATGGCGGAGCAACGCCGACGAACGTTCCAAAAGCGAACGGGATTAAAGGCACTCCGATCACAGGTGCGGTAAGATTTATGAACCAATTTGGGAGGAATGGGGTGACACGGAGGAATACCATGTAGTTGAATAGATTGTTTCGGTGCTTCTCCACTTGGATGGCCCACTGTTTCGCCCTTTCAGGGAAATATATCTGAATGATTTTGCGACCGAGAAGTTGTGAAATGAGAAAACACAGCGATGCACCAAGCATTGAGCAAGTGCAGACTAGTATTAAAGCGACAGTGAATGGAAATAAGAATCCAGAAAGGATTGAAAGGAATAATGAACCTGGTATTGCAAAAGTTTGCAAGCTAAGATTGCAATTAAGGAATTCAAATTGTTAAGATTTGGTTTTGCTGTTTTTTTTTTCAGTGGTAAAAGGATACAAAATGTATGATAAGAAGACGCCGGCAAGGACGTGGTAGTAATGGTCCCCTTTATATCGATTTAAAACGATTCCTAACTGTTTGGCTTCTTGGATGTTAAATGGGAGTTTAATATGTTTTTGTTCGTCTCTGAAAATAAATGTTTGTAAATTTTTGTATAGGAAAATTACAATGACTTACTCGGTGACTTGTGGGAATGTGCTGTACACGAAATACAATGCATAAAGGGATGTTAAGAATAGAATGAGGACAGTCACGAGGGCGTACCTTGTCGACACGTCGTTTTTGGTGCCTGAAACATAAAAATCTTTCAGTGATTCTGTTCAAGAGTATAATGTTGTTTTACATGTTGGAGGAGGTTGTGTTGAAGGGACAAAGGATTTTCTGAAGGATCCTCTACCGCTAACTAGGAATTTGGAACGAAAAGCAGAATTGTAGAGGTCTGATGAGGAAGAGACGGTATTGTGTTGTATACCTTCAATTGGTTGTGTGTGGTGAGACATTTCTCCTCCTTTATGTATCTAATAAAATCGATACACGATAAAATTTTTTACTTAGAAGAGAATAGGTTATTTTACCAGTCAGTCATGAAAAAAATAATGGTTTTTTAAGTAGTACAGTACGACGTCACTTTAATTTCTCTGAAACACTTTAGCTGGCAAGTGGTATGGCACTGACATTTATAATACAACAGACAATTGCACCTAATTCAAGTTATTTGATCTACTCTATAAAAATATTTGAATTTCAATTCCATGGCATAACTACAAAGACACGAAAGCTGTAATTGTGTATTCTGTATTTAATTATATGTAATTAAGTAATTAAATTTGACTTTCAAATTAGGGAAACAAAAGTACTCTATCTGTGGACAGCGAATTGTTTGTATAGAAAGATATCTGTAATACCGTGTACTTTTGATTAGTAGATTCATACACAGATGGCCTTATTTAATTTTTTTGAATTAGAGCATTTTTTGAAATTTAAAATGAAAATGAATGGCAAAATGCGCTTAGGGAGCCCCACATTAACATTCATGTATAATTAAGTTAAGAGCTCCTGGATTAAACATTCGCGCATAAATATTTGAAATGTTTTGCGGTAAGTTTATTATGTATCCAACTGAATACATTTTAGTATGAATAAAAAAATTTACGAAATATTCTCACGTATATTATAGATAAATTCGTACATCCAAATATAGTAACAGTTACGGATCGAAATTAGTATGTACAACAGAAACTGTTGTTGTGGTTACAATTTGTGGCTTCAATTAATTTCAATAAAATGTTTTTACATGCAACATTAAAACTTAAAGAATTTCAATTTTATCTGAATATAGAGTGAAAAGTCAAGTAAACATGCCTCTACCTACACATAGAGACACTTTAATACATATGAATGATACAAGCATAGAATGATATATGTATACCTATGGGAGTATATTTAGCTTGAAATATCCCAAGTCCAGAAATAAATTTTAAAATTCACTGTCAACTGCATTCATAAAGTAAATAAACCTCTGGAAGCACACCTGTGCTCCTCTCTATGCACCTAAAAGAGTCTCTCTACAATGCCAGGTGCTCAAAATCGGACTTCCTGCAACACCGATACGCTCATTGAAATAATATTACTTATCGCAAATTATCGCCGTTCCACCGGATTCCTACAAACATTAAACGAAATTACATTTTTATGAAGCCATTAATCCCGTTTAGAAAACTGTCACACATACATAAACCTAAAATTGCGCCCATTAAATCCGTTCCGAGTGTTAAACATAAAAAATATTCGCCGCTCTTTCATGTCGTGGGCCTCAAAGGGCAAACTGGAATGAGGGCCAATACTGTCCTGATAACAAACATGTGCACAACCCGAAGAGGAGCCTTCTGTTCTTCGTTCCCCAATTCTCGACCTTCCCCCAAAATCATAATATACAATTACAAATATAAACATATTTTCGAATCCGGAGTCTCCGACACTCGAAATCTCGAACTAGGCACATATCCAAGGTATAGCGAAGGCGTTATTCGCTCGAGTGAATTTTCCCGCATGTATCGAGTTAAATAAAAGCCCACGAAGACAATCTGTTCATATTATTCAGAAGGCGTACGAGTTCGAATACAATTAGAATATTTACGGTCATACGAGAATAGAGGAACGGAAACGGTGCACAAGAAGCACTGTTTAACTCACTATCCTAAAACAAACAGTCGAATTGAAATTGCTGTGCGGTTGTGTGGATTTGTGAAAAATTGTTTGTGCCCTTTGGAAAAAAGCGGGTGAATTTCACATCGAAATAAACTGTCCGCTTCTCGGTTGTGTGAGCCTAACGTGAAGTTCTGAAAAGTTCTCGTCTCTCCGTCAGTCTCTCAGCCGCAGTTCTCCATTTAGTTGCCACTTGTCCACTTGTCGTCAGTTGCGACTGGGTACCGAGACGGGAAAGTTTGCACGGACAAATAAATTGCTTGGTACTTCTTTAAGTGGAAAATCGGGGCTCCACGATGTGGCGTAAAAGTGTTAGAGTTTTTGTGTCGATCATCTTGTAAAGTGGACAACAATTCGCTACGGATGGCTGTTATTCGGACAGTTCATTTGGTATGTTTGCTGCATACGAGATTATATTATGAATTGTTGTTGGATTTTGCGGCGAGTTTTCTTTTATGTAATCGAATGCCGAGTGCACACAATATTTATTTTAAGTGTATCCTTGAGAACGAGAGTCCGAGAGTCCGTTTCTCGAGCATCATAAATTATGGACGTCTCGAACACAATTTTGTCACTGAACAAATCATTCAGTTATTTGGGTGGAAGAGCGCGAAACTTTGGCCAATTTTCATTGAAAGGGGAAAGTTTTCGATTACGTGAGAATATTGGGGACTATGGGGAGCCCTGCGGGCAATTTATTGCGGCCCACTCTCCCTTGATGCGGTTATTGAAATAAAAAAGAATGCGAGAAAATGATGCAGCGCGCGCGAGGCTTCATTACATATGTGGATGCTGGGAGCATTTGTCAATAATTAAGATAATTACGTAGATATGTGGTGCATGTGCGCCCTTATACACGAGTAAAAGGCTTCCGGTGAAAATTTTTTCTGGGTATATTTAAATGCGAGCATGAGATTCGAATAAATGAATCCGAGCGAGCTTCCTCTTTGAAGTATTTAGGAGATTTTACTATTATTACCGAGAAGTTTCGGGTTTGAAAAGGGATCTAGGAATGTCTACTAAATGAAAGCCGTTTGAGTTATAGGTTTAATTAAATTTTCTTTAAGATGGAGAGCGAATTTTTGTAATATATCAAAAATGTGGACTCATCAGGATCAGAGACATTTTGACGCGATTTATTGCTCATCTGAAACACCTTATACCTGCGAGAGTAAATATAGGTAATCTTGAAATGCCGTATAAATACTGCATCAAAGGGAGTGAGAGAGGAGCAAATCCCTTTTAATAAATTTACATACTTTCCACCCATTTAATACATTTATGTTGTAATAATAAAACGTAGACATTATTAAATTAGAGCTCAGATTGCGATCAGTACACGGACAGTTTTAAATTAGATAATAGTTTCTTCACTTATTTATTCATTGGACCATTAAATAGGAAAATAAGAACGGTGTGCAGGTCAAGTATCTCTTAAAATGTTGCGAAAAAAGCGATGTATCTATTTTAATATACGAAAAACACATAATGGATTTTTATGGTTCTACACGTCCCTTTTCAATTATTCTTTGTGTGATTTTGAATGTGATGAACAAAAAATGAACGTGACGATGGCCATTTCAAAAGTTTCCCATTTACTTTTTATGTGTGTCCGAGTCGCTTGATTACAGATAAATAAACCATTCGAGTTTGGTTTACTTTTAATTTTCTGTTCGAATGAAAAATGACGAAACATTTCTCGTTTCGGTCTTAAGCAAAACTCTATACGATCCAACGAGTATTTAGATGACTTAATTAAAGCGCTCTTTCTCTAGCGTTTATTGATTACAACAAGTACATTTCAGACCACATACAATTTCCAAGCGACAATTTTAACACACTACGCGAAATGTCTAGAATTTATTACCTTCTTCTGACTTTGTTACTCAATGTTAGTTGAAATGTGTTCAGCGGAATGGACAGCCAAATTAATATTGCAGTTTACTGGTAAGAGCTTATGCGATTTGCATATTATATTGGAATTATATGCGACACGTATAGGATTACTGTTTAATTAAAAGCGAACTTAAAGGACGACGTGAAGCCCCACACTCCATTCCATAAATTCATTTTCTGAAAAGTGCAATTTTAACGAACGCCCAGGGAAAAATACAGCCAATTAGCTCGGCTTTATGTCCCAAGGCGTCCAACTACTGCTAATCACCACTTTGTCCATTTCCAACAGTCGTTATACACGAATTTAAGTGTTTTTCTATTTACAGGGTCAAACTCTCTCCATTCTTCTGCCGATAATTTTGTTCACCTGTGCGGCAGCCCTAAAATGTGCGGACAAACAGTACTTTAGTAGCAAACTTCAAGAGTGCATGAATTGTACCAATTGTCGGTCGAACAGTTTCGTCATACGTCCATGTGAATTGCACCATGACACGGTTTGCGAGTCACTGTCAAGTGATATAATCCGAAGTGGGCATAATCCACATCGACATAAACATAATGAGAGAAATCATAGACATAAAGAAAGCCACCAACAGCAGCAACTAGAGGTACAACCTAACGGGGACCTGAGAGCAGTGTTGAAGAGGAACGGCAGTCAGGTGGCCGGTGTTGTGGCAGCTTCCACAATGGACACGTCCGAGGTGGTGTTTAGTAATGCAGAGAAGATTGTGTGGGATTGGCAGGCGATTGCATTGACATCGGCCGTTTTTGCGTGCATTTTATTCTTCCTGGTGATGACTTTGTACTCGTTGCATCAGGCGAGACAGTGGAGGCGGCTGAAGGAGAACTTTGAGGCAGGTGAGTTGACAGAGTCAATTTGATGAAAAAAAATTGTAGTTTATTGAGTTGTTCGTTTTTTCGCACACGGAATGATGGATTGCGTTCATTGTGTGGCCGCAATTCGTTTGATTCGATTGCTAATGTTATTAAAGCCATAATCGTTATATAATAAGGTGGTGTCCCGAATTTGTTATTAGTTACACATTGTGGTTTTGTAGTGGAATAACTCCTAATTGGGTTCAAAGAAGTTGTTTACATGCGATTAAAGAAGGCAATTGGGAATTTTCCTAGAACTAATTAATCGGATAATTGCGACGATTGGGGGACAGTTTTGATGTCTCTATGTCGTTTGTGTGTGTAGAAACAATTGTATTTTCTTTAAGATGAAGTTACATGAAAAATTATTACCTGTAAAACGTCACTTCCGTGGCGGCGAGGCCACAAAAATCGTGAACAGAATGGTTGATGGACTGGAATCGGAAGCAAAAGTCGTTGTGTGTGTATATATACATATATTCTTCACTATTGGAAGAAAACACGTTCCATTGATTTACCGACCTTTTCTTTTTAAATGTAAATCGTATACACAAGCGAAACTACAATTTTATTATGCAAATCGGTAGGCACACATGACGATTATATAAAAAGAAGATTTTCATTTGTTGAGTTGGAAAAGTTGCTAGCAGTATGTTTAAAAATCCGTTTTGGCAAAGCAGAACAGAGAGGATTTTCTTGACGGTGTTTAAAAAATATTACAAATTGTTTAACCTATTTTTCCGATAAAAAGTTCTATTTTTGGAGACCGATCCGACGCACTTTGTCCAATTACTCTCGATAGTCGCGGTTTATTATTAATCGTCGATGTATAAGTACAAAGTGGAAATTTTTGCATTATGTTGTATGTTGTTGGCGACCAGCCAACCATAAACAATAACAACATTTTCACAGTTTCCTTAAACAAAAATATACGAAAATTGATAGTCGCAGTCTGAAAATAGATTCGCCTCTTTCGAAAAGGTGTGCATGGATATTTTTTATTCAGGATGTTGAACAGATTGTGCGAAAGAAAAATTGTTTTCACAATTTTTATAATGAATTATACACTGTGATGTGTTGGGGCTATTTTTATATTAACTGGGGGCCCGAATTAGCGCATTTCCACGCCTATTCGGACATTACATGATGTGACTCTTTGTCTTTTAACCAGATGGTCTCGAAGGAATTACAGACCATGAATCATTAAATAAATATATATTAATATGTCTGTGCAGTTTTGCAGACACAAATAATTGTAAGTAATGGAGAGATTCTTTTATTCTCTTTACAGACTATTTACTACTCCCTCGTGCTGTTTTCATTCACTATGAAGCGAAACTGTTGTATCTCCATTTTCAAAAGAGAAACCCTAAAGTTCAATTAACTCTGTCATTAAAAACCCACAGATGTTTAAATAAAATATGATGTATTGTTTATAGTTTATAGAAGAGAGTAACGCTAGCACGTGTTATAAAAATCTCTCCAACGGAAATGAAGTTCTTATGCCATTTTTATTTGGTCCCGGTACCCAATAGGAAAATAAACATAATTCTACAGGGAAAGGCACACATACGTGCAACACATGCTCGATGGTGAAGACATTTTTACATGACGATTCCAATTTCCAACAACGGCTCCCCATTGTTTCCAGAGCAATACAACAACGAGATTGCATGTTTGTTTGTGTAAAAATGATTTAAACTGTCCCCATTGACATACATATTCGTGCCTGATTCCAGCTCTGTACACACACAAGGATTTCAATTTATGTATGTATATGTGACTATGTACATATATGTACATGCATATGCAAGTATATTTAAGTTGGTCAATGTTGTTTACAATTTTATTGTTCGTTTCATAATTGATTCACTTTCTACGAGTGCTTGTGGTGTGGAAGGAAAGATAGAGCCGATTTTTATGGGACAACATTAAAGTTACATTAAAAAATAATTTTTCAGTTCTGGGTAACATTAGAGAGAGTAGTTCGGAATGGCTTACATGTATTTACGGAATAATTTATTGTCAACCCACGAATATACTATGAATATGACGATTAATCTCACTGTAGGGATAAAGAGCCAACAATAGTTCTAATACTTGGATTTTAAATTGCATTGCGTTCCTCCCACAAACTGGTGTCTGTTTATCGAGTTTCATCCTTGTCTGGTTTCAATTAAAAACGTTTTTATCGAGTCTTTTATGTTTTGAATCAAGCGATGATTAATGACTGCTAATTAGGAATATTGTTTATGTTATTTTTCCGCTAGAAATACTTTGAATCCAACAGTGATGGTGCAGTTTTATGTTAGTTTTCTATTAATTTGATTTTAATTTTGCAGATGTGGAGGAACTTTCGGCCAGGTTGAGTTTAATGGCAGCGGTTTCTTCACCCTCAACACCAACGGGCGAAAAGGGCGACATTCTCGAGCACAGTTTGGGATCGGACTCCAACTACCTCAACAACAGATGCGTTTATTTGGAACAACTGCTTAGCGGTAAGATTTCAATCGCCATATGCACTATAGCTACTGAGTTGGTTACTTACAAAACAGTTTAGACAAAGAACATGAAAGTGTAACTTGAGTAAGTCTGTATAAATATAATATACGCTTTCCAGTTAAAAATACTTGTATCAATTGGGATCAATTAAGTAGCTGGCTGTTGCTAATTTAGTGGTTTCAAGTACAGCTTGTTTGTAGCAGTGTGCGATTTCCGTTTGTTGTTAATTGTTTGGGAAACCAAATGGTAAATGGGCACCTGCACATTGTAGGAATTCAAAAGAGAATTAAAATAATTACGTAGAATTATGTAATTTTTCTTAGATTATCAAGTGTATTTGAATTGATTGCCAGGCCGACGAAATAATGGGATTATTTACACATTTTCCTGTACATTTAGAAGCAGCTTTTCTCTCTGTCTTGGTTCTTTTAATTATTTTGCTTAATTGTTATCTGCTTCTGAAATCGCCAAGATTTTTAATTAATGAACTACTTTTTTCCTCTAAATAAAGCATCTCACTCCAATAATTAATTTCCGTTAGGAAGCCGAATGAGAAGAGATCTCCTATTTAGTTTTATTTTTCTCTTAAATATTATTGGAATTTTGGAGCAGGAAATAATCTCATTCGAAAATAAACTCCCCGACTGTGTTTGCGTAATACCGACTTCCGCTGTGTTTGAAAATTTTTTTAATTTCATACTCCCTACATTTGCAATTTGATTTTTTAAATAGTGGATGTATGTATAATAATGGTATGTTTCTGTTTTAGTGCGAAACGAGGATAAAATCGGCACAAAACCCGGAGGGAATGTCTACATTGAGGAAACAAATGGAAAAACTTAGCACACAGCACAATTGCCTGCCTAATTGGGGGACAAAGTTAATTGGGATAAAAAGTTTATATGGAAATGTACTAGAAACTAGATGAGATTTTCCATTGCATATATATTTTTGTTGTTTACTAACTAATAAGAAAGTACCTTTGTAAATAATTTCGCTAATTAAATTATAATTTATTGAATTTGTGTATGTTGTAAGTAAATTTGCCGAAAACAAACTATTCTACTGAATCGGTTTTCGGCGAACCTTTATGTATAATTTATTTATCATAAAAAAAGAGAAGTTTAAACATGAAAAGATAAACTCCTGGACTTTTTGAATATATCCTATTCTTAAGTACAAATTGTGACAAATCTGCTGTTACCATTTTATCCATTTCTAAATGAATTGAAAGTCTCTTTTAAACTGTATGTAATATGTTTAATTAATTACTACTCAGTTATGTTCATTATGTGTACAATAAAAAAAGAATACAGATAAGAAACGATTAATCTGTGCATTTCCCGCCAAAAAGCGCACCCCTCAAAAATTTCATTCACCTGTTCAAAAACGCGCGTTTTTAACTGTTTCGTGTTTTCCGTGTTGTCTAACTTCCAAGCCTCACTCCTTCACAAAATCCTCTACCACTTAACAAACCATGCCCATAATCTCATTGAGGACCGTATTGAGGTTGATCTTTGATGAGGTCAAAGATCTTCAAGCATCAAACGTTTTACTCAATTACCTTCAAATACTTAACGCAAGTTCAACTCTTGGGGCCGGAATCCGTTTATTTTCTTTGATCGCATGCAAAATTGTATAAAAGTTACACACAATCAACAAATGATGAGAACGCAATCATGCGATTGGCTCGCATTAACTCTCTATATATTTGAAATTCAATTCTCCCAAGCTCATGGACATGTTGCCTTGTCTTGCCTCTTGGAAGTTGACGCTGAATGACGCTCGGCTTGTAGCTAGACAGTAAACCAACCCACCAAGCCGCTGCCGCTTGTTTCCTGCCTGCCTATAAACGAGAGACCCATGCATATCTCCCATGCTGCCATGTCAGTTGTGTTTGAACCTGTTGGAAGTATGCATGTTGCTCAAAGACTCGTTCACTGCACTGTGGTCAACTCTCTCAGGTAGAATTTCGAGACAAAGTACTAGTTGGTCGGGTGAATTGTTCAGTTCTGGTACCGGATTGCCTTTTGCATTACTGATGGATAAGAATGGTGAATCATGTGCTAAAATTCCTAATAGACTCGAAATCATGACTTGATTCGCGTTCTTCGGAGCATTTAAAAATAAAGTGGAGACACAGGCGCTACAGAGAGGCTGTCTTTTCAAACTAGGTGAGTTGTTTTAAGGAAGTTGGAAACTGGCAATAAGTTTGCAATAATAACGCTGTAAAAATAGATCGAACTTTCATGCCTACATAATGAACAAAACAATTTTTTTTCTCTCTTTGGAATATAAAAATTTTTTCAACTAGCGAACACGTTTAGAGATTGAAGGAACGATCGTTAATGTATTCATATACGATTTTATTCGTTTTGCCAAGAGGCGTTTTTATTTGTGAACTCGTTTCATTTTATGCATCTCCAGTAATTACAGAATAAACATTTACGAAAATATCCAAAGCGGGTTTTTTATAGCCATGAGTTCAATTAATTCTTGATGTTGAATCTTAAGAAGGTGCAACTGCGAATACCTGACATTGCCGGACATTCCGCACTGTGATAAGATTTTACAATTAGAAATGCGAGACCCTGGAAAGTGTGCGCTTTTCACAGTGTTAGAAATTTGAATTTTTATTGCGTTTTATTTTTATTTGTTTATAATTACGTTAATAAAGCGATGATGGTAATAAAGATCGTAATGAAGATTTGTGTGGATAATAATAACGGTCGTAATTTATACAGCAATAAGGAATCGAATTTATTTACAGGATATTAAAACAATGACAAAACTGTATATTGTGGATTAATTTAATTGTACTCACTTTAGTGGGTACACAACAATTTAAATAAAAATGTCTTATAATAAGCCACTCCTATAAAAAGTAGGTATATGTTTATTAATGCATATTATTGTATATTTAGAGCAAGGTTGCAGATGTCGTATCAGTTTTGAATAGGTTTTAACCGCAGGACCAAAAAGTACGTATACGAAATCGCATTTCGTGAACGGGATTTTCATGGATAAATTCACCGATAAAAATAAAACAGACAATTTATATTGTTTGTTATTGATTAATAAAATCGAAGCATGTACTGCATTTTTACCATACCAAACAGAAAGTAAATCGTTAACCCTCTAGCTCTCCCCAAAACCGCAGTTCCACCTACTTTTCTACTCAAATCAACGGTGATATGGAAAAGTGAAATGTACTGCAACTATTGCCAAGGCTGTTGTTGTAATTCAATTTCTTTAAATGTCTTTTAATAATAGGTATCGAAGAGAACGAGCGTTGTCAACAGTAAAAAATTCGGAGCGCCTCTCTCTATATTATCTCGATTATGATTAATAGACAATGTTTTGTAACTTGTATGTCCACTTTTGTACAAACGACAGTTTTTTCTATGAAAAATTGTTGAAGAACGTAGATTTACGAAGCGCAAAAGGTAAAACTGGAGTGCCTGGTTATCGTCTCAAAGTCGCTTTTTTTCTTTTTCGAAAATATGGAATAGAAAATGCGTTAAAAACGTGTCCTTCCCACTTATCGCTGCAATTTTGTTGTTTGTTTTTTTGGTTTATGGTCAAGATGGTCGGGAATCCACTTCCTTATTTGTTATCATGAAATGCAAATGCTTTTTGTTATTGACGCACTGAATTTTAAATAATTTCTAGATGTTATTTTCTCGCATATATTTATCGCGCAAGATTCAATAACGTATCAATCGCTTCGTGACCTGAACTCTTCGAGTTCATGTCATTAAAGTTTAGAATAATGATAGGATGATTGTTTCTCGTATCTAAATTCGATATTTCATACGGTCTGGAAGTTCGTTCCTATTATTACCAAAAAAAAACTACCTACGTAATTATAATGTTTGATCGATATAATAACGGACTTTCAGGGGGTTGGACGACACAATATTGAATCGTGAAGAAACTTCATATTCACTTTCTAAACATTTTTGACTGTTATATAATTGGTGCCAAAAAACAATTAAAAACTGTCCCTTTCTTATATAAAAAGTGCGAAAGTCATTAATTGATTAATTGTCGGTATTACAAAGAAAAAAGTCGAGGAAATCTATTCGTTCATTATGTAAATGTAACCGATACGTTTTACAACTGTGTAATAAAATAATAAACGAGCGTTTTTGGATGACTGCTCATCAATGCGTTTGCATAAAAACACGTTGAACATGGATTTCCTCGGTGAAAAAGTGTTGGCTTTCGAAATATAAATTACAAAACGGCTCCTTGATTAACATTGAAAATGTACGTTTAGTGTTTTCCTCTGCTGTCGTTGCACCTTACACACGCCATGACCTTCAAGTCAAGAGCTATTTTCTAAAGCTATAGTCTTCAAAAAACCGCAAACGCGTTTTCTTTTACACAATGACGCTTAGTTAGCTGGCAGCCAGCTGAAAACCGTATCTTGACACCGAATATAGAATTGTGCGTGTATCTGAGCCATTCTTTTATTTCCCATTAAATGGGAATGGCTTGACCCCTCAAACATTAAATAAACAAGCTAATGAACCAAATGCCCAATTATTTAATAATCCATGCATTGTAGCGCAATTATATTATTTAAAAAATTTACTAAACTGAGATGATGGGTTTTGATGACTTTTTTGATGTAATGCAACAATTCACCGTTTTTTTTATCTTAAGGAAATGTTTGTTCGTCATATTATCATATCTTGTAAAATCTGTGTCAAATATTTTTAAAATCAAATATGAACATGCGAAATCGTAAATAAACCGACAATTACTACTAGTGATGGAGGCTAACCGTCGAAACTAGTTTCGTACACCTATAGCAGTAAATACATACTCCGAATATACATTAAAAAAAATTATTTCGTTACAGTTGGATATAAAGATCATAAATCTGTCCTTGTTAAATCCTTCGATGTCCATCTAAATGTGAGCTATTGACAATGTTTCACTACAATTTCAGTAAATGTAAACACCAAATATAGGTACTTTCGTTTTATAACGACTAAAAATGCATTAAAGCACTCGTTTTGAGTGCTCGGGATGCGCTTTGTGGCCCACAATTGCCCCCAATTAAACCAATTTCTCCATGCATTACATTTTTCATTTTCTAATTAGTAAAAGTTTTTTACGCAATTCTATTTTATAATCCCTATCAAATTATTGTGTAAAAATTTCACAAAATTTATAAACAAATTAATTATCTATTGTAGCGTTAATGCTGGCGACCTTATAGGGGTAGTACCGCCTCAATTTGGGTTCCAACTAATTTTATGTCGTAATAACATAACCTGACGCATGTTGGTGTAAAACCATTATCTATATTATATATCTTCCCTAAATAGAGGCAAAAAATTGTAACCTACATACAATGTATTTTTTTGGATTTGAAGTGAAGCCTTGTTATAATATTTTCTTATCAGTAAATGTTCCAAATATTTACCATAGTAGGTACCATAAGTAAATGAGCCCCTTTATTTTGCAATCTATGAATAGATAATACTAAAATAGGTATGCAAAAATTCTTTAGATATTATGTTAATTATAAGAATATTTAGTAAATGACTAATTGGTTTTTCATTTCTCAATTAAAATAGTACCTTCCCATGTATAAATATTGATATATTGGGAAATAATTCCAATGAAACATTGTTCGTGTATAAAAAAATTGTTAAGTATTGTTATGGAAAAATTACGTGCCTTAAATACCACACTAAAATTAATAGCGGATTCACACTTTCTAAACTACCTACCTTTTTAAAATTTATTAACTCGAGCTGGCGTATAATACTATAGGTGGTTGCTTTATGCACAATTACACCTACCCAAAGCACACAAAGTACCAAACAAAACGTAGGTACCTAAGATCGAACCACTTTTTTACTTAATAAATGTCAAGGCACTTTAGAGCCCGTTCGCTAAAATCAGACTAATAATCATACACCATTGGGTGTGAACAGTTAGGAATTCATCAAATCTCAAATTCAAGTGATTTTTCCTTATGTTTTATGCATCCGTGTGTCTACGCACCTCTTGTATGTATTGCCGGACCGTTATTACCATATTTAAGCACTCGTTTTGCACTTATCGCCAGGTAGGTGGGTCTTAGTGCTATTTAATAGTAAATTTAATTATTTCCAAGAAACAGACTCATCATATAGAAGAGACTTTGAATGAACGGTACTTAACGATTTTAATTCCCCAACAAATAAACAAATTACGAGGTCAATTCTACTAAAGGTGCACACATTTCATTAAATATGAAAAAAGTCCAACTAACTGTTAGACTAACGACAAAAATGTGATCTTGCAAATGGATTTCACAATAACTGTGTTCCACTATTATCTAACAAATTGAACGGCACATCCCAAATTGCAAAAATGTGTGCACCATTCACGAGATGTGCATACAAATTTTAATTGTTTTATGTAACAAAACAATTAGAACGTCCATCATTTTATATTGAGATCACGTTAACAATAATTCATGCTCGTTTTTACATTATTCAGGATGACCTTTACACAACGAACACCATTGCATTAATACCTACCAGAATAGGAAAATGTCAATCCGATTTGACTCTTACTTTCTATCACATAACAAAAGAAGCGCTCTTTTGTACACGCTTTTTATTCAAACTGAAATATGGTACACACTCGAATTTGCATTTAAATAATTACAGCCGCATAATACCATCATTATCCGTTGTCGTAAATGTTACATACCAGAGGACAGTTTCTCTTGTTTAACATTCTCCAATTGCTCTTCGGATTTATTAATATCACTCAATTCGAAGAGAGGATTCGCTCGTGGATCGTCATTGTCGTCAACTGCTTCAACCTGTCTTTCAACATTCTTTATTAGATCACTTTGTGGAACCGATTTCAATAAATTACCCTCTCGAAAGTGTCACTCGATGTCGGATGGCCGTACATCGGATTCTCCAGACTAAGAACAGAGCCGGCAATTGAGGAGCCCTCGCCGAATATCAATTTTGGTTCCGATCGTTTGTCGTACCGCGCCCAAATGTACGACATCCGATTGTTTAAGTAGCGATCCGGCAATGATGTCTCGTAGAACACGTAAATAATTGCGAAAAGAATCAAAACAGTGAATAGAGTTCCGAATGTTATCGAGAAGAACTTGCTTGTCATTAGACCTTCTTCGTAAAAGTCTCCGGAACTGTAGAGTTCAGCGATAATGCCCAAATCGTTTTTAAGAATGCCCACAAATGCGCTCGCTTCTTCAAGACTCTTGCCTGTGAACTCGTGCTCAGTGAAGACAATTTGGAGCACCTCGTTGGTTCCATTTACCATTTTATTAATCGATACTCCGTCTTTGTTTCCGTTACGAGTTGTAAAAAGCAAACGTTCAACCTTAATGGAAGTTTCTTTCAATTTTGGAAATTCAAACAGGAGATATGCACCTAAAAGCGACCAAATATCAACTCTTTCTCACGAAAATTTGCTTATTTACTTACCACAGATGTGCTCACAAAATCCCAACGGTTTGACGGGGTTTAAACACTTGTGTCGCAGCTCCGCATTTGGTTCACATATGGAAAAAAGGTCAAATGGCTCACAAACACAGTCCAGTTGATCGGCACACTCTTCTCCTAATATTCGGATCGGGCTGGAATCCATTGGTAACCGAAAAACAGTTCTTCCCAACGACGAATCGAGGAATTTGTCCAAAGCGGGCTGATCGCCAGGTACAACAAAGGCGTCTTCACCAAAATACAAAGATTTCACTTTTAAATAAGACACAAGAACTGGTAACTCTACAAAAGAGTGAACGTCCTCATTGAGGAGGACATTACTGTATGGACACGGAATTCTCGCCAAGTCCGGAACGGCGGGATTCCCCGTACCGAAAAAGTGCCAGTTCTTCGGGTCGGTCCAGCTGTGTAACTCCAACGGCCTTAAAAGGATGCACTCTTTGTGTTCTTGAGTGAATTTAATCGTTGCTCCGTCGATTATGGTGATCTCGCCATTTCGAGGCAGCACAAGTTTATCGGTAGAGTAAGTGGAGTCCAGAACAGCGAAATTGAACGAATTTGAGGAGAAAATAATCCCGGTACAGTCTTCCGTGTAGGGCGATTTGTTGATCCAGTTGTTGGGATGTTGGATGTTGTTGGTGGGAATCCATGTCATAAATGCTGCGTTCGCTTGACAAACACCCACTGGAATTTTGATCATAAAAGAATTTGCATAAAAATTCGGTGACGTGCTTGTTAATCGCTTGAACAAAATGAGTTTTTTTTATTCTTGTGCAATGTTTACTTACGACATTTCAGTATAAGGTCAAATATTGTTGATGCGGTTGAAGAAATGGGATATGCACTTACCCGTAATAATAAAGTTGAATAACAGCGTTATTATTCTCATTTCGAATAATTTGCATGTGTGTTCTTCGTTGCATTGTTAATTTGTTGGTAGAATTTGTTCATGGATAGTTGAGGAGAGTGTGGGGAGAATCGCGATTCACGCAGGAGCATGTTTATAATTTTTTTACAAGTTTAAAACAGATTGAAACCTAGATAAATGAAGGATTTTAAGAGTAGTGATTACTGCTTATCACTTGTACACTTATTGTCTCGGTGATATATATTTTTTTCGGTGCTTTTGTGGCAGTTTTTATTAATTTTTGTTGGTGTGATCGTGACTCGTGTGAGGAGGAGTCCTAGTATCAGATCTGTCGACAAATTGTGCGTATGTTCCATCCGAAAAAGTAATTTAATACCTGAAATTGTGGGTGTACTTTTCTATAGAGGAATATGGCATTTATTAATCGAGTAAGAATTATCAATTGTTATATAAATGTTTGTGATTTACTGGCGAAATTGCATACACATCTTCCGCAATACACATTTCCTTTTTTTACATCCTTAGAAAAAGTTTCTTTTTAATAATAACTTTATTATTTGCGATTTTGTTTGAATAATAATGGAAAAAGACTGGTTTGTATTTGAAAGTGGCGTCCGTAAATGGTAAAATTGGTCTTTTTCTGTGCTATTTATCACTTTCCAGTTGCTTATGTTAATGTGCCAACAGTTGAATATTTAAAATCATAAACACCATCGATGTCCTTAATTAAGGAATTTTGTTAATTATAGAGACAATTCGTCTTCGAAGACCTCCAATGTCGAAATCATTATTTCATTAAACGTCCAAATATCATATGTATAATTGATTGTTGCTTGATTTATTTCATATACCAATTTGCCAACACACAGCAAATTGGCTTTTATATAATTACGTTTTTAATGATTTTTTCATCTTTAATTAACGTAATTCTGTTATCTATTTATCTATTAGTTTTATTAAAAAATAGGATTTTCTGACATAATCCACAAAACTCAGCATGAAAGACACTTTTGTGGGAATAATACTGAGGATTTTTTAATATTTTAGAGATATTCGACAGGGAATGAGTTCTAAAAATTCTTAAATATTAACAATAGATAAAATATCTATTTTTATCTTTTCTTACTTGCAACAAAATCTGATTAGTTTGATTTATAATACCGTATACAGCAGAAAATTATGGATTTTTGTACAATTTGATAATGACCTAACTAGAAGTGTTTTTTATAGCTTTTTGATGTAATTATTACGTTAATAAATAAATATTTACATACACCATTTAATAAATAAAAAATAAAACCCTAAGTAAACATACAAAAAAAAGTATAATAATTTTTTTATTGTACCTCTCGGTAATTGTTAATTGTTATAGGCGCACATTTTACAATTTTAGTCCAAAACTGATATAAAAAATTAAATTGAATAGCATATTGCCAGATGATTAATTTATATAAAATTTCTTGTGAAATATCAAAACCATTACAACGAGTTATTTTTATATTATAATACAAATTATCAAAAACATTTCGATATACCAATCTCGGATTAATATAAGATAAGATAAAAACAACAATTTGGGAAACGATAAATAAAACTTGAACTACCAAAATGCATATAATCGATTTGGACTAATAAAATCTGGTAATAGTATCCAACAAAAATATCGCAGATAAAACGTTTTTTATAACGCGATATTACATAATTATACAAACGACGGCATAATTGCATCTTTAGAATCCCCATTATTTATTACGTGCCTGAAAAATAAGTTACGCAGTTTTAGAACTTGTTTTATTTACTCTTTTAAAAACATCACCTCTTCCTGCTTTGGGATTCTGCAAAAATCACAACTTACGTACAATAATTTATCCTCGTAATCATCATCTCCTCCATACTTAATTTAGTAATGGTTTTCAAGGTTTTTTTCCCATCTCTGATCTAATGGCTGCATTTTCCAACAATAACAATCATGCAAAGTGTGTCTAACAGAATAAGGCGAATCTCCGTTAAGCCAAGGGCCAAGTAGGGTATTTCTAAACTCGACCAAGAATAAATTCGCAAATGCCAACAACGTCCATGTATAGAAAAAAACATTGTAATTGGGCATGTACTTGCAGATAATTGTACACATGTACATAGTTTATTGCCTAAACAATTTACATTCAAGTAACACATTGTGGGATGTCCTTAAAAAAATTCCATTAAGCGTTCTTGAGAACACCATAATTGAATTCATGATCACTTGAAAAACGGAATCAAAGCGATTTTTTCAACACTTGAACGTAGTATCGAATTGAGTTACTTTGGTAACAAGCAGCTGTTTCTCTCAACAATTTACATAAAAGTGTGAGAGTTCAATAAAATCAAACGGTTTTTAGTTAGAATAATGTATGTACATACAGAAAATGTTCAACAAACACACAGCAATACAGCACCGAAATGGGTTTCTATGCCAAACTGTATTCGAGATTGTAATAAGTTTTTGTTGAGAATAACCAAGATGTATAAGAAACATTTTATAGAAATGCTATATTCAATTAAATTAATTGAACTTTATTTACAGCTTCCCAGCAAATCCGAAATTTCTACTCTTATACATCTGGTCTCTGAAGCAGATATATTAATTATCTATTATTAAGTGGAATTAACTGTTTCATTCGATATTTACCAATTAAAGTGATTAGACGTCTCGTCAGTCATCCGATACGAAAATGACGTTATTTTTTGTTCTTAAGAAAAATTGTTTGTTAAGCAAATTGGCGACGATTTTACGATTTACAAACAATAATTTATTACTAACCACGAACACATAAATATCCTCTTGACTGATAAACAATAGCCAACACATTTACTTTCAAAAGTAATAGAATTAATAACAATTAAACAGTGAACGTATTTTTTTGCATAATAATCTCCAGAGAATTCTAAACAGTACACTACAGCAATATGCATAGATATGAAAGGCAGACGACATACTTTAAGTAAAAAAAATCTTCAATACGTTCACTTTAAAATCATCCATGATTTTGCGACTTTCATCTAAACACGTTACAGCAACGATTTTTTTATCGAGTCCCTCAAAAATTTTGTAATAACAATTACATACTTACAAATTTATAATACGGTCAATGGTTTTTCTTTATGCCATCAAAGAGGGAAAAAACTCAACAATAATACCATTGTATCTCGTCTAATAATAGCATCGGAATTATTATTATATGTATTTGATAACCATTTCCTAAATATGTAGTTAATTGTAGTTGTATTGTGAGTTGTGCTGAGGAAAAAACAAAGTGTAAGACGTGCCAAATGCGCCAATATTCCTACATCCTCTTCAATTTGATCTAGTGTAGCTAATGATGTACTTTCAATTAGAATTTACTGTTATATAATATTTTCCAAAGCCAGAATTATGATGAATTACTTTCACGTAAAAAAGCAAGACAAAAACTATGGGTTTTTTGGAATGATCGCATTAAATTGCAACACCGGCCCAATTGCCACCGCACTCGCTAATTTCACCTTTTCCGCCCCAAACACTCTTCTAATTAACTCCCAACTCATTGTCCGAGTGTTTGGAAACACCGAAAACCTTGCGAATATATTTAACAATAGTTTATAACCGTCATCCATAAGTTTAATTGGCGCTTTTCATAAATAAACAATGTTTGCGCAATCGTTAATTAAACCGAAAATAGCGACTTTAACGATGCATAGTTGATTAACGGTCCAGATCCGATCGACAAAGGTCGCCAAATATCTAATCAATTTTAGCGCATTTTACAAGTTTTTTTGCTGTTCATTCAGTTATTCACACAAACACTTTATTAAATAATCCCATTGTGTGGCGGAAAAAAGAGCGCTAATGTGAAACAAAATCAAATTATAATGAGAACACAAATGAAACGATTTCGTTTTCCGGAAATGAACTTGAATGGCTCTCGTTATAGTTGTTATCCATCATCGTTTTTTCTACCATAGCCAGCAATTTGGCTTTTGTTATCATATAACGATCAAATTAGAATGAACAACGAGAGCACGAATTACCGATTTAATTGACATTTATTATGTTTGGACATGATACACGCTGTGTTCCGGGGCAAAGGAAGAGCTGGAAACGATATGCATATTAGAAATATGCTAATTTACCCGATCTAGCTGCGTATCAAACATACAACTGCACCTTTAATGGGTCCGTTGTAGCCTTGGTGCACGTTAAAATCGAAACCGCTCTCAATATTCCAATATAACAGTGGATGCACACTGCTATTATCCTGATTTACGTGGACTCTATGCATGGATGAATAATAGAAATTATCAACAATTCGTAGAAAGGTGAAAAACAAGAAAAAAAACTAGAAAACTGTGCTACTTTCATTGAATACCACACAAGAAAATATTTTTTAACACCTGTTACATATTGTTGTTGGCTTAAAAATCTCTTCATTTCTTTCAATTATGATTCACCCGGTACTGTTGATTACCAGAGTTCTAGGATGCATTAATCACCATGATTTCAATGGTAATTAACGATTGAATGGTAAACTGTTATTTATAGACATTAGGCAGCTTTGATTAAGTGGTCTTGGGTAATACGAAAAATCAGCATTGCTAAATTCATAGGCTACGTAATTTTAATAAAATAAACGATGTAACCTTGACAAGGCCATGTAACTGACTAGTTCGTAAGTAGTACTTATCGTAGTTACTTCACCTGTATTCACCGATCAAGAGAATATTAAAACCTCCAATGTACTTGCATATATATAGTTAAAAATTATGTACTTATCTTTTAAATGCGACATTGGCCTCAAATACACTGAAATGGACGTACTTTATTAATATATTCTCGAAATACGTGCATTTTAAACACGTTCCATTAAAATATAATCTCCAAACAGCTTTATTTTTAAGTAGTAACCGCACGTATTCCGCCTCATTCTCACACTCTTTTTCTGATTTCAGATGAAAATGCAGTGCCTCAAAGGCCTAAGCGGCCGTTTCGTCACCAAACTCTTCCTCTTCACCATCTTGTGGGGTTTAATCATCTTTGCCATCTTTCAAGTCCGCTCCATCAGTCTGGACATGAACGTGCCCCATTTGAACAGTCGTTTCCTTTTACAAAAACATTTGGATCCATTGACACGGCACACCGATTCTTCCTCTACGACTGAAAGCATAGACCTTGAACCGTTCGTCGACAAGAGTCCCAGCCTATCGGAAGAGAAACTGGTCGAAGATATACAAGAGCGAATGCCCAACTTGCCCATTGTCTATTGGAACAAGAACAGAAACCAGCCGATGGGCCTCAACAATACGTGCGCCCGATTTCCCAGCATGTTCGATTTGGAGTTCAATAATATCTATTGGCAAACATTGCGATCGTCCAACGGGACATTCCAGCTGTTCGGCGCCTATTTAGACACCCGGTCGAACAATCGTTTAGGTCCAACTGTTCGGATTTTGGGTATGATTGATAAAATCGAACCGACAGTCGTCACATATTGTCAGTTTTGGTTCGATGGCAAGAAGGAGCCGGTGATTGCGAAGAGTTTCGAGTACAAATATGTTTGGTATAAAAAATGGGGCAATTATAAGCAAGGAATCTATCAGCCTTACCTTATTGCCTGTGTTATTCCGCAACAGTTTAAGGATAAAGTGCCCCAATCGGTGTCTTTGGTAGAGAAAATGTGCGACAATGCGACGAATAACTTGCGAGTGATCTACGAGAAACCGGAGAAAAAGAAGTCGTTCGCTGTTTGTGTTAAGGGATTGGATTTCTTGTATGAAGATCTGTCGGTTCGATTGGTGGAATGGATTGAACTGTTGAATTTGTTGGGGGCTGAAAAGATCTATTTTTATGAACTGCAGGTGCATCCGAATATCAGTAAAGTACTGAAACATTACGAACGGGAAGGCAAGGTGCACGTCACTCCGATTAATTTGGCGGGTGGACAGCCGAATGCACCTGCCTTCCAGCATTTGTATTTAACGAAGAAAACGAATCATAAGCGACAAAACGAACTAATCCCGTACAATGATTGCTTTTATAAGCATATGTACGAGTATAATTTTATTGCTCTTTTGGACATTGACGAAGTTATCATGCCCATGGAGGGCACTACGTGGAAAGAGTTGATGCAGAAGGTGCTAGCCAAAGCGGGCACGCCAAGGGCGTCGTACAATGTGAGAAATGTGTACTTCTTGGACGATCTGTTACACAGTCACGGATGGTTTAAGGAGATACCGAAGTACATGCACATGTTGCAGCATGTGTACAGGGCGAAGAATTTCACCAAACCGGGACAGTATGTGAAATGTTTTCATAATACTGAGAGGGTATTAACGTTGCACAATCATTTCCCGTTGAGCTGTTTGGGAAGCGGGTGCACGTCGTATCCAATAGAGACTGTTGATGCCCAGTTGCATCATTATAGAGCAGATTGTGTGAAGACGTTGAAGAAAAGCTGTGAGGAGTATAGGAAGACGAGTGTTATGGATACAACGATATGGAAGTTTAGAGACCCATTGGTGGCAAGAGTCTCGTCTACACTTAGAATATTAGGATTTTTTTCAAATGATACAAATTATAGGAAGCGATAATTTGTTTGGTGTGATAGTTTTTTTTATAATGTGCTCATATTTTTTATTTATGTTCCTTGAACAGGTCGATACTATCACATTTTTATAGTCTAATTGTAATTTAAACATTGTGATAATAAGTATTTAGTGTTATACTGAATTTTTTATTCGAAATTTTGCAATTTTGTATAACAATGTTAGAGCATATTTGTAGGATTTCTTTCTACACTATGAAAATGATAAGATTTATTTGAGATTATAAAAGAATTGTCTTTCCTTGTTTGCTACAAATTTGTATTTGTTTATAATACAGAGCCTTATTCATGTGTAAATATTTATTATTATTTCATTCAGTTTTATAGGAATTAGGTATAAAAAAGTTTGGTGATGTGTCGGTGTTCTTTTTTTGGAGAAATTTCATATATTTATTTGTATATTTTTTTGCTCAATTTTAGCTTAGTTTTAAAACATTGTAAATATTCCTTGAATTGTAATTGTAGGGAATCATAAGTGAACGCCAAGAAATGTTTTATTGAGATAAACAAAGAGATTATTATAGATATAATTGCATTTGAAGCAGGGTTCTATATTGTTAAAATCAAAAATAAACTAGATGGTTAGAGAACCATTAAAAATTGTTTTTTGTACTCTTTACTTAAATATTTCATAGACTGCATTATAAAGTTTTAAACAGGATTTATGTGCCTTTAATATGTACATCAATGTTATTTATTTATGACTTTACATACATATACATATTTTTATTAAGGCATTATAGTTATTAATAAATGAATTAAAGAATTTATTCTGTGTATTATTTTTATATATTCTTATTAACCAGTGATATTCAATTTTCAAGCAGAATAACATTTTCAATGTTGATTTTTGAAATGAGATGCTTGACGAGGGAAAAATTGAATGTTAGTGATTTTTTTTAGTTATATACTTTTATTAGGTTTTTAGGGTCATAAATAGTCTTTTTGTTGGTAACAAGTGAAAAAATGCGTTTGTTTTCATGGCAATATTTTGTTAAAGTACAATTTACAAACAGTAACTTTTATTATTAAAAAGTAAATGATATTTAAAAATTGATAATAGAGCGATATTATTTATAAATCAAATAAATCTATAAAAATTTAAACACAGTTTGAAATCAGTTAACAGTAGATGGTGGTTGACTGGTGACGCCATTTTTGTGATAATCTGTCAAATCCTAACCAAATTATCAAGGTCCGTCTGTCAAACAGAGATATTTTCGAAGTAAACAATAATAATTATGAGAAATTATTTAATTTACCACCTCTGGGTAGTTTAAAATACAGTATAGTAATAAACATTTAATTCCGTTTACAGTTTTTTGCAGTTTTGTAAGAATTTTTTTTTAGGTCAACCAAGTACCAATATGGGCACATTATGGCATCTATAAATGCACAACATTTCAATTAATCATGTGAACTCAAGTTTTTAACTAAAAAACAGCTTGGGAACATGCACCGAGCCAACAAACCACTAATTATTAATCTAAATCAACATATTACTTGCAAATTGTGTAAGGGATACTTTATTGATGCCACAACTATAAACGAATGTCTTCATACGTGTAAGGCTTTTTCTCTCTCAAATCTACCATTGACACTTCTATATTTGCAAGTTCTTTCAGTTTGTCGTAGCTGTATTGTACAATATTTAGAGAAGAATAAATATTGTCCCGTTTGCGATGTACAAGTACACAAAACCAAACCATTACTTAATATTAGGTCGGATAAAACTATACAAGACATCGTCTACAAATTGGTTCCAAGATTGTATAAAAGTAAGCTTTACAGTTTCGTTTAATTAGCTATCTATGTTGGTTCCGTTTTTTTTAAGATGAGATACAAAGGCGGAAAGAATTTTATGACAGTCATCCTGAAAATAAGCCCACAAGTAATGATTTTTACACAGATGGATCATATCAACATTTATTAACACCTGAGGAGACCATTTACACAACATTAACCTATTATGAATGCAAAGAAATGACCAGGTAAACATAACAATATAACTCTAAAATTCCTAAATTAATTTGTAATTTTTCTGTTCAACAGATATTTAAGATGTCCTGCAGCTGTGTCGGTAGCCCATCTAAAAAAACTAATCCAAGCAAAATACGATTTAAATGATAATCATCGTGTAGATATATTGTACAATCAAGATTGCCTTAATTCATCGTTAACTCTAATGGACATAGCATATATTTATAAATGGAAAAAGGTACAATATCAAATTCTCAAAAAAAAAACAATTTCCTCATTGATATTGATTTATTTCAGAAACTTCCGTTAGAGCTTTATTATAAAATTTACAAATGTACATCAAAGAATAACAAATTGAACGATGAAGAGACGCAAGCAAACAACAACAACTGGAAAGAAGTGCAGCTACGAATTAGTGAAAATGGTGAAATGTCTATTACTGGCATTCAAGACAGTAACACAGTAGTTAATATTGTAAATAGTGATAAGTACAAATCCGACTTATTAACCGTTGTTGAAAGTAAATCGAATAATAAGCGCGAAATGCCCGGTTTAAAATTTATTGGAAAACATGCATCATCTAGTGCAAAAACGCCCGCTGTAAGTACATGTGAAAAACCAATTACCGAATCGGTAACGAGAACTAGTGATTTGGTAACAATTTCAACGGCGTGCGTATCCCGTTCAACATCTGCATTAACGAAAACTGTATTCAGTACGGTAAATTCAACCAAATGCAGTACAACCAGTGAAACTACGAACAAAACAAATACAACAAAGAATAGTAACGTAATTTTGAATGATAAAGGTGTGAAACGTAAAAACGACACTGTGGAAGAGAATGCAAAGCCATCCAAACAATTAATACTATCGAATCCTGCAACATTAGTGAATCTATCCAACAATCATCCACTTAAAAAGCATTCCAAGTTGAATCGTAATGGTCAAATTGTGGAGAAAGTGGAGGAGAATGTAGTGAATAGGCCGATATCACCAAAAATACCAACAACGACGGCCAGTAAACCTTTATTACCGCCAAAAACTACTTACAGTCCGGTATTGAATGTACCGAAACCAACAACCAGTAGCAATAGTTTTAAAATTGATACAAATACAGCATCGCCGATTGTAAAAGTGGAACCAAAGGCGGAAGAAAACAATTCAAACAATTTAAATAAAAGTAGTAAAGTAAAAACAAGTCCGATTTGTTATAAAACGTTGAGAGAGCCACCGAAAAGTTGGACATCTCAAATAGCGAAAGCGAATTTAAATAAATCAATTAGCAGTGGCAGTGCTGTAGATGCAAAAGGGTGTGAATTGAAGAATGTGCGACCGAAGTTTTTCAAAGGACGAAATATGCCGCGATATTTGGGGAATCCGGCGTCGGGCGTGAAACCGATGTATCAGGTAAGAAGTTTATAATTTCTCTTGTTTTCTGGATAATAATTATCCTGTTTAGGTGCAAACGAGTCCAGATAAACAACAATCAGAGAAAAGTGAAATCAAGAAACATTCAATTGTAAAAATCGATCCGAAAACATTGAAACCAATCTCAGAGAAAGCTCCAGAAACGACAAGTCTTAGTACACAAAGCGATTTAAAAATAAACACCAGCTCTGTATCGATATTTAATCCATTAAAATTACAAAGTTGTTCACCAAAGAATGAACGTAGATCACCGAAAAGTCCGCACTCGCCGAAATTAACTCAAATACCAACACCAACAACGACCACATTGAAAATCAGTCATTCAAGCAGCAGTAACACGAATAGCAGTAGTAGTAGTGGTTCACCAACAAGTAAACGTGATAAAATCAATTTGAATTTCACACCACCGAATCCGTTTATACCGAATTTGGCGTCGCCCACATTGAATCCGAATCAGTTCTTGTATCCGCCTGGAACGCCGGGATTTCCGTCTTACGATCCTCGTGTGATGGTCGCATATCATTCGTTGTGGTACAGTCATCGAATGGGCTTTCCAACGCCACCGTTGCCCAGTATCAATTTGGATTTGAATCATCAGCGGAAAGGGTTCGAATTGATGCCTCCGTCTACTAGTCCGAAGTTTATAAGTCAAACAAGTCACAGTCCACAGGTGAGTACCAGTGATTTGTGATTGGAATTTGTGGTAATTGTGATTTTGTTTGAAGGTTTCTGCGAAAATGTTGACAACGACAGCAGCTAGAGCAACACCGACAACAGTGACCACTACGTCAACGGTGAAAACGTCGACAGGTACGAAGAAGCATAAAGAATCTGGTAAAAGTGAGAAAAGTTTGGAGAATACGGTGGAGAAGCTGACGCAGAATCGAGTTAAAGAGCAAGTGAGTAAGAATGAGTCGAAGACGAAGGAAACAAGTGAGGAATGTACGTCGAATGTGAGTGAGAATAAAGTGGAGACGACGAAGAGTGAAGTGGTGGCGAGTAAAACGGTGGAGAAAGTGGTGGAGGTGGAGAAGGTTGTGGAGACGAAGGTGGAAAAGTGTGAAGAGAAGACAGAGAAGCCCAAAGAGGAGAGTAAGCCGGAGGTGAAGGCTGAGGAGGAGAAAAAGGAGAAAGAAAATGAGGTAACTGAAGAGAGTAAAGCGGTTGTTAAGAAAGATAGTGAAGCAATAGACACTAATGATAGTAGTAATAACAAAGCAGCGAATGTGAATGTGGAAGAAACGGTGGGAACAAATTCAATTACTAATAATAAAAACAGTGTTGATTTAGAAGAGGTTGCGGGTGCAGTGATCGTTTAGGGATTTAATTTTTTTATTTTTCGGTTTTAATTAAGAGAATATATCTGTTAGAATTTTTGATTAGTACTTAATGGGTTAACTTTGTTTTCTTCAATGATATCAAAAGTTTGTAATTTTCGTTTAAGGATTGAAGAAGAAAAATTGTCTCAATTGTATTTCTAACAAATATATTTTTATAATAAGTTTAGGTTTGATAAAACTTAATTTTCAATTAACGGACAAGAATATTTTTTGTAAAAAATTAAGTAATGGAAGTGCCTAAATTCCACTGGGGTAGCATCAAAGGTGCCTTTTTACAAAAATTGTATAATGAAGGAAAACCAAAATTACATAAAAGAAAATAATAAAATAATTTACCATTATTATATCACTTTTGTTGTGTAATATACATATGTACTCCATCAATTGAATTAAATGACATTAATTGAATCTCAAATTGCTCAGTTTAATCACATTTAAGATGTAAAGCATATAGTTTGATATGTGGACATTCAAAATTTATATTTATCTAGTTGTTTTACGGCTGTGATATTTCCACATAAAGAGAAGTTTTCCGTTGTTTTCGTAAATAGGTATATTATATATTGACATCACTTTGAATTCTAACAATAAATAAAAATGTTGTGCACTTAAGAAATAACATATGTATTTTACAAAATTCTAAAACAATAATTAGTAATGTGAAAGTATTTTTCTTCTGGTAATGCTTGTATACTGCTTGTTTATAGATACCTGTTTGGATTTATACATATTATATATATTATACATAATTTATAGTATAAAGGACTTTATAATAATAATTTTAAGTTATATTATAACATAAGATAAAAATGGAGATTTTATTGTACATTGTAAATACGAAAGCACAGATGTTTTAATAAATGATATTTATAGTTTGGAATTATTCGTTTGTTAATTATGTCGACTGTCTTCAATCAGTAACTATCAGCAGAGGTTTTTTACTATTTTAAAACATCGTTAAGAAGGACATTATATTTCGTGGAATGATAAATATACAGGGTGTTTCAGATGAAGTGGGCAAAAAGTAATAGAAGATTCTCCTCACTGTCCTGATTCTGAAAACCTATAACACTTATGCTCAGAAACGCATAATAACAGACTTAGGAGCATTCAAAGTTGTTAAAAAAATCGAAAATTACAAACAGCTCCGTATAGAAAAAAAATTAAAAACCACATTTGGTACACTTACTTATCTCATAATGATTTATCTTACTGCAAAATTCAAACAAAATCGGTCGCCCCCAACACCACTTTTTGACAAAGGGGTGGCTTACCACCTTTGCCCATTTGTGTGGAGGATGTCAAATTTTAGTTCTGTTAAGTCCTATCGCTAGCAAATTTTATAAGGAAACTTTTTTGCCTCATGAATTTTTTTCGTACGACGCACCGTTTTCGAGAAAAATGCAATTTTATTTGAACTTGTCAAGATTTTTCAAAAATTTCTTAATTTCAGTGGTTCATGCCTTTTTAGTTAATGAACTGAAAAAAAAAATCATTCTAAGATCACCATAGGCTATATAATATAATTCTTAATAAATTTTTGTTAGAAATTTTTTTTAACATGCCGAAGAAGTTGGTGGCCTCTATTTCCTCAAAGAGGCATTTCCATGAAAAATCCAATGAGTTTTCGACTCAGGGTGATCCACCGAATCTACCATTTCTTTTTTGCACACTTGAGCTGAAACACCCTGTATACAAAAGTATAATTTTTTACATAGGGAAAAATATTCACGGTACTTTGAAAATGACTTTCTGCCACTTTCACTTCAGCTCTGTAACTTGGCAAAATACAAATTTAAAATTTAAATTTGTTAATAACTGTAATTACATGCATTATATTATCAGTAGTTTTTTACATAATTTTAGCAATCTAACAGTTTAAAATTTAACAATTCATTATTATGGGTAAGTAAACTTGATATTTTAATAAAATAATACGTGCGATAACGAATATTATTTACCATCACCAACAATAACTAACTCGCGGCGTCGCGGCTCATTATGCATTAAATTCACACATGCGACAAAATTTGCCTTATGTAACTAGTTCATAATTCTTCAATATACTATTTACAATTCAAAGCGCGGGCGATAACGAATATTTTTTATCATCATTAATAACAATGATTAAATATTATCTCTTGAGGTCATTGTTGTCGGTTAAACATTTACTATGCGGAATAAAACGTATAAAAGAGCACAGCAACTTCATTTTCAGAACATTTGCGCTTCTTAATTAGATTTAAAACACACATATAAAAAATAAGATGTATTTAATTTTATTTGGTTTTTTATTGATCCCCTATTGTATTTGTGAGGAAACGAAGCCCCATATTGTTATAATCTTAGGTGATGATATTGTAAGTATCAGTAGTTTAACAGAATTTAAGAAAAATCATAAAAATAATCAATATAGGGGTGGAATGATTTCGGATTCCATGGTTCCAATCAAATACCAACTCCAAACATAGATGCCTTGGGGTACAATGGTGTCATCTTAAATCGCTTCTACACCCAACAATCTTGTACTCCATCGAGAAGTGCTTTATTAACTGGAAACTACCCAATTCACTCCGGTATTCAATTTCCCAACAATTCTATCTTACCTGGAAACTAAAACTATATTTAAGGAATGCAGGGTTATCCATTACGTGCTGGAGAAAACGCATTTTTACCATCAGACCAAATCACTCTACCCCAAGCTTTAAAACAACTCGGTTATCACACAAATTTAGTTGGTAAATGGCATCTTGGCTTCCCTCATCACACATCCACACCCTTGGGAAAAGGATTTGATTACCATTTCGGTTACTGGAATGGTTTTGCCGGCTATTTTAACTACTACTTCGAACAGGAAGTGGACAATGAAACAACATTCACCGGCTACGATTTACATGAAAACTTTGAGTCATGGAAACTCAATGGTCGTTATGCTACTGACCTGTTCACTGAGAAATCACTGCAAATCATCGAAAATCACAATCCCGTTGAACCTTTATTCCTAATGCTTGCCCATCTGGCAACACATACTGGCGATAATGGCACAGAATTGGGAGTCCCCGATTTTAGTGTAACACAAACCAAATATTCGTACATAAAAGACGACAATCGGAAACGGTATGCAGATGTTTTAAACATAATGGACGATTCAGTAGGAAAAATTATGAGCAAACTATCGGAGAAGGGGATGCTGGAAAATTCAATTGTTGTCTTTATGTCGGATAATGGGGCTCCAACGAGTGGGCTCTATGGTAATGACGGATCTAACTGGCCGTTAAGAGGAGTAAGTTGTTTTCATTTATGATAACTGGAATAAAATTTCAATTGTTATGTTAGATGAAGTTTACTTTATACGAAGGAGCTATTCGTGGTTCAAGCATTCTATATAGTCCACTTTTGGAGAAAAATTCGTACATAAACAACCAATTAATGCACATTACTGACTTGTATCCAACTCTGATCAGTGCTGCAGGAGGTGATTTAGAAAATCTAGGAAATATTGACGGAATCAATCAATGGGATACAATAAAATCCAACAAAACAACATCAAGAACTGAGTTGTTGATTAATATTGATGATGTACTGAATTATTCAGGATTTCTTGGCTATAATGGTCGATATAAGCTCCTTAATGGTAATAATGTCACAACATTTTTAAAACGTTACTAATAACCCGAATTTTAGGATCATTCTCAGGAGGAATTTTGGATAGTTATTACGGTGAAGACGGAAGGGGCTCAGAGAATCCATCATACGACATCAACGCAATTTTAGAAAGCGCTACAAATAAAGCGATTCAAGAAGTGCCTGGGAAAGCAATACTTAAGGAGGAAACAATTCTGAAACTGAGAGCAGAAGTAAATTTGGAGCAATTTAATTCGACAATTAAGGACCGATCAAAGATTGATTGTTCAAATCTTTGTTTGTTCGACATTTTTAATGACCCTTGTGAAACTACAAATATAATACAGAAGGAACAAACGATTAGAGAGGAATTAAGTGCTAAATTGTTAACCTTTTATAAGGACATAAGGCCACAAAGTTCACATACTGTGGATCCGAATTCAAATCCATCAAAGTTTGGAAACACTTGGTATCCGTGGATGGACAAGGAATCCATTCTGAACATTTTTCAGAACATAGTCTTATCATTGATCGAAAACATTCTATCTTGTTTCAAACTTTAAAACTACAACTCTATGAAAAATCAATGTTTGTTTAAAGTAAAAAATTATAAACGATCATTCCTTTATCGCAAACGAGTCACAATATCTCGCTTTCAATTTAAATCATTCAAAATTGGGTAGAGATGAAATGTCTCTTCTAAATAAAATTACTCGACATCTGATTTACAAATTAATTTTCCTCCAAACAATCGCAATCAAAGAAATCAAAGAATTAATAAAAATCTTGTTTGATTTGTTCGAGGAAGGATCCGTGTACTTGTGTAAGGCCAGTAGTATTATAAAAGAAAACAAACACAAGAAATTCTTTATTTTTTTTGTGGAAAAAGCTTTTTAACTCAAAATTAACTTAGAAATGTGGTAAAAAGAAAACACCTTGAAAACTGTACGGATATCTTACCACAAAAATCATTTGTATTTAACCAAAATTCTAACCCTGTGTATCGTAACAATACTTGGTTGGAGCCACATGAAAATCTTCATCTTCAATGTCAATAAACGATGATAACACAGAGATAAACAATTATAAATAGTAATAAATAATATCTTTGATTTTTGACTGTTTTTGTCAGCCCGATTCTTTCAAAAAAATTGAAATTTTACATTTTACAGTAATCTACACTTGAAAAAGTGAAATGAATTTCGTTCAAACTACCAATCTCATTCTCAAATAATAAAAAGCACTATAATTGCCACACTGGAACTACTGATGTATTGATACCAGAACTACTACATACATTACATTAAGTAAATTGATAAGTAATTCTTAAAAACCGGGATTAATTAATTTAATACATATAATGATAACTTATATATTTGAATAATAAATGAATAGTGTTCTGTGGGCTGCCTACAAACTACAATTACTAAAAAAATCAAATATGTATTTTACTGTGTACTTATAAATGATGAATATATGCTAAAAATTAACTGAACTAAGCAGTTACTTTCAAAATATGGACATTATTTTAAATTTTCTAAATAAATGATTTATTTATAAATTTTTTGGTGCGCATGAATCAAAATGAAGCGCCTCTTACCTAACGGCAAACACGAGAAACACTAGTGAAGTCTGTTTCTGGCCGACCATGTTGGGCGCAATAGCAAGAGCAAGTTCAGGCCTTTTGGCTAACAAATCCATTGAAAAAGTTGGTGCTGAAACACTGAAAGTTGCTTCTGTATATAATGGAAACAGTGAGTAACATTTGTTGTAAATTTCCCTATTTATTAACGTGCCATTCTCATCATCCAACCGGTCAGGTCAAAGTGATCTGTTACGTAAACCTCTAAATAGATAATCTATTAGATCTTTGCCCATTACTTTCTATATTTAACTAAATTTATTACCCGAACACAACTTTAACATGTCTTATTAACAATTTCCACGACTTTCTTGCGAATTTTCCAATTACATTATTACATAATCAAAATGGCGATGTCTTGTCACCGCACATATTATTCAATCACATAAAAATGTTCGATTTTCTTTTATTTTAGGGGGCTATGCAGCAAAAGCCGAAGGTGTCGCCAAAGGAAAAGTAGTAGCGGTTATCGGTGCCGTAGTAGATGTACAATTCGATGAAAACCTACCACCAATTCTAAATGCATTGGAAGTCCAAAATCGCACCCCAAGGCTCGTACTTGAGGTACTCACATCCCAAAACATCCTCTAAACAGCTCTCACTAATCCGTTCGTTCAATAGGTCGCTCAACATTTGGGTGAAAGTACCGTACGTACCATTGCCATGGACGGTACCGAAGGTTTGGTCCGTGGACAACAAGTCAACGATACCGGATACCCAATCCGTATTCCAGTCGGTGTTGAAACATTAGGTCGTATTATTAATGTCATTGGTGAACCAATCGACGAAAGGGGCCCCATTCCAACCGACAAACTCGCCCCAATTCACGCTGAAGCTCCCGAATTCGTCGACATGAGTGTCGAACAGGAGATTCTCGTTACTGGCATCAAGGTACACCCAAATTTCCATCGAAAGAACCAAACCATTAACTGTCTTTGTACACAGGTCGTCGATCTTTTGGCCCCATACGCCAAGGGTGGTAAAATCGGTCTGTTCGGCGGTGCTGGTGTCGGCAAAACCGTATTGATTATGGAACTTATCAACAACGTCGCCAAAGCTCATGGTGGTTACTCTGTATTCGCCGGTGTCGGTGAACGTACCCGTGAGGGTAACGATTTATACCATGAAATGATTGAATCCGGTGTCATTTCATTGAAAGACAAGACCTCCAAGGTAGCTCTTGTGTACGGACAGATGAACGAACCACCAGGCGCTCGTGCTCGTGTCGCTTTGACCGGTTTAACTGTCGCCGAATATTTCCGTGATCAGGAAGGACAAGATGTGTTGCTTTTCATTGACAACATTTTCAGGTATACCTCACTGTAAACTCCCCTTTTCCGCGATGTTAACAACCGTTTTCTTGTTACAGATTCACCCAAGCCGGTTCCGAGGTATCCGCCTTGTTGGGTCGTATCCCATCCGCTGTCGGTTACCAACCAACATTGGCCACTGACATGGGTAGTATGCAGGAACGTATTACCACCACTAAGAAGGGTTCCATCACCTCCGTACAAGCCATCTATGTACCAGCTGATGACTTGACTGATCCCGCCCCAGCTACCACATTCGCTCACTTGGACGCCACCACAGTATTGTCCCGTGCTATTGCCGAATTGGGTATCTATCCAGCTGTCGATCCACTTGATTCCACTTCTCGTATCATGGATCCCAACATTATTGGTGAAGAACATTACAATGTTGCTCGTGGCGTACAGAAGATCTTGCAGGATTATAAATCACTTCAAGTAAATTTAATTCTTTTGTGTGTTTTTGCATTTTGCTCAATTCTGATTGTTTCCAGGATATTATTGCCATCTTGGGTATGGACGAATTGTCTGAAGACGACAAGTTGACTGTAGCCCGTGCCCGTAAAATTCAACGTTTCCTATCGCAGCCTTTCCAAGTTGCTGAAGTGTTCACTGGCCATGCCGGTAAACTTGTACCACTTGAAGAGACCATCAAAGGATTCCAAAAGATTTTAGTTGGCGAGTATGATCATTTGCCAGAAGTTGCGTTCTACATGGTTGGACCCATTGAAGAGGTCATTCAAAAAGCAGAGAAATTAGCTGAATCATCTTAAATAAAAAATTTTACAGTTATAAAATGTATGTATTTTGCCATCGTTTATTGTTCATTTCCATCTACTAAACGAACATGTTAGAGAGTCATTTTTTTTTTAATCAATTTGAAAAACAAGTAAAACTGCAATAAGGTATATTTGTTGTGTTTAATTTTAAATATATAAAAACAAACAATTAGTACATTTTTGGTTGGTTTTTATTCATGTAAACTTGCTACGTGGTTTAATTTTTGTCGTAGACGTAACAATGCTCTTTTGCTTTGTTAGAAAGTTTGTTTGGTTTTGGGTTTCACGCCAATCGGATTCTAATCGGACCCACAAACCACCTGAAACCAAAATTACCGTAACCCGAAAACTCAATACTTCAAGGACAAACCTGCTGGTGTTGTTGGATTCCTGCTAAACCCCTTTGACCGTTGAATGTTTTCATTCAACGTAACTTTCCTGTTTAAAAACGCTGTCATCTCCTTAATAACATTCTCTTCGTACTCCCGTTGAATGTCTTGATTACACCTTGCTGACAAATTGTGTTGCCACAATTTCCGCACATTTTTATTGTAGAATCTTCTACGATTTGGTACCGCTTTTCTAGACGGTGTCGGATTACTCTCCGAACTGTCTTCAACACTATTACTAGTCGTATTCGTCGACTCGTCCTCCTCGTCCGTCGTTGTACTCTCCTCCGACTGTTGCACCACACATTCTTCATTCCTATTACTAAACGCACTAAGTAGCCCCAATTTCGGACGAGGTGGCACAATCTCCAATCCATCCCACCAAAATATCTCTTTACACGTAAATTTCTTCTCTGTCACTGGATCTCTTGCCACTAACCGCGTTAATCTCTCCGGAAACAACAATTGTGGCGGCTCCTCTTCGATTAAATGTTTGTACGTCTCCAACATCCCATAAACAGCCGCATCTCGCACACTCTCTGTAACAGGAAAATGCTGTCGAAACTGACAACCAGAGTGATTTTCCAACACTTGAAACTTGTATCCTCGTTCGCCGCAGCACGGATACCGACCGACAGGCAATGGAGCCCTTTGCGCGTCTAAAGTAAAGAATTGTGGAGCGTCTGGATGATACCGACACCATCCAATCTGATTAGCAGGAAAATATCGCTTGCAGACAGTGCAAAAGAGGACATGAGCGTCACCCCACAGTCTCCAGTACACTTTTCTCCACGTTTTTAAATTCTTGTGCAATTTTAGAATGTATTCGTTGATATTCCAAGTTGAATCTCGCACGTGATTACTGACAATCGATCCATTCGTTTGCAAACGCATGCAATTGGGAATGCAAGGGATTTTTGTCGCCAGTGTTGGTTCGATAAGTTGTTGGCACTTTTCGCAACGATACACTTTGGCCAGTGAGTTCCAATGGCCACGAACGCTTTCTGGTTCCAGTTCGCATAGAGACAGGATTAGTTTGGAAAAAAGACGTGATTGGATCTTGTCTTTACGATCGCGAATCGATTCGACTTCGACATTGGTGTACATGGCAGCTAGGCGAGTGAGGACGGAATCGTTTAAACAGGATAAATTTGTGGTGGTGCGGAGAATGTCGTTCATTTTCTCATGACAGTACATGAGACAGTCGTGTAAAAGTGGATCCATTTGGAGGAAAGCGGCTGAGACGAGTATAGGGATGACACATTGAGGGTCGAGTTTGGGCCAGTCTTCCTCGAGTAGAGATTCTTTTTTTACCCATTGCATTAACCATTCGAATATGCCAATGTCGCAGTGGACTGAGATGTCCATGTCTTCTAAACGTTGTCCTAATGTTACTTCAGCGAAATAGCCCATTTTTTCAGTTAGGAGTTTTTGGTTGCAGATGAAGGTCTTTTTCATGTTTTTCGTTTCATCGCAAACGTGGATCTCCACTTCGGATCTGAGATGAAAGAGAAAATTATTAGAAGGTTTTTTTTGTCAGCAAAATATTGTAAGGAAGTTTTACTCCGTTTTTGTTGCAGTTACTTTAGATGTTGATGAAAATTCGGTTGATTTACGTCGATCGATTTTCTCACTCAATTGACTTTGAGATGTTTTCTCTGAAAAACCAGAATTTTAGGATATTTTTCAATTTTGGGACTCATAAAAGCGGGTATAAATTTACCGCAAGCTTTAACTAATGAATTCTTCCTGCTGCTACTGTGACTATTTACAGAACTGTTGCTGTTGTTGGAGTTAGTTTGAATTAAATATGGTAAAACTGAATCTAAGAGACCCTCATTCAAGACTTCATTGAGTTTGGATTTAAGTAAATCGTTTTGGCTTTTCTTCAATTCAGTTGTGGATGTCTGACAAGATGAATGCTTCTGATTACATTGATATTCTTTCTGTTTTAACCAATTTACTGCATCTGCCATACCTCCAGCAATAAGAATTCCTTCTACGCTGTCTTGAACCTCAAAAAATAGATAATATTCGATATTAGAGGAGATATTTTAGGAGTCATAATGCAGACCTTTAAAAAAACAGTCTGATGAAGTTATAATAATGGACAAAATTGGTCATTTTTTTAAACGTAGCTAAAAGGTCCAATCTGAGGTCCAATCTATGGTGGGTCAGAGCCAAAATATCAAAAAACATGCTATTATTGAGAATTTTGATCCGAAAAAGATGCCGTTATTGCTGTATTTGAACTTACATTTATTTATATAATTTATTGAAAAGTTGAAAATGTGGCTCTGTCTCACCATATATTTATCGTTAATCTTTATTTTAAAACCAAATACAGGTCAATCGGAGTGGCGTATTAACAGGATATTTTTCCTGATAATCGGCACTGATTATTTAAAGAAGGTTTGATTTATACTAAGAAATTTAAAATTTATTGCATCTGGTAGATTTATAGTTTTCCAAAAATACATATAATTAACGAAATTTGCTAATGGGATATTACAAAAAGACAAAAAAAGGCAACGGCACGCGGTATTCCCAAGCGGTCACCCATCCAAGTACTAACCGCGCCCGACATTGCTTAACTTTGGTGATCGGACGAGAACCAGTGTGTTCAATGTGGTATGGCCGTTGCCGAA
Source organism: Silvanus unidentatus (assembly GCA_963930825.1). NCBI lineage: Eukaryota > Metazoa > Arthropoda > Insecta > Coleoptera > Silvanidae > Silvanus > Silvanus unidentatus. The sequence goes on from OZ005760.1 coordinate 19,387,926, forward strand.
GGATTATACTATTTCTAGGAATTTAACCAGAATATTTTCCTGACAATTGGCTTAAAATCAATGCTAATTACTTTTATAAGAATAATATGATAAAATTTGGAACTGGTGCATTCAATGTGGAATGACCGTTGTCGAAGGATTACCCTATTTCTAGGAATATAACCATAATATATTTCTAATAATCAGCTTCAAACTAAAACTAATTACTTCGCCAAGAATTATAAGAAGATCTTAAAACTTGTGGATATATATAAATTTTGAAAAATACGTGTAATAAATGAAATTGATAAATAAGATAATAAAAAATAATTAAAAAATGGCAACGGCACGCGGTATTCCCAAGCGGTCACCCATCCAAGTACTAACCGCGCCCGACATTGCTTAACTTTGGTGATCGGACGAGAACCAGTGTATTCAATGTGGTATGGCCGTTGCCGAAGAATTATCCAATTTCTAGGAACTTTACAAGAATATTTTCCTGATAATTGGCTTAAAATCAAAACTAATTACTTTTACAAGAATGGTTTGATATAATGATAAAGTTTGCAACTGGTGTATTTAATGTGGGAGGGCCGTTGCCGAAGGATTATCCTATTTCTAGGAATATAACCAGAATATATTTCTAATAATCAGCTTCAAACTAAATCTAATTACTTTGCCAAGAATTATAAAATCTTTAAAACTTGTGGATATACATATATAAATTTTGAAAAATACGTGTAAATGAAATTGATTAATAAAAAAATAAAAAATAATTAAAAAAGGCAACGGCACGCGGTATTCCCAAGCGGTCACCCATCCAAGTACTAACCGCGCCCGACATTGCTTAACTTCAGTGATCGGACGAGAACTGGTATATTACAATGTGGTATGGTCGTTGCCAGTAAATACAGTCTTCTTGAAAGAAGATAATGTGCTAATAGTGGGTACAAAAACACAATTTATATTATAATAAATAGACAAATACCTGATATGCTGTCTTCAGGAAATTGAGGAACTCATTAATTGTTATTTGCGAGGCACTGGCATCTCCAGTCGGTGATTTACGAGCATCTTTTGTAGTTGGGGTATTTTTTGTACAATCGCCTATTGATTGTGGATCCATAATAGCTAGTAATTACTTGTCTATGTACACATGCATATAGTAAATCACAACTAATTCACAAGGATTTTAATCAAAGTTAAATATTGATCAAACTTCAATTTTGTAAAATTTGAATTTCACATTTCTTTGTCTTTTGGTTGGTAATTCGAATTGTTGCTGCAACCACCAAAACACCATTCTGTGTGTGCTACTGACAGTTTTCTGTAAAAAATTCAAATATAAAAAAGATGTACATATCGCCCCATGAAAAAGAAAATTAGGCTTAATAATATAATAAACATCCTTCCCATTTTCTTCCTTCTTCCCGTAGCTTGATACATAACTATAACAATCGAGATATTAACTATTTTAAAACCTAAACACTCCAACTCTAAAAAGTATTAGGATTTCCGTTCCGGGGAATATTTTTGCTAGATAAAATTTATGCACGCTATTGTTATATATAAAATACTGTAAATAATTGTTAAACATTGATATATTACAATAAAAGGAAGTGTATTATTTAAATCTCCGATAAAAACTAATCACATCCAGTTCTAACCACACTTTTAATCATCATTATGCAGCAAACAATACGCATTATGGGGGTTGAATAAATTTGACACATGAATGAGTTCTTGAACTCTTCAGTTCTTCTTCGATGCAACTACTGTTTTAATGGCTACCATCAGGGACTCGCCAGATGATGATGGATATAAACGATTCACCGAAGACGTGCACAATGTTTCCTACGGCTCCAACAACACCTGTAAGTGCAATTCCCACTAATCATATTCAAATATCATTCAGTGTTTACACAAGCGTTTCGTTATCTAAACTCAAACTATGATACTGTGAAGAACAACACTCCTTTATCAATAAAGATATACGTATACAAATAAACCGTACATAAATTAGGAATCCTTCCATTGTTCCACTGTCACAAAGCTAAGTTTATGTAATGTAATAAAACGTACACATATTCACTAATTACTCCCAATTAATTAACCAACATTAATTACGCATCATGTTTGTAGTGCCAATTGAAGAGATGGGCAGCAGATCAAGCCTCAGCCGTGACAACAACAGCGAACTAGACCATTGGGAAATGAACTATCACGAAGCAGCGATTTTCTTAGAGGTACAATACCAAATGTATCACTTGAATAACTAAACACCTTCTTTCCTAGGAGGGCGAAAACAATGAGAAATTCGACTCACATCCCCGCCACCCATCAGCTCTGCCCGCTTATCTCCTAGTCCACAATTCTTGGTATTATGGCCTGGATCTCACATTCTCCATCATCCTTCTCCTTTTAGCATTAGTTGAACAACCTTCTGTCGATCAATTCGAATTACCTGTGGGTGTACATGGCACTCTAGAGTTAGTGGCATTGGGGGTGATTGGCGTTGAATTGGCACTGAAATTGCGCTGGATCGGTTGGACGACGATTCTGAAACACAAACGCACTATGGTCAAGTGTATAACACTTTGTATTATGGTATTAGAGGCAATAACAGTTTTGATAAGACAATCATCGCACGTTCGTGCCACCAGGGCGCTGAGACCGATTTTTTTGGTGGACACGAGAGCGTGTGGGGCTGTACGCCGTTACATACGACAAATCCTGCAATCGTTGCCGCCCATATTGGACATGTTGGTTTTGTTAATGTTCTTTGTGTGCAGCTATGCACTCTTGGGCTACTTTCTGTTTGGGAATCACGATAATAATTTGTATTTTAAGACGTTAGGGGACAGTTTTGTTAGTATGTTTGTGTTACTAACCACTGCAAAGTACGAGAGCTGATGTATGGATTGAATTGGTGCTAATACGATGTGTTTCAGTTTCCCTGATGTTATGATGCCTTCGTATGCTGTGTCTAAATGGAATGCTGTGTTTTTTATATCGTACATATCCACTGTGCTTTACGTTCTCATGAATTTGGTATGAAATGCAAGTTTGAATTGTGATTTTTTCATTTGTAAAGTGTTCTTAGATGCTGGCCGTCGTTTATGAGACGTTCACAGGAATTGAGAAGGACAAGTTCCGGAAACTGTTGTTACACAAAAGGCAAGCTTGTAAATTGGCGTTTCGTTTACTGGTTAGTAAACAGACGCCGGATACGATTAGGTATAAACAGTTTCATGGTTTGATGCGATACTATGCGCCACATACAAGTGAGTTGAATGTTTAGTATGTTTTTTGATTTTACATTTATTTGTTTAGGTGAAAGGGACGTGGTGCTTATATACCGTCAATTAAATCAATCGAATACAGGCGCATTGACTCAAGATGAATTTTTAAATATTTACGATGCGGTTACTTTGCGTTGGAGATTGAAAGATCCACCGGATCCGTGGTTCTCGGCCGCTTGGCCACCATTGAGAACGTTCTGTCGGATGGCGAGAATTGTTGTTACATGGGAATATTTCGAATATATCATTTGTAAAATTTTTCAATATGTAATTTTGCGATTAAATTTTCTAATTGTTTTTATTTTAGATGTGCTTATTTTGGGCAATGGATTGGCAATGTTCATCAGGGTAATGGAGTCTTCCGGTACATTACAAGAGGGTGCTAAGAATTTCTGTGCTTCCTGGGACACATATTTATTTTTGACTTGTACAATGTGACTCTTTACTATATTCGGTTGATGTACAGAGTTTTGTTTTAGTGTTTTTAATCGAAGCAATTTTACGCATCATTGGAATTGGATGGACTGAATATATTTCTTCTGGATGGAATTTCTTCGATCTGTTTGTAACAATAATTGCTCTTATTGGATCATTAGCGTTACTAATTCAACCGAATTTGACCGTTGTGGTCATTTTACGACCTTTGCGATTGTTGAGGTTGTTTAAATTGAAGAAGAGGTATCGCGACATTTTTGGAACTCTTGTTCTGTTGTCACCGTTAATGTGGTCAACGGCGGTTGTTATGATGGTGATGTACTACTTTTTTGCTATTATCGGTATGGAGATGTTTTCCGCTTATAATTCACATTTGAAGAATTGTTGCAAGTATGATTTTTTCGATTTCCTTAACAACGTAAAGACTAATCGATTTTCGTGTCTAGAAATTCAACTGTGGAAGACTTTTACCGATACAGCGACAATAGCACAAATAGCGGTTTAAGTTTTTATTACTTGAACAATTTTCAAAATTTACTGGTATCTGGCGTAACTCTGTTTGAATTAACAGTAGTTAATAATTGGTTTATAATAATGGACGCGTATGCGTACGTATCCGAAAGTCGATGGTCGAGAATCTATTTTATGATGTTTTATTTATTTACGATGGTTGTATTAACGATTGTTGTGGCATCTGTGTTGGAAGCGTTCAGATTCAGGATACAGTACAAAAAACAGACCTCGAAAAGAGATGGTTCGTCCAAGTTGCAGCCTTATTTGACGCATTTTTCAATCGTTTTTTATTTTCAGAGGAACAAATGCTGCATGAAGAAGTGGTTGTCGAATGGAGTTCATTACAGAGACAAATTCAAGATGCAAAACTGTTGGAACATCTTCAAATGGACTTTGTGTGTGGGGTAAGAAATGTTGGTAAACGTTTTGAATTGTAAATTAATTCATTCTTATTAGGGTGTAACGGCGTATATTGGCCGAAGGCATCGTACAAGAGAAGTGCTTCAGCGACACATGTACATAACCGAAATTGTGCAATGGTTGCGTGAAGCTGAAGAGGAGGAACGGAACGATATTAATAATATAATTGAGGAGGGACAGATTAATGCACGATTAATTGAAGCTTAGACAAACACCGTAGGAATATTACTATTTTTGTAGAATACTCACCAAAAGATACTAAAAATTAGCTTAATTAGAATAATTATTGATCACGTAGGACCAAATTGAACAAACTATGGTGCGAACAACTTTTACTCTACCAAAAGTATTTATGTAGTTTTCCAAAAAAGAGCAAGTAACATGTGTATATTTTTGACGTGTTTCAAAATACCTATATTTAGATTGATGTGAAATGTATTAAAAGCTGCTGTAGAGTTACAGTATTCCCCATTTAGAACTTTATTATTTATTTATGAATTTGTTGTGATTATACTGTTATTAGTTTAACTAGTCTGTTTGTACCTATTGCGATATAATTTATGCTTTTATTTATGATTTATACTCAATAAACATTATTTATTAACTCAAAAGGAAACTATTGTTTAATTTACGTTAAAAAAATCTTCTGTTATTCATTTGTAATGTCGACATTGCAAACATAATACAATGACACATATAATAAATCATCAAAACTGTGTTAAATAAATAATAAGAAATGTTAATAAAACCATAATTTATTGCAATAAACTTATACAACTTTGTTTAGATCAATAAACCATGGCAATACGTCTTAGAATTGTAATCTGTGTGGGAATTGCGATGATCGAAGGCCCCACATTGCCGACAAGTAGGCTAATAAAATTTTACTATCAGAGTGTTTACTAATAGCAGCAAGTACTTGTTTATCAATGGCTTTTTGGTCCGCCTTTCTCTGGTCGCTTACTTTGTAAACCTGCAAGAAAAACATTATTTCTTTTAGAAGAAATCCAACAAAACGGACATAAAACAATCTTATATAAAAATGATTCAGATATTATATAACGCAGTTTGTATCATGGTAAATCTTAAGGTGTCCTAAGAAATATTCATCATTTAAATTAATTATTGAGACCATATTAGAATAGTGTAGATAAAAACAAGTATTACCTCTTTCTTTGACTGGAAAATGTCACCCTCTTCTTTCTTAGCACGCTTTTGCCTTTGTCTGCGGAAATACTCGTCATTGATGGTGTCTGGAATCTTGACATCCTTAATATCTATCCTAGTTTTAGTACCAATAACGTAACGTTGACTGATACGTCTTAATGGGCAGCTATTAATGCCGAATGGGCCAGTCACAAGTAAAAGTCCAGAATGGAGTTGTTTAAGGAAAACAACACGCTTTCCTTTGTGTGATCCAGCCAACAAAATCAAAACAGTACCAGGTTTCAGATTGGCTCTTAAGGTACGTTTATGTTGCTTGAAGGTTTTCTTAGCTGGGTGCTTTTTGATTCTACAAACATTTAGATAAAAACATTTTCTTCGGTACAAATAAACATCACTTACTTGTCTTGTGTAGGATAGTAATTCCTGCGTTTTTTAACTAAAACAAAACGTTTTCCACCATTCTTTTCACCACCAATTGGCTTCTCAATAACACGAGGCTTAACTGGTTTCTTCTTGGGTTCAACTTTCTTGCCAACAAACTTGTAAATGGCTTTCTTATGATACATTTTCGTTCTTGAAAAACGTAACACGCCATTTCCTAAGTCGTAATTCCTTGGTTTACCGGGTTTCTTTCCCTTTTTCTCACCTTCGCCTTTGGCAGGCGCTTTTGCTGCAGGCTTTTTCTCCGGTGGAGCCATCTAAAAAGTGAGGTTAAGTGTTACAAGTTTGTAAAAAATAAATATAACAATAGTTGTTTAAATAAATTGCATAAAACGCTTAACAATAGTTAAGACACACAAAAGGAAATTGGGAGCTTAATAAAGAAACGGCATACTTCAGATGAACACAAGATCCATAACCTATCATGCTCTTAAAAACTGCTTTCACAAGAAATATATTATCATCTGAATAAAAATTACACTTATGCGATGTAGTTCACATTTTAAACATGTTAAAAAATGGTTCAAATACTTTTTTAAGGACAGGATGATTAAGAAATTTTGGATTTTTCATAAATATTTTTCCAAAACACTCACCTCAAAAGATGTTTATGTAGAAAAGAGGCTACGTAGAGCATGCGCTGACATACATTTCATTAAACCTTAAAATACTAATATCCCTAGTTAGAACTGCCAATCGTACCAATTGAAACCTGAGCGCGTCATTTAAATTCTCATTACAAAAATAATCAAAAACCAATTAAAACGTTTATTTAACAGAGATGGACACAATACGTATATCATCAAAAGGTTTATCTGTTTTTGAATTTGTTTTAACATTACTAATATTTTGTACAACTTCCATTCCTTTGACCACCCTTCCAAAAATTGTATGTTTATTATCGAGCCAAGGTGTGGGTGTTAAAGTAATAAAAAATTGACTCCCATTAGTATTAGGTCCTGCATTAGCCATAGACACCGTGTACGGCCGATCATGTCTTAGGTGAGGTTTTATTTCATCTTCAAACTCGCCACCCCATATACTCTCGCCCCCCGTACCATTCCCGGTCGGATCACCAGTTTGTATCATAAAGCCTTTAATAACACGATGGAAAATATGCCCATTGTAATAACCATTTTTTGCATGTACACAAAAGTTCTCCACCGACTTTGGAGTGTCTTTCATGAACAACTTTATATGAATATCACCAAAAACAGTGTGAATTATAGCATTCTCATAAAGCCGTTGAATGGTAGAGTTCTCAGTGGTTGCAAATGTATCTTCTTTCGATGGTTTCTCATTGAATATATCACGATCTTGATCACCTTGCATCTCATCAGGTTCCCGACGACTAAACAAATAAAAACGGGACTTTTTGTAAGCAGTACAGATTAATGTGGGATCTGGCTGAATTGCATCCAAAGTGGGATTATTTGACGCTTCAATTTCCAAAGTTACTGCAGCTTTCGACTTCTTAGCCGAACCTTGATAAAGTGCGATATTCAATAAACGTAAATTCTCATTCTTGCCTATGATTCGTACACATTTCGTTGTAAATAAATTGATCACTTTAATACCCAACAGAGTGGCATACATAATAAAGTGTCCACTTTCGTCAAACGTTATATTACCCAATTGAAATGCTTCTGATTTCTCCAAATCGCGTTCCACTGCCATTCTCCGGCCAAATTCCATGTTTGGCAATTGTTGGGTGGCTTGTTGTAGTTCAGTGAAACGATGTAACGATTCATCGAGTACCAAAACTAGTTTTCCAGTAAGAAAATTGAATACTCTCACTCGTCTATCGGTGGAAATTGTTGCAAACCGTTTTCCATCGGGTGAAAAGGCTAATCCAGTAGGCACAGTCTTGTTCTTTGCAAATTCAAATAAATCTGTATCGAGTTTTGTGTCGAAAAGTACATTTTTGGGAAAACTACAGTCGTGTTTTATACTTGACCAATACTCTGTAAACAAAGTATAATTAATTCAAAGAATAAGGATATTTTTTAATGACTTGTTACCTAAAATTCCGGATTTGTCGGCTGATACAGCAACATCAAATTTTGGATTGTATCTCATTAAAACTACTGGTTTTATATGAACTTTTTCAAGAACTTTCAAAGGTATATTGTTTGACCGTCCATCGTAAATAAATATCTTTTCAGAATCTGCATCAGAAACGGCCACAGCTTGGATGGGATCGCCAGGACTATGCACCCATTCCACACAAAATGGTACATAATCCAACCGCATCATATTTATCATATCAAAATTAATAACATCGAATATTTTTAATGATTTATCCAAAGATGCGGAACACAATAGTGTCCCTTCACTGTTACAAGCGATCTTTGTAATAGGACCCAAATGGCTTCGAAAATGTTTCACAAATTCAATGCCAGTTTCGTTTTTCTTCCAAAACTTTATGTGACCATCACAGCTGGCTGTTATTATAAAATCGGTTTCTGTTACTAAACATTGTGTTATTACGTCGCGGTGCATGTAACTCCTCTCGTAAGACTCTGCACATGGTATATTTTCTAAATAAAGTCGTTCGTGGGGCAACACTTTGCGTTTCTTTGGTTGAGACGCTTCTGCAAGTGTTGGTCCAACAAATTCGTTGGAGTCAGAGTCTTCGTCTTCATGTGGACGTTTATTATCGTTAGCCTCTTGATCACTCATTTTATTTAGTTAACAGCACACAATATTTATAAATTCGGCATTCAAAAATAAATAAATGATAAATTATAACCTAAAATTTTGAAACTCTGCTAACTTCATTCATATACAAGACAAGCCAAATTAGTTTAGTACAGGTGGCGCCCTCTTGGTTGTTGAAATTTGATCTATCGGACGAAGGCTATTTTTATTTTATTTTCTTGTTTGTATTAATAAATGTATTTCGTAAATGTATATTTACGCTTTAAATATGCACTTGTACTTTTTTAGCAATAGATTGTAAATTTGTGTTTCTTTATTTAAATTTTAGCCCCCGTCCGCTAGTTTAAAAATCTGACACTAGTAGGGCGCTACTTGTTGATAAAATATGCATAACCTAATTTTGTCAAATTTTGTAGCTAACTTCTTTAGTATCATTGTCTGCTTCGTTTTTCACGTAAAATAAAATAGTCCAAAATTTATTAATTAACAATGTCCTATTTAGGATCACCGTATTCCAACATACAGGAATACGATGATTTTGAAGAGGATGATAGGGAGAGATTCGACGAAAGCGACGAGGACACAGAAGATGCTAGTGAAACTGACACTGGTGGGTATAACATTTGATATGTCCCATTTTCAAGCAATAATTTCTTTAGTTTCCGTAGGAAGGCACGAGGAACCCCTCGAAATTAAAGAACAGATCTATCAGGACAAATTGGCAAATTTAAAGAAAAAATTGCAACAGTTGAAAGATGGTTCCCATCATGATTACAATAAAAAAGTTAAAAAGCTTGAATATCAATATAAAGAACGACTGCGTTTGAATATTTTGTACCGAGACTACCTCATAGAGACGATAGAGCGTGATTATGTAATGGAAAAGAAAGCAGCTGCAAAAGAATTCGAAGAGAAAAAAATAGATTTGAAGGAAAATTTGATCTCTGATTTAGAAGATAAAAAACGTACTGTCGAAGCAGAACGATATTCAATGGAACTAACTGGTGATTCAATGGAAGTGAAGCCAGTAATGACTCGTAAATTACGTAGAAGACCTAATGATCCGGTACCAGTACCCGAGAAACGACGTAAACCGCCAGCAGCACAAATTGTCTATCTTCTAGACGAGAAGGATGTTGAAAATGACCTAAAAATGATTAGAGGCAAAGTTTCAACGCCCACAATTCGCAAACAGAATGACAATTCCTGTTCAAGTCCTTCACATCTACAAAATTTACCCGTACAGACTCTAAATGATGTAACATTAATTGAAACTCGCATTGAGGACGGTAAATTGCTGTATGAGAAACGCTGGTTTCACAGGGGACAATCGATATTCGTCGAGGGACGTGATATGAACAAATTCCCTGCAAATATTTGCGCGATTGGAAATGATGCCATTTGGGTAAAGAAGGCTGATAGTACTAAAGTGCGAATTTATATTAATCATTTAGCAAGAGGCAAAGTCTCCATCAAAAGAAGGGCCTCTTAGAATTTATTATATTTTTTTTGTTTAATACATTTATGTTTATATTTTAATATAAAAATAAGAAAAAAGTTACATTCAATAAAGTCCGCCATTTTTTGAATTCATTTGTAAACTTCGGCAGTTTCCGTTTCCGACATACCTTTGAATTTTGACAGTTTACTTTTGAAGTATAAAATGGCGTTTAGTTCCGTGAATATGCCATTTGACCAAATTCGCCCTAAATAATTCGTTCTTTCCGTAATTTCGTGTATTTCAAACGAAAAATGGAATCAGTGTATTTAGTGGATTCTGACGATCGTGAAGAAGGTGAAATAGTTGATGATGAATTTGAGGACATATCCGACAATTCTATCATAGTACCTTTGTACTCTGGTAAGTGTGTATCATCTAAAGAGCATTTATATGCACTTTCTTTAAGTAGTGTCAGTGATTTGGATGATGAGAGGCTCGATATCCGTACGAGAAGACGACGCCGAAAACATCGAAGACATTCCTCCAAACATAGCACAGCTACCAGTACAGGTACAACTAGTAGCACAAACAGTAAAAAACGGAGAGCTTTGAGTCATCCGTCACCCAGTGATTCAGACAGCGATTGCGATAGAAGCTTACAAAAGCGTCTGAAAGAGGCTGTAAGGATTGAGGAGACGGATGAGCAACAGAAAAACAGTTTACGTGCTAGACTAGCAGCTATGACAAAAATCGACGTTAATCCCAATGACGATAAAGTGATTGAGAAATCAGACAATGAAAATGATGGAAATGAACTCGATAATGAGCTGATTATGTTGAGAATGGAAGCACTTCGTACTGCTGTCATGAATAAATTCGTTCATCGTAAAAAGCGGAAAACAAAAGAGGACAATTTGTCAGAGATTTCAGAGAAATCTGACACAAACAAAGAGAACACCAATAATGAAATGAACCAAGTGAGTGTCGGTGATGATTTAAAAAATGGTGAACCGCTGGAAAATGAACCTGTGCCCGATGAGGATGAGGATGTGCTAAGAGCATTATTATTAGCTTCAATGTCGAAAAAAATTACCAAAGAAACTGATATAGATATCAGTGATTCGTTACCATTAGTTGTTGAAAATAGTACAAAATTGCCGGCCATCAGTAAAACAACGTTAATTAAACAGCAAATCCAGTTACCCCAAGTGAAACCATTAATTATTTCCATTAACTCAGATTCGTCAGACGATAGTGAGGATAATTTCGAGAGCAGTGAAAAGAAAATCACTGAAAGGATGCCATTTGATTTACAAAGTACAGTTGATCGATTCTTAAAAGAACAACGAGCAAAGGCGGAGAAAGCGAAATTGTTAACTTCCACACCGGTTTCAAAAAGGAGCCCTACAATATTAGAAAAGTCAGCGGTTAAATTGTTGCCAAAAGTAAAACAAATTGAATACCAAAAACTGTTACAAAAGATTAAGAACGCGGAAGGCAGACAGCGAGTACGACGTTCATCGAAAGTTTCAGATATAAAATTAACAAAATTAAAAACAATTAACAATAAGAAACAAATCGTCAATAAATTGGAGAAGAATCAACAAGAACAGAAGCCAGAGACTGTTGCACTAAATAAAACGCTGAAGGATATCCATGTGAATAAAAATGGAAGGTATTACATTGTTATCAATTTTAATATTATTATAAGAGAGGCAGTAATGTTTAATTTTCATTTATTAACATAAATTGCATTAAAACTAATTAATGTTTGCATGCCCAACTAATCAATTAAAATTATATATATATTTTATATCCCACCCAACTTAAACTCCAAAAATAAAAAGTAGACATCAAACTAAGATTGCAGATCCAAGAGACTTACAAAATACTAACACCGTTAGTGAAAAAAGTGAATGCAGCGAATGTTGAAAGGAAAAAATACAATCAACGTGTTAAGCAATTGCTGGAAGAGTTAACGGAGGCGAAAAAAATGTTAACAAAGGCACATGACAGTTTTACAACGTCTGTTAAGGAATTGTTAGAGAAAAAGGCTATGATTGATGAAAAGTAAGTGGACAATAAACACAAAATACATGTGAAAGTAACGAAAATTCTCTTAGAAATAAAGTAAAAAGTAAAGAGGCAGTTATTATAAAAGCACCAATACAGGAAAATAAATCGGAACCAAATGAAATAATCGCTGAAATCGACAAGACTGATTTTGTAGAACAAAAGCAATTTGTTATTAGTGGTGATCCGAATGATATTGATGTGATTTACAATATAAAACAGCCCATCATTGACTTTCCGAAATATGTGTCGCCGTTAGACAGCATGAACAGGTTGTATGCTTATTATTATAATCACGGTTTACGTTTAATATTAATAATGTCGTTTTCTTTTCCTTTTTTGGAACTGTTTCTCTTAGGATGAGTAATGATGATCCACTAGCGATTTTGTGTCCATTTGATATGAGTGGAATGTGTCGTGATCCAGAATGCAAGTATAAACATATTGTAGAGCGATAGAGTTTTCCTTTTTGTTTATATCCTGTGCAATGTTGTTTTTTGAAATCAGCTTTTGTAACTTGGAGATCTTTTTTGTGCCACTCCTAACAAAAATACATTGTGATATATAAATATTTAAATAAAAAAAAAGTTATAAAAGCTGTTAGTTTTCTAAGAATACATTTATGTATATTGTACAAGTACAAAACTGTTTGCCATTTCTATTTTTTCAATTAAGAGGAATTGTAACTTTACTTTTAACAGTTGTTGTTATACGAGGATATTTTTTATAAAATAAATAGTGTTTTTAAACATTCTGCTTTTTTATTTATAATGTCCCAATTTTATAGAAATACAGTCTGGAATCGTCTCCTAGACAAATTATTGGATAACGGTAGTGCCATGAGATATTTGAGGGTAAAACGACGTTGATATTTAGTTTTGGGGTCTTGGTTTCCACTTGGATTACTTTTAAGGTTCCATCTAAGTTGTTCACAGCGGCAATCATGTCTCCTTTTGTGCTGAACTTTATGGAGCCTCCATTTTCGGGGAATAATAAGATGCTGTAGATGGGAAAACTGAAATTTTTTTTTTATGTAAAAAAGCATCTTTTTGGTACACAATTGTTTTTTACCAATTTTTTGTTAATTCCCATACGAATAGTTCTCCTAGTTGTAAAGTGGCAACAAGTTGGTTCTCAGCTGGAGACCAATTAGCAGAAGCCAAGGGCTTCCCATTGTCCAAGGATAAAAAGGGAGTTTTGGTTTCTATTATGTAGAAGCGGACAGTTCCGATTTTTTCTGCAACCATTAGTTTATTGGGTTCACAACGATGCCAGCATAATGACATTCCAGGAGATGATAAATTAAATGAACAGTATTTTGAATAGTCGTCGACAGACCAGATGTTAACGACATTGTCGTCACCAGTGGAAGCCATAAACATGTTATCTGGATCATATTTAATATCATTAATGTAACTGGTGTGAGCGGGAATTACCTGGAATTGAATGTTTTAGCAAATGAAGGCAATGGGTATTTGTATTTTTACTCTGCAATTATTGTTGTCTGCTAAATCACTTTGAAACACTCGCAAATTGAAATCATTACCACCTACGCAGAATTGAATTATATTTGTTGAAAGTGTTAAACAGGTGTCTGGTGAAATTGCGATTGTGGAGCATCTTGATGGATGTTGGAATTCATATAAGATGTTTACATTCAAATCAATATCCTGTAAAATTGACTATATATACTCGCACGTTTGAAAAGTTAAAATTTGTGTTTACCTCAAAAGTTAGTTGTGCTAAAAGTATTTTCTTTTCAAAACCAATAAGTAATACATCTTGGGACCTTTCAAATTGTGATAGTTCGGTCCATAATATCTGGCCATGTTCAGAGAGGTCTTTCGTTATCTTTTGTACATTATTAAATTCAGATATTTGAGATGTATCGTACATGTTTTAAACGCTTTTTCAGAAAATTAACCTATAAAACCGGTGGAACTTGGGTTTGAATTTTTTAACTTACGATATTATTTTTTCCTTGTTTGCTTCAGCGTACAGAGGGTGAATACATGGTTACGTACGTCTGTACTTGGTCCTATTGAGTTTTTCAACTGTCAATTCGTCGATTATCCCTAGCCAGTACATGTGGCGCCTTTTTAGTGACATATATTTGAACTAGTGGAGAGGGGTCATACATTATTTATAAATGAGGCAAAAACTCACAATGTGTTGTTAAAATAACCACAAATTCCTTTTAAATTCAAATTGAAACATTTACCGAACAATTTCAATAGTCCAATGGTGCAATCCAAGTAAACAAAAAAGAGCCCCTGTTCGATATTGTACATCTTTAACACCAGCAAGGCGCCACATGTACGGATGCCTTTCGAATTTTTAACTGAAGAAGAAGAGCATAACCTAAACTTGACAACATTTGCAAAGTCTTTGGCAAAATCCAAATTTTTTTTTCAAGCAACCCATTTTATTTAAAAAAAGTAGTTTTAACTTGTGTTTATTTCATGGGATTAATTGAAGATGAATTATCCGAAGTCAGAAAATTATGTGAACATCTTGTACCTGGTTCAAAGCTTGTTTCTTGTGTTAGGTCAATGGTTAGAACAGAAATAAAACGTACAGACTTTAAAAAAATTGTAGTGTGTATGCAGTTTCCCGAAAATTATCCACATACACCAATCTTACTAGAAATCAAAAGTAAAACCCTCTCTGAAAAGCTTTTACAAGGTTTAACAAATGTGTCCGAACAAGAAATAAAGAAGTCCATAGGAAAACCACAAGTGTTAAACACAATCAAATTTTTACGCACTTTTATCGATGAACACCCTTTATGCTGCTGTTACGATGAGATAAACTCTCTCAAATCTAAATTAACAAAGGAAGATGAACTGAAATTGAGACAAAAGACCTCCAGCATTTCTTTGAAAGTATCGAATAGAGGCTACTGCTTGGATGGGAAAATATTCGTACCTGAAAACTACCCTTTACAATGCGTAGAGTAAATAATTAACGTTAATCACTTGATACATAACTTAAGTAGCTTATTGTAGAATCAAGGAATTAGAGACCAATTTCTCGCCGGCATTTTATCGTCATATGGTAGCACAAGCAAAAGAAATTGCAAGAAGATGTGTTGAACCACCCCTAAAAAGGAAACCGAACGATGCACCTTTCAAACCAAATCCTTCTCTGCAAAAGACCGTGGAATTTTTAATCGACTGCATTAAACGTCTGCCCACCGAACAATGTCAGTATTGCAAAAAGACATGCTTCCCCCAAGATCCCAAAGTAAGACTTTTTTAACTTGATTTATAAAAAAAAATAATCGCATCTTCAAAGTTATTAGAACTGGATGAGAATTCGCCGCAACACATTGAACGAATCTATTGTGGCCACCTGTTCCATCAGAGTTGTCTTCTCACTTACATGAAACTTCCACCATTTGGAAATAAAGCATGCAGTGCTTGTGGCATTAAAATATCGCACTTTAAATGGACATTATCTGATAAATTGGCGGAACAACGGTGGGCACATGAACAGGCCCGGGAACGTGAACTGCAAGAAGTGACTGATTTCTTTAAATGATTTTTTATATGAAATGTAGAAATATTATTTACGTAGAAGAACTAATAAATACTTGAAGAATGAAATATGGACAAACTGTAAGTAAACATAAATTAATTTATTAAAAAATTGAACATTATTCAGTACAAAAAGACCCTAGCATTGGACAAAATTAGTTTGTTAATTCTTGGAAATTAGGGATTATAAAAAAACTTTGACAAATATTGTAAAATACCAAACGCGTTTGCCAAAAATGTTTATGATTGTACAATACATAAAAATAAACAGTTAAAAACTCTCTGATTTGTGGTATATATTTGATGAAGTTTAACTATAATTCTCAATTCCCAAAAAATAACAAATTAGACTAACATAATCAGGAAAGTAAATAATACACAAAATGTAAAAAAATTACTACTTAAAAGTCACTACCTAAAATTCCACCCTATCAATAAGGCTTTGAAGTATCAACTGGAGGTTTTACAATACTTTCATCGTCTTCATCATCGGATGATTGTTCTGCGGTTGTTAATTCTCTTGCAGCTAGTTTTTGAAGTTTTCTAAGTTAAAAAAACATTAGATTGGTATAAAACTGTCTCAGTTTAATTATTTACCTTTTTTCATCTTCAGCCTGTTGCATGGCCGCTGCTTCTGCCTCTTTGGCTTCCTTTTGCCTCTTTAAGAATCGCCAAGCCAAATAAACAAACAATAAAATCAATGGTATTAGAATAGCCATTGTTATACCAGCTGCTACTCCAGCCTGTTGTTTCGAATATTCTTGTTGTCCTGCAAAGGGTTTTACGGTTATTGTAGAAACAATGGAAAAAGTGAATTCAAACATATGAATTTAAACAGTATAAAGCTGCAATTTAAATATTGACAGTGTAGTACATTAGAAGGCTTGGCGGGTCTCTAGGAATTGTGCAAATCACACATTAAGACAAATCAGGCGATTCCAGTCTGTAAGGAACATACTTGCGATTTGTACTAACACTCAAAACGCACATTTTTTTATCACAAAGTTCACTGACTAAGAACAAAGAAA
This sequence comes from Silvanus unidentatus, assembly GCA_963930825.1. Lineage (NCBI taxonomy): Eukaryota > Metazoa > Arthropoda > Insecta > Coleoptera > Silvanidae > Silvanus > Silvanus unidentatus. Next base: position 19,404,925 of record OZ005760.1, read on the forward strand.
ATATTTGCATATTGTTTATTATATTAACAGTGTTTTAGTTGCATCTGATTCTTTAAGTTAGCAGATGCTAGTACTCATACCATTAAGTGCTTATACATTCTAGCATGTAGAATTGATTAAAATACGAGTCTCTTGTAAAATGACGTTTATTGGTATTATAAAAGGAACATATAGACACACGACAAATATTACACCATAATAAAAGCTTAATCCTAGAAAAACACATCGATTAGATTAGATTATTGTATTATAGTTTTTTTTCTATGATCTTCCAAATTGTAAAAAAAAACTCGTCGATCAATTAAGGAAAATACAATATTCTACATGCTAGAAGAGCTCACACTTCTGTTACCACACTGCTCTGGCTGCTAAATCTTTGCTTATGTGGCATACGGTACAAATCGTCATCTTTAGGGCTACTTAAATTTGAGCTTTGATGCTGATACGGTTGTTGGTAAATATTCGGTCCTTGTTGGGATTCAGTGGGTGAATTTTGCACATCACTACGGAATGATTGCTGTTCTGGCTCTTTGGGTAATGGCAAATCCCACACTTTGTTATCATCAAAATCAACTTCAGGCACCCCTTTCAATGGCTCATTGGTGCGATAGCTCTTTTCATAGCTGCGTCGTTTTTTACTATCCACACTGCCAATATCGCTGTCTCTGTATGTGACATCGGAAGATTCCGGACTGAATGACCGTGCCGATTTCGTATTAGGATCTTTTTCGAGGCCTTCATACAACCATGGAGCGTTTAATGTGCTTGGATCTGTGTCCGCGTTTTTATACTTTCTGTATACTCTTAGTATCAAATAAACAATGAGCAGAATTAATGGTATGAGTACAGCTAGAATAATGCCCCAAGTAATTGCCGCCTGGTTTCTCGAATATTCCTGTTGCCCTGAACGTTAATCACTTAACAATGTACATAACATCAATGATAGACAATAACTTACGTAAACATTCCGTGTATCCGTAGTAGGGAATGTCCCAGCGGCCAGTTGGTAGGCAAGTTCTTCGTGCATCTCCAACCAAAACGAAGTCTTGATCGCATTCGTATGTCACTTTTGTGTCAGGTGTGAAGAGGAATGTGCTTTTCCGACCGAAACGTGGCGTTTCCAATACACCACAGGATATAATTCGTTGACGTGTGGTCTCTTTCAGTTGGAAAATGGATGCTTTGTAATTGTTTGTGTAATGGGCTAAATCTTGATTTAATGTCATTGAATAATCGTAGAAACATTCGTAGTTTTCAGTTTTACAGTATTCTCGTACTTTGGTAATTTGTACTGATCGATTTGAGGGTATTATCTCTTCTGGTAAACGTTTAAAGTTCGGTAAGAATGTTTTATTGTTGTATGTTGAAGCGGAACGACCAAATTCACGGTAGAATAGTGATCGGCCTAAATTATCTTCAACTGTGTCATCTAGAAGCCATTTCACACCAAAGTTCTTGTACATTGACTCTGAATCGGCGGGATTTATACCCTGATAACTAGTATCACCATTTGGTAATATGAAATCGTCTTCCATGTTAAAACTGAAATTACCGAATAGTCCTCTAGTTTTGTTCTGAAAAAAACATTCGATTTTATATAGAAACAAGAGTATTTAGGAGTATATTTACCACAAGAGTCCAAGGCAGGTACACTCTTGCTGACATGTAGCCCTTATTTTCAATTACCTCCACACCAGCACCATTGTCGAACATGATGACCACTTCGGACTGATTTAAAATGTATGTGGGTGTATAAACCGTAACACCTGGAAAATAGAAATAAATTAAAATCCTGTTCAATTTGATTGGTTGAAATTATATACCAGGGAAGTGTTGGAATTTAAGTGATTTCCTGTCAAAGTAAATCTTCCTTCCATCAGCCAAAACGTCCAATCTGTAACGCCATCTGGCTTCTTGCGGTCTGGCACGCACTTCAATGACAGTAGAACTATTGCCTCTGGCCGCAACGGCGGTTAATTGTGTGGCAAGCACTTCGCCATAAGCGTTCATGGGCATCTGTTCAAAGCGGCCTTGCACTTCCAAATTGTCGGTGTCTGTGTACGTTTTGACTAAAGCAAATTCGCCTTTTCCGTTGAATGTCCACGATCTGTCGTCGAATGTGACAATGTGTGGGTCACCGAAGACTCCGGCAACGGCCGGTGCTTGATAAGCAACGCAATCTTGTGTTGGACGACGTTCGAAACGTAACGTTTCACAACCGACCGCCTGTTCCTGCTGCCATAGACAGCAGAAATATTTGGGAGCAATATCATTGTACCATTGGGAAAGAGTGGGCACTTTGGTGGCTTCATTGTATGGGAAACTTCCTAAGTTGTGACAACGTCGTGGACTTGAGCCCCATTGCTGGTCATAAGACAACATTAAATACTTGTTTCGGTCGTAGCAGCATTGTTGTTCAGCGCCTTCCATTCTAAAATTGAACATATTAAAAAAAATACCGGAAACTGTAATGATGAGTTCTTACGTTGGAGCTCCAGTTTTAACGCAGTGGATAGCTTGATTGTTGTAGTAACAACGGGGATTTGAGTCTTTATCACAATCGAAATCGGGCATGAATCGTCCTTTATCGGCAAGGGCTTGTTCTAAAGTGCACGGACATTGTGGCAATTCGTGAGCGAAATTCTTCAAATAACGGTCGGTTCGTAGCCAATCGTCACAAAGGTATTCTGGCCATTTACTGCCGTGCAATCGTTCCCATTGCGGTCCGAAGTACCAGCCTAAAGGTATTGGACGACTCCATACAAGTGGAGTTACATCGATTTTGCTGTCCAATAGATCAGGGTTTTGTATAAGAATTGAATCTTTCAAACTGATTTGAATAAAACCAAATCGCATATCTTGCAGGAACTCATCTGAACGGTCTTTGTAGTTGCCTGGTTGAATATTGTATTCTCCTGAATTAGCGACATTGTCTTCTAATGTTGTTATGTAAACGAATTCTGGTTTGATTCTGGTCTCTCTGTAGCCGTACAAGGCGAATTTTAGTGTAGCGGCATTGTTGAGGGTTAAATTGGTCTTGTCCCAGGTCATTTTGATTGTAGCAGGCGATTTCTCATGAACACTCATATCGGCGAAGAAGATTTTCTCAGTTGCTTGGGCAGGTGACTCTGTTATTAAAAAAATTATAGAATACCGTTTCATATTTTTTAAGATAAGTTTACTTACCAACGTAATACTTTCCCTTCCATTTAAAGTTATCCGAACCGATGGCGATCTCCAATTTAACCCATCCTTCGACGAAGAGTTGGGGTTGTATGCAGAAAGCACGATTCTTGTCCACAACTGAACCATAAACCACGTCAGCCACGTCGAATTTGCAGATAACTTGGTCGGTGGGATTGAAGCATGGACCGGTGATGTTAACCAAGGTGCCACCCAACATATTACCACTTTCCGGAGCGACAAACAAATGTAAGTTGGCGCCGTCTAGAAATCAAAGTTCATCAACATGATTTTACCAAAACAATTTCGGGTCTTACCGATATCCTTGTTGCAACTTCCTATTAAAATGTCTTCATCAATACGGAAAATGTGTCGACCAGGTCTTGCCGGTTTTCCATCCTCTGCTCTTGGGTTCACAACAAAGCCAGTTGATGTTAAATCACGTAGAACTGATTCCTGACTGTACGGTTTATATTCATAACTTCTGGTTCCATTTCCAGCGTTGAAGCCAACAAATGCAGGTACACCGCCTTCTCCTGTGGTGGTATCACCGCCTGCTTCTGTATGACTAGTCCAGACAAGATTCAAGTAATTGAACATGACGTATGTGAAGACTTCGTCAGTTGCAAGGACCATTTGGAAAGTGTTGGTCTAAAAAATGTTAATTAAACATCGTATCGATATTGATTTATTGCCATATTTACGAGATAAAGAGAGTTGCCAGACCCGCCGTTAAATGAAACATTCTTCCATGTGACAATGATGGCGTGTTTTGGATCAAATGTGTTTGAACCAATGACACCTTCTTTAATATCCTCTTTAAGGCGTTCACGAATTTCTGTTCCAAGTTGATCTTTTCTTGTTCGTAAATCTCTTTCTAAGCGGAAATATACACCGGGTAAACGAGTATCGATATCTTCGTCCCGTAAATTACCCACACGACATTTACTGAACCAGATACCAATGAAGGCGGGATCGTTCTTCTTAGGCCATTCTTTTACAGGGAAAGTTAATGGATAATTGTAATTCGGTGGTGGATCACTGAATTCTAGATAACCGTTCAATGAGACACGCGTGTAATTGTAACGGAAACCGAAGAAAGGCAGCTGGAAGTTAAGATTTTTGTGTACTTGTGGAACGGATTGTTGAACGTATTTTTGGTAATCGCCTTCGTTGTCTGCATTTCCTCCTTGATCGTAGTAAGGGTACATTAATTCATGGCGGATTCTCCTTAGACGTTCGGGAGTGAGCACGTATGGCAATTGATTGCCGCCACCATTTACCTGAGAACCGTCATCTGGTGGCGCTATTCTAGATGTCATGGGATCTGGAAAGAGCAGTTTTGTTTACTGTTTGGATTTGGGGATGTTGGGTGCGATTACGAAACGATTTAAATCAAGATGAATTACCTATGGTGGTACTTGTTGGTTCATTTGTACTCTGTGTATTAGTTGTACTAAAGGGAGTAGTAGTAGAGACAGGTGTTGTGTTAGTAATTGTGATTGTTGTATTTTCTACTACCGTTTCAGTTGTATTATCAATCGTATTTAGCGATTTTAATTTGGCAAAACCTACAAGATATACTATCGACTATTACATTTATTTTGATACATAAATCTAGCAATTTTTCCGTATACCTTAAATTTCATTTTTCAAATGCGAAAAGTGCGTAAAAGCTTGAGCCAAGAATGCTCTCATGACCTAGTTACGAGGGACCTTATAAACAATGTACCAAGATAGTCAAATATTTATACTTGTAAATGAGATTCTTTAGTTTTTTTATTATTTATTACATCCATAATTAATTGAAATTCTCCCTATTTGATAAATGAACAAAATAGGGGGCTTTTTCTCTTTTATTTTTTGAGTTTTCAATAGTAAATCAAATAATGATAATCCATAATATAATATTATAAAATCGAGATAGAACAGAAACAGTTCTGCGTATGTATGTGTATTTTTGTTGGCTAATTCTTTATCTTATTTGCACAATGATAAATTCATGTCGAAATGCGATACATACGAAATAATTACTGGAGGTGTTATAAAAATGAGATAAACAACTTTTTTTATAAATTAAAGTATCTAGACATGAATCATATTTTAAAAAATAACAAATTACAGCGAATATTATGTTAGAAAACGTAAAATAAATGTTCATGATAAATACATTTTTAATTGCATCAAATCTATTTCTCTGTTATTTGCTAATCTATATAATCTGATATATGATAAAAAAATAACATGGCCCGATATGTTTGTTCCAAAAATAAAATAATTACATTATCCCACAAATGTCCCAAAGAAAAGAAAATGTTAAAGGAAGAAAACAGTAAATGAGTTTGATTTTAAACTGTTTAAGGCAAGATTATTGTTCCCAGAACAAAAAAAACATAAACACAAGCATTCAAAAGGCATTAAAGCAGAAAGAGAGTTCTATGCAAATTACATTTAGTCATTAAAACACAGAGGTTATCAAAGGAAATAGAAAAGTGAAGAAAATAGAAAAGGAATTGAAATAAAAACCGCACCCAAATAGATAAAAGTGTGACAAAAACAGATCAAAATTGAAGATAATTTTTTTCAACTAACCATAATCGGATGGATATTGTACATAACGACCACTTCGTTTAGCTAATTCTGGTAAAATTGGGGGTTTTGGAACTTCAACGGCATCATTTTTAGTTACAGGTGGATCTACTGGCGGAACTGCAGGTTCTAAAATTTGTTAAAAACCAAAGCGATTAGGGGTATTGCATGATACAAAAAGGCGTTAATTAGTTTATTATTATCAAACATACCATAGTCTTCGGAATTGCTGTTTCCTGGAGGCGCTTGCGGATCACTTGCTTCAGGTCCATTCTCTCCTGCGTCCACTTGATTGTCCGATTCTACTGCAGTGTTGTAGGGTGGTACAAAGTCCACCGCTTTATCTAAATCATCCTCTTGGCACAAAACAGTTACACTTAAGGAAAGGACCAGTGCCCATAGAAGGACACTTTTCACGCCCATTTTATTAAACTAAGGATCACTAATGTGCACTCTCAACAGGTGCTTACTAATGAAAATTTTCAGTCTCACCGTTTAACAGGTTTCACAATGGTTTGTTTAAGCTGCTGATAAATATTATCTTTCTGATTATTTTAATTATTATCTAGGTGATCTCAATAGTATTACAACAAAAACAAAATTCATCTATTATATGGCCATTTTCAGTTTGGCTATGAAATTTCCGATTATTCAACTTTACGGTGGTAAACGGTGCAATTTGAATGATTTTGGAAAATAAAACAAAGTTTTAATAAAAAATATGGTTAATTATTAGATGATTCACTTGATAAACAAATAAAGATGATAACTCGATATGATTTCGATTCCATAGAAAATTTCGAACGTAAGAGATTTATCACGATTGCAATAATTTTGCAATTTCCAAGTATAAAGGAATTATAAAACGAATAATGATTTACCGGTGAAACAGTCCACGTATGACTAGTCCTAGACTACATAATTTTATGTTCTTCATCCTAAAATCACTTACATATTTATATCGATAAGAGGTACAAAATAAATATATCATATTTGTTTAAATAATCTTGTCTATATTCTATAAAAAAAACATTCTAAAATATGATCGAAATATATTTCCGAATAAATCTTTTTCAATAATACATAGTAGCGAATAAAGAAACCTTACACATTAACATAAAAAATTTCAAACAAATATGTAAATAAATGTGTACACCTTTCCTCTCTTCAATTCTACATGGAAAATGACCCCATTTTCCATTTAGGTCAATTCTTGCATATTTCACTCCCCCAAACTACTTCGTCCCGGACGTTAACATATTAATTAGAGCTGCTTTTTCCTTTTCTTTTTTCTTTACCACATCAATACACCGATTCCTCCAAGAACTTTTCCGTAATTTAATTGGTCTACTTCCTACGTACCTGCCTGAAAAGAGGAAAATTCAATTAAAATAAATTACCCACTGATCAACTAATTTGTTCCTATAAAATAAATAAGAGGTCCAGTGCTGCTGTAGAAACTGTCCCTCTTTTCATAAAAGAACCACAAACACGAGCGCATCAGAAACACTTCCCACCTCAAACCTCATACATATATACGCAGACACAATTTTCTTCTTGTGGCTGTGTTAGTGAGAATGTGAAATAAATAAACGTCAAAGAAACCCACTGTTGAACAACATTCGGTCTCCTACATCTAGTCTAGTCGCATCCCTTACTAAAATAAAATCATATTTCGAGTAAAAAAAAACACTTTCATAAACCAGTGGCCAAGTGCTTCACAAACTCATCTCTCACATCAACCAGCATATTAACACTTTGCAAAATCAGAAACAGCAACAGGTGAGTAAGCCACCCCACAACACACCAACATTTTGCGGAAATTACTGTGATAAATAATCGCAAAAGAATTTCCCATTATTTCTTACATATCGGTATGCTGACAGAATAGGAAATAAGGGACTGACTGCATCTTTCAATTTGATAAATTTCTTCTTGGCCAATGCATTAAATGAAAACACAACGTTAAAAACCAATAGCTTTTTATAAGTTCGTTAACAACGTGAGTCCAATTTAAATTGCTTTCCATGTTTCCAATAACCGTCTCCAGCGCTCTAAAATGTTCCCTCGTTTTTTATTACACAACAATTTGTTTTAATTACATTCGAGTGCATACGACAAAAGTGATCAATTCTAATTGATGAACACTTGCTCTTTTATTTCATTTTCTACATATATTTTTAAACTTACAATAACACCTTTCATTACAATTATTAGAAAAACATTCGATGACATCCTTATGATATTTTGTCGTTTTAGATTAGTGGCATTTTCTCACGTATCCACTTTTTATTTCTAAATCCTCCTACATATTAGGGAAAATCCAATAATATCAGTAAAAATACACATATGTATACTTTGAAGAGAATTTTCTAATATAATTTTTCTTCTTGAAGATGAAAGAGAGGATACATGTGATTAAATAAACGTTAGAAATTTGGTATTTCGTTGTATTCAAATTCTTTTCAAAGGGAGAAGTGTGTACTAACGAAATCGACGCACATTTCAATAATAAAAAACATATTTTTTTTCTAGTTATTTAAAGAAATAAGAAAACTCCTTAAATTTCACAGTAATTAAAACAGCTATTTGTCTTCCATTTTGGTTAATTAATGAAATTTGATCACATTCTTTAAAACTCGATAGACAATGTTTATGTAAATTTATAAGAATTCACCAACATTTCATCATCATGATATTTGCGAATACTCATTGAAAACTGATTGATTCCTAGACGCAACTATCGAATATCCTTCCAAAAACTAGGAAATTAATGCGGAAATTTAAGACACTTCACTCTCAACAATAGAACCCTGAAAAATTGTCGTAAACTCCAAAACAAAATACCCTTCACAGAAATCATTCATATATAATGCCAAAGCCGATATGAACAATTACAAAATCGAATTGTAATATTGACTTGCTGTAAATAATTTTATATAAATAGAAAAAATGTAATATTAAACAAAGATAATGAAACTAAAAATAAAGTTTCTTCATTTTTACGATCATTAAATGCTATTAAACAATTTCCCCACAAGGTCAGGACTCAGGATTTCATTATTTAAACGAACTTTAATTCACCCCATAAGTTTATCAAAAAAATAATAAAATCCAAGCAAAAATACATTCCAGATAAAAAACACATATATTGCCAGTCTATATTTAGTAAAAGAATTTCACTCAAAATGCACGTGTGTAGGTAATGAAAATATAAGATATTTGCATATGATTGAAGTCGCAGAATGATCTTGTTATTATTAAAAATCACATATGTATATGCATGCCCAACAAATTGAAGAGAATTTACTAACAAATATTTACGACCTTATTCGAATATACACTTTAAACCCTATAAAAGAAATTTCCATAACCCAAAAACACATCCTAGTATTTATCTGATTTGATTATAAAGCAGGAACTGAAGACAGTCGCACTTGGAAACTTGTATTTAGAAGTTAAGAAGCGGATTTTCAGAGCAATAAGGTAACAAAACGATAAATGAAGATTTTGCCATTTAATAATATGTGCAATTTTCAGAATGGGGAAAATACTTGTAGTGATATTCATTGTTTATTTGTTATGTGTGGAAAATGTTGTGAATAGTGCGACAATTCACTACAAATGTAAAAGTTGTCACAGCAAGCCGATGACTAAGAAAGGCATTTTTTTATCACGTGGATGGGGCGCCGGTGGAATGCCTTTTGGAGTACTCTACATGAATCCAAATTATTCGAAAAATTTAGTTGAAGAACCCGAACCCGAACCTCCGAAGCTCCAATTGCCACAAACCATCTACAATAACAATTTAGGAAGGACTCAGAAAACAGGGCCCCGTAAACCACACTCAGTACCGCAATTGTTTGTCTCTTATGGATGGGGCCCGCTGGGCAAATAAACTGTTTCCATTCTCTCTTACCACTGGGGTATTATTATTGTTTAAGTACGAATTAAGTTAAATAAATGTAAAAAGAACGTTCAAACTAGTGTCTTACCGTTCATTTCCTTCATGGCTTTTGTAAAATCGGCTGGATCTTTGAAACTAATGAATCCATATCCTTTTGTTTTGTTTGTACGTTTGTCTCTGATCACTTTGGCTTTTTGGAAGGATGGGTATTTGTTGAATGTTCTGGTTAATAGTTCGTCAGTCACGTCGTTTCCTAAATCGCCGCAAAATATGCGGAAATCGTCCTCTTGCCAGTCAGATAATGTGTAATCCTCCCACGTTTGGCCTCCTGCGGTTCTCATTAGTTTACGGTTTTTACTGCCCCTTCGTCTATAGTCGTCTGGCCCAAATGACTGCAGTGCACTGCTGGCTTTACCTACAAAGTTATTTGAATGAGTAAGAAATTTGATAAATAAGATCAGAGAAATAACCTTGAGAGATGGCAAGTTCTGCACTGACTTTTTCATTTTTAAGTTTCTTTAATTTCTTTTCGACTTCATTCTGGAGTGCCATAAAATCGACGGATGATTGAGATGGAGCTTGTTGAACAGTTGCGGCTGGCTTCGCTGCTGGAATTGCATACAATGTTGGCTTGGCTGATACAACAGCAGGTTGTGAAATGACTGATTGAGCTGCTGAATAACCATCGTACTTTTTTGCTTGTTTGCTTATTTGATGTGGTATTAGGACAGGGGGTGTAGGAGGTGGCGGAATATTTCCAAAACCAGGTAAACTGAATGAATTGGGGTAGTTTAACATAGAAGTCCCAGATATTTCAGCTTCAAATCTACAAATATACTTCATCACATAAAAAATAAAAATAAATTACGGATAATATGTTTACCTGCTCATTTCGTCTTCCATTTGACGAAATTTGTCCATTTTTATTGCTTTATTTTACAAAATTAATTACGAAAACAAAACGTAAATTTTTAAGGTTACCTTATTTGACACTTGACAGATCTATTTACAGGTATCTGCATTTCTAATGTTTTCCGCATCCGCTTGTTGTCATTCTCGATATATAACCTACTATTACTAAATAAAATTAATACTTTATTTACTAATGAAAATGGATCAAATTCCACATTTTTTTCGAATACTAACGATATAGTAATTAATTCAAATGGCTAATTTAAAGGCGGGCGGGCAAAATGCCCGAAAAAAAGTACAAGTAAGACTGCTATCTGTTTACCCATATTCGATTATTCTACATATTATGTGTACTCTTCAGGTGTCAATGGTAATTTGTGAGCCGGATGAGAAACGACACCGTTCTGGTGTGAATGCCTTACAATTAGATCCAACATTGGATCGTGTTTATTCTGCCGGCCGAGACTCAATTATTAGAGTCTATGAACATGAACATTTTTTACATGGAATGGAACATCACACCGATTGGGTAAACGACATCGTTTTATGTTGTGGCGGCAGACATTGTAAATCACTCCTTCAATATTTCTTGTACCAAATGATAACTCTGTATATTTGCAGTAATATCAGCAAGTTCCGACACAACAGTCAAAGTATGGAACGCTCACAAAGGCTTCTGTATGTCGACACTTCGTACACACAAAGATTATGTAAAAGCTTTAGCATATGCAAAAGACAGAGAACAGGTAGCTTCGGCCGGTTTGGATAAATCGATTTATTTATGGGACATCAACACGTTAACTGCACTCACCGCTAGCAATAACACCGTAACAAGTATATTTCCGTTTAAAAATCCGTTCAAATTAACTAAAGATCTTGTTTAGCTTCTAGTTTAATGGGCAGTAAGGAATCAATATACAGTTTAGCGATGAATCCGTCTGGTAGTATTATTGTAAGTGGTTCTACAGAGAAAGCATTAAGACTATGGGATCCACGAAGTTGTGCCAAACTTTTTAAACTGAAAGGACATTCCGATAATGTAAAGGCTTTAGTTGTGTCCAGAGATGGAACGCAGTGTATTTCGGGTAGTAGTGATGGTTCGATAAAAATTTGGAATTTAGGACTACAACGGTAACAAGACCAACAAAAATATTTTGCTAAAAGCTTAAAACTTGCGATTTTTAGATGTACCCAGACAATTCGAGTCCATTCGGACTCGGTGTGGGCTCTATTAGCAACGGAAACCTTTACATATGTGATATCCGGTGGACGTGATCGAAAAGTGATAATGACTGAATTAAAGAATCCTCAAAATAGCATTGTGGTGGCTGTAGAGGAGGCGCCTGTATTGAAAATGTGCTTCACTGCCGACCAACAGTCTGTGTGGGTGTCCACATCTGATTCGAATATTCGCTGTTGGAAATTGCCTACAGAAAAGCACTTTAAAGAGGAATTGAAAATGCCTACAGCTCCTTTATCGTTGATTCCAGGTTGGGCGGCGATTCGTCAAGCGGTTGTGCTAAACGATAAACGCCACATCTTAACAAAGGACACTGCGGATAATGTTGCGCTTTATGATGTCTTACGGGTAATAATAAAAATCAGAATATGTTTGTATTTATTTTTAATTGTGTTCAACTTAGGCACGGAAAATTCAGGATTTAGGAACAGTTAACTTTCAAGAAGAAATTAAAAATCGTTTTAAAATGGTTTATGTACCAAATTGGTTTAATGTTGATCTCAAAACAGGCGTAAGTAAAATGTTTCGAGGGAGTTGTTAATTAAAAAGAAAACATACACTTTTTGAAAAAGACAAACAAAGTTAATTTGATTGCCGATTGTAGATGCTAACGATTCATTTGGGCCAAGACGAAGTGGACTGTTTCGCAGCGTGGGTGTCAGCTCGAGACGCTGGTATTCGGGAAGCTGCCGATCCGGACCAAAAAGTGAATTATGGTAAACTATTGTTGCAAGCATTATTTGAACATTGGAGAGGTGTGGAAACGGACCAGGAGAATAGGCTGTATTTTAGTGTTCCAAATCATATTCCATTAATATTAAGGTATTGTGAATTGTTTAAATAATAGATGAAGAAATGATGGCAAGGAATGTTTTAGTGAGGTTGGTGGCCGGACTTTGTATCGAGTTTTGGTAGGTGATACTGGAGGTGAGACGGAACATGCATTGTTAAATGAAACTGTTCCGAATTGGGTGATATCCAATATAGAAGAGAATACTAGTACGAATAAATTTATTAAAATACAATTCTACCTACAGCCTCATTCCAGTGTACCGTCCCATTTGTTGAAACAAGATAAAATGAAAAAAGTATGCTGAAAAGTGAAATTGAAGTAGGAAATGTGTGTAATTGTTGTTTGATTTTAGACGGACCGATTGATAGCGAATGATTTCATTCAATGTAGAAAAGTAGCAGAACATATTTTGGACAAATTGCTGGGCGATGGGAGCGCGAGTTCACCTGGTGGTGGTGATAATGATTCGACAACGCCAAGTAATAATGGGTACAGTGTAGAACAAATTGAACTTACTTGTAATGATCAGGTTGGTTTATGTTTGATTGTTGTTTTCAGTTTATGATTAAAATTCTGTTTTAGGTACTTGATCCATCAATGGATCTGCGAACTGTAAAATATTTTATATGGAAATCATCTTCTGACCTTACGTTGTATTATAAAATAATAAATAAGTGAATTAATTTTAAATTAAATTTAATGATTTATTGACAAATATGATATTATTATTTTAATTAATTAATTTAAAATAATATTTTGTACTATTGTTCCAAACATAGGAAATGAGTGACATGTAATTTTTTAAATATGTCAGAGATATGTTAAAGCCAAAATTGTGTATCATTAATTAAAAGTTTATTACACAATAATTGTGTTAAATATTCCTGTATTTATTACATCCTTTAATTTACAAATAAATATAATTTACCTTAGTGTTCTTTTTAAATCATCCCTTTTTGTTGTGATCATTTACGTTGCTACGACAACTCAATAATCATAATAGAAACAGTGGCAGGTGTGTTAATTTTAATAAAATGGCAAACCTTGGAAAGAAAACGTTGATTAATATATCAAGTAAATACATTTAACATCTAATTCAAAATTCGCTTTATTAATTTTCTGTTGCAGAATCCCATTTGGGGATAAAATCCGTAGACGAGAATTGGGATAACCATGTTGTGGGCATGCACAATTTGGAGCACTTTTTAAACACTGAAAACGCATCTACGATTTATGCTTCAATTCAGACCGACGAAGAAACATCACGAATTAACTTCTCAAGAGAACTTTCTTTGGAGCACAAATTTGATAAAATTGTGATCTTTTCTAAAATAAAACCGTGCATTATTGCTGGTGATGATGATGTTTTAGTAAATTTGCAAATAAATTGTTTAAAAGGGCCACCAACACTAGCACTTTACAACACTTTGAGTAACGTTTTCACCCCGTTTTTGCAGTTAGAGAAACAGGATAATGTGTACAAGCAAATGGCCTCATTACAAGCTGGTTTAAGATCAAAATTGATATCATCACAGTCTATACAAGAAAACAGTGAAAAGGACAGTGATTTACTAAGTTTAGCCAGTACTTAATTACATTCTCTGAAAATTCTTTTTAATAAGCACTAATTTTTTAGTTGCCAATTCCCTGGAGGAAGAAGTCCAATACTGGGATATCTTAACGCATGCCACATCTAAAAGAGATAAACTCGTCCGCACCAGTTCAGCATCTTTTCGTGACATTTTAAAGCCACTAGCGAGAGATTTCGCCATAATTGACGCGTTACCGATGAACGATTTGGAAGACATGCTAGAAAGAACTCACAATATACTGGACGATTTGTGGCATCATGAGCCACCATACCCCAAAGACAGGATGAAGAACTTGATGGACTTGGTAGCAGAGGATGTGCGCCGATCGATCCTAAAACAAGCACAAGAGTACGACATTTGGTCAGACAACGATTATCAGGTGTTTGAAAAATTGAATCAGTTTATTTCGATTTGTTCGAAATGGCTTACATCTTGCCAACAACTGACCGAGATTTTTTGGCCGAATTACGCTACGAATCCATGGCGTGATGAAGTGTATCAGCCTCAGAGTCTGGTGGAATTAAACGATATTTTCCAAGAGGTGTTAGATGCGAGAATAATCCATAAACAACTCAACAGACTGTTAACCAATGAAGAACAAGAGAATCTGAAATTTCAAGATATGTTTCGACCTTTCAAAGGTTTTTCTTTTGCTTTACATTTAGTCACTTTTTTAAACTAGTGATTTTTAGATATTTCAATTCTCACTTCCGATTCCAATGAGATTCTCCGTGCTAAAAAAAAGTTTCAGTACTTATTAGAACCTGCCGAAAAGCAAGTCGCTTTAAAATTCAAAAAACAATTCACAGCAATTAGTATAAACACTCGGCAACTTTTGTACGAATTTTCTCGGTACCTTGAACTGATTCGGAGGCCTGTACTGAAAGCAATTCTTCAATCTGAACGGCAACATTTGTTAAACAGTTTATTCGACTATGTAAAACAAATTCAGACACAAATCACTCCAGATTTTTCAAATGACAAGTTTAACAGACCACAGATCGTTAACGAAATCAGCCACAGTCGCATATTAGAAAATAACGTGCTCGAAATTCAAAATGTCGCTGAAAATTTACTGGACGATATACCGAATTATGAGAATTTAATGCAGATTTTGAAAGAACTCTCAAAGGAACTGAAACAGCAACATGTTGAGTTGTTCGAATCTTGGAGTAGTGAAATCGTCTCTTATATTCATGATAATACATTGAGTTTGAAGATTTCTGATCCTGTTGTTCATTTCTCCAAACAGAAGTACATGAGAGTGAATTACTCTCCGCGTTTGGTGACATTGATAGCAGAAGTAAGGCAACTGAAGGCGATGGGCTACCATATTCCGAGTATAATTGAAGAGACCAGCACGCAAGCGAAGAAGTTCATGCAATACGCGAGGACTTTGGAGCAAATCGCTAATTTTCACAACACAATTGGCGATCGTATGATCCCATCGCAACAACCAATGATGCTAGCCAGTGCTTTGGAGCTATCAAAGTTGGTGCAAGAAGAGGAAGTGGTTCGTTGGGAGAATGAAAAGTCGGTGGAGAAGTATGTTAGCGTATTAAAAGGGGCGGTAGAGAAACTGTCGAGAGAGAACAATTTGCTGACTTCATACCATCGCCAAATTCTGGAGCGAATCAAAACGATGGAAGATGTGGATTTGATAAAGGATTACAGCAAATGGAAGGAATGTGGCAAATTCATTCGTGATATAATGAATCAAGTGGAAGAAAAGGGTTTTAAAAACATGCAAATGTGGAGGAACGATATTGATAAGAAGTTGTGCGATGTTTTGGAGAATCACTACATTCAGAGCTTGGATACTCTTCATTTGTATTTGCCAGAAATCCACACTGATTTGGTTTATCGCAACTCCACATTGGAATTCTCTCCTAGTGAAGAAGCGCTTAAGAAGCAATACGAACAACAGTTAAAGAAATTCTTAGACATTCCTCGAACTTTTGGAGGAATGGTAGATTCAACAAATCCAAATATTTTCTCTGAAATTATTGAACGAAATACGGATGCTCTGCAACGTGTTGAAAAACACAAAAATGAACTGTTTGAACAATTGCAGAGTGTGATTAAACATTGGCAATCGTGGTTGCAGTTAGACGCGTTAGACAAGAGTAAATTGAGCACTTGGCAACATTGGGATCTGCATTTCAGAGCTTCGAAAACATTTGGACAAGAAATAGCTAAATTGCCTAGCACGGAAGAGAGAGTTGGATGTTTTATGATTGGGTTGTCCCGATTACGGTCCGACTTGGAGGCGCATAATCGGAGTTATTGGGATCAGTTGGTGTATTCTTTGAAGGATTCCATAGCTGAAGATGTTGTTAAATTGCAGAACTACGTGGATCCATCGACGGCGACCTTAACAAGGCAACCGGTTACTATTGAGGAGGTGGGCGAATCGGATGTAGCTCATTCTTCGATAATGGAGCAGTTTGAAGAGGTATTTGAATTTTTGCGTGAATTTTTGTATGAGCTTTGTTGTTTTAGATGGAAAAGACGTATGACGAAATGTTGAAAAAGAATCAGATATTGGCTAGTTGGGCTAGAGAAGGAGTCGATTCGGTGAATCGCATGAAGGGTGCATGGAGTCGTTTGCAGAGTTTGTTGGAAAATCATCAGCATATTATTGCTAAACAAATGGAGACGATTAAAACAACATTGAATATTGAATTAGAAAATTTGAATAAGGAAATTGAACGGTTTTCAGCGAAAATGGAGCAGAATCAGTCGAGACAGTTTTCTACAGATGTGGGAGAGTGCAGTTTTGAAGAGTTGTACAATCATCTGCAGGTTATAAAAAATCGCCAGGTTGATTGGGCAGCAATTTTAGAGAAAAGAGATCATTTATTGTAAGAAAATCGATGGAGAAAGCATTTTTTACGAATTATGCTCATTTTTACTTTGTTTCAGGTCGACTTACAACAGATTTCATTTAGAACCACCCGAAATTCCTTTAATATCAGCAGTAGAAGGGGATCTGGAGAAAGAAGCGTCCAACTGGGCCTTATTTGAAGAGTTTTACTCTGAACTCGAGCCAATTTTAAACGAGTATTGGATAGTTATTAGAAAGAAATTGCATGTATTTGAAGATTGTTTAATGAAATGGCAAAATAAGTTGAAAGAAACAGAAAGCAGCGATTTAATTGCAAGGGTGTTAAAAGAAATCGACAAACTCCAAGTAAGAGATTAAATTTTTCAAGTGGATTTATGAAACATTATTAAATTTTAGCAAATGATACCAGCGTTAAAGTTCGTAAAAGGAGATGATTTCAGCGACAAACACTGGAATAATGTTTTCAATTTATTAAATATGGAAATGAAAGCGGTTGATCAATTGCAGTTGAACGATTTCGTTAAAGTGGCTGATAAACTTGAATTAAACACCAAAGAGTTACAGGTTTGCAAAAAAAAATCACTAGAGACAATCGCGTTATTTAATTATTTGTTCATTTTTAGATGATTTGCAAAAAAGCAGCCAGCGAAATCGTCGTGCGACAAGCTTTATCCGAATTAGACCAATGGGAAATTCAAGCACGATTTATATTCACCCCTCACACTGATTCTACTGGAAAAGCATTAATGTTAATTAAAGATTACAAAGATATTCTTAATAAAATAGGCGACAACCAAAGTTTGTTGCAATCTGTAAAAAATTCCGCAGATTACGAATCATTTTCTGAACGCGCTAATTTATGGGAAACAAAACTGAGTGATTTGGACTTTTACTTAACATCCCTGATGCAAATCCAAAGAAAGTGGATATATTTAGAGCCAATTTTCGGCAGTGGCACTCTAGCACAAGAACGATCACGATTTGAGCGAATTGAACGCGATTTTAGGCACATTTTAGCATATGTAGAAAAAGACGCAAGAGTTGTACTTCTCTGCCGTTACCCAAATTTAAGACCTTTGATAGAAAACATCCTGGACCAGTTAGCGAGATGCCAGAACAGTTTAGATAACTTCCTAATGGACAAACGGAATAAATTTCCTAGATTCTTGTTCTTAAGTGATGACGATTTATTAGAAGTTGTTGGACAATCGTCAAAAGAGCAAGTGATTCAAACACATTTAAAGAAACTTTTCGCCGGCATCCATCAAATCGAATTGGACGATTCTGAATCGAATATAATTGCAATGTTGTCTGCTGATGGTGAACGTGTGCCTTTAAATCAGTCTGTTAATATCAAAGATAGACCAGTGGAGGATTGGCTAAACGAAATTGTGATTAGAATGCAAATGTCGTTGAAGGAGCTTCTTGTGAATTGTTTGAATGAAAGACAAGCGCCAGATCCGCTTAATTACCCCTCACAAATATTATGCCTAGCTTCAAGTATAAATTTTACAATAAAATGCGAACAAGCAATTACAAGTATGACGTTACCACCATTACTTGCGAAATACAAGTCTCAATTAAATTACTACAGCTCTCAAGAGCTGAATGGAGACATAGAGGGTAGTTTTTCATCTGGAAACGTGACTGACAATGTATTAGAATTGAAATTAAAAGCGCTTCTACTTGACACCATACATCAAATCAACACTTTAAAAGAGCTGTTGGATTCGAATACGACGAAGGTGACTGATTGGACGTGGCAGAAACAGTTAAGGTATTATGCTAACTCTTCGGGGGATGTTCAAGTGCATATGGCGAATGCACGACTGAATTATTCTTTCGAATATTTAGGAAATGCTCCGAAATTAGTCCGTACTCCGTTAACTGAACGTTGCTTTTTAACACTCACTCAGGTTTGTTATAACGTCCATCTTAAATGCTTGAATTAAAATACATTTCTTAGAGTATGTATTTGGGGATGGGTGGAAATCCTTATGGACCGGCTGGAACTGGTAAAACCGAATCAGTGAAAGCACTTGGAGGACTTTTAGGAAGACAAGTGTTGGTGTTTAATTGTGACGAAGGAGTTGATGCCACTTCGATGGGTCGAATTTTGTCTGGATTAGTAAGGAGCGGAGCTTGGGGTTGTTTTGATGAATTTAATCGACTAGATGAGGCGACTTTGTCTGCAGTTTCCATGCTAATTCAACCAATTCAAGTTGCGTTAAAGTCAAATCAATCCAGTGTTACATTGTTGGATAAAGAAGTAATATGAACCCTGTAAAAAATTATAAAATACCAATAACTGTTTTAGATTCCATTAAATCGTTATTGTGGCATTTTTGTAACGCTAAATCCCGCTGGAGGCGGTTATGGAGGACGCAATAAACTACCGGATAATTTGAAACTGCTTTTCCGACCAGTTGTTATGACACATCCTGATAATGAGGAGATTGCTAGGTCGTTGTTGCACTGTGATGGTTATCAGAATGCGGATTTGATTGCCCATAAAATTGTTGAAGTATTTGAATCCGCTAAGTAAATGAAACAATTTTGAAAGGTATAAAAATTGAAAATTTTCTTTTCAGTAAATTACTAAGTAAACAGCAACATTACGACTGGGGTCTGAGAGCTATCAGAACAATTCTAACGAGCTGTGGATGGTCACTAAAGCACATAAAACGCCAAATCGACAATATAACCGCTGAACAAGAGTTAGGGATTGTTGTTAAAGTATTACGAATGGACACTTTATCAAAACTAACGTACATGGACAGCATAAAGTTTGATGGTATTATTGGTAGTGTATTTCGTAATGTTACATTCGAATCTATGGAAAATGAATCGTTATTGAACGCTTTAAAAGACGTTTACGATGGCGCGAATTTAGTTTACAATGAACGCCAGATTAACAAATGTATGGAACTGTATAGACAGTTGAAACAGAGAATGGGGGTGGCTATTGTCGGTCCACCAAGTTGTGGGAAAACAACAACCAGAAATCTACTACAAAAGGCACTTTCTAAACAGGGGCACAATATTAAACAATACGCATTCAATCCAAAGAGTATGCCAAGGTACGAGCTTTTAGGGCAAACGGATTTGGATACCAAACAGTGGAATGACGGTGTGTTAACGAGTTATAGTTTGCAAGTGGCCTCCGAACCGACAGGTTTTTCTATAAATTAAAAATATTAAATCACATGAAAATAAAACATTTTCTAGATGTTTGGTCGTGGATTGTTTGTGATGGTGACATCGATCCGGAATGGATCGAATCATTAAATTCTGTTCTAGACGACAATCGACTTTTATCTCTACCATCTGGATGGCGAATACAGTTTGGAGCAAATGTTAATTTCATATTTGAAACACACGATTTATCATACGCCTCTCCAGCAACAATATCCCGAATGGGAATTGTGTTTTTGAATGAAGAAGATTTAAGTGTAGACATCTTCGTTAACAATTTCTTAAAACAATTGGACGAAGATGCGAAAATCGTCTTGGAACAATTAATTACTGACTACTTTTTAAGGAGTTTAAACTGGTTGATTGATGATGGTGAAGTTACTGTTCACTGTTCGAAAATTGCAATGGCCAATACGGGGTTGTCGCAGTTAATTCATGCTAAAAGTCGTCCTGAATTTATTGTCCAATTAATAAACGGTTTGGGGCAATTGTTGCAGTTTGATTTTCGGGAATTCTTTGCTCAACAAGTGAGTAAATTCCGGTAAAATACTCGATGTGTACGATTTTAAACTGTTCTTAGATTTACGAATGGACTGGCGAAATAGCACCCCCAAATCCCATGCGATCACGTTATAATAAAGAAAGAGGCATGATTGATGTTTACCACACAAATCCGAATACCCAAATCGACGATATTTCTAATGGTATTCCGCTTGTAATGACCGGTCAAATAATGCAATATCTGGACACTTTACGGAATTGGGTTGAGGGTTCGGATAAACAGCATTTTTTGATAATCGGTCCACATGGAGCCGCAAAAACGTAAATCACATAGTAAAATTTGATTTCGTTTAACCAGAACTGTTTCAGGTTGATATTAAAGCACATCACTGAAGAAATTAGCGATATGGAACTGGTAACCATTCATTGCAGTGCAAATCTAATGCCCAGCTTCGTTATTAATAAACTTAAACAAGTTTGTAACAGAAATTGCCTAACATTTTCTTTACTAAACATTTGTTTATTTTAGCATTGCATTTCTGTTAACACCCACAGAGGAAAAGTCTACAAACCGAAAAGAAACAATGTGTTATTGTATTTTAAAAATTTACATTTACTTGAACACGACAAATGGGGAACGAATATGTTAATAGAATTTTTGAATCAGGCAAGTTTTGGCTGCGCCAAATCTGTCTTTAACGGAGCAAACATATTATTTCGAGTACAAATATCTTCGTATTTTACATGTTTTTCTAAATCAGCGATCTTCATTTGACTTTCTAATATTTTTGCCTTCAATTTGCCAACTTCTTGAATGTTCTCTTCGTCATTTTTATTGACTTTTATGTTTGCTTGGCTTAATTTCGAATCGGCATACACTCTGAGAGCTTCGTACTTTCTATTCAATTGCTCCACGACTTCTTCTAGTCGTTTGAGTTCCTTTTTTAGTATCGTTTCATTTATTCTGTATCCTTCGACTATTCCTTTGGCCCGATCATACTTTTCTAATAAATCACCAAAACCGATCTCCAATTTAGCTAAATGATGTTGTGCCAGGCGCTTTTCTTCCTTTAATTGTTGCATTTCTACTAAAATTTTTGAAAGGAATACCTCATAAGCTCGTAAAATTTTATCGATTTCATCTGGTTCATTCTTTAATTTCAGTTGCTCTTCCAATTTTCGTTTTTCTTCTTTTACAGTTGCTAATTCTTTTTCCAAGATTTCAACCTTGTTTTCCGGTTTAACATTTCTTTGACCTATGATGTCTGAAGAATTGACTGATTTTATTAATTGGGCCTTAGAGACTGGCTCTTGCATTCGAAATATCTATAATCACGTCAAATTACGATTGTTTACATTCAATAAAATAATTCTTACTTTTAAAATATCCATATCATCGGTTTTGTGCGAAAATTTTGACATCAATCACTTTTCAGATAATCACATATAAAGGCTTCTATGATTCCAATGTGGAGTTTATTGGTTTGGAAAATGTTATAATCGTTGGTAGTTTGATTCCAGTTCAAAGTCTTTCAGTGCGATTTACATCCAATTTGCATTATTACAACGTCGAGTAAGTGTTACAAAAATGTCTTAATGATTTAACTAATTTTATTTTCTAGTTTACCTGATGGAGAGGATTTAAATATCATAATCTTAGCATATTTGATGGCAATTTTAAAGAGAACATTCCAAGGGTTTTCTTTCCCAAAGGCTAAAGTGACGAAATTTGTGGCAGCAATGATAACAGTGTATAATAAAGTTCGCAGCATTTTCACAGTTTTACAACGAAAGCATTACATTTTCGCACCGGACGATTTAATAAAGTGGTGCTCCAATGTTTTACGTTACAAATTCACTTCTGATAGCAATAGTCATGAAGAGAGTTTAATTGAAGTTCTTGTTTATGAAGCATTGCGACTTTTTGGAGACAAATTAGTAAATTTCGAAGATCATAGTCGTTTGTGTACCATAATAAATGAGACTGTATACGCAAATTGGGGAAAATCAAATGTAACACAACAATTGCAGGACTATTTTTTTGTGCCACAAATGCATAATAAAGAGAGAGTATTGGAAAAATTGTCAAAGAACGAATGGACTTCGACAATTCAGTTGGGAATACATCAATGCGGTAAAATAATTTAGATTTGTTGGATTTTTGTAAATGTTTAGATTTTCCAGAACGCGAAGGACAAACTTTGAACGTTCTTATAACAGAAGAGCTTTTAAATTTAACGGCAACTATATCAAAAAGTGTCTGTTTTCCTAATGGTAATATTGTTCTAATTGGAAGGTCAGGGGCAGGTAGAAGAACTGCAATTAAAATAATTTCATCTCTACAGTCGGCAAAATTAATTATACCGCAAAATCACTTAAATGCAGATCTAAAAACTGCCATGCAATACGCAGGAATCGATGGAGAACAAGTATTTTTGCAAATCGAAGATTATTTGTTATTGGACAAGAATACGTTAAATGTAATTAACTTTCTTATGTCCTCGGGAGAAGTACCTGGATTGTATACCAACGTAGAACTTGAATCGTTGGTGAAGGGGTTAAAAGAAGAGTCCGACAGGAAGAATTTCGATGGTGATTTGTTGCAATTTTTCTACAACAGACTCAAGGAAAACTTGCATATAATTATCTGTTTGGATGTGGATAATGAAATGTTAGATTCCATATTACAAACTTGTCCTGCGTTTCTTCAGAAAGCAAGTTTTGTTTGGAAGACTGGTTGGTTGGAAACCATTTTAGAAAGCATCCCTCAAATGATCATCGAAAAGTAAATTTTAATTAATTTAGAAAATATTGAAAACCTCCTAAACTCTTTTTAGATATAATGAAACTGCTGCGAAGAAAGTGCATCCTAATAATAAGTTTTTCAAGATCTACAAACTGCTATCTGAAAATCTTTCTGATCCGTCACGTTATATTTCGATGATTTCCCTGTACGAAGAAATTTACGAGGAGAAAATGTTATTCATACAAGAAAAACAGAATAAATTAAATGTAAATTAATGCTTAAATCAAATATAATTTTGTTAATTTCGTTTATTTCAGGCCGGGGTGTCAAAGTTAACAGAAGCAAGCGATTTGGTAAAAGTACTAAAAGAGAAAGCTTTGATTCAAGAGCAGAAATTAGCTGAAAAGCAAGAGAAAGCCAACAATGCCTTAGACATGATTAGTTCCACAATGAAAAATGCTTCACAACACAAAGAAGAAATGGAGAGTTTGAAAGACAAAACGGAAAAAGAGAATGAACAATTAAAAATCAGAAAAACGGAGATTGAATTAGAATTAGCCGAAGTGGAACCGTTGATTCAAGAAGCGAGATCTGCCGTTGGAAATATAAAATCTGAATCCTTATCAGAAATACGATCGCTACGAGCTCCGCCTGAAGTGATTCGCGATATTTTGGAAGGCGTTTTGCGGTTAATGGGTATTCAAGACACATCTTGGAACAGTATGAAGACATTTCTTGCTAAAAGAGGAATTAAAGAAGAAATTCGGTATAAACGTTAAATTTCTAACACAGTTATATTTTATTAAACGATTTTCAGTTCCTTCGATGCTAGCCGGATAACAAACGAAAATCGAGTCTCTGTTGAAAGACTTGTTTCAAATAAGAGCGACTCTTTCGATCCGAAAGCTGCAAAAAGAGCATCAGTGGCAGCAGCGCCTTTAGCAGCTTGGGTTTTGGCTAATATCAAATACTCTCATGTTCTACAAAAAATTCAACCATTGGAATCTGAACAGAATAAGCTAAAGCAAAATTTAAAAGTGGCAGAAAACCAGTTGGGGGAGTTAAGTGTCGGCTTATCCGAAGTGGATGTAACTGTAGCCAAATTAAAAGAACAATTATCCGCTTACACGAAGGAAGCAGCTGAAATTGAAATCGATTTGAATAAAGCACAAGCGACTTTAGTTACAGCCGAAGGACTTGTGTCAAAGTTAAATGATGAATTTGAACGGTGGCAAGAACAGTTGAAGGAATTTTCCGAACAGATTGAACAATTACCAGATAATTGTATACTGGCTGCTGCTTTTGCGACCTATTTGTCTTCTGAATCAGAGGCAAAGCGGTTAGAATTATTAAATGCTTGGAGTTATGCGATGAATGTTAGAAATTTTTATTTTGAATCATTCATGGCTACAGAAAGGGAACAGATGCAGTGGCAAAGTGAAGGTTTATCACCGGACAAATTGTCCATCGAAAATGCAATTATAATTACGAAGACTAAAACAGTGCCCTTATTGATTGATCCTACTTCTTCGGCACTAAATTGGGTAAAAAATCATTTGAAATCATTGAATATTGAATGCACTTCGTTTAATTCACCCAAGTTTGTAACAATGCTGGAATTGGCGATTAGATTTGGAAAGACCTTTATAATAGAGGAAGTGGAAAGTATTAATCCGATTTTGTTGCCTATTTTACGAAAAGATTTTGTTTATCAAGGTAACAAACTAACATAAAAACTAAACGTAGATTTATAAGTTCTGTTTTTAGGGGAAAGAAAATTGATTAAATTGAATGGTAAATTAATGGACTACCATAACGATTTTAAGTTAATTTTAAGCAGTCGTAATGAACATCTCAAGCTACCAGCTTATATCATACCTTTGATAAGTGTTATGAATTTCACTGTAACTCCAATTGGACTTACAGACCAATTACTATCAGCTGCGATTAAACAGGAGAATCCTGAACTTGAGAATCGCCGTAAGCAATTATTGCGCGAAAAAGAAGAGATGCAAGAAAAGTTGTATTGGTATCAAAATCAGTTATTGGAGGAGCTTGCAACGTCTTCAGGGGACATTCTTCAAAATACAGTAACCATATATAATATTTGCTTTTGACTGTTATTAAACTTTCTTTTTTAGCAATTAATGAAATCTCTGAACGAGACAAAAGCCAGTTCAATAGCGATTCAATCAGCCCTTAAAGAATCTGGAGAGATTCAAATAAAATTACAATCCGAATATGACATTTATAGAGAAATATCCGAATTTGGGAGTAAATTGTACTTTGCCTGTAATGAATTTTCAAAATGGAATCGAATGTACGTCTTATCGGTGGCAGCATGCACTCGATTATTCCTCAAATCATTGCAAACCTTCCAAGAATTGGAAAACACTATGAACTTACAACAAAAACATCTTTTTAACGCATTTTTTGAATACGTCAGTCGTGGGATATTTACAAAAGATCGAATATCTTTCGCACTTCACTTATTATACAAAATGTACCCGATGGAAATTTCTACTAACGAATGGAACTTATTTATGGGTCATTCGAACGCTAAAGCAGAGGGTGATTTAGGGCAATTGCCTAGCTGGATCCCCAAGAATTGCGTACTGAATGTTAATCAACTACAAATTAACTTACCTGAAAAGTATAAAACTCTTCAATTACACGACACTACAATTTGGAGCACTTTTATGAACACAAATGCATGTGAAACGGAATTTCCTAAACACTGCGATAAATTAACATCGTTCCAAAAAGTGATTTTAGTGCAAATACTGCGACCTGATCGTTTATATTCAACAATTTTACAATTTGTTTATAAAGTAACTGGTTTAAAAACATTAAATACATCAATTGTTAACTTATCCCAAATTTATAACGAAACAATGGCCACAGAACCGATTTTATTGATAACTATGTCTGGTACTGATCCGTCCTCGGAAATTCGTCAATTATTTGAATATTCCGCGGAGAATTCTCAACTGAAAGAAATCGCGATGGGTGAAGGGCAAGAAACTAATGCCATAAACGCTTTATTAAATGCTATTCAAAATGGGGAATGGTTGATATTAAAAAATTTACATTTGGTCACCGGTTGGTTAAACATTTTGTCCCAAAGTCTGAAGAACATCGAGCCGCATCAATCGTTTAGGTACATTTAACTAAAATCTAGTAACACAATAAACTTTTAATAATGATTTCATTTCAGATTGTGGCTGATCTCAGAACCCACACCGAATTTCAACTTTGTATTAGCCTTAAACAGCCTAAAAATCGTATGTGAAGCCTCACAAGGCATCCGAAATAATCTACAACGCAGTTTCGCTTCATTCGGTAGCAAATACTTCTCAAAATTAAACTCTACTCACTCAAGAATCTTCTTTGTCATTGCTTACCTCCACGCTCTTATGCAAGAACGTCGCAAATACATCCCTCAAGGATGGTCAAAGTACTACGAGTTCAGCGACGCTGATTTTTCTACGTGTATTCGACTGTTGGAAGATTTATGGCATCGAAATTCACAGCAAATACCCTGGAAATTCATCTCTGGCGTATGCACTGAAGCAGTGTATGGGGGACGAATAGAAAATATGGACGATATGAGAATTATGTACTCGTATATGAGAGAATATTTAAGTGACGAAGTGTTAAGTCACCGTTGGAGACCGATTTCGAATGTAGATTTACCAAATTCGCCGCAATTTCAGGAATATATCAACGCCATTAGGAAAATTCCTAGCAAAGATGAACCCGTTTTCTTTGGTTTGCCAGAAAACATCGACCGATCGTGGGAGTTCCAAGAGTCTAATAAGATTGTCCAACAGTTAAGAAGTGTTTACCTTAAGAATAATATTTTAAACGGTGCATTCGATCGAGATTCATTCTATAAAGGCTTGGCACCTGTAATGAACTTGTGGAAAAAGTTGAATCACGGTCAGGATTTCTTAAAAATAACCCCAACTCCAGCAAAGAACGGTACTATCATCGAAATGTTTATCGGAGATGAGTATTTCGGTGCTCTAAATTTGGTACAATTCATACACAAATGTTTCATGAGTCTAAATAAAGTTTGTAAAGGGGTTTCAGTGCCTAATGAACAAGATATAACCATTGGCAACTGTTTAATAAATTTTGAAGTATGCAAAACATTTAGCAATCTACTAAATTCTAATACAAATAATTTTTCTAGACTCCCCAATTATGGCAAAAAATGTGGAAAGGCCCAAAGGAGCCTTATCAGTATCTACGAACAATAATTAACAAATTAATAAATTTATCAGGCTGGCAAAATATGCAATCTGAACAATTGTTAAAGAAACCCATTTCATTATCGTGTTTATTTCATCCTGAAGCCTTGTTAACTTCCCATAAACAGGAATATGCGAAAACAAACAATGTTGCAATGGATGAATTAGAATTGGAGAACGCTTGGCAACAATCGGCAAATAGTAAAGCAATTATCATAAGCGATTTGCTAATAGAAGGTGCACTATTTGATGGACGTACGTTAAAACAGTCTTTACCCACCTCAGAAAATGCCACCACCGTTCCAAATTGTTATTTAAGCTGGAAAGTAAAGGTTAGTAATGTTAGTAGTTATTTAGTTCATGCAACTAAAGTAAATATTCGTAGAAAACCGAATTACCGGATGAAAAGTGGTTACAAGTACCTGTCTATACGAATTCTACAAGAGAAATGCAAGTACTTTCCATTCAGGTGCCGATAGAAGAGAAATACAAAGAAAAATGGATACAGAGTGGACTCTGTTTTTATTTAGAAAATTAAATATGCACAAATAAAGAATATTCAATCAGTGAAAACAGTTTAATTTCTTTATAAAACGTATTTATTAATGGGGATTAATTTCTGTTCATTATGACAATCCCAAATCCAACTTACATCCAAAAATGCGCCACAAGAATTTATTTCTTTTAGGACGTCACTATTGTCCTTAACAGTTATGAAAACTTGTATATTATCATCAGTGGGATCCTCAACCACTTCACTGAACAAAACTTAACATTATTAGTAAGTTAGTAAAAATAAAATGAATTCACTCACCCTCCGTACGCAATAATATACTTCTTAATATTTCGGTAGATATCGTCCGCAAAACTTGAGTCAATAAAGAAGGTTTTGTCCTTAAACAAGTCCAAGAGATCCGTATTTGTTCCAGGTGGTGTAGGTGGCTTTAACACTTCTTCATCTGTATCACTATGAACTTGTTTTTGTTGTTTTTGCCTTATGCGTTCGATCTCCTCGTCAGTATCGGCATCTGGACTGAAAATCAATTTTTACACACCGTTTTCCCGCAATCAGTGTCTACTTACTTTTCATTGTCACTCTCTTGTACTTCTTCCAATATTTCCTCTTCACTTTCATCTTTTTTCTGGTCACTTCTATCCAAAGCATACCGCCTCCAAGGCAATCGTTTCCGTTCTTTATGACAGTCTTCAATCCACTGTTTTTTAACGATTTTCCCTTTGCCTTTGACTTGATTGAATTTTGGTGTGTTTACAAATGCACAACTAAAATTTATCTTTGAAAACATATGGAAAGGAAACCTTTAAACTTACATTAAATGCGTGCATGTTTGGTCCCAATCGGGCTTATATTTTGCTCCCATTTCGAGCGCCAATGTTCTTAGTGTACCTCTATCAGGATTTACAATTCCACTTATCGTTAAAACTACACCGTTTAATAATGAATGGAACGGTTTTCTTAAATTCGACCTTTTTACTTTTTTGTTTGGTGTACGATTGTCTTCTGCTTTTCGTTTTCCCTTTTCCGAACCGTTTTCATTTTTCGGTGTCTTAACTACACGTTTGTTTGCTGATGTTGACGGTTCTTCGTCAACTGCAGCTTTCTTTTTCTCCTTCAGTTCTTGATCTCTTTTGACTATCTTATCGATTTTATCGTTCGGTTCTTCATCCTCTTTGTCGTACAGAAGTGAATCTCTGTTACGAGAAAGGGGCTTGTCCTCGCTACTGTTTTTCTTATTTGGTGTCGCTGAAGATGGCTTAGGGGTAATATTCTTTGCTTTACACACAGGGGGTCCATGTTTAGCTAAATATGCTGGAGTGGTAGATAAACGAATGGCTGTGGCACCCTTCACAGGAGTGTCCGATTGTTGATCTTTCCAATTCGCAAATAACTTTCCAGGTGAAAACGGATCTGGTGATTCAGGTCTTAAAGTCAAATTTGCTGTTGTGGTTTGGGGTTGAGGCTGAGGTACTACACTTTGTTCATTAGAGTGAATTACAATAAATGATAAACCGTATTGAACATGTCTATTAAACGGTTGGGTACACACAACTTTTATTCGATCCCATTTTTCATCGCACTCTGGCTTTGATAGTTGGCTTTGAGTAAACATACGCACTTTGTTGACATTCTGACTTTGCCTTGATTCAAGAGCACTCATAAAAGACGACATTACCAGGAGCGGCTTAAAGTCATCATCATTTCTACTGGATCGAGTTACTAACACTTCTATGTATGCAGAATGTTCGTTCCCGATATCAATGCCATTTATAACGGTGGCTTTATCAAGCTGTAATATAACATTAATGCTCTTTTCGCCGGTATTTTGGCACTTCCATTTCTTAGCAGGGTCTTTTACAAGCAAGTTGTTTGCAGGGTGTTTCTATGTATATACACATAACAAAAAATATGTCGCTAACATAATTGTTATATTTAAGAGAGGAATACTTACAGGATCCTCACTGCTAAAGCTAACAATATGATCAATTTTTACTATGGGCATTATTTCAACGAATTTAAACTTTGATATTTACAAACGAAACACAACTAACCTTAAATATTATTAAATCAGAGAGTGTTCTGATGGTGTTCCATTCTCTCACTTTAGATCACTTTTTTAATCATGGAATGAAGTTAGCAGAACAAATATGCCATTAAAAAAAATAAAATTTTAGTGTCAAAAAGATAAAAGTTCCTAAAAGATTGAATTTCAAAAATTGAATAAACTTAAATACTACATACATATGTACTTAGCGCATTAACAAAATTTAATAAACAATAATAAACCTACATAAGCAATTACAAGATGTGGAAGAGCAATTAATCAATTAAATTTATCACATGAACAAGTTGAAAATGTTTATTTAGAAGAGAGCAACAACAAAAATATTTTTAGGAATCATTTTACTTATCCTTATCCATAAGCGAAGACCACTAAACCAATTATGTAATTGATTGGGAAGAAATAGTATACATCTAATCATTTAAATGTTAAGATTCATCTTTGTCATGTATCTATTATCAGAACAAACAAATTCAAAATATTGAGGTAAGTGAATTAAAATGTGTTATTTCCACCCAGTATCGGTTTACCTACACAGCAACAAACCGCAACATAAATTCATTATACCAAAATGAGTGAATCAAACCAAAAGATGCAAGAAAAGATAGAAGCCCACCAAAAGAAATGTTTCAAAACACTGATTAAATCCGATTTTTTGCAGAAATCCAACACCAAGTTTTGTGGCGCTATTTTCGATGATAAACATTTCTGCTGGCCTCCAACAGAAGTCAATAAAATTATCAATCAAAGCTGCCGCACCGATTTACTAATGTCTAATAAGAATGAAATTAATGTGCGATTATAATTATCAGTTCTTAAACAGTGAGTTCTAATATTCTGATTCAATTTCCAGATAATTGCCACGAAAGAGTGCAGGGAAAATGGCACGTGGGGACCGACAAATATCACCGATTGCGGGACACTCTTTTTGGGCATGGTGGATGATGATTTTTTAAAAAATTGGCTTTCTATCATTGTGCATACAGCTTGTACTGGATATGTTATATCAATATTGGCCGCATTTCTTGCTATTCTTATTATCATCTCCATAAAGTCAGTATTATTACAAAAAAATCAGAACAAATAATTATAAAACTCATATCAAATTTTGATTTGTCTTTTAGACGGCTTCATTGTGCCCGAAACCACTTACACATACACCTATTCATCTCATTTATAATGAGAGGCTGCATGTACTTATTAAAAACCATTTTATTCGTCAACGGTACTGCTTTACCTGAAGATACCGAATTTGAAAACGGCGATCCTACATTTTCAAAAAAATCTAGCGAATACGTAAGTAGAAAAACAAAATTGATCAAACTTCACAGCAAGACTATATTTTAGTCCTGGAAATGCAAGACGATCATCAGCCTTTTCAATTATTTTTTATTAGCAAATTTCATATTTATCTTAATGGAAGGCTTCTACTTGCACAATTTAATATTCTTGAACTTGTTTTCCAAAACAAATAGCGTAAAAGTCTATTGGATCATTGGCTGGGGTAATTATCAACAAAAAACCTTAAACAGAACCAATATAAATTCCTTAAATTACAGTTTGTCCACTAATTTTCACCATTCCATGGATTATTCTAAAGTGCTATTACGAAAACGTTTATTGTTGGACAGAAAATGATAAAATATGGATTACTTTATGGATCGATCTTCCAATAGCGATGACAGTTGCGGTAAAATAATTACACTTTTAATTACATTCGAGATTACATCTTAATTTCATTCACATTTCCAGATCAATTTTCTACTATTCCTTTCCATCATTCGAGTCATGTTCCGAAAAATCAACAGCGCTTATATCCAACAAAGAAGATTAAAATACAGTAAATTATTGAAATCCACTCTATTTCTTATACTTTTCTATGGTGTTCCTTACGCTGTCTCTGAAATAGTAAAAATTTGCGAAAGGATGTCTTTAATTACCGATCAAACTGTCGTCATGTTTTGGCTTCTTGGTGATCAAATATTTTCCGCTTTACAAGTATGTTCAATTTTCAGCAAACAACATTACGTATTCCTCATTTGCTTGTTTTTAGGGTTTAATTGCAGCACTGGTTTACTGTTTATTGAACAACGATGTGCAAACTGAGTTAAAGAGAAAGTATCGTTCTTTAAGGGAGCGAAACAACAGAAAATTCAGACGCTGTCGAACGATTTCCCACACCCAACAATTCTCATTGCACAATTTAGAGGGCCCCGATTGAAATATCTAGCTACATACACACAAATATTTAATAGAGTAATTGTGATTTGGTGTGTTCATTTATTAAAATAAAAATGTACTTACTGTATATCAGTTTATTAAATTGCTGAATGAAAACAACTTTGTTTGGTCCTGATTATAAATATAAATATTTCCTATAAGTATTTGAATTTTTTTCTCTATGCCATTGTGATGATGAGAAAAAACGACTAAAGACAAATAATTCGTTTACATGTTTTTTTTTATAAATCATTTTCCTAATACTGAATTTATTCGATAAATTGGTAACTTGAAATTTTATCCCTAAACATTTTGATTTCATAAATAAAAACATAAAAAATGGATATACCCAGTATTTTTCTTTATAATTTGTAGCCTTAGTACCTATTTTGTATTTTCAATACAAAAAAATTCAACAATTAATTACATTATATTGTACCATAATTAATTATACAAATTACAGAAAAAGAAAACGATTCTCTACAACAATACAACAAAATTAATTTAAAAATAATAAATTACATGATTGCAGACTTTTTAAACGACAATAAT
This sequence comes from Silvanus unidentatus, assembly GCA_963930825.1. Taxonomy (NCBI): domain Eukaryota; kingdom Metazoa; phylum Arthropoda; class Insecta; order Coleoptera; family Silvanidae; genus Silvanus; species Silvanus unidentatus. Next base: position 19,438,038 of record OZ005760.1, read on the forward strand.
GTGGAGAAAATAAGAAAACAAAATCATACTGGTGCATAATAAATGAATTATTTCTAGTTAATGGGTATAAAAATCAATCTTTGCGGACTTTTCTCTTTCTAGTTCCCTCACCAGCTGCCTTTTCCGACTATAAAAAGTATTTCAAAATTTATTCCCTGAAAATTAAAATAAAAATCAACTCACCTCTTCTGCCTTTGCTTCCTCCTCATCTTCTTCCTCCTCTTCAACTTCCTCATTTTCCGCCTCTTCCCCTTCATCCACCTCATCATTTTCGCCATTCTCTTCATTTATTACGTCCTCAGTCAAATCATCAGTCTTTTTCTTTTCAGCTGCTTTGTTAAGTTCCTCTTTCTCCTATAAACACCCATCAACAAAAAAAAAATCACATTTTGTTCATAATAAAGCATCAATTTGGGGAAAATACCTTTAACTGACTAGCAGAGGATCCAGGACTGCAGCACAGATACAATATAAAAGCAATTGGAACACCAAGTATTACAATGTAAAGGCCCCATAGTAATGGATATTCATTTGTGACATTTGCCAATTTCTCAATCAAACTCTCCTAATAAAAGCGAAAAAAAAACTACTTCAAAATCTAGCAATTTACCTTCTAAAACTACGGGGGTAAAAAAATGAAATTCTTGTTTTACCTCAACAACACAAGAATACAAATACCAAATATATCCTAATAACGGTATAGAACAATAAATTAAATAAACAATCCACGCTTTTGGATTGTAATTAATCTTCCTCATTAATCTATTCCAAAAAGAATTCTGTTTGCATGTTGAAAAACACGTAAAACAAAGAAAGAAAGAAATTAATTTATTCACTTACTGATTCACTGGCTATTTTCTGTCGTTTCTTATCGAACGTGTCAGCTGCCCATTTCTCAGCAATTACAATATCATCAGTAATGATTATATTATCGAAAAGAATATCCTTGGACATCGACCACAATTCAAATCCAACAGCAAACTGAAAACAAAAACACAAACTTACAATTATTGTTTTCTTACGCATGTTAATTTTTCACTTACAACACTGTGCATTCTAAAAGGCTGTTTATCTTCAAAATACTCCGGATTTGGAATCTTCTTTGGTCTCCATTTGCCCATATAATTAGGATTATCAATCATTGGCGCCTTCCATTTCCCTTTAAATTCCGGATTATTGATTAACGGTGGCTCCCAAGTCCCACAACCCGGCGCACTTTTACACAATTCATTCTCAACCAACGGTGGCTCCCACGATCCGTCCATTTCGTCATCCCAATCGTCCGGTTTCTTAGCACTAGCATCGGGAACATGAGTCGGTTCGTTCTCCAACCATCCATCCGGCATGGACGCGGACTCATCGACAATCTGTGCTGGCGCATCTTCGTCCCAATCGTCCGGTTTGACTGCATCCGGATCAGGAATCTTTTGTCTTTCATCCCAATTGTCCGGTTTCTTGTCATTTGGATCATCGATCTCCTCTGGTGGATTAACAGGCGGCGAGAAATCCTCCAATAAACTGCCACTGTTGATCACCTTTTTATCTAACCATGTTTCAAAAGAATTGTCAGGCCGCAAAATCAACGTGTATAAATGAGGTAGTTTGTCGGAAAAGTACTCTTCGATGCGCTCTTCTGGTTTTTTACAATGTTTCTCCTCAATGCTGCCATTAAGGGGATTTTTATGTTTGAAAATAAAATGCAACTTGTGATCGTTGCCGCATTTATCGGGACCGAACATGATTGTGTATGGTGTTTTATCTTGGAATTGCTTTAAATTCTTGCTTTCTGGGAGGTCGGAGAGAAGTTTTATGTACGCACCGCCACATTCTTGTCCATCTTGGAATTGGACTTCGTATTGTACTATCAAAGGTTTCAAGTCGAATCTAAAGGGTCGAGACAAGGGTGAGGCGATAGCGGCATGTTTAGCTTTGGATTTGAGCACTAGGCCCATGTCTCCGGCAAGGGCGTCCTTCTGTGCCTGTTCCAACTGCCAAACACCATCATATTTCGCTATGTCTTCGTCGATGTTATCTTTCTTGGTTTCCGAACGTATCCATTTCTTTTGGAATTGGACTGGATCGTCGAAATGTTCGTGGAAATAGACTTTTTCTGGATCGGCAGGTTTTGGACTCTCATATACTATGCTTTCAGTTTGTTGTGGGTCGACAGATTCGATTGTGATTTCATCCTATCAAAAATTGAAGTAAATGTTAATTACTGCTTTGCTCACAATTGGTTATTTACTTACATCCAAATTTTCGGCAAAACTGTAACTAGAAGTCAGTACTAGGAAATATATGAGCATACATATCCTAGTCTTCATTATATTATCTGATTTCTGGAAAAATAATTTGACTAATTAAATTAAAGTTCAACCATTAAAGTACTGGCTGATGAAATTTTTTTGTTATCGCAATAACACTATAAATGGAACATATGTATATGAATGTAACGTGCAGATTTAATGTACTTTTTAATTAAAAAACTTATAACAGTGCAAAGGTTTTAATTAGAAACCTAACCTCAAAATTTCTAGAAGCCTGATGTAAGATGAAATTGCACTCAAATGATGTTCTGAATTACATACCTTTTGTCTCAATAACTACACTGACTACAAATTACTCTTCTTTAAAACATGCAATTATTAATTTCTTTATAAATTCGGTGTAATATAGCCGATTAATAAAACATACAAATGAAAGAACAAATGACATTCAAGAATTGAGAATCAACAATAATCGAAACCAATAAAAATGGAAATTTCTAGCCAATCAGAGTGAAACAGTTGGCACATTACATGGATTTAAAATAAGGCGGGCGGATGAACATAATTGAATTATAATTTGTATATACGAACAGGACAGGAAATAAGTACTTCCTAATAATAATGAGATATGCACTGTATTTAATTAAAATTATTATTACCTAGATTGTCTTTTAACTGTGTATTAGTGAGAATATAACGGACACAACTATTGCTTCATTAACCAAGAAATTATACTTTGATGAGTATTAAAAAGTCAAGTAAATACGTAAACTGTTTATGAGACTAAGTAAATATGATAATGTAATCAGTTTCAAAATCAGCTAGATTTAATTTTTGACTAGATAAACACTGCACTACCTTATACACATGTAATGGTTTCATTAAAGTTTATTTTATTTATATAAAAACTATTTTGATTGCCACATGATTTAGATTTTAACGATTTTAACTAAGCATAAATAATTTTAAATGCTAAATAAAACTGTGTTGTAAACATTTAAAATCATAGTGGGTGTGTAGAGAACCCAAGTCTAAGTTCAATGAACATCCGAAGGAGGGCTCTGATATAAGATGTTTTAATATTTTGCAGCGTTTTATTAAATAAAACTTTCAAACTTAAAACACATTAAAAAATAATTTTTACAAATTAAACAGAAATATTACACATAAAATAGAGCGATAAAATAAATGAATAGAAAATTCTCTTCTTCATATAAAATATGCAATTATGTTTTCTCTTCTTTTTCTTTGTTATATTTTTCCAGTTCTCTTAAGAACACTGCTTTTGGTTTCATAACATTCGGCCTATCGCCACGACACTTTGGACAGAACCATTTTCCCTTCGGTTTCGTCGTTAATGTAACACATGAGAAATGAAACCATTCAATCGGACACAGATCATTGTCGCACATAATCATTTCACCATACGAAATTTGATCACAGAGACAATAAGTTGGCTCGTCTGGATCTATGGCACGTTCTCGTTCCCTTGGTGGAGTCTCCTCTTTCTGTGCTTGCACTACTTGCCTTGCCTTACGCTTTTTCTTCTTACCTAAAAACGAATATATTTAAAAAAAATGAAAATAAACGAATACAAAATGACTATCGAACCTGTGGTCGTTTTCTTTTGATTGCTATTTGAATTGTTGGTGTTAGTAGGTGCTTGGCTTCGTAAAACATGCTCAATAGGAGCCACATCGTTATGGTTGTTCTCCAAACCAGAAAAGGTATCATGTCGCGTTCGTCGTGCCCTTTTGGACGGTCTTTCATTACCACCAATGGGATTATTGCTATTATTGCTATTTAATGGGGCTTGTTGCTCCTTATTCTCCGTCTGGCCCTGATCTTCTTTACCGAAATCCAAATTCTTGAAATCCTGATCTAGGAGACGTGTTTTAAATTCTATTTTATCTAATATTGTTTGTAATAGATTCATTTTTTCGTCTCCCAACTCCTGAGCTGCTATTAAGGCTTGTTGCATACGAGAAATACTACGTGCCTTTTTTGCTGGATTGTCATTATTACATAAATTCTCTCTTTGTATGGCAACTTCACGAACACGGGCTAGAAATAAGCGATTAATCCACGTTTTATAGGAAAAATGCTTTGATTTCTTACCTAAATAATAAACGTCCAATTCACGCATACGAGATATTAGACGTTGTAGGTCATCTGGGAGGTTCTCAACGCAATCCAAGTAATTTTCGACATACGTAGCCGAATATACAGCTTCCGCTGACACCTGATTCAACATTTCTAAAGAAATTATTTGAAAATTTCATTAAAAAATCATCACACAGATTTCAAACACAATCTGCCATACTTGATATTTGACGTAAGTGTTTATGTGCATCATTTTCCTAGGGGAAAAATTAAGTCACTAAGTTGGTGTGGAATTCAAAAAAAGAGCGCCAAAGGATAATTTCAGAACATTTAAATGCGAAATTCTTCTTTCAATTAGTATCGTTTAATAATGCAATTAAAATATCTATGTATATTTAAAAGAACGGAAAAGTTCGGGTTTATTTCCACCTACAAGGTTAAAAACAGACGAGTTATTTTTTATCAGAATATAACAACAATTTCAGATTAGTGGTTATCCACTTTAGTGCCAACACAATAGAAAGGACATTTTTCTTTATTTTAATCCTAACATATCTTCTCATTTTTTTTCCTCTTTCATGTCAAAAACCTCTAAGTTTGTGGTGAAATGTACACGAGCGAATTAATCACACAGTACCTAAACAATTTCTATATTAAATAAAGCAACAATATTGTAACTGTTCTAAAAACTTAAAACAATAAATGTCTAGAAAATTTATTACATATCCGAAATTTGATTCAAAATGATTACCTAGATTTTTGGAAAATAATAGTGCATAAATTATCATTTGCACTTAATTATTTTGCTTAAAGTTGCGCCAATTAATGTGTAATAAAAACTTTTAATAGTAAGTTGTAGGAGATAATAGCACATCTTCAACAAAGATATAAATCAAAAGTAAAAGTTAATGCACATAGTACACTATATGAGTATAAAATTATTAAATATAATAAAATTGTAGCTGGACCAATGGAAGTGCATTCTACCCCTCCACATAAAGTGTAGGCGCCCAGCAAGGGATAAAGCTAAGGGTAAAGGATGATGTTCTGATAACAAAGTATCAAGTCACTTTATAGAAACGCCTGTTGATCCTGCAACCAGTTGTTCGGAAATTGTTATAAAAATTCGTTTTGTTACCATTACAATGTAAGTAAGGCCCAACTATGTGTTGTTGAATTATTTTCTCATCAATATGCATGTTTATTCAAGTGATTCGAGTGAAATTTGAATGTCGCTGTGACATTAATGATATGCGCACTTTTCAAACTTTCGGCACACAAACATAAACTTTTCCTTGTAATTTTACATTATTATCATTAATTATATGTTGAAACTAGTAAATTTTCTATGGGGAGGTTTTGGGGCGTTGTCCATTTATATAAATTGTCAAACTTTTCTAAAACAAGGTGATAAAAATAACGAGAAACTATAAAATACAATCATACGTACATTTATCATCATTTTCAGCTTATAATACTGGTAGGGGACAAAAACTGGATTAAACTTTATTTGCCAAAGTGCGTGATGAATACCTGAAACATTTCCTTATTAAAAGGATGCTAAAATATTTTAACAAATTAAGAAAAATTATGAAAATCGTTTCAATTTTGGCAAAATTGGCGAATGCGCCATTGTCAGAAATCTTACATCAATACATAAAAATAACGTTTTAGACTGAAATTTACGATGAAAATATCGTGAAAAGCACGGAACAATATTATTATAGAGAGAATTCACTCTCAAACAGAAATTCCATTTCACATACGTAAAAAAGCATAACAATGACAAAAAATTGCATTTCGATGAAATTCCATTTTGTCACATACTATATTAAAATATTGTAATGAATTATGCATTTCTAATCACTCATTATAACATATATCAACATTAATTTAAGTTGATATTAGATGTTTCGAATCTAAGAATCAACATAAAAAATGTTATCAATTAGAAATTCGATATAAAGACACTCCGACACCTTAATAATCGAGTCCACATTTTCCCTCAAAAATAACCGAGTTGTGGGACAAAATTACGTAAAAGTTCATTTGTAGAAATAAATTGTGAAGCAAAGGTGGATTAGTTAAAATAATTATAACCATTAATACAGCTCCTGTTCCTGCCATACAATTAGCAATTTATTATAAAAGCAGGCATAATAACATACTGCCTCCTTCCCATAATCGGACTTTTCTACTAGAACACTAAGATAATTTTAATTATAGACCTAATTCTATTGTTTCGCTGGAAAATAATAGAACATTTTTTAATTAATCTTTAAAACTGTGGGGACACAATTTGATATAGAATGTTAAAAGTAGGTAAAATTACAAGCCGTTTAGAGATGCTTGTGTGTGCGAATGTGCAATTTCCCTTTAAATATCAAACGTTCCCAAATTTTGCTATATGTGTGTACTTAACAGAAAATTTATAATTAATTATGGATTGACACAGAAGTAAAGCTTTACCTTTTAAACAAGAAATCTAACAATAACAACTAGATTATAAAATAATACATAATTACGTAAATGTAGCAATACTGTCCCCTTATTTGTTTATAACAAACCGATTAGATAAACAAACTTTTGCTTTGGGAAAAAAATTGTTAATGAACTAAATTTGTCTCTGTATTATTCTGCAAACAACAACCGAATAGGTTTTTTTCTTTTTTTTTTACTTGCAAACCTCTTTCGACTTTATTTTTACAGTGCTTTTAGAATTATGATTTTTGATTCCAACACACAAATATTAAAAGCGCTTAACAACATAATAAAAAAGTATAGCGCAATAATTCGCCCTTTTCTAGTTTTAATTAAAATTGTATGTTTAACAACAAAAAATCCACTCTATTCAGTACCAATATTTGTCCACTTAATTTCCTATTTTTAATGATTTACTAACAATTATCAGTTGAAAATTTATTTGTCGTTGCATCGTAAATCTAAACTGAATTGTTCATTACTCACATTCAAAAACTTCCACATCTATACGCAATTGTCCTCCTACAAAAGAATCTTGCAAATTCCAAAACTACTCAATTTATTAACGTCTTCTTCTAGTTTATATCCGTTAGTGTCTAGTGACCTTTTCTTTATACATCACACTCTTTTGAACTCGCCTCCGTTTCTGTAGTAAAACTTTTACAGTCCATAAGACCAAATTGTATCTTTCCGATAATGTTTTTGGAGCCCACCACATAATCTCTCTGCAATAATGATTTAATTAACAGCATTATATTATCGACAAGAAACAGAAAAACGTGCAATTCTTAGTTCCAGAAATGACTGATCATCATGTAACCAAAGGCTATGTATATGGTCTAGTTGTAATTAAACAGCATCAGAGCGTACTTTAATGAAGTATTCGCGGATTTGCGTTACACTTTTAAATAGGCAATTAACAACGGCATAATAATGGATACTGTTAAAAGTAAATCATTTATAAATACTCACACAGGGTCAATTATGAGTGTCTCATGTTATTTGGGACCATTTATCAGGCTCTCGTGTCCAATGTTCTCCGATGGAATCGAGAATCGTCCATGTGATGTTCACTTGGCTTATATTTATCAGGTGGATGCTGAAAATTACGTTTGTTACTCCTGATATGACGTCACAATACTATTGGAAATTGTCCACATTTTCTATTCAAATTCCAATATCCAATTTTGGATTTGCATTTGAATAATGATTTATTAATGTCAATCCGGCCAAATATGTTAAAATTGATATTTAATTAAGCATATTACGCTTCTTTCTTTTACTAGGAGATTTAATAATAATGAGCTGTTGTTAATTATACTCCCTAATTACTTAAATATTAATTATTTTCCGTTTTTATCTCTGTGATTTTTTTTTCACTTTATAAATATGAAATTAAAGCTGGTTAAAACACTTAAAATCCTGTTAAAAATTTTACAATTTACACCACACAAAATGCGGAATTCAATTCGTCCCGCGCATTTTTACAACAACTATTACATCCTTTTAATTAAAGTTCCGTATAGGGAGCAAAAAGGAGCGCCGTTTCGCCTTCATACTTGTGTGTCGCAATTCTATTAAGTACACAAGTTTACTCTCCTTTATGAGTACACAATGCATATCAAAGGGGTCCGAAAAAAATTGCGAGACTAAATGAGAATCCGTTTATGATTTTTCAGTGCGAGTCTAAAATTAAATGGCAAGCATACACTGGATCCTCTTCCTTCTGGTACAGTCGTCGTGGGGCTACATGGAGGAGACGTATCCGCTGATGGAGGAGGTGCTCGATCCGTCGCCGTACCTCTACCCGGACGAGTTGACGCTGAAGAATGAGCTACATCGTCGCAACTCCAATAATTATCTGCGTTTTGGCCGGGCGGATCCCGCGTCGGAGGACTATGAGTTCGATGAGGACTTTACCAGGCCGACCAGGTCCGGCAAGACTGAGAAAAACGATCATTTTATCCGATTCGGCCGTGGTAGACAGGACTTTATGCGTTTCGGTCGTGACTCGCACAAAGATCGCACAAATTACTTGCGCTTTGGACGCAGCATCCCCGATGACAGCCCAAAACGCATCAAACGAGAGACGGCATTCAATGAGGGCAACGTTGGTGGTGTGGACTTCAAAAGAGGCAGCAATTTTCTCCGTTTCGGACGGAACAGCAACTTTATGCGCTTTGGTAGACCGGACCCGATGGCGAATATGATTATTCCGACTGCAAAAAGTGCAACTGAATTCATGAACAAGGTCCACGACACTCCATTATGGCAACTGTTGAACGAGGTTCTGGTCAATTTGAAGATGAATAACAATAGGAAGTGTACAGTTTAAGGATATAATTGTTTTAAAACTCACCAATTTTCATTATCTATTGTGGCTGGATTAATCTTGAGTTTCCGAAAAAGAAAATTGTTACCACTTATTTATTTGTAAATATAACTGAACATGTGTAATCTATTGTTGTGTGAAAGAAAATGCATACAAATAAAAAGTACTTTTATTAAAATGCTAGTAATTAACTTGGGGGCGTTTCGCTTTTCATCACCACAAAAACAGATATAATTAGCCAACCACAAGTTCATGAATTTTTGCACGTAATTTAATTAAATATAAAGAGTACATAATAAAATGTAACGCATTTCACATTTCTGTTTTTTTTAGACAGAATAGCAGCATTATTCCCCCTCGTTTTTGTACTATACACAAATATGGAATTGTTTTTTCGAAATCACGCGCTCACAATTAATATTCTCATTTATTTTCTTGCAATTATGTTGATTGCGCAAAAGAGATCCGTAAATACGCTTGAAATTAGTCCCCAAAGCAAAACGTATTCGAAACTTTCCAGTATAATTAAAAGTTTTCGAAATTGTTTATAAGGAAAAATGGCATCTTTGAATATTTAAATTTCCATATAATCTTCAAGTAATAATTAGTGCACGGAATGGAAATGTATATAAGATTTTAATGTTGTTAAGTTTAGTGGAATTTTGTAAGACTGTATGTACAAAGCAGAATAATTTAAGTGATGGCATGAAACGACTTGGCGTGTGATTTTATTCAATCATCTTGAATAGAGCACAAGAGAATACCATGCCCAAAATCTGAAAATAATCGTGAATAAGTCAGACATTGAAATGAATCAACACTTTAACGCATACCATTATGCAAGAGACGACAATTCCTGCCGTTCCAATGATGACGGCGTGCGATTTAACGTACTGCTTTGTTACTTCCAAACATCCACGATTAAAACGTGTGAAATCGTTGTTGCCTTCGCTCAATTGTTGGCACTTGACGCGGATCCCACTTGCTGTTTGCTTGCAACAGGAGATTGGAAGACGATTTTGCCAATCGTTCGGTCCAAAGATGCCACAACAATGCAATCGTGTTTGAGTTTCGTCCCAGGCGTCAGTCACTGGTCGAGAATTGCCGTAGAAACGTAGAGAGCCTTCCATTGTGTTGCGAACGCTGGTCTCGACGATGCCACGGAAGACGTAGACGAGGATACCACTAACCAGCATCATGACAAAGATGAGGAACAGCGAAATGAAGTACTGAAATTGAGGGTGGTTGAAAAGAGTTGGGAAATGTCAGTTTGTTGGCGACTTACGATGACCAGCATGCATCGCACTTCCTTGATGGAGCCAAGACAGCCCAGACAGGAGATTAAAACGACCAGAATGCCTGTTATTATTAGCACGTAAGCGGATCCAACGTATAAATTGGAGCCTAACAGTTCATTTGCGAACGATCGGTCCACAACTGTCCAAATCCCTAAACCTGTTACGATTAATCCACCCAACTGTTGAGAAAGAATGAAATAAGTGAAATGGTGGAAAGGGAGGGTCTATTAATATGTTTAATTTTTAATTAGCCAGGATTTGAGGGTTGTGTTTTTTTATATTCTTTGTGCATGTTTTTGTATCGATTTTAGGTACTTGGTTTGCTGCACCCATTTAATACGCACTTGATTTATATCTTTTGAAAGTGTATGGGGTCAATGAAAATTGTTTTAATTCAGTTTAAAAGTGGTGTAATATGTTTTCTAGATTTAATTTTCCTAGAAATACTTACAAAAATGAGGAGATTGACGACAAAAAGACTGTATTTCATGAAATTTCCACAACCATCCATGTTCCGGCCAAAACCCATTGTTCTTTAATGAAATATTTGAAAATGTTGAATTAATTATTGATTTTTAAATAAGTTGATTTATAAATTAAAATGTTTTTAAATAGTCAGCACAAATGAAAGTGTTTTTTAATGTAATGTTAAAAAACTGTGTATGTTTATAATACTTGCACTTTCACCTGTTCCACTTATTAGAAGCAGAAATTAAAACTGGATATTACATTATTCACTTACAAAATAATAAGTTCTTAATTACTTACCTAATAGTTTTATGGTAATACTTGAAAGTGGAAGCACATAAAAAACTAATAGTAAAAAGAGGTAAAAACTATTGTAGTAAACAGTAAACAAAACACTGCAGGCATGTACGCAAGAAATGCAAGAATCAAAACAAAACGTAACCTTGTGGCTAGGGTCCCACCCACTTTACATTTTAATTATAAAATATTGAATTTTATTACACTGTTTAATTACAAAATCAAATAAATAACTATGAAAAATTTAAATAATATTTCAAATATGTAAATTCAAGAAAGTTTTACAATTTTTGCGAATCTTTATTCGCAAATAAGGAGCAAAGAATGCGATTAGATTTAAAACTTTTGAACTTGCTGCCACATTTAAAAAACGAATTTCCCCAGACACAAATTTTACAGACGTAGAAGAAGAGCAGCTCAAAGTCATAACCTTCAAATTTTGACCGTTTAATTTCAAGTTTTTTAATAATGGAACTGTTGTGTGGCATTCAAAATTACGATTGGGGCAAAAAAGGCACAAAGAGCACAGTTGCAGATCTGGTAAAAAGTAGAAATCAAGAATATGAAATTGATGAAAATAAGCCATATGCTGAATTGTGGATGGGAACTCACGTAAATGCACCTTCTGTTATCAAAAAGACGTCGGAATCGTTAAATTCCTATATTGAGAAGCATCCTGAAACCCTTGGGGAATCAGTCATCAACAGATTTGGAACCCACTTGCCGTTTTTATTTAAAGTTCTATCTGTGTCGAATGCACTATCAATTCAAGCACATCCCAACAAAAAACATGCGGAAGAGCTGCACGAAAAATTTCCTGATATATACAAGGATCCTAATCACAAGCCAGAAATGGCAATTGCATTGACCCCTTTTGAAGCACTTTGCGGCTTTAGACCAATTGATGAAATAAAAACATTTATGGAAGGTATTAGTATAACAAACTTTTAAGATATGTTATTAATCATTCTCTAATTTGTAGATGTACCAGAACTAGGAAAGATCGTAAACTGGAAAGAGCTTAAAAAGTTAAGCGATAATGAGATTTTAACAACAGGTTTCAAAATGGTCCTCAACTGTGATAAAGAAAAAATCGCATTAGAGTCACAAAATCTTTTAAGACGGTGCCATTGCTTAGGTAAACTACTAACAATTTCCAAGAATTATTACCGAAACTTGTTGTATTTCAGATGATCCTGAACTAGCTCAGTTATTCGAACGATTATATAGTCAATTTCCAAACGATGCTGGCATTTTTATGATCTTTTTCCTAAATTATTTACAATTGAATCCATCAGAGGCCATTTATTTGGGCGCTAATGAACCACATGCATATCTTTCCGGTGACTGTATTGAATGTATGGCTTGCTCTGACAATGTTGTCCGTGCTGGATTAACTCCAAAATTTATCGATGTTGACACTCTTTGTTCCATGTTAATTTATAAAGGAGAAAAACCTGAAGAGAAACTCTTTCGCGCCATTGAAGAGGATAAATATTCAAAAATCTTTCGTCCTCCAGTCCCCGACTTTGGTATCGCAGAAATTAAAGTATGGTTACAATACTAAACACAATTTTCTTCATTTTTTAACGGAATTATACTTTGTTTTAGGTTCCTGCTTCAGCGAAATCTTATTCGACTATTAAACGAAACAGTGGCAGCATTTTAATAGTAATTAATGGACAGGGGAAGACGGCGAATTGCGATCTATCACGTGGAACGGTTCTTTTTCTTGCAGCTAACGAAATTCTTGACATCAATGAAATCACTGAGGATCTATTAATGTATCAAGCTTTAGCAAATGTGTAGATTATTTCTAGGGTAGTGGTTTTTAAAGGTTGTGTATATTTGGATAAATAAAATCGTTCTTTAGGTGCCAAGTTGAAATATACCGTTATAATTGTTGTGCCATAATGAAAAATTTATAGAAAACATAGAGAAAAAATTTAAAAATGCATGATTTGAAGAAACGTTTGCGACAATAATTGCCGCGTTTCTGATAATTATGAAATTGCTATTAATTATTTAGAGCGCTCCAAACAATATATAGTCGGCAATTAATTTAAACGCGTTCACTTTTAAAATGTCATCACAAGTGATGACATTTTAAATGTGATCACAAGTATCTTAAATTATCAGGGATGTGGGTGGAATCGGGTCAAAAGCACTCTAAATTATACATTTTGTATATTACATTTGTGAATTTTTGTTTATATTCACCGATTAATTTTTTCCGTCTTGTTCGTGCTTGTATGGTTCTTGATGATATTCCAAAATTGGCTTACACTTGTTATCTTTTATTGCCAATAGTTCTGGTACAAGTGAATTCGTTCTGTTTATTTAACCATCGACGGAAAGTTCTTGAATTGGAAAAGTTGAAGAAAGCAGAAGAGTTTCAGTTATTCACCATAAAACATGAAACAATTGCAGAAGAGAGCATTAAAATATACAAAATTGTACAGAAAGTCCAATATTTCGGAGCAGCTGTCGAGGCAGTTTTATTTTTATTCGCTGGTATTTATCTTGTTGCAACCGTGGAAAAATCTAAACAATTCACTGATCTGTGGTTTCCTTTTGATGCGACAGTATCGCCGAACTTTGAGCTTGTTTGTCTACTCAATTTTTTCTGTGTTATTAGCTGTTTAGCTTACATCAGTTTCCAACTTTTGCTAGTGGGATATTTCTCATTTATTGCAATTCAGTGCGATTTGCTTTGTTACAATTTGAATCATGTTAAAGAGAACCCTAAGTTTGATGGACCAAATTTTGAATGTTCATTACAGATCTGCATTCAACAATATGTGAAATTGCAACATTTTTGTAAAGTTCTTATGAGAATTATGGATAAAGTGTTTTTAGGGGAGTTGATAACGGTGACTATTGATATGTGCTTTTCAGTAATACTGCTTGCCATGGTGAATATAACACGAAAAAATGAGAATTTTTGTAAAATTGGAAGTATTTCTAAATGTTTCAGAACGAAAACAGTTTCGGTGAAGTGGCTTTTTTATTAGTTTTCACAGCAGAACTTTCGCAAGTATTCTTTGTTCCTTGTTTTTTCGCCTCTAGAGCAACACACAAAGTAACTTAACTAACTATGAATTTTCGAATGAATTCTATGAAGTTCTAATGTTATTTCTTTTTGTCATATTTTTAGTCTGATAAAATATCGTATGCAGTGTTTGAATCAGACTGGACTGAAGCTTCAATTCCATTTAGAAAAGCCATATGTTTTTTCAGTCAATTGACGAAGAATCCTATCCACTTTAGATTCACAGCTATTTACTCTTTATCTCTACCAACGTTTGTTATAGTAAGTTGTTTTAGAAATCCGAGAAACCTCCCGAACTGCTAACTGATTTGTAGGTTTTACGTCGATCTTTTTCCTTCTACACAATGTTAACTAAACTCCTAGACAAGTGAAAACCTTATCGATCAATTTGATTTGCTTCAAATTTGAATTTAGTAATAATTAAAATACCGCTTTGAAAAAGCTATATTTTCATTTAAAATAAAATAATACTATAGGTGCAAAGGCAAAATGTTACACAAATATTAAATAAATAAACCACAAAGTCAATAATTAATTCTGCCTATAGCTGTATAAATAATTAAAAGGCTTTTCCTACTCATAAACGCAATTTATGATGTACATACATCCATAAATAGTTAAAAATTTATATCTTGGAGAAACGTATGTATTACAACTAAAGAGCAATAAATTCGTTATTACGAGATTATGATTAATTATTCATGTATGTAGTTAAAAATTATAAATTACGTATCGCAAAATTTCGATGATTTCATAAAAGTTTAAAACAAAAACTTAAAATATTGGGAATTGATTGGATAAAAGCAAACTTCTGCATATGTATTTGTATTTCCCTTTTTGAGAATCATTTTATTATATACAATTCTTTTAAAAATACAAAATAAATACTGTAGTGTCTAAATCAAACCTTTGGTAAAATTACATAAAACTGTAAACCTAAATGAAAAATAATATGGGGCAAAGGCAAAAACTTAGATATTAATTGATACAAGTACAATAAAAAAACTAAAGACTAGATAACAAATTGTGCCAATATGATTTGTTGCCAAAATGTAAAAATCAGAAAAAAAAATGAAAAAGTGTACTTTTTGTACATAAAATGGAAAAAGTTCTTTTAATACAATCGGAAATCTTTAGAATTTTCATTCAAATTTTATAAGGCATATTCAATGATCACAGAGAGTTTCCTTAACTATTTGTGCGTTAATAAGTTGACAAAAAAACAATACGAATAATAAATAAATAACACTAATTTTTGTCAACCTATCACAAAATTACTATCTATTATCAAATGAGATCGATATGCTGCTAAAAATCTTACAACTTATTGTATAGTACTTTCTTTTCCTTTTTTTTTAAGAGATCAATGTAACTCTCTATTCCAGAGAAAATATTTGGTCAAAAAATAATATTATAATAAAATTACCTACATTTTAACACACGCAAGTTTTCAACATTACTTCTAAATCTTCCAATAATAAAATTAATTCTAAAACAGTCAACAATTCCATCTCTCTCTTTTTTTCTTTTTTCCACCTCACATTAAATTAACGAATTTGTACAAAAATAAAACAACCTATATGTATAAATATCCTTAAAAATATACATTCTCAACTTCCGTTGGAGTATTTGGCTGATTCTCGAAATCATTATCGCATTTGATCGGCGATTGGGGTGGTTGCGGTGTTATTTTCTCAATTGTTGAATCGATAACATCTACAAGAAGCTCTAGGGTCTGTGGGCCCGCATTCACCAATCGGCAGATATCTTCTAGGGCCGTCTCGGCAGATGACAACTTTAGCCCTCGAACGGCCGAATGGATGCAAGCTGCCGCTATTACGGATGGCAAAGTTAACATCAAACTCGGCTCTGAAAACAACAACACCAATTACTTTTCGAAAATTCCTTAAAACCAACTAATCTAAACACGAAATTACACGCTTTTTATGTCAACATTGGATCAACAATTACAATACACCATGTGCATCATTATTTCTTAAAGGGCCTCTTAACAATTCCCAAACACCTAATTGCATATTGCCTTTTTATCGACGAAATCGTGCATTAATTGGGTGAATGGAACAAGTATACTGGTTACACCAACTGTTGCGTCCATTAACTTTGGAAAAATCTACAGAAAAAACGGTAACACCGATATGTCGTCGTAAAGGAAGTCAACCAAGCGAATCCTTTCTGTACAAATTCACCTTCTTCATTCTCGAATTGTAATCATAGTTATTATATGGATGTAATGAAGCGATTTTAAAAATAACGAAAATAAGGTGTAAAAATTGTTGTTTCTCTAAAACCACCTTACCATTTCCCACCAAAAATATTAATTATTGATGGTAGACTCTTCATTTATAATTACACCATTAAAAAGTAAATACAGTTTTAAAATACGTATAATCATGTCAAATTAATGTTTATGCCCTGTTTCTTATTGCAGTATATTGTTATCAAACATGCCGCAATACAATTATTACAGTGAACTCTTCGAAAAAGAGTATAAAATTCTGAAATACGTTGGTATGTGGACGGAATATGAGCAGAAAAACTCAAGGTCCTATTTTGTCTATTTTTTAATGGTAAACATTTTCCTATTCCTACCATTCAATTTGATTCATTCCATAAAGGCATATTACGTTAAGGATAATATTCCTGAATTTGCAAACTCATGTAATATCCTCCTCACCATTATATTTGTTCAAGTGAATTCGTACTGTTTATATTCGAACCGAAAACAACTTAATGAAATGAATCAGTTGCTGAAAGCAGAAGAGTTCCAATTGCAAACAGATGTACACAAATCAATCGCTAACAGAAGTATCAATTTATTGAAGACACTTCGGAAGATTTTTTACGCTGGTGCACTTTTTGAATATGTTTTCTACATTGGAGGTTACCTAATAACCATTTGCACAACAAATGACCGATCGAAAACGTTCAAAGACGCCTGGTATCCATTTGATGAGACAAAAACGCCAGCATATCAATTGGTTTTAATCGTTCATTCAATTTTTGCGATGTATTCAGTTTTGTCCTATGTTAGTCTTCAACTAATCGTCATTACTTGCTTCACTTTTATAGGAATTCAATGTGATTTGTTGTGTGATAATTTAGCCTATGTTAAACACCAATTCAAGAATGTTGGATTTGAATGTAAATTGGAAACTTGCATTGAACAGTATGCAAAAATACAAATGTATGTATAACATTTGTTATTAGACAGTGATCAAAATTGCTTTTTTAGGTTTAAAAAGTTGACTCTAAAAGTTTTCGAAAAATCCTTTTTTGTACAAATTTGTGCATTCACAATAGACATGTGTTTTTCAATATTCCTTTTAACAAGAGTGAAAAATGATAGATCAGAAAAGTTATTCCTTATTTTCTTCACTATTCAAATGTGTCAGGCAGTTTTTCTGCCTTGTTTCTTCGCATCTACCGTTACTGCAAAAGTAATCAAAACTGATATAATTATTTCAATCTGAATTTATTGTTAATTTCAGTCTGAACCAATATCGAGCTGCGTTTTCCAAATCAACTGCATTAAAGCTCCAAAATCTTTCAAAACAAACCTGATGATATTCATTCAACACACACAAAAACCGATCCAAATCAATTTTCTAAAAATATTCTCCTTATCGATACCAATCTACATACAAGTAAAAATACTAAGAGTTTATTTCTAATTAAAATTTTATTAAAAATAACATTGCAGCTTTTACGACGCTCCTTTTCCTACTTTACGATGTTAACCACAATCAATGAGAATAAATGATGAAGAAGACCGTTTACGACAACATTTGCACCTATTAGAATTTATGAGACTTGCTATTACACATTTAGTATTTGGTAAACAATCATAGTCATTATGAAAATAATGGACAAAAAATCAATTAAGCTTGAAAATTCGTCCTTTTCATAATAAATAAGGACAAACACATTCACATTCCCTGTAAACTTCATTAAAAATTAACTGCAAAATAATAACGCTGTAATTATTCGACCTATAGTACAACATTTGTCTTAGTTTTAGTAAACTTCGTGTTAAAAATGCCGCAAAATTTTTATTCCGAGTTATTTGAAAAAGATTACAAAATCCTGAGATTTCTTGGCTTGTGGACAGAAAAATCGAATGAAAAAAATTCAAAAGTTTACTTTGTTTATTTTTTTACACTCAATATTTGTTTGTTCTTGCCTGGCTTTGTAAGTTACTTTATTCAAGCATGTAACATCATTACTGACGTACCACGTTTTGCAAATAATTGTAACATTCTTGTAACTGCACTATATGTAATTGTAATTTCATACTGTTTATATTTCCATCGAAATCAAGTCAAGGAATTGAACGAATTACTAGAAGCAGACGAATTTCGAATGTTCACCAAGGCACACAAAAGAATAGCCGAAAAAAGTATTAAACTATGGAAATTTTTAAGAACATTTTCCTATGGGGGAGCTTGTTTCGAATATTTGGTTTTCATTCTAACAATTATTGGAACTATGATGGCAAATGAAGATAGATCGTTAACATTCAGAGATTCCTGGTACCCCTTCGATGTGACAAAAACGCCCTATTATGAAATAGTATTCATATTTCATATTGTACTCGGTTTTTATGGCATTTTTGGTTACGTCAGTCAGCAATATATGGTTTACGCCTGTTTCACATTTATTGCAATTCAATGCGATTTTCTTTGCTACAATTTGACACATGTTAAGCCAAAAATTGAGAAAAATCCAATGTTTTTCGAATGTAAACTTGAAATGTGTATTCAACAATATAAAAAAATCCAAAGGCTAGTTTAATACACATCATCCCAATTCATGAATTATGATTAATAAAAGTAATTTTTCAGGTTTAAGAAATTAACGATTGCAATTATGAAAGAATCCTTCGTAACAATTTTATTCATATTCACAATGGATATGTGTTTACTAATATTTTTAATAACAAAAGTATAAGTTGATTAATTTAAAAATCGTATGCTATTTTTTTCTTTTGTAGACTGAACTTAATTCAGGTGAAAAGTCAGGCTTAATTTACTATGCATTTCGTCTATTACAAATTCTATACATTCCTTGTTGGTTTGGTTCTACAATAACTGCAAAAGTAAAATGATTCATTATGTAATTAATCATTATTTGTAGTAATTGTAACAATTTTCCAGTCTAAACCAATACCATTTTTTATTTATAACACCGAATGGCCAGACGCTTCTCCAGCATTCAAAAAAATGGTTTTGCTATTTATAAACCATACTCAAGAACCTCTACAAATAACATTCATAACTATTTTTTCTTTTTCATTGCCAATTTTTGTAGAAGTAAAGCAAATTCTATTTTCCTATTGAAATATTTTTGAAAAATTTAATTTTTAGGTTCTACGCACCTCATTTTCATTCTACACAATGCTGTCGACAATCACAGAAGACAAATAATTGAAAAAAATATATTTCTTTACCATTTATTAAAAAATTAACACCGTCAAAAAAATCAACGCAATGAACGCAACGTAGAAATCTTTGGAAAATTCGTTTTCCTCCCAAATAATTCGCTAAACTGCTATGGAAAACTAAAACTGCATCGTTTCCGACTCTTTACCACTTATTAAATACACATAAATTATTATAACTGTTATAGGGGTAATGAAATAGCGTTGAAAGTAATTAACTGTAAAAATCGTTTATAGAAAAATGGGTATAAAGCATATTGTAAGTTCCCTAAACTTCATTAAAAATTAATTGTTAAGTAATAATAACGCTGTAATTACGTAGCATACACGTGTTGATACCAGTATGTTGGAATATTTGTCCGAAAAATGTCGAATAATTTCTATTACCGAGAGTTATTTGAAAAAGACTACAAAATCCTGAAATATTCAGGCATGTGGACTGAAAACGAATACAAGAAAAATTCAAAATTCTATTTCATATATTTTTTAATTCTGAATATGTTTCTGTACACCCCACTCTTAATAAGTTATTTTATTCAAGCTCTATACAGTATTAACAGCATCCCCGATTTAGCAAACAATGCTACCATTCTTCTGAGTATATTTTTCATTCAAATAAATTCATACTGTCTATATTTCCACCGAAATCAAGTAAAGGAATTAAACCAATTATTAGAAGCAGAAGAATTTCAAATATTTACCAAGGCACACAAAACAATAGCCGAAAAAAGTATCAAATCATGGAAACTATTAAGAAGCGCAGTTTATGCAGCCGCTTTTCTGGAAATCGTCATTTACTTTTCAAGTATTATTGCAAGTATGTTTGGAAATGAAGATCGATCTTTAACCTTTAAGGATTCTTGGTATCCATTCGATGTCACAAAAACACCCTATTACCAATTAGTATTCACATTACATGTGATTCTCGGCGTTTATCTGCTACCCGCTTATCTTGGTCAACAATTTATACTTCTTGCTTGTTTCACTTTCATTTCAATTCAATGCGATTTACTTTGTTACAACTTGGAACACGTTAAACCCGAATTGGAAGACAACTCGCTTTTCTTCGAATGTAAACTTGCATTGTGCGTTGAACAATATACAAAGATTTTAAGGCAAGTATTAAAAAAAGTGATCAACAAATCCCTAATATATGAAACGATTGTTTTAGATTCAAAAAATTAACCATTGCAATCATGAACAAATCCCTTTTCGCTTTTCTATTCGTTTTTGTAATGAACATGTGTTTACTGACATTTTTGATAATTAAAGTAAGGACATAAATTCATTGTACAACCTGCAACAACCCTACAACTGATTGAAAATTTTTAGGTAAAACACGATTCAACTGTACTGACTGGTTTACTTTACTATGCAATTCGATACATTCAAACTCTTTTAATTCCCTGTTGGTTTGCGTCTAAAATAACCGCAAAAGTAAAAGTTCAACACAAACATATAATTATTATCAAAACTGAATATAATAATTTTTCAGTCTGAGCCAATTCCGTCCTGCGTTTTCTACACTGTATGGACAGACGCTCCTGCTGCATTCAAAACAAACATTCTAATGTTCATCCAGTATACTCAAAGACCTCTACAAATACAATTCTTAAGTATCTTCTCAATGTCACTACCAATTTTCGTAGAAGTAAAACAAACGCAATAATCTAAGAAATCATATCTAAATTACTATTAAATTTCAGCTTCTCCGCACCACGTTTTCATTTTATACAATGCTCTCAACAATCACAGCCGAAAAATAATCGTCTATATACTACAAGCACCAACCCCTTTCACTTTCGTTAAAAATTAACAGCTTGTCTAGAAAACACCGTCAAGTGCTTCATGGGGTGAATAAGAAAATTAATACTGGTTGCACCAACTGTTGTACTTATTCAATTAAGCAAAAAAGTGTCTAGAAGACGAACAAAACCGTAAACCGATCTGTCGTCGTAAAGAAGTTCAACCAAGCACAAAACTTTATAACGTACTCCAAAATTCCTATTATTATTTTATCATTTTTCTCTAGTCCCCTACAATAATTGATTCCAAAGACACTCATCACTCCTATAAATGAACAACGAACAATTCTTGACCTAAAACCATCAAAAGAAGTTGATATTGGCCCTAATACCACGACCTATCCGACTATATCTCTCGAAAAACTTTCAATGTCATGTTTTAATACATATTTATACAAACACGGTTCATGTCAGAGGGTAATTTAGAGTCTAGTTAATAATTAGAAAATCAAGCAGGTGGCAGACATAAGGTAGATGAACGGTGTCCGCCATCGTCCACATAATAATAATATAAAGCACCTTGCTTCCAACATCGCATCGCGAGATGTAAACTACCTGATAACACAGCACTCAATCTGGGTAGTTTTTCTGTTCTAAACATAGAAGAAAAAATCGAAGAGAAACATCTGCCGTTTGGATGCAGGTACACGTGACTTGGACCAAACAATTATACAATTGTTTTTTTTACCATCATAAAACTGTTCACTTATTAATTCACTAGAAACGTATTTAAGGACATTGCACTATCAACGTACAAATAGTGGCAGTTTACAAGGGGGTAAAAGAACTGAAACTTAAGAAAGAACATAAGGTAAACCACCTGCTTGTATTAGAACGATGACATGGCATATGTTCATTTACCTTTTTCCCTCAACAAGGGTAAAAAACTGACTTTATACTGAATTTATTTCATACAACACTTATTGCTTCTTCCGCATTTTTTCACTTACAACTTGTACATACATCTTGAATAAACACAGGTATATAAACCTTCAATGGAATTATGTTTTTAGTCCGAAAAAAATTGTACCAAAACCCCTAAAATCAACAATACCAAATAATCAATTTGTTTGACAGTTACGTTTATAATATCAAGATCACTTGGTCAACTGTATTTGATAAATACCAGCTGCGACTTCCTTTTATTGTCTGATTACAACACGAAATTTTACCTTCACCTGAATAATACAAGAAGCGAAAAAAAAAGAGGAGAAGAGATGAAGAAAAGAAGAATAAGAAACGCTTCAAGCTGGTTATACCGTAAACCCATAAATCAACAGCACTTTCAATTTTGCTTTCTTGTAAAATCGTACAAATATAACACATAGCAAAACAATTGGATTTTTTTTTGGCAAAAGAGACAGAGAACGGAATTAAAATGTGACATAATGTTCAGCTGCATTATTATACATCTGGATCCGGGGAGGTGTTTTTATAGGGTGGTGTGTGTGCGGTAGTTAGTGACCCCTTGATCACGAAAACAAAGCGAAAATTACTCAACACCCAACCTGACACTAATACAAATGGGTCAATTTTAATAACTCCAATAACACGCATGTTAATTTTATCTATGTAAAAAAAGGAATGCATTAAAATAACGCATGCAACCTGTTCCCTTTTGAACGGCTTTAAAAAAATAATCAAACAGAGTTAACCTCCAGAAAAAAAATTACATTAGCATTTCAAACAATTGTTCTAATGAGCAAAACGAGATTCCCTTCGAAACTTGAAACTGAAACAGCTCTAACGACATTTTCAGTCAACTAGGTATTATTTTAGCCCCCGACGACCTCTTGGTGGTTTAACCACCGTCTGTACACCCCTAACACAACTCTCTCTCCTTATAAAAGTCTACATAAAAAAAACAGGAGAAAATACTGTCCTTATTGCACAATATACAAAACTGTGTGCCAGTCACAATAGAAAATTTTCTAAAGTGAGCCAGCTTGACCCCCTTAAACAGCGGTGAAAAAGAAGGGGCGAATATTGTGCATTCGAGGGGCTTAAGAAAACGGTGAAACCAACCCTAGCGTGTGTATGGACTTTTTCTTCTAAAGGTAAATGCACCCTTCGCGATTAAATATATTCGCCCTGCTGATGCTGTACTCTGTTTGTACATTTACTTATTCACTCATTTATTCCACTAACAAAAGCACTCGAATGCAACTCTCTCTTTCCAACCACGGACCACTACTGCCTTGTATGGATCAGTCAGGGCGCTTTTCTTCTTATTTAAGATCCACTATAACAATAGGGGAGTGCAGCCCTTGGGTGCAAAGGTACTTTCTTGTCTCCTTTTTGCATAAAACGCACCTGGTCGATAATGTCTCGTTCGTTTCAGGGTCTCGTGGCTGTCTGCCAAGATGCGAAAAGTTGCCACCGAACAATACCGTCTGTCGAGACTATTTGCTTCAATTATTTTCTATTCACTTTCATTTCAATTGTGTCGCGACAGGGTCTCCCTACAGCCAATCTTTCGCACACCTCAATCATATCAAAATCATTCACCGTCTGGGGATGGAAAATCTTAAGACACCGTGTCCAGCTGCCATCACAAACATTATTATCACTCGGTCTCTCCCCCAAAATCCAATAAATTTCATATCAGCCATCCGTAGCACATGGCAAAAATATCAACAAAGCGATCCATTTAAAAATGGAAGCAACAGATTTAAATATCCAATAAATATGGTGGTGTATATAACATGTGCATTCTATCGCACCTGGAGAGTAAAACAACAATAAAAGCGAAAAATAGAAAAAAACGAGTGCTTGAGCACGCATCTGTTCCATAATAAAACACGCGGACACACCGCCTGAACCGGTCCAACAACGTGTTGTGCAAATCTAACAGGATACCTTTGTGAGTCCTATTAGAATTATTGAGAGGGCGAGGCCCTCAATGCCCATTTAAAATAGTATGCACTCATATAGAAAAGGGGAACGTGACTCATTATAAAAATGACCCGAAAATAACTCGACTGTCCAGAAAAATGCATTACATTTCTACTCACCCGTGTAACAAATTGAGACCAATGTGTGTGCATGTCGCCTAAGAAGACTGCTCTCATTCCCCCAAGAACATCGTTCAATGATTTGATCAATGTAGTCGAAGCTTGTCACAGCTGCCACGTTCCATTGCAATTTCGACAACACCAACAGTTCCCATTTCTGTAAGAAGAGTTTGTTAAATTAATGAAATGCACTGTGTGATGGTCAACATGTTCAATAGTGGCCTTCATAATTCCCACAGACGCACTATTCTGTCTGCATTTTATTGTTATTCCTTACGGTATTGTCTGAGACAAGATCCCCTTTTTATTAACGGCCCCACAACAAGATGATATGCTGTTACAATTTTTCTAACGATACAGTTTTGTAACTGTGTGTGCATTTTTAATGTATACAAATTTGGGGTTGCATTATTAACGGAAAATTATCAAAGAATCAAAAGTGGATTCTCTTGTAAGATAACATCTGATAAATGATTGTATAAAAATTTCCCAATACGCAGTAAATTTATTGATTGATAACGTGAATTCATTCGATATGAACGTGTCGAGGCAAACGAGCATAAAGAACGATGTTTAAACAGATATACCTTTGATAATGAAAAACTAATAAAAAACGAATTAAATTATAATCACGGCGCCAGGATATCTTAGGAAATAATACTTTGCATTGAATTTATATGACTTATGAGTGATTAGAAATTTCCAATTATCAGACTTCTGGGAAAAAAGTTTTTTAAACAGCAATTCTCCGATCTATCGATAGGGCAGACCGGACCCCAAATTTAAACATAATAATTTCCTATAATCTAGATGTAACAGTATTTTAGGGTAACAAAAATATGTAACTTCCCACAGTTTTTCCATGTACATACATGAAGGTGCAATATTATGTATATGAGGGTGCACAATAGCGAATTCCGATGCAGTACCCTCTTTACCTTTTGGATAATAGCTAGTTTTACTACCTACCCAAAGAAAATCTGTGAGAAAATCAAGTAAGAAAGCGCCCTTTGTGCAATATTCCTGTATGGGCCGACCGGCTCTACGAAAATAATAACCCAACCTAAGGGATCGGAAAGGTGTATCGGGGTTCAATAACAAACCGGAACCAAGACACACAATTATGTAGATTAATATGTGCGTTTTTACATAACCGATTCTCGATTGCATAAGTAAAATTCGATGATGGGTCCTTTATTATTAATTTTTCGTGTGTAAGTAAAGACAGGATGTAATGGTGGTTGATCAGCACCCCCTTACATACAATTTGCGGTAAGACGATACCTATCTGGTTGAAAAGGAAAACGACAATCTTATATAATAAGTGTCGGACCCTTGGATGGAATTCTTTTAAGGCACACGACAGGTTTTAGGAGATTTCCTAGATAAATTACAATAATGTGCGGATGTGGAAATTAAACAGTTTCTTCCAAATGTTCGGTGACATCCTTTCTCAAAAAATATTTAAGTGATTCAACTTACCACGATGTGTTCGTGCGTTACGCTGTAATCCGTGTACGCACACAACAGTTCGATGGGCAGGAAATTCGTACTTCTTATTTTCGAGGCGATCAACAAACATGTAGCTCCAAGTAATTGTAATTGTTGCCTTTTTATCTCGCATACACAGAGGAATCGGTCCATTAAATTGATTGCCATTGGCAGAATTTGGTCCTCGCACATTTGCTCTTCGCATACCTGTGGGAACAACAGGTAGATTAATCAACAGGTACTTGAAAAGTTCCGAGGAATTGTAAATCGACTTGTAATTGTTGAGATAGTTAATTTTTCAAGTGGCCCATCGATAAAAGATAGCATTTGGAATTATTTACGTTTTTAGAAGCAAACAGGTGGCTGTAGAAAATTAGAAATGTCACTTACCTCCAACATCCAAGTGGTCACCACTTTTCTCATGAAGGGTTGAATGTCAGTTTGTACTTTTTGAAAATAATCACAATTCGGCATGTATAGCACCTCGTCTCTTAATAAATTCTTGAGAACCCGATTATCTTGGAAAATATTCCGGTCTTTTAAAGCTATGTTCACAATGGACATATTTTCAGTGCAAGCTAGATCCATCATCCCCTTGTCAAATATTTTTTTAAATAAAATTTTTACGGTGATGGACACTGTTTAGAGTTTGTTTATAAACCACAAACACTCCACTCAAATTTCTAATCACACAACTAATAACTACCTGGTATATTTTCAAAACGTTTCTGTTGATAATCGGAGGGTAACAAACAATTTTATAGCTTGGAGAAGTACGACAAACATGCGCATTCATCGCTCGCGCTGTCTGATGTAGGCATTCGAAAACACCTGGACACATTTTTATTTCAACTTTAAATTTAAGTGTAAAATGTAAAGTTATTCCACTTTTATAAAGGGGGTTCAGCTTCCCCAATCAGCTACGTATTCAATAAATTCAATAAATTGATAAATAATATTGCAACAATCCCACGAGAATTATTGCAGAATTGTTCTGCTACATTTCCCTTGTAATCTGTTTTTAATGACAACTTTATAGAGTAATTACATATTTAGCAACCTAAAATTAAATTTATTATGTTCCTCAATAAAAAAGTCTATACATTTATTGTCTTTCAAGTTTTTTTATTAAATAAAATAACACTAATAATAGCGAACAAACTAAGAAATATCACAAATCGCAACTTAAATTTATTAAAAAAAAAGATCATTTACTTGTTGATGGTAATAATTTTTCCATTTTGATCATTGTTTGGATACTTCAACAGTACCAATGTACCATTACCATTCTTCTCCGCCACTATATAATGCGGAGAAAGTGATTTCTTCACACAACTACTACTTGGTAAAGATTTACTATTATCACAGGGTTTTGTAGCAGTTATTGGCGTTGTTCTCACGAGTTTTCTTGTCATTGGGATTTTCGCCATCCTTACCGGCGTGTCAGGTATATAATTCCCCTTAACTGGAGGTGTTAAAGTCACTGTAGTCAACTTTGGTAACGTCACCGTTTGCGAACGTTCAGCTGCTTTTTGGATCGGTGGTGATTTAAGGATCGATTTATAATTTATACGCAAATTTGGACTTCTTGGATGGAAAACATTCAAAAACTTCGAGTCCTACAACAACAAAAATCAATCAAAACAAATTATATTATATTGTTAATTGCAACTGACGTTCTTCGACGCTCCTGGCACAGGTTTTTTTAGTGGTTCCGGTTTACTTTCATAGGTAATTTGCACATCATCGTCACTGTCCTCAGGTTCATCATCAGAATCCTTTAAAACGATTACCGATTGCTCTTTTACAATATCATCCATCTTTTTTTTCTGCACTTTTTGTTCATTGGGCGGTAATTTATCAATCAATTGCTTCAATTTATTCAAATGTTTTTGTTTATCTTTGATAAGAGCTTGTTTGGTTTGTTGTGATTTCTCGATATTTTCTTTAAGTTTTTTAATTTCATCATTCGCCTAAAAAATGTTATCATTTCAATCAAATACTCAACAATCCCAAATTGAAAATAAAATTTACCGCATTTAATACATATGGTATTGAGAACATTTTCTTTTCATCTTGTATAAGATCCAATAATTTTCCAAACTTTGTTACATGATACGTAATAAAACATTGGGCGCGTTTTGAGAATTTTTCCATCAATTCACTTTTTCTCATATGTAAAATATGTTTGCAAAATACTTCGCTTACATTTTTACCATTGTGAATACCAAACTTCCCGCAAATCTACAAAATTTATCGACATTAGCACGTAAACCTTATATAAAAAAAATACTGACAAAGTGGCCATTCAAATATTCAATCTCCACTGGTTTAAGAAGTCGATGTTCCGGTACATCTAATGTAGTAACAATTTTTATTTCAATCTTAAAACTTTCAGGAATTCGCAAAAGTAAAATTGACAAACGACTGAAAATATAAAAAAAGACTAAAACTCATCCAAACAAACAAAAAATCCACTTACTTGTACAAAAAGTCTTTTGCCATCGTAACATTCTGGAATCTCAAAGTTTTTCTTTCAAACGGCCAAGCCACATCAAATGTGGACGAATTTAAATGTTGTTTCGCGCCAATATACCCGAAATGTGGTATATTTGTCACAATATATCGATTATACTCATCTGTATTCAAAATCACATTCCGTTCAAGCAGATGAATTTTAGTAAACGATTTCAACATTGTCAAAAATTGCTTTTCACTATGAGTTAAATGCTCCTGCTCATCCACAGGACCCTCAACTGGTTCCTGTCGAACAGTTTTATTTGGCACCTGTTTCGCCGTTTCCGAAACCAACCAAATCGAATCCTCCAAAGTGACCGAAAAACCCGTTATTGTATTTAAATCAAGAAAATCGTTCGTATGTTTTCTTAAATACGGTCCAACAAACGTTCGTTTACATGGTGTACAATAAATACCGAAATAAATTTTACACTCAATATCAGGAACGGGAAAATTACCCTGCAATATAAACGTTTCCTTGTTTCTCTCCGCCATCCCTTGAACTTCCTTCAACACAGTCATACCAATTGTATAACCAGTCTTTGTAAACTTCAAAAAACGACTATGATTCTTATCGATATTTATAAGTCGCCATTTATAATTAAGATTCGGAAAGACTGGTAATGCCACCTCCATCGGTTCCAACAACACAGCATCATGCATTCCAATATTTTCAATCTCCTGCGTTACTTTCGTCTTTTCAAACAGTTGCCGCACTAAATGTAATTCTTGAGTTTCATTGTCAACGTTTTTATGACGAAACACTGACACGAGATTCTCATACTTTTCCACCTTCTCAACTACTTTCTTCTTGTCACTTTCCTCAGCACCATCCGTCTTATTCTTCGTACAAATTCCGCAAATTTCAAAATGATTCTTAGTCGGTCTTAATATAAATGATAAACTGCGATCGGCATATTTATCTGGCAAACGTCGCGCTTTAATCCATTGCATCAACTCACTCTCCACCGGCGATTTCATGATGTCAATGTACTTCTTTGGTGGCATTTTATCAATGGAATTTACCAACAATCTGGACGGTTTGTCTTCCATACACCAAATCCCAATTTTCCGTTCCATAAACAGTTTTAATAAATTGGTCCAAGGTAGAAGACGGGCATGACCTTGCCATGTTTTCGGTCCCAATGTGGCTAGCAATTCAGTTTCGTTATTTTCAATGATCGTTTCACCCTCAAACAATGTTCCAACCACTGGACTCGGACTCGGCTCCGAACTCGTTGAAATTGTCAACTTTTTACGACGCTGCAAAGAAAAGTCAGTGGAAAACTCCTTTACATTTTTCTTGGCTAATGGGAAATTATCCTCTAAAATATTGTCAAACGATTGTTTACGTTTGTGTCCCATTTTATTATCGATGTCCGCTTTTGTTATTTTACGTACAGGCGTCTCAACCTCGTCTGAATCCACATAAATAATACTAGAATCTTTTTGATGCGATTTCGCATAAAGCACGTTGTCTATGGACACTTCTAAGCTAGCGTCTTTTATCATTAGAGTTTGCAAATAATTCGAACGTTTATTTCTTCTTTTTATATTGTATGGAACGCCTAAAACTCTAGCACAAGGTTTATTATTATTTGCATCTTCATCAACAGCCTCAAAATTCCTCTCTGGAACGACAGCTTTCAGTTTTTGATCGAATTTTGTTATTTTTTCTTTAATGACTGGTTTTACTTCCTTAGGAAGATCTTTAACTGTTTTCGGTTGGATCTTTGGCGTTTCTTCAGCGGGTGATTTTTTAACTAGACTCTGCTGTGTCACACAAACACAATTATGTCTACGATGTAACATACAAAACGGCACAGCGTCGTTTAATTTCAATTTCGCAAGAGGAATAAAACATTCAATTTCATTTGAATTGTCAGTGGACGTCGTTGAAGTGTTGGAAATCATCGAAGTGGACCGATCGGACTTGTCAAAGTTCTCCACATAATCGCTGTACCTTTTTGGTGCCTTTGTCGCTCGTCTCGGTTTTCCACCAACGACGATGGTTTTGTTATTGGCTTGTATGATAGTCTGAGTGAATTCCTTCTCCACCTACAATTTAAAACAATTAGAAAAATCGCTTAATTTACCAATAAATCGACTATTACCTTCGCTAGATTCCTCTTCACCTGATAATCAATCCTATTCACCGCATCCGTTGACAATGCATCCTCATTCAAGCGAATATTCAAATTTTTACCATAATAAACCATCTGTTCCGTTCTCGGACAAGTGCACTCAAACATACATTTGGTCAATTTGCAATGATCCGCGCCCACATTTTCACACGCCAAACTTTTACACACACAACCGAACTTACAAAACGATTTACTACATTGTTTATCGTTTTCCTCTTTCAAGTCCTCTTCATCAGGATTGCTAATTACATTCACAATCTTACAACTAAGCCGAGATAATTCCAAATCCACACGATTTCGTTTACGTTTAATTTTAGAAGAGACCGCTTTGTTACTGTCTACACTTTTACACGATTCTACATCTTGATATTCAATAACCTCCTCTTTTACTATATCTTTCGTAAGTTCTTTTATTTCTACGTAATTTAACAATTTATCAACAACATTTTTTACTTCCTCTTCTACACTTTTTGCTTTCGAAGGGGCACAATCGCTCCAATTCACGGGCTTAACGCGTACTACAATTTTGTCCTGATTATTTGCATATTGCACTGGATATGTAAATGTTTTTGGTTTAACTAATTTTTCACTTTTAATTGCAGTTAAGGCGAATTCAACATCATTAGCCGTAATAATACCGTCATTCGCTGGTAACAAATGCCGAAACGGTACCGCTTTACCAAATTCAGGTACAACTTCATAATTAATTGTTGGTAATTTTTTAACAGTCGTCTCCCATTCATTTCCTTGAATTGTTTTTTTACTCAATGGGCCCGTTACGTATTTAACATTGATTTTATTGCGATTATAAAGAGTGTTTAATAGTGACAATTTTTCTGGTGTTGTTGCAGTTGTTTGTGTGCTTTTTAACAGCCCTTTACATCCCGGTTTGTACGATTTGCGTAGCCATATTTTCCTACCGTCTAATTGAACGTAACTAACTCTACTTGATTTCAAAGGTGCTTTCTGTTCAACATAATCCTTAAAACTAGTACTAATAACTAACGAATCAGTCTTTGATTTCTTCTCTACATTTCTTTTAGGAATTTTTTTCTTTTCCACCACTGCAACTGCAACTGGTTTGGTAATTTTCCTTTTATTGTCTATCGGTTCGATTAATTTTTCTGGCGATTTCACTGCAACATTTTCCACAGTTTTCTTCTCGATTTCCGTCTTTGGTTTATCGGTGTGTTTCGACGTTGTTTCCAATAATTTTCTTTTTTCCGCTAATGTTTTCGCTTTAATATCAGGAAATTGTTTTGGTTTATTGTGTTTAGACTCTGTTGATGTCGTTGCTTGCGGGAATCGATGTGGACTTGGCTCTCGCCAATCGCGTTTCTTCAATCCATCCTCAGCTCCTAATTTTGGTACTTCATAACTTATCTGTAATTCACTATTGCCTGTTAAAAATTCGTCTAAACTGTTGCTTAAAAATGGTGATTGATCACTTATTGATTTAGGATCACTAATTATTGGTATTTTTTGTAATTTTCTAGCTGGTTTGCCTTGCACTTTTCTAGGTATTTGTGAAGAATTGGGTGTCGCTTTCTTATCTTTGTGAATAATTTTTCTTAAAGTGTCTATTGCGCCGTTAATATGAGCTTTTTCACTAGTTTCGGTCTCTTTCGGGACTTCGGGCTCTTCAAATTCAACTCCACCTTCAACATTCACTATTAATAAACCTAATTCGTTTGTTTGTGAGTACAATGTGTCCGGTTTTAAAGAGTCTTCGTTAGAAATGTTGGTGTTTATGTCTACTAAACTCGATTCAGTACAATTTTCATCGGTTTTAATGACTATCTCTTCTTTTACATCAATTTCACCATTTTCTGTGCCTTCGATGCTGCTTGGTTTTGAATTTTTAGGGCTATTTTCATTCAATTCTACCACCTGCTTTGATGAGTCTTTATTTTCGGAAATTTTTTGCTTTTTCTTTTCAATAATCTCAACTTCATTTTCTAAATTCGTTGAATTAACTAACAAAACTTTTTTCCTGGTTCGCAATGAATTTAATTGCAGCTTTATGATACTTCTAAGATCTTCAATGTTGTTAGACGGCTCAGTAGAATCAGTTGAATCAACTTCATTCGATTCCCCCTCGTTATTCTTGTCATCGTCCCTTTTAGTTTTAGTGTCTTCTTTTTCATCATCTAATAAATGTGAGTTTTCTTTAATTATGTCATCTTCTTTCGGCATATCTTCAATTATTTCAACATCCCTTTCCAAGTTGTCATCTTTTGTTACTTCTGAACTTGCTTCTGAAGTAATTGCTGTACTTGAATGTTCTTCAGTACTGGTGGTTGGTTCATTTAATTCTTCAACCTGATCTCGGATCTTGCATGGAGATTCATTAATTTTTTTATTACTACTCTCTTCTGATGACGAGACGACGTTTTCTTCGATTTTAGTTTCATTTTTCTCTTTCGATTTATATAATTGTAGTTGTTTTAGTAAATCATCGCATGACAAGCCAGTTTTGTCCAATATATTCTTGATTTGGTTAAAATCCATTATTAACCTAAGAGAGTAATTAATTTAACATAATTAGATATGATATTTGCTCGTTTATTGCACATTTTATATCTAAGCGAGACATGCGAGACATAATAATGAGTACATAAGGAACATATGTATAATAAAAGATTAGAGGACTAAGACCCATTAAATAAATGTTATCTTTTCTAGACATTATCTAGTTGTATCAAAAATATAAGACATGCTTGAGTAATCAAAATCAATAAACTACCACTAAAACAGACTTTGATTATGTAAAAATCTCGAAAATCAAGGATTTAGATTGGAACTTGGAACCGCAAATTGAGGTTATACATACATACTAAACTGCTCTCAAAATGTTCATTTGTTTCGATTTGTTTTGAATTTATTAAGAGTTACGTATATTTAAAATTATTTTTAAGGTATTTTATTAATTCGAACATGCATATTAGAAATTTAATGAACAAAAAATTAAAAACTAGAATTTTCAGAACATGTAAATAGGCAACCCCCATTACTCAAGCACTCAAATTAAGATGGCGACAGATTTGAGAAAAGGAAAATTTTGTCTTTTAGTTTTCATTCATTTGAACTACACGAAACGCTTTATGTCGCATTTCGTCTATAGGCATTCATTTGCTTTTTAATGAACCGCTCATATGCAATCAATAAATAAAGCACTTTTAAAAAAAAATATTTTCACAGGATTTTCAAAAAATTAAATTATTCTAAGCACTAAATACTCATTAAACAATTTTCTTCATCCACTAAGAATATTAAAATACTTAATTTATAACGCTATAGATATTTTATTGAAATCAATACATATTGGACAGATACGTAAATAAATTGTTTAAAATTACTCATTGTGTTTTTATATAATCCTATAAGCAAATTTAGAATGTCAAAAATCTAGTTGAAATGAATCGTTATAATGCCCAATTTCAACGACAAAATAATCAAAGTTGCTAATTAAATATGACACTTCTATTTAATTGAATTCTAATTAAAATCCATTACACTTAATAAAAATATAAATACTCATCATTATATCGACCTTACACAAGCATGTGTAAACATTTCAACGAAAATCTTTTCAAACTAAAACTTGCCAAATAATTGGTTACACTGACGATTGCAATAAAAAATTCATGTTACAATTATCAATATTCGTCCCAAAAATAGAAATAAAAATAACTTACCTAAGTACAACAACTTCTTTAGGAAGGAAAACGAATTTTACATTTTTCTTAGTGCAAACAACACAACTGTCATTTATCTAAAATGGTGTTAACGGATGTTCCGGCACAGCTGTTATTTATGGTAGTACAAATAATGGCGCTCAAGTAGAGTCGGCATTTTAAATATCTAAAACGCGCTAAAACAGCATTTATACAATCTTCTGTGTAACGTTTTAACAAACATGTGAGATCAATGATAGAAAGCGAACTGGGAAGCAAAATGTAAATGTTAATAATCAGTTTATAACGCTGAATAAAACTCTTGACTTTTGCAAGGTCAGAAACACCTTTGGCGTCCAGATTAGACCCTCCAAATGGATTATAAATGCTACAGGTATTAATTCTACTTCTAAATTACCAGATTAATTATTATCAACATTTAGAAAATGTGCTTTTTGCTTTATTTACTGCTGATAAGAGCCAAACTACTTGATCACAATCCGTTCATGCAATAATTCTTATTGGTTGGCTGTGACGAATCATGCGCTCTTCACAAACAAACGAATTTGAATAAAGTTTGAAACAGTCTAAGCTAAGTTTTTATTAATCACATTTTCACATTAGAAAATATACATTTTTTATAAAGAATTGAAGGTAATCACAATTGTATTCCTTAAAAAAATAAATTTCAGTATTGGGTCGATGTTTGTTATCTTCTTTTATTTTCCGAACTCCTTCTAGTAAAGAAAAAGCTAAGGAAAACTTTTTATAAAAAAAATCGTTTAAATTAATAATTTTTGTATAAAAAAGGATATTGTTTATCTCGTAACTCCATTCGTTCGTGGGATCTTTCACGGTTGTATGGAGACACTTCCTACAATTTAAAAAACAACATTAGACCAAGGAAAACCATGAGTTTTTTTTACAAACATACCCGAGTCCTATGATGTTTTTCTCGTAAATGAGTTGGCTCTACAATTTCCCCATTCGGATGCGCCAATAACTTAGCTACAAATAAAAATTCTTGTAAATAAACAACAGATTTCCTTTAATATTTCAGTACCTTTTTCCTCTTCGCGACGTTTTTTCATTTCTGCTTGCATTGCTTCCTCGGCTCTATCCTAAATCACCACACAAAAATTAACAAAACAAGCCAAACATAATTTTAAATGAAACAATACCCTTTTCCTTCCCATTTTCCTTTCTTTCCTTAATTCCTTTTCCTCGTCACTCACTTTCTCCCTTTTCTCTTTCACTTTAACTGATCTATCTTTCTTTGGCATTTTCTCTGTTATATATTCGATTTGTTGTTTACGTTCTTCATGTTTGGAACTCTGCAGACAAGCAACCATTTGTGTGTCATTATATGGATTTTCTAGTTTAAAATTGTTGTAGCAGAGTACTCATGAGTCGTGCTTCTTAAAAAAACTTTTTCCACCAACCCTGACTACTTGCATAAGTTTCTTTACATTATAAATGATTTTTTATGATTCCAAAGGTTATGTGAACATCATCGATTCACCTTTGGAAAAAATGCAGTGCCATTTGTCCATAAAACTCCATCAAAATGAAAAAATCACAAGCATATACATTTCTATCCAATGCAAGCCGATTTTCCTAAAACTTGGCGCTACACGAGAACCAAAGACTCATCGATTCAGCATCACTTGACGATTTAGAATGTTACCTCTTCTTTATCTTTCCTCTTACCGTACCTACCTGATGGTATTCCAAGAGATTTATTGAAATTCGGAAGATTGGGCTGATTGAACACAATACAGTTCGATAAATACAACAAAAATGTTCCACACAATCACTACTCTTTAAAACAACACTTTCTCCTCGACTTCTTCTTTGGAAATATCTTCATTTCATCACAATTTGCAGTAATTTATATTTGGAAATCCTCCAGTAATTAAATTTTCCTCTGGATTTGTTGATATAACAATGTAAATCATTTCGGTTTTCTCTAGTTGAAATTATTTTATTTAAGCAGTATCGAGTAGATTAACCCATCTTTATTCTTTATTGACTGTTCTTTGTAATTCAGAAGTGAAAAAATGATTCAGAATTTCATTCAACGTTAGCACTTATTATTTATAGTGTAGGAGGAACATGATCACACATTTAAACTAAATTTCAGCCCAATCTCCCAATTATTTAACAAACACATAATTTTACACCATTATTTTTGGGTGGAGGAGCAGATTAGTGACCTAAAATCTGCACCGTTGCGTTCTATCTCACTCCGATACTAACCTTCGACAAAGAACTATCCACTTTTCTTCTTTTTACATCTAATTTAGAGAAAAAAAGTACATTAAAACCAAACAAATTCAAAACAAAATGTAAGGAGTACCTCTATCTGGATCGGATTCCTGACTATATCTAGCCACACTCCCATTTCCACTCAATGTAAATTCACGCTCCTCTCTAGATTCGCGGAAATGTTCTGGTCTTCGTTCCTCATAATAACGGTCCACTTGTCTTTCACTTGAATAACGTACATCTTCTTTAGGGCTTACCATCTCAATGTATCTTTCTTCCTGCATTCGCAAATCAACGAGGTAAAAACTATGAATATAAAGAAAAATAAACAAACTCACTCTGTATGATCTTTCTTGGCGCTCTTCCTTCATTGACATTTTTTCTTCTTTTCTTTCTCGTCTCTTCTCTTTTTCACGTTCTTTGTCATACTCATCCCGTTTCTCTTCCTTTTTCATCTTTTCTTTTTGTTCCTCTTTATAAATCGTTTTTTCAGATTTCTCCCTTACACTAAACAATCAATCAGTAAACAAATAATTCAAAATCATAAATCAACTTACTTGTACTCGTTAGAAGTTTGATTTTTCATTGGTGCTTTCACTTCGTCAACTTGTCGACTTGACTTCTTATCCACTTTTTCTTTATTTCCGTCATCTGAAAAAATTTCAATACCCCTTCAATGAAATCCTTAATTTTATTATGACAAAATTACCTTTAGATGAATTCCCATTTTGTTTATTACCATCATCAGTTCTTGACTCATTCGATTTCACCAACTGCAAACAAATTCATTTTACAACATTCCAAATTTATTTCAACTAAAATTCCTTACTTTATCCTTTTCCACCGGCATATGGAAATCAGACTCTTTCATCATATGTCCACCACCAATTCTCTGTTTCAACAAACCCAAATAACTACTAGACAATGTAAATAAATCTTGTCTGTTATTTTTCTCCTCATCTCTCACTTTCTCAATTCTCTTCTCAATAAATTGACTTAATTTTATTAAAACAGGGAAATGTGGTATGATTTTAATCAATATTGTCAACGCATTCCGTATCTGTACATAATCCTTCGACTCTAAACACGTAACCATTGCTTTTGCTAGTTTATAATGCCATTTATGGCACACGTGACGATAATTCTCATAACCAACATTATCCAAATTGTCTGCATGTTGATTACTTTCACGATATTTCGTTACAAAACCGGGATAATTTGCACACTCTTTATCAAAAATATCCTTTGATCTATGCCAACGCATAACAGTCTCCAACATGGCATACAAAAATCGGCCATACCGGATTGCTTCATTTTCCGTGCACGAAGTTATCGAATACGTGACATCGCAAAATAGCTAACAAAATAAAAACAATCAAACCACCTCAACCCCCTTAAATCCCATCCAACTCACCCTATCAAAGCACAGCAACGTTGAAAAGTTGGGCGTCTTCAACGAATGTATTGTAAGTACAAATTTCGCACAATAAACCGCATCAATTTGCGTAAATGTGCAACGTGGAAACAAACACAATTGCAAAAAACTTGTAATCGTCTCATTTTTCGCTGACTTTGCTTGCCGTGCCAAAAACCAATGATCTTTCTCCTGTCTTAAACGATACATAATCTTCTCAACATGTTCAGTTTGTTTCTTTTTCTCATCTTGCAATTTCTCCATCAATGTTGTATAACGTTCTTGTTCTTTTTTCGTTTTTGTACTCGAATCCATCAACGCTAATGATTGTTGTTTATTTTTCGCAATCACCTGTTGGTATGTCTCATCTGGCACATACAAATCGTACATTGTTAATGACCAAAATGTTGCCAAAAATTGCGGCGAAATATCCTCCCACACTTTGGCCGGATGTAATGGCACTAAAGATTTATGTACTGGTTCCATAATTTCACATACAGCTTCATAATACTTTTGATTTTTAATTGTACTCGACATTTTCTTATAATTTGGATCAGATTTACGCAACTGATCATACCGAATCTAAATAAACAAAACGATTTAAATGGAGCACTTTGAAACAATTGAAAAAAATCTTACATTTATCGCATGATTAAACATTGGCCTGGCTAAGAAAAATGCAACTTCATTGGGAATGTGATAGTCGATTAACATACTTTGTATTGTTGGTAATTTGTTAACATATTCATCGACTGATAAAGTGGAGCCCAAAAACGTACCAAACTGCACCAACGTGTCCTGACACTGATCCGACAATTTGCCAACCAGTTTTATATGACTTTTCTGCGTTTCTCTATACACCACACAATAATTCTGTTGTGCCATTAACAAGCACAGTGTCACCGCTAAATCCTGTTCGGACATTGCTTCTTTCAGTCTTAACGAGGACTTTTTCGTATTTCTCACTTGACTGAAATATCCCGCTTCCGCTTTCAGTAATTCACCGCCTGCCATTGCATTCAATTGGTCCATTGTTAAATCTTCAGCTGCATCAACACCTGCCATCTTTTGTACGACTTCTTTCAATATCAACAAATCCAAACTATAACAAAACCATTCAATAATTTTGTTACCTTGAATAGGAGAAAAATGTACCTGTTTTGTGCTTTCAATTGGTTAGCAACATATTGCAACAATCCCGACAATTCAATAACGTATTTCTTATAAACAGCACCACAAAAACTGCTCAAACTTTGAAGCCATGAAGAAATTGATGTGCTGTCATGTTTCACTCTCTTCTTGTCCGCATTTGCCAAACATTCAATCAAACAATAACCGAGCACATCGTACGATAGATTTGTTAAATATTTCAACGAATCAACCACAGGGTTTATTAAATTATTATAAACTTGTATTTGTAGTAAAATGTAATCAAATAAAAATCCAGGCGAACAATGAGTTAACTTGCCAATTAGTCTACCGACCGGTTTAACATTCTCTTTACTAACCCGCTTCATAATATTCTTCAATTGCTTTTCAGAGTCGCCTCGTTTACGTATCAAATCCGGATACATTAAATACGTTTCGTTCTTCCAACGATTATACAAACAGTATCGATTTTGATATGGATATAACTTCAAAAGAGTCCAAATTTCTTCTGCAATGCAACAATTACAGTCCAAGTACGACAGGGACGGCAAAATGGTTGAATCAATTAACGATAAAATATCGTAATACAAATTATGGTTGCTCTTAATTGGTTGACACTTTGCATTATCAATTCCCATAAAGTTTAAGGCCGCTTTTGATAGACGAATTACTTTCGATAAAAGAACGGTGTCAAAACGTAATGATGAACTTAATGTTAGTAGCATTGGTATGGCAGTAGTTTGTAATTCACCAAACGCTTTCACCGGTTTCGGTGCCAAGGGATTTTCATGAGGTTTAACAGACTTCCGATTTATTTGATTGCCCAATTTACAATGCCTAAAACGATGCTTAGAAGTAAAGAAAACAATGATAAATTATCAATGACTTACTCTTTGTATAAAGGTTCGATAATTGTGTGTAAAAGTGCACACAAAGCGTTCGCAATCGGTTCATAATTGACGGCGAATTTATCCGGTAATCGTTTAATTAGTATTTGAGCAGTGTTCCAATCACCAACCAATAACAGAGCCTCACAGAGACGCAATTTTTGATTGCCTTCGTAGCGGTTAATACTTGTGTCCATTTCTTCGGGCGTATCTTCTTTTTCTTTGTTACTAATTGAGACAATTTGTAATTTTCGCACGTATTCCTTAGCGTCTTTTAATTCCTTTTCGTAATCTTTCGCAACTTGTTTGTCTTCCGGTGTTAACTGAAGTAAAAGCACATGATATTTATGTTAACTAGTAGAAATCATTGTTTACCCAAAAGTAAATGTGATCCAATGAGATGAGTTTGTGTTGTAAAAGATGTGCTACTAAAATGAATAACGACTGTGGTATATCCGTTCCATTTTTCTTTAAGAATGCAAATTTCGTTGACAATACTTCACTGATAATTTTCGGATCGTTCATATACGCTTTTATAAGAGGTACAAACACACGTGCATCTTTTGGTTTGTTTTCAAAACTCTCTAAAATAATATCTAAAACACGATTTGGGTCCAAATTGAAGCACCCAATCAACGATTGAACAATATCTAAAAGAACTTGATGATTTGTTTCCTCGGAAAACTGTACATTCAATTCAGCTTGTAGTTTAGAAAATCCTTCGCACTCTTCACGAAACAAATTGAATTTTCTCTGTTTGTAGTACAGTTTTGTTTTAACTTTGATGAATTTTGAATAGTATGTTCGGTTTTTAAGCACACCAACATCTTGTAAAGTGTCGATTTCCAAACGTTCCTTTAACAACTTATCTGATAGGAACTTTTCACATTCTCTTACAATGTAACAAAAGTTTTCGCGTTCTCTAGGATCGTCCCCGTCTAAAGTAGATGTGTACGAATCAGCTGTATTTAGAACATCTAATATAATAGACGGAATGTCGTTGTGGACAGCCTACAAACAAAAAATATCACGCCAATGTTACAACACAACGTTTTCTTCCACAAACCACCAATTCTTGTAAAGCAGCAACCACAGATTCTTTCTTTATTACCCCTTTTATGCCCTTATCTATCATTAATGTTAT
Organism: Silvanus unidentatus; assembly: GCA_963930825.1. Lineage (NCBI taxonomy): Eukaryota > Metazoa > Arthropoda > Insecta > Coleoptera > Silvanidae > Silvanus > Silvanus unidentatus. The sequence continues at coordinate 19,479,304 of OZ005760.1, forward strand.
ATTCACTGTAATATTCGAGATTTTCCCATGTTTATCGAAAATAGCTGTTTCTGAGACATCTCCATCTTTTAATAAACCAATACAACTTTTTGAGCTATAAATCAAACGTAATTAATAGCAATTCATTTAATTCACAATTTTAAACACATACAATTCTTGTTTTCCAGTTGTTTCCCAATTTTTCCAAATATCACCACTTAACACACCAGCCATTTTGGAATACTAACGAACACAACACACGCATCAATCGACGTCGACTACGGCTGCGCCATGCGAAGTGCACGCCAAGCGTGCAGACTGCGGAAAATTAATGAACTAGTCAACAGGTAATTTAAATAAGTTTTTCCAGAAGACTGCTTTTTCTTAAACCTTTATTTAATAAAATAAGCCATAGAATACATAATTCAATTAAATAGATATACATAAAAAAACATTAAATTTCTTGTCCTAACAAGGCCAACTGTTTTAAAAATTGTTTTGCATTATTTAACGTGGTTGAACCATAAACTATTCTCTTTGTATTTCCTGCAGCGGTCTTTTGCTAAATGAAAAATATCAAATTAAAACTGTAAACTACACACACATTTAGACCCTTTACCTTTGCATAATCCACCAAATTCTGGTACTCTATGTAATTGCCACCACCTACAATAAACACAATTGCATCTTGGAATGGGGTACGATTCTTCGGAATCTCCGTAGCTTTCAACTGTTTTGGATCTAAATAATGGTATTCATCCATTTCAGGACTACTTTTAAACTCCATTAAATGGTCAACAATTCTTGTCACCGGCAAATTCTACAAATATCCAAAATTATTCCAACATCCAATAAATACCAACTTTCTTCCTACATGTCTTTTAACAACTAAATTCTTTACACCCTCCATCACAAAATTAGAACCTTGTGAAACTAATTTGGAAAACATGTTTACTGTTTTCGTACCAGCACCTTCATACTGATTTAATCCTGCTGCCATTTTAGTAAAACCCCTAAAAACACAAAAAAAATCAAACTCTAAACCACTTTTTCTTTGTTAATAACTCACTTCCACCGTTTAATATATGTTAAAGGCGTTAAATCACAACCCGCGTCCGTTAATACCGCCTCATACCGACTTGAATCACTTTCACTAATATGCGTAGAACAAATATAATAAATAATAAACAATCTCATTCTATCTTCAGGTGTTCCTGTATTCGGATCGGACAAAATGTCCATTAAAGCCTTCTCCAAACCTTGTTGAGTTTTACTCATAATTTTCTCTTCCATTTCAAAAAACGTGTCCAATTTCCGTTGTTTAATATCATTTAAAATTGCTGTTGCTGTGGTCGTGTGCATGTCAATCAATCGTTTCTTTTCAATCAATTGCGGTAGAGAGTTCACAGCTGTCGTTATTTTCGCTGTATTATCCGAAACCATATTTAAAACTAAATCATTTTCCCCTTCAATCCCCATTGAATGTTTTAATTTTTTCACTTCCTCCTCAGAGTTACGATATTGTTCCAATTCCTCTTGAATCGCTTCAGCCACCGTGGGAAACGGAGATCCTTTATGACTCGACCAAAATTTATCTTTAGCGTCTAAATCACACGTTCGACTTTTGGATCGGGCACCGCCAACTGCTGGACTCTCCTCTAAAATCACTCGATTTAAGGATAAATTTAGTACGTCATGAGCTAAAGCTTGATAAGTCCATGTGTGATGTAATGGAGTGGCCATATCAATATTTCTATCTAAAATAATCAATAAAGGCCTTTGGAAATTGAAGTCGCCACTTTGACCATCTGATTGAAATAAATTATTTCGAGCATCGAAGAGGTTCTCACGTAATTTTTTGTCTAATTTTGTAGCCACCATTTCAGCTGCGTTTCCTTTGGGACTTCGAATTAGGGGAACGGTTCCAGATGTAACAAATACTGAAAATAGACTGTCCACAATTGAATCCATAATAAATTCCATTTCAGTATCTTTAATGTCGCCTTTGTTGATAGCTAGAAATATCAATATTGTTACGTACTGAACGTTGAATGTTTATACAGTGGAAATTACCATAATATGAGAGGCTTTCACTGTTTTGGTGTTTAAGAATGAACATATCATCCTCTAAGGAAATAAAGTTCACATATTGATCGTAGACTTTGTGAATATTAGCGACACAATTCGCTTGAATAGCAGCTGATGCTAAATCTTCTAATTTTTGGCGAGATATCGGCGATATGAAATTTAAATGGTACACATCGTAAATGCCTCTTTGAAAATCTTGGCTAATTCGGCCCAAGTTTTCCTCAGTTGGAGCACAAAAGTATATGGCTGGTACTTCTGGAATAGGATCGCGTTGGGAATGTAATTGCCTGAAAAAAAATGTTAAGTTAGGAAAGTGAAAGGGTCTTAAAGACAACAAATAGTTACACAAATAATGTTACTCCTTCTTCCCGTAATTCTTTTATGGATAACAAGGGAGATATAATATCCTGTCCCACTTTATCATATACCAACACTTTCCAAACGGGCTCAGATGACGAAAGTTTTGTGATGGGTTTATTTAAATTTAACATTTGCCTAATAGCATCTGGAAAAAAATCATATTATTTTCTGTGGTCTATAAAAAGAATCAACTTACTAATTTGTTTTTGTCGAAGGGAACTCATTTTTGTTAATAAATTATTGTAAACTTTCTAATTATTTCATTTATTATAAATATTTGTCAAATTTCGGGGTTAGGGTTTACGTGGTACATTTACAGGAACCTGTAATCACGTTCCAATCAGCTACTCTTGGTTAATCCTAGATCACTTTTATCTCTGTTTTATTACGTGTACAAGTGAGACAAATATATGGAAAATGGAAAAGTCTTGCAAATAATGATGACTCAGTTGGAACAACCAATGGGCAGCGACCTTTAACAATCTTTAAAAAAGTCAGCTGTCATTTTCATCTAAAAAATAATAGTGAAGAGAACAAAGAGAAATTGAAGAAAAACTAAAAAATGAAACAAGTACAAAGCAAAATGAGTACAATATTAGTTAAATAAATTATACCCAAATATATTAACATTGCATTTTTGATGTTGTATATTTATATAAATTCAATTTAAGTATGGTTTGTTACAATATGTTATTTACCTCTCTAAAATACAACTAGTTGATAAAACCAACAAAAAGAAATATATAAGAAGCAAAGTGTTATAAAAATGAATAAATTTGCCGACTATTTTTTTATATGTGGTCTTGATTTAAATTCTGGACTTGAAACAGACAAATATTCAGGTAATAAAGTAGAACAACTTGTTCAGTCTATTAATTTTAGATGTGTTCGCATTTTAGAAGACAATTTACATGTTTCACCGTTAGAGAGGTCATATAAATGCAAAGCATTAGCACATTATCCAGAAAATGTGGCCACAAACCCATTTGACGAGTCTGCTGTTTGCATGGTATTTTCTCACATTAAACATCCTCATTCTGTACATTAAACCAATTTTTTTAGCTGGCCTTACCAAGTGGTCTTCGATTTCGTACCCAAAAGCACTCTGTTACTCAGGCACCATGTTTCCATTCATTTCTTATAACAAGAGAGGATGGCAAACGAAACTATGGCTTTAGTTTAATATTCTATGAAGAAGTTCGAAATCGGGATCTTTGCACAGCAATGCAAACACTTCAGGTACAAAGTAAACATTAATATCCCACCTTCCATTAATAACTTGCACCATTTTCAGTCGATGTACATAATAGAACAATCTAGTGATGTCAAATTGCGAACAAAAGTTGTACAAAACCAAACAAACCAGTCACGTTCCTTGCCAAGACACTTTAAATTGAGTCCCCATAGTCCTGGGGGCGGTGCAGCACTCACATACTACGACATCTCAAAAGACAAGCTATTCGTGTCGAAAAGTATCGGAATTATTTGCAAGACAGCTTATGTTCATGCAGCTAAAATCTTTCTAGAAAATCTATACAGGTTTAATGTTTACATTTCCCCATTTTTCTTTAATTTATTCTTGGTTTTTAGATGTGCCCCACGTCGGGCTTCGGCAAACTACAATCTGAGTCTGGAAAGTTACGTATTTAACATTCTCTATGAAATTGAAATTCCACAACCAGGCAAAAGCATTCTCATCCATCTACCACCATCCGACCCACATTTACCACCAACCAGTAAAATTCTTCAAAATCCCGCGTCTCCCTTGGAACTGCCACATTTGGACTACCCCATAAGACTGATATTCTCCTGGTTGGGCGTTGATATTGTAGTCCAATTATTTACTTGCCTCTTATTAGAAAATCAAGTTCTATTACGAAGTACCGATTGCCAGCGGTTAATGGTTGTCGCTGAAGGCATCACCTCTCTATTGTTCCCCTTCACATGGCCCCATGTCTACGTACCCATCCTGCCAGCCGCTTTACATCATTTCCTCGACGCTCCTGTACCGTTTCTCATGGGTCTATACGCCTCATCGGAGAATATTAAAGTTGCATCGGAAGCGAGTCTTTGTTATGTGGATATTGACAAATGTAAAGTGCAGCTACCAGAAGAACTGCCCGCTTTTCCACATTTAGAAGAGTTCACAGCGGAAATCTGGTCGTCGTTGGATAAACATGGAATTCATGCACCGAATTCCGAAAATATGCGAAACTCACAAGAGATTATGTCGAGAAGTTGCACGTTGCCGGGCAGACAACAACCGCGACGAAAACCGTCAATACACGATAGTACATTGGACAGTGAACGGCCGCCTTCACCGCCAGGCTCCGCGAGATCTGAAGCTCTCCAGCGAATTGCGGACATTGTGCGACGCACCGGCGTCACATTGGATCAAAACGAATCATCACAACCGGCAGACACTTACATTGAAGATCTGCGATTTAATAATTCAATTCGCGAGATTTTCTTGAATCAATTTGTACATATCTTTCAATCGTATGAGAATTTCGTTATATTTCCAAATCAGGATAAACAGGATTGGTTGATAAATCGGGATTCGATGCAGAATTTCGACAAGGCTTCTTTCTTATCTGATCAACCGGAACAGGATCGTTTGTTTTTATGGCGTTTTCTTGAATCGCAAATGTTTGCCACATTAATTGACAATAAAATCTTATCCATGTGGAATGAGGTCGATGACAAATTGCCGATATTCGATAATCGAATTAAGATATTGAAGCAGCGTTATGGCGGTGAGAATTTGATGCGGTCGTTGTGTTATGAGCCGTGTACAAGTTCGTATGATACACAGAAATTGATTGAGCAAAGGATGCAGTATCCGATGTTTGAGTCTCCAGCGCCCAGGGAGGTGATGAATTCGTGTGCGAGTCACACGACGAGCAGGAATTTCCCGTTGTTGAGTAAAGAGATTTTGAATAAGACGCCAGTGGTGAATAAGGGTAGTATTCCTAGAGCGAGTGCACTGAAGAAGGGTTTGAGTTTTGAGAAGCCTCCGATACCCGGTTCGGCGACAGATAAATCGAATGTGAATAAGTATGGCAATAATCAGGACATGTCGCCGGCGTTGATAGCACAAGCGAATTGGAAATTTGTTGAGACATTGTTGAAGGATTGTAAGGCAAAGACGAAGCGAATGTTGTTGGCGAAATTGGGTGCGGAGGGTGTAACGTTGTCTAGTGGGAATGCGTTTGATAGTGCGGGTGCTGTGGAGGAGAACACTTTAGTGGCGTCTTTGTGTGAGTTTTTGGAGCGGGTTTGGGCGCATGGATTGCAGAATAAACGGGGTAAATCGGCGTTGTGGTCGTATTTGCTTGCCTATCAGGAGAAACATCAGCCATTGGGGAAGAATAATTTTTCGAATGGTAAGAAATTGTGATGGATTTTGAATGAGTTTGTTATTTGTTCGGGTTTTAGATGGATTGTCGCGATTGGCTTTAAATTTAGAAAATTGGAATATTCATAATAATGATTGTAATAAAAGTGTGAACGTGGATCTTCCTGTTTTGCCGACTTCATTGCTTTTTGATATGCAGTAAGATATTTAATGTTTTCTTAAGATTTGTGGTAATTAGTGGTTTTTTAAGGAATGTTCAAGCTATGCGGGATGTAAAAACAGGAATAGGAATGGCAAGAGCTTGGGTACGTTTGGCATTGGAGAAGAAACAATTGTCCAAACATTTAGGGGCTTTATTGTCCGATCAAAGTTTACTACGTAGTCAATATAAAAGATCGGCGTTTTTACGCTGTGAAGAGGAACGTGAACAGTTTCTCTATCATTTATTATCATTAAATGCAGTGGATTATTTTTGTTTTACAAGCACGTATCCAACAACTGGTGAGTAATCTGTTACTTTTTATTATTTGTTAAACTGATTTTAAATATTTTATAGTGATACGGTATCGTATTGTGATAGTACCATCGAAAAAAGGCACGTCCAGTTCGGCAAATGTTTGGATTGTTCTATCTGGAACTTTATCAGAAACAAATCACATTCCAGTGCCAAAATCAGTTCTAAGTTTTGAATACAAGGTTTGTATTTAAAGATAAAACGTTTGGGGTTATTTAAATTAATGGATTTATGTAATTGCAGCATACGAATTTGGGTGTTTTGACCACTTTACGGATAGGACACGATAATTCTGGCTTATATGCGAAATGGATGATTGATCATGTGATGGTACGAAACGAAGTAACTGGTCACATATACAAGTAAGTTTCTCTAAAAAATTTTTAAATACAAACTTTTATTGTGGTTATTTTTTGTAGGTTTCCTTGTGGACGATGGCTGGGCCGCGGTGTAGACGATGGTTCAACAGAACGTTTATTAGTTGGCAATTTAGTGGTGCGAAAAGAGGAAAATGAGGAGAATTGTGGACCGGGTGTGAGTAGTACACCGCCACCACGGTGTCGGTCACCCTCTTCTGGACCAATGCCAAGAGTTGAATTGAAACCAACACAAATTCAACACATGTTAGGTATCATATGTCAAGGAATTTTAAAAGATTAAAGTTACAAATTGTTTGTTTTGTAGGGGATTGTGTCAATAATATCGTAAAATGGCATTATAGACGCAATTCAGAACGACATACCACATTAACTGCTTTATTATGCAGTGAAAATGGTTTGGTATCTTCATTGGAATATGTGTTTTTGCTTGGATTTAAGTCGGCTCGATTGTTTGTTGGAAAGAATTATTTGTGGGATTATTTCGGTAATCATTTGCATTTTAAGTAAATTCGTTTGGTGTATAATTATTGTTTTTAGTTCGCGTAAAGGAACAGTTTGAATGCGAATTGTTGGAAGAGGGTTCCGGGAATAGATCAGCGAGTTTGGAACGAAATCATCAGGAAACTGTTGCTGTTTGGAGATGTTATTGTCATTTAATTGATGAAATATTGCATGCTAGTCATAATTTAGGAAAAGATGGAAAATTCCAGTTGTTTATCTGTCTCAGTGTTCGGTAATAAATAGCCAGAGTTTATGGGTTTAGATGAATTTTTAATGTGAATTTATTTTCAGTGAACATTTATTACATCGTATGTTAGTTCCGATGGCTCTTTGTAAAGTAACTGCGGAAATGTATGAAGAAAATTCATTTTTAAGAAATAGAGGCCTGTTGACGTTTCTTAGACAAATTCTATTACCATTAGACGAATTGGATGTTGTACTGGAAAATTCTGTAACTCATGGTATATCATCACCGTATCCCCATGTGTAATATTTAAGTCTAGTCTAATTTTAATGATATTTTTGAACAAAGAAATCAAATGCATATACCCGATATTATTTTGTGATTAATTTTCTTGTACCTATTTGATATATTGAGTAAGGACATTTATTTTATTTGAAACTTGCCAAATATGTAACATAAACCAAAAAAGACATTTATTTTATAGAGTTACTCATGATTTTATTGTGATATTATTGATCTGAAGAATAAAGTTATGATTTTTATAACTGATTTCAATTGAGTTTTATTCGCTATGCGCTCGTATACCATTAAAAATGAACCGAAATGGGAACAGTGGAGCACATGTGGATATGATGTGTATATTTTATTGATTCGGATGTTAATGATTAATGAAAAGAAAGGCAAATATGTTAGCAAATATATTAATATGAAACGAATGCATTCTTGAATAGATTTGAAAATAAAAAACCGTAGTAAAATTAACGGAAACACGTATAGATGGCGCGAAAATTGTTAATGTTTGTAATGGCGGAGAGAGAAAAGTTTGATGTTGTTCTATTAATAAATATTCGTTAAAAAAATTAACAAACTTTATGATATCAATATGCATTAACTATGTGATTGTAAACAAAATCTATTTATTACGGATATTAGTGCTATAATTTTTTCTGGGCTTTTCATAAATATATAAATAGTGTATTAGTTTTTATTTTAATGAATAGACTGCGTAACAAATGGAGCCATATTTCCAAAATATTGAAAATAACATTAAAAAGTATCAATAGTAATTAACATTCAATGAGATGTAAGTGCATCCACAACATTCCTAATAAATTATTGAGTGTGTCAGAGAAATTGTGCCAGTTTTTCCTTTCTTTCATGTTCACAAAGTCAGCTTAGCTTATAGGGTCATCAATTGTTCAACACAACAACTCGAAATTTGTGGTTATCTTCAATAATTAGCCCTTTTATTGTGCATAAACTTTGTCTATCACCTTCTTCTGGCATCTCCCATTAATTAAAAATATAAAAAACGTGTTTCCAAGGTTAATTCAACACCTTTTACATTCAAGAAAATTAATAATTCCTATCGGGTTTTTACAACCAAACACTTCCCCGAACACCCTCCATTTCCTCACTAAACCACACATTAACCCTCTTCTCTTTTCAGATGGGATGGATTTGCAACAGAATATAGTATTTTCCAAATATGGATCCGGTGGGCCCTTGGTATGCCTCCTATAATCGTCTAGCAGCTGCAGGTGTCCAATCCGGCTCGAATACCCCTTCGACAACCGACCATCTTCACCACCATCTTTCCACAACTACCGCCACTACACCAAGTACCACGGCTCAACTATTACCCGGTGGCTTCCTTTCACCGCCTCCGCCAGTCGGCTACGAAACCGTCTTCTCGCCTCTGTTCCACCATGCCGCCGCGGCCGCTGGCTCCAAACCGGCTGCCCACTATGTCACTCAACAGCGCGCTCAAGCGCTGGCACAAGTGGCCAAACAAGCCGAAGGCGAGTTCCATCCGCCCGCCACGCCGGCAGCTTTCTTCGAACAAGGCGCAACGAACGCCTGGCAACAGAACAGTCCGTTCGGCATCTTACCACACGAGAGTGTCGCCACAACAAGTGCTCCCACTAGTAAAACGTTCGAGAATCTGTCGCAATTCGCGAACTCCCATCTAGCCAATGTTAAATCCACTACTGTGACGCGAACACAAAGCCCTTCAGTCACAAACAAGCCGAATACATCACAAAGTGCGACCTTCTTCCAAATACCGGACGGGGTGTCCACTACCAAAGCGTTCACGTCCTGCATCGTCTCCTCACCAACCCCAATAACCGCACGAGTGAATCAAGTACAGTCAGGCAGAGTGTACCTCGCTTCGCCTCCATCTCGTAATCTAAAACCACAACAACCGACGCCGAACCAAGTGCAGACCAAGCCTCAGACAAAAATCTATGAGAATCAAACAGAAAGACCGCGTACAGCTGACGAAACACAAGCAAGTCCCATCAGTTTCTCAATTATGGACGTTCCCGGTCGGTTAAATTACAGCGGGAGTAATGCATCAGCAAAACGCCCACAATTCCAACAACACCAAAACAATTATCGCCACTATCAGACCACCGAGGACTTTCAGCGGCCTAAAAGCGGGACGGAGTTCAGTAATGGACCGGATTGTAATGTGGTTGTCGTTCCACGACGGCCCAGTCCCTTACAGGCCCATTCGCAAGCATCACCGATCGGCCATGCACCCAGTCCCGCCTATCCAATGTACAATAGTCCGATGAATTCCATTTCATCACCGCAAAATTCGAGCCAAGTGGCCCCACATTCGCCATTGGACGTTTCAGTGCCGAGATCGAATTCACAGCCGAATAACGTCGCTTATCCATCGGTGATTACACGTACAGACCAACAGCAAGCGAATTGCTGGGATGAACGAACACAAAATCAACGTAAATTCCCTGCAAATAGTTATAATTCAAATAGTGCCAATGTAGTGAATAGTGAACCGGGTGTGCAACATAGGACGAACAATTTAAACGATAGACAACCGTATTTCGATACGAACAGTGGCCAAGTTACATTACAGGATTTGTCTAGTTGTAGAGGCGATCCGATGAGTATAGTGAAGAATTTACAACAGCAACAAAGCTGTCTGGTACAGCATGCTGATTTGAAAACAGACTTGAAACCCGCTAAACGGAGGAAGAGTGATGAGAAGTTGAATACTCAAAATGATCAGACGATCGTTCACAGTGCTGGTAATTGTTTGAATTAATTTTGTTACTGTCTTTTATTACTGGGTGATTTTTTTAGTGCGAATTCCACCGCCCGCGCATACAGCCGCCGTAAATAACAACCAACAACAGAATGGCAGTTCGTATTTTGAGTTTGATCGTTGGAATTTACCACAAGCTGCCAGTAAATTGTTCGCAAGTCAAACATTACACCAACAACATCAGGGACTGATGGTGCCACATCCACATACACATCACGCACCGCCTCCACTGCCATATTTTACGCCTCTTTTTCATAGTACCCATCCAGTACCCGATTTTCCGCCTTCCACTGTTGAATTAACCCCGTTGAATAGTTATAATCATACAGAGTCGCAGTATGCACACCATCAACAGCAGCAACAGCAACAGGAAGGGCAACCGAAGGTGGTGGTGCCGAATATTGAAGAGGAGTTAAACTTCCTTTCAGAAGGTAAAATAATAAAGGCGCTTTTGTCTTTAGTTTGTTCATTTTCTCAATTTTTTACGGTAGATACAACGAAACCACGGACCGCATCACATCCGAACCATGTCAATGTACCGATTGTGCCAACTCCTAAACCGAAACCGCCGATAGATAAACAATCGAGCGGTTTTATGAGCAGCTACTTGAAATTCTTGCAAGGGGAAAGAGAGTGTTCACCGCCGCCGAGTGTTCGTGGCGGTGGACGTGGTAAACAGAATTACCAACGACCGAAAGCACAAATTATCGAAAATAAAACGTTAAATCACTGCGATGTGGCGCCACCTATGGGTCAAGTTCGATTACAAATTCCAGCACCGCAGCCGCCTGCACCAATAGTAAGTCGAATTTCTACCCAGGGTGATCCCCAAGATGATCCACGCTATTTCCCTTTACCAAAAGAGAGGAAATTGAATAGTTTTGATAGTTCTGATGATGGTTTCAGTTCAGACGATGATTTCTTTCGGAATCGTAAGAAAACTGTTTCGCCAACGTTAGATGGTTTCAAGGAGAAATGTGGGAAAAAGACAAGATCGAAAACGGTGCATAGAAAGAAATTGGACAATGCACAAAAACAATTGGAAAAGGAATTGAAGGAATTGCAAAAAGAGAAACTGAAAGAGGCTAGGTTAGAGGCGAAAGTGAAACAGTTTGAGAATATACCGAGAAGGGAGACTAGTAAACGGGCTGCTAAAGAGAAAAGCGATTTTAAAAAAATATTGAAGATTGATGAGGATATTGAAGAGCCGCCAGAGTTTCAAGATTCCGATTCGGATCCAGCTTGGACACCAATTGCGAAAGATGAAGAGGATGAGAATGGGATTACGTTGAAGAAAGGTCGACGGGGGAAAACGTTGACGAAATCGAGAAAGGGGAATGTTATGAAGAATTTAATTGCAGCTGCTGCACAAGGGGCGGGAATTCATGAACTTGACGGGTATACAAGTGATAGTTTGACGAAAAAGAAAAGTTTTAAAAGTAAACAAAATACAGCTCCCACTTTGGAGGATAATATTGTTGCTTCAATGCAGAATAATGTGTCGGCTGGATCGCAGGATGAAAATCCATTTAAGGTAACATTAAGGAATGTTGAAAAAGGAATTCAAATGATGTTTTAATGTGGATTTTAGCCTGGAGAGTTTGTCGTTATAAAACGTGATTTGGAACAAGATTGGCCGTCGATTTGGCGAGTTGATGGTAAAACACTTTTACAGAAATATGAGCCGATTCAGAGAAATGGTGCTACCTATTATAGAAATATTCCAACTGTAAGTTCTGCTGTTTAAAAATGGACTTTACTTCAACTGATTTTTATTTTTTAGTATACTTCGTGGACACCGGAGAGTAGAAAACAGTATATGTTGGTTCCAGTGCGATCAATTAGTCAGAATCAAGCAGAGACTGTTGTGGAATTGTTAAAAGATGAAATAACAATTGTCGAGCCAGAGTTTCAGGAGAATTGTATGAAGCAATTGGAAATGTATCAAGACAATTTCGAGGTTTATGTACAAACATTAATCTCACAAGCGTTGGATAATAATTTTTTAACTGAAATCTTTCAAGAAAAAGGTAAGATTCGTTTGAAAAGTGGGTGGATGTTGTTTTTAAGTAAAATATCAATATTTAGATGAATATTTTCTGACCAATGTACAAAAAATTGATGAAGTAACTAATGGTAAGAAACATAAGTTGTTGAATATGCTACGATGGCCGAGTTCAGTGCAAGCGGCGGTATGTACGTGGCCCTGTGTTAATGTAATAAGAGAAGTAACTACTTCTGATAGTCAAACAAGGAATTGTGCAGCTTGTTTACGAATGGGAGTTGAAGTTAGGATGTTAATGTATGGACAACCGTACAATTCGACCACATTAGAAGGTTGCCAACCTGATCCTACTGCCATTAATGAAAAGGTACAACAAATGAATGAAAATGAATGAACAATTAACGATGAAATTGGTTTTAGGACTTTTTCATGTGCCGATTATGTGCCAGTCGTGTTGAACTGTCTAATAAAATAACACATCAAAAATATCTAATGTATATAAAATGTTCACAACGTGTAACGGAAAAAAGGACCATGGATCCAAATAAGGACACCACTTGTATACTAAATGAATTGTTAGCTGATGAAGTGTGGCTTAATCAGGTACGATTTTTGGTGGTTCATTGTGGATTTTTGGAGTAAATTTGAATTTTTTTGTAGCTGTTTCTGGAGACACGTACTATATGGACTGAAATTGATTGTATGGAGCATAGTTTCAATAAACGGAATAAAATAAATGTGTAAACCAGTGATTTAAATGTATAAAGGTGCATTTAAAAATGAATTTGCGAACCACAAAAAAAACTTGTACATTATAGTGACTGTTAAGATTATGAAAATGTATATTTGGTGAAGATTTATACCTATATAATTTTTATTGATATAGTATAGTCTGTAAATGTTATAAGCGTCGTTTTAATTTTATAAATTTGTTTCTTGCAATTAATTGTAAGGACTTTATTATGTACTCATTCTTGCAAGAGAAAACGTGATATTGTAAAATTTGTTTTTGTTCATAGTTAAAATACAGGGCGCATCAAAAACGATTGAAATTTTTGTCTGAGGCGATTTATGTCAACAATGTTAATTTTTAGTTTGGAATAATTTTGTACATATTGATCGTGTTGCATTCTTTGAATTTGTGTAGAATTAAGACAGAAATTTTAGTCAATTTTGATATAACTTCTATGAAAAATTGGCATGTAATAAGCTGATTTTCGCGTTTAACTCTCAACAATCGATTTATAAATAAATTTTTATTTAAATATAACGGTGTTTTTTATTTATAAACGTTTTTTCATATGATTTTGCGCTATATGAATTTTGGAATGCAAATATGTATTTGAATTTAGCGCGCAGATTCGGGATCCGGTGAAAGCTGTCAATTCGTAGAAGTGTATGTCACTTCCGCCATCGTATTCCACTGGTTCGGCTTTTCAATGGAGATTTACTTTGGTGTGTTTTTCGTAATTTAATGAATTTTTCACAATAAATTAGTTTGAAAAACATCACATCGACCACTAATACAATTGTGTTCATCACGGATAAACATTTATTAGGCGATTTTGATAGAAATACAAGTGTAAAAATGCCGTCTGCGGCTAATGTCAAAATCGACAAGCAAATTTCCCCGGAAAATCCTTTAACCGATCCTTCTGGAAACCTGAATAGTCCTATTAGGCAGGCGATTACAGTAATTGAACATAAAATTAGGAATTTGGAAAAACGGAAAGTAAGCATTTTATTCTATTTATCATAGTGTAGAAAAATGTCGCTGAATCAACTGTTGTTTGCTTCCAGTCGAAACTAGAATCGTACAAGGAATTACAAAATGCAGGCAAAGAACTGAACTCTGATCAAAAGACTGCTGTGGCGAAATTTAACGAAGTGTTACAAACGTTAGACTTTGCGCGAGATTTATGTAAACAGTTCCTAGGTATTGCAACGGGATCCGAGAAAGAGGCGAAAAAACAACAAAAGAAGGAAGCCGCTGCCAAGAACCAAGTGGAATTGGCCAGATTAAGGGAAATTCTATTGGTCCAAGATGCGCTCAATCAAATGGGAAATGAGAATGTTAGAGAAGACTTTTTACATGGACGAAATGGTGCTGCACAACTTTCTGAAACCGACATTAAGTAAGAAAAAAATCCATTTTTTTGTTCTTTGTTCACTCATTCAATTAATATTTAGATTGCTGGACGATTTATACCCTGCTGTAACCCCGAAACATGAAGCTGGTAATCCGACTGCATTCACTAACGAAGTTCAAGCCGCCGCTGAACACCTTCTGGCCGTTGTGGACGGCAAACAGAAGGAAGTATTCGGCGGCACTTATAGTCAAGTGAAGGAGATCTTAGGGAAAATCCACGAGAGCGGCTACTTTGACCAGGCACAAATCTTTGAGGCTTACGTTGAGACGACAACGGGCATTGTCGAGGAGACCGAACAGCCCCAAATCGTTACTGAACAAATCCATAATCCGGAAATCATTCAAGAACCTCAACAGCAAGTCTTGCCCACGGCACAGGCCACCGTCTTGGAGACCTTATCGAACGAAGTGCGGAACAATGCGATCCATTTAGCCGAACATCAACCAGTCGACGCTCCGGCCGGGCTAGTGCAACCACCACCCACCATCCCCGCCGAACAGGCCGTCTTCTATCAACAACAACCGCCCGTACCGCCCCAACCGCTTCGTCCACTTACTGAGATGCTTGGCACTGGCAACTTTTTCTTTCTGCAGGTAAATAATTAGAAGTTAGTGATTTAATACTGAAGCAAAGAGAAAAATGAATGAAAATATTAAGATGATCACGTGATTAACAACAAAACCGTATGACGTTGCAAGAATAATGTCGATGGCGTCATCTATTGACGTTTCTACGAATTGTCTCAAATTTCGCCACCTTCTCATTATTAATTCTGTTTAGGAATCGGAAATAGACCCACCACCCACCGAACAGCAGCCCATTCCCAGTCAAACGTTCACGAACCAGAACTACGTGAGTGGCGGCCCGCCGGCGCCACCAATTCAGATGCCCCCTCACTTCCAGGGCATGCCACAGGCACCTCCGAATCTTCAAGCACCGCCGGTGGTGAATCCAATCATCGATGAAACCGTAATTGTGGAACAGCAAAAGCAGCAGGTGAAGAAGCCGGTCGATGAGATGATCCATAAAACGATTCCAAGTGGCGGTGGTGGTGGTGGTAGTGCAGCCGGTTTAAATCATCAGCCACCCCAACGTCCACCAATGCAACAAATGCACCGAGTTAATAATTCCAATAACACAAATGCCGCTCACCAATCGTACTATCAAAATAACAATGGCTATTCGAATACTCACAGGCCTAGACAACAGCAAAGAAACGCTCCAAATAGATCCGGAAATAATAATAGGCATTAAAATTGAAAGTGTTTCAGACGATTTTTCATACAAATGTTCAAGGAATTTAGATAAAAAATTTATTATTTAAGTCTATCAGGTGTATTCTATTTTTTTTCTCTGTTTCTCTTTCTATTTTGTCGAATATTAATTTTTTGGACGTCCAGTTTTCATTGCATGATTTTTGGAAATTTCTCTTCTCTGGATCAACAAAAAAAATTAAATATGCTACATGAAATGAAGTATTAAAGCACAATTTTTTAAGGGTATTTCATTATTTTTTAATATAAACTTTTTTATTCGTAATATCAATTGATACCTTTCAGTATACTTTCTAGTAATTTAGACGAACATTTTTTTATTAAGGCTCATAAGTTTCGGCATCCAATTATTTCTATACTATTATAAACTATGGAATAATTTCGAAATTAAACAATAAACTGGTATAATAATAGAGTGTTGTTTTAATTACACCCCGACGAATTCCATTGCGTGTGTAGAAAAATAAGGCTGTTTTATTCAACAATAATATATTAGATAATCCTACATAGAATATGAAATTTGGTATATATAAAAATTACCGTTAAGACTAATTACATTTTTTTATAAAAGAACCTAAATTGAATGAGTTTCAATTGAGAAACACAACAAAGAATAAAAAGAAAGCAATTAAGACACCGAATATTTTTATCATTAGCCACCGATTGGATGAGACTGATTGAAAGTAACGTAAAATCTGTGTATGTGCCGCTTCGATATTCAATTCAGCGTCTTGTACATTCGAATCAATCCTATCGACCATCTCCTCTTGTTCTTTGACCATATGAGCTAATTGTTGGAAAATACCGCCTAATTCTACAATTGTTGATTCAATATTGTGCATGGTTTCTGCACGACTTTGTAAATAATTGTCGGTCTCATCGTACATTAAAGCTGCTTGCAATTGTTGTTGGGGTTGCGGCACCATGACGGAATTCGATAGGTTTATACTGACTTGGTCCTGTTCTTGCATTAAAAGGCTCCCTAAAACAAATATCTACATCATTTCAACTCGAATGGAATTGTTTTTCAACACACCTTGTGAACTGTGAGACACTGTAGGCGGTGGTAGGCCGCCTTGAGAGAACTGCTCCCTTCTACTCTTTTGATGTCGCAAATTCTCTGTTCGAATCTCTAAAATTTGCTTAAAATCCGTCGACATACTAGCTAATTTCGACTGTAACGACAATACTACACTACTCGAATATGATTGTAAATGTCTGCCATTGGTGATTTGACGTTGTTTCTTGAGTACATCTTGTAATTGTGCTATTTGTTGATTCAAATTGCTTAGATCGGTTTTAATGATGTATGTGAGTTCTTGAATTTCAGCTGTACGATCGTCAAACAACGATTTCCGTTTAGCGACTGTAATACATTAGAATAAATACATAGTAATTCAGGTATTGATTGTTATTACGTAATGTGAGTTTCTCCAATTTTGCAAATGTACTAGCAATATTTCTTCCAACATTCTTCGCTATGAGCATAAACTCTGAATGACTTTGTATCACTTTGGATTTTCTGGGATCCTTTGTAGCAACAGCTCTGGCAATGTCACGGCCTTGTAGTGTTTGAATGGTTTTAACAAACTCATTCGTACGATCTCTGGCAGTCATTACTGGGATTGAATCGACTGTATTGTCTTCAAAATCGTCTAATAGATTTGTAGTGTCCGATACGGTGTTGTATGTTGTGACTGTTTGTGGATACCAACTTCTTTCACCAGTTATTACTCCAGAGGGTTCAGTTTCAGAACCATAACGTCGTCTTCTTGGGTGCATTGCATTTCTTAATAAAAAATTTATAGGGAAAATAAATTTTTAGAGTACTTTGTTCGTTGTCATCATCTTGTGATATTTCAGTGTAACGATTAGTTTTAGAATAATTAATTAAAATAAGATTGCACTTTTACAGTTTTTGGGGTTTCAAATAAATATGTAACAATATGTAATTAATTGAATAAATACTAATTAATATGTTTTTAATAAAAATCAAACTTCACTGACCACTGACACGTCTTGAATACTTTCTATTTTGACAGATAAAGGAATCTAGACTTTGATAAAAGTAAATTTCTGTTCAGGTCAAGGTGAAATATCTAGAAAGTTCTTCACTAGATGTCGGTAAACGAATTTTTGTATTGTTTCCCGGGAAAATTTGAATGTTGCGAGATTTGAAAATTTCGGATGAAAAACTATTTATTAAACGTATATTAAAAAAATATTTGTTAATTACTAGAATTTCCTACAAATCTCTTATTTTCATGTACTTTTTAAAAGTAATTTAAATAAAGAATAGTTCATGCATCACTTTTCGAGATTCAAAATTAACTTGAAGACCTTAGATTTTCCTTAATTATCTAATATGAATATGCATGAAGTGCTATTTACGATTACGGGACTAAAACACATCCCAATTCTAATCTGACATTGCAAACTTTGTAAACAGTCATAAATTTTGGGATGGAAAATCCAATTGTGTAAACTAATTGAGCGCAATTCAATTTTGACTATTGGTCTCTGCTCTCTGCACATTTATTATACATATATTAATTTAAACCCCATAATTTTAGAAACGGCATTTTTTACGGTACCGTATAGAACTATTAGAATGTCCCATCCATAAACCTTTTACCTAGTAAATGGGTGGGGGCCCCCATATGTCCATATAGTGGGGCCTATGATGCACCCGTACACTATGCCATACACTATAATTCCCTAAACAAATCAGTATAATATCTAACCGCGACGTTGTTTTACGTCGACGTAACAATAATGCCGTCTTTTAAAACGTGACGACGATGTAGACTCGCTTTCGAACAAAAATCTAAATAGAAATTTTTTTCTCTCTCAAAAACCACAACAAACGTCTTCGTATTCTCCATATGATTTTAGATAATTTCTATCGCATATATGTGGACTATTTAATTGTTTTGACGTTTTAAAATACTTTGGACTCTGAACTAACAAATTGTACAAAACCGACAAATACACAGTCCAGAAAATGTTATAAAAGAGTTTTTATTTTAAATTTTAGTTTCTGTTGCCAGTTTTTAAAGCCAGTTTTAGTTATAGGTGCTAAATATTTTGTTTGAAAAGTATAAAAAAAAGAAAAGATTTATTTTTAAACCGTAAATCATTGTTTTTATTTTAACGATAAGACGGTAATCAAAACTCAACTACATAAGCGAATTCATATACTCATATTCATAGGAATGCACGAATGTAGATAAAAACACATTGAAGGTTTGTATTTTCTATACATTTCTTCCTATATTCATATTAAATTTTTTAAATTATATTTAATTGCTGTTTAAATTGTTTTGATGACATAAATTTTTTCAACCATATACAACACTATTATATTTATGTTTAGTCAACATTTTTTTTTAATACGTTTGACCCCGTCTGTGTAATTATATATATTTTCTGTATAAATGACAATAAAATGACGTTTTTGCTTTTGTTAAATGAATTTTTAAAATTATTTCTCCAATTTTAACACCATTAAGGCCAATACACTCACACTGTTGTTCATCATTTCCACGTGATTGTCACTAACATAACCTCAAAAAAAGAATTAAAAAACGATTTTCTCTAATATACATTGTTAGAATCTTACAATGATGCGAGACATCATCTATGTATACACGTGTTTAAGATAACAATGGTCCAAAATATAGATAACTTATCTAACTGTGTCAATATTTTACTTTGAAAAAATCGTCACACCCTCAACATAAGACAGAAAATAAAAAATTCTCTTTCAATTACAGAGCAAAAATCATTCTGAGGCCAGTATACAATCCCAACAATATTCCACATTGGACAAAGCGTTAAGAAAATTGGACTTTTTCATACAAGATCACGTGTACAAAGGGACATTTTCATGGTTTTCATGGTAAGTGAACAAAAACTTGTTGATTATACAATCAAGAAAGATTCAATTGAATTTGCAAGGTTCTTTAAAAAAATTTTAATTTAAAAGAGTGCTACATGTTAATTGCAAATGTATACAATGTTAATTAAAAAAATTAGTATATGAGTTTTTCTAAGATGAAATTAATTATATTGGAAAAAGAGTCTGTAGTTGTAGCACTTTATTTCACAAGAGAAGCGATACCTATTTATCATGTTAATGTTTAGGTATAAAAGAAATCTAATTACTAGTTTGTCTGTCCACATAATTAAGACATATATTTTAAGTAATTTTAGGATACGGCCAACTTGATTGATAGCGTATTATGTTTCGAATGCCACAAACAGCAATTTATGCATACTTGATTTAATTTACTCTTCCCAACACAGAAACGATTATGGAGGCGCTCGTGTGTAGGTTTTTAAGCTATTTTTACTAGAAAGTAATTAAATGATTGTGCAAAAAAGTCGGTATATACCTTTTTCTTTTATTATGTTATACGCCTATCGTAGGTACACACTGTTTTCCATTAATTTAGAAACAAATATCTACTATACCCGAATCCTTTCACTTCAAATCGATTTGTATATCTAGAGAAAATTTATGTATACATACTGTTAGATATTTTTTTCAACTATTTATATGCACCGGCATACGCAAAACTTTAGAATCCATTCTAAAACTAATATGTTCCGTTTTTTTTCTCAAGGTGTTTTCAACAAATATAATTATACATATAGGAATCTAAAGGGGAAAGTAAAATTTTGATTGATTTAAAATAATTACATATAAGTTTGTTCAGTGCAATTACTTTCAAAGCAAATCAATTTATTTTTGTGTGTTAATTATAACATATAACGTTAAAAATATTCATATGCCAATAAAAAATTCATTAAGAAACATCGAAATTTTAAATGATTTGTTCCAAATTAATTGCACGGCTGTCTATGATCCGGGTGGGAAATCACGAAAATACAGTGATTTCATGCGAAATTTTCTCCATAAATCACGGTATGTTATCTAGGTAGGTCAGAGACGAGAGTGTATATAAATTATAAAACGTATATTCGCCCAGTTTGCAAAAATATTTACATTTACAATCAATCGACAAGTCGCTGATTTCAATTATCCTAGTCATCTGGGTATAAATCCCGCTAAATGACATATCAGTCATTTGACATGCACATTAAATCAATTTTCTAATAAATTTCAGTCTAAGAAATGTTGGCGATTTACCATTTTCTCCATGTACCATGGTAGAGCAGGTAAAAACAAAGAACTAAAGCGAATAGGAGCGCAAAATCACTTATTGTTTAAATACGTTTATCTTGTAGTATTTTTTTCTTCATTTTAATTCAATCATACACAGCCAAGTATAAAAGTGTGTATACAATCGGTATGTCTGTGTTTGCGTGTTGTTTTGATAATCATCCATCCTCTATATGGTACAAACATGTTCATGTGTGTGCTAGTATTACTTGTTGAATGCTTGAGGGCGTAAACCGGAAGTGTTAAATAACAATGAACCTGCGCTGCTTCAATTGCCACCCACATTTCCGCTTAGTGACTTGGTAAATTAGTTGGTGCTTTTATTATTCGCTCTTTTTTTCATTCTTTGTTGCCTGGATTTGTTTATTAAGCGTTTTGTACGCTGAGTGCGGCTTCAAATTGTATCTTCACCGAATTTTCTCTTGAATTGTTTTCACATTGTTCTGTGTGGAATTCGATGCGTTTTGCGTCATATTTCCACATAATGAACAGTTTCTGTTTACGATTAGTACTTTTACTCGCACAAACAATATCTCGTCTGACTCAATCGATATGATTTGATGTAATTTTTTCGATTTCTTATTCCACTAGAGTTACACATTTCCTTGAACATTGTTAAATCTGTAATTGTTTTCGATCGACACAATAGAGATATTATTGTCTTTGGGAGGATGATCATATTGAATGAATAAAAAAACGGTGTAATAGGTGAAGGGAAGAGGAGGTAAAAAATCTTAATACATTTTTGATGTAAAAGAATGAAGGGCTTGGCACAAGCCGGCAATCTCTGTACTATCGCGGCACTCTCTGCTATTTTCTTTTTAATATTGCGCCTTGTTATTGTCTTAAGTAAAACTATTTTGTTGTGTTTTGAATATTGTTCAAAATCGTGTGAAAGTTGGTAAATCATCTTGGAAATTTATGGATGCTTGTTTCAGTATTATGAATGTAGGTTTGGCCGTTATAGGTTCGAACTCATCCTCCCAAACCTGAGGAAATTAATAGAAAGACACATTCTAGTTCACAAACTGGCAAATGTCGACCCATTATGATTACATGAATCGTTTTTTTGATCATCACGGTTGGCCAAGTGAAGGATTATGATGAGATGGTAACGTGCATTCTTTTGTAAGGCGGCTCTGTGTGTGCAAAAGATGATGCACCATCATGATGATGGATTTACATATTATAAAGTCCGTGGCCCACTTATATAACGTAAAAAAAACGATTATTTTACTTATCTCGGTTGGGTTTTTGTGTTTTCTGGTGTGTGTTGTTTGTTAGTCCAACGATTTATGTCCTTTTTTCCATATATGTAGTATTTATCTCTGTGTGGTATCGTTTGGTGTATAAATAAAATTTTTACATTTTATGATTTATTGTTTTATATGGTGTGGATGATTATTAATAATATTTTACACACTGAGTTTGCTGTTTTTGTGGGATCTTAGGGTGTATTGACGCCTATAACACCTGATTGTGGAAGTGCAATCAACTTTCATTTCATTTTACGACTATTTCTGTACAAAGAAATTAATTTATAAAAATCGTAAAATGATTTTATGATGTATTGTGTGTGTGTGTGTTTTGATTTCTTTGTAATAAAATATTTCATTTCGATAACATATTTTTTTTTTGAAATTCTATGTGTGGTCTTTGTGGGAGTTGAAATCACAAAAATTAATGACAAATCTGGTCTATATTTAAAGATTACTTTTTATATGATCCGGATATCTTGGGTGATATAAGTTAATAAATACCTTTAAGCAATATTCACACGTTTATCAACACGACACGCCTTCGTACACGATCTAATGTTAATGTTACATGCCCACGGACACTACTTAATGGTAAAATAATAATATTGTATTCATTAGAATGAAAATAAATATTATTAAATGGTTTTCTATTAGGATGTTGGTCGAAATGTCAATAGGATGGTGATGCGAAGAGAGTAGAAAACAGGTGGATTTTAAGAAATTGGCCTTTTTGATGGCCTTTTATATTACAGTTTCGCATTGAGTTTTCCAACAAAAGTGTAATAATCCTTCAACATATAAGAATAATTGTTAGTGCAATGAATGGCATATTCACGTATTAATTTCAAAAACGTTTATACATTTAATTGGTGAATATTTACAAAGAAGAGGGAATAATATACTCTATAAATAATTTTTCTCCAAGTCCTCTTTTATATGGCTACAATATAGCAGTAATTATAGTAATTTCTTCAAAGTAATTCCATAGTCATGCTAAATAATTTTCCACCTACAGTACCTTTTTATATACTGTGTATATGTAATACATGCATCGATGTCCGGGTTTGATCCTTTCATTTTCATTATCATTAAAAGCGTATTCATAAATTTTATTATGACATTTTTGAAAAAATTTCGATTACAGCTACTTTATTATCGCGATATTGGCTCACATTTTCTGCATTCACTTCTGAATCGTTTACATGGTTCAGTTTTTTCTTTATTCCAAATCTGTATAATTAAATTAGTATGCGTTAAATCAAATTTTTTCTCAAACATATAATTTGGATGGTGAAAGAAATGGGTTTTTTGGGTATGTGTACGTTTTTACATTGGGATCTACTCAATCATATTTTTTGAAATGTTTTCCTTAATGGGAAATCAATTAACAAACGTAATAGAAACTAGTACTTATGACAGAGTGATTAAAAAAATATTCGACATGTTTTTGGAATGAAATTAAATAATTAATGGCCGTGCATTAATAGGTGCCAAATGGATAAAAGTGCCGGAAAACCAGATCTTAAAAGAACTTTGAACCGGATCTAAATATTTTTTTCAAATTAGATCATCGATTTGAAATAAATAGATTTTTACACATTTATTTAGTTATTTTCTGATTTTGCTCTAATGTGTTTTACAGTTGGCAAGTAACTGTATCTTTGACTGGTTTTTGCGTTATTTGAAGGAACGTCGGCGAAAAGAAGTTAAGAATTGACACTCGATTGTTGTCAAATCGTAAATTATGAATGTTTATGGTGAAAAACTTCCATCGGAGGGCGTTTTTCAATAAATTTCATGCATATTTCCAATTCTCTAATCATTTCTTTATGTTGAGGACACTTTTTTGTTGGCTATTTAAATACAATAGCCTTTGATTTGGAATTAATTCCATTTAACTACTTTATTTTGGTTAATTGAATTAGTTCTCACCACACACATAGTAAATAGATAAATCTAGCACTTGGGCATAAACATTGAATTCGTTTTGTTATAGTTTTAGAAAAAAAGTGAGTAGAACAAGTCAACTTTATATTTAAAACAAAGTTGGAGAGTTTATCTTTATAGCTTAGTAGATTCTGATAAGAATGCTTAACACTAAAGTTGTTTTCGTTCTTGTTTCTCTTGAAATTTATACAACGAACTTCGAGTAAGAATTTAGATGTGTGCATGTATCTAACTGTTTAATTGGTTAATTGGAGAAATTTCATAATATTTTATTATCATTACATTTTCTTACAAGTGGATTTCACTTTTTTCATAATAAAATATTGGTATCATAAAAGGCGAGGGCTGTATAACATGCGGCAGGAACTTAAATATTTTTACTTTATTATTACAGAATTTGAATTGAAACAGATTATTAACTCGGGAAATTTATGAAAAGAACACAGCAGTTTGTAAAAGAAAAAAAATTGATAGATCATAAAATTTATAGTTAAGTAAATTAACAGCTTCATTAACCTAATTGACTGAAATACTCTTGCTAATTTATCTAGTAATAAAGAAATGATCGTATTGATCGTTTCTTAACTAGTTTTATGAAAAGTTATTGTTTGCACATGGTGATGGAGTGTAATTTAGGGCAAATTTAAAATAGGAAGAAAAAAAATCGAGAAAATATTTATTTGTCCTTATAATAAAATAATTTTTGTTGAGAAACACAAGAAAATATAATTAGTTTTCCTTGTTATAAGTTCACACTAATAATTTTATAGAAACAGCAGGCAACCGACATGTTACATTAGAATTCTTTCGTTTGTAATTTGTTTTATTGCACACACATCGCACTGTGTACACCGGTGTATATTTATTATTATTAAATATATGAGGAACGTAGGTGAAAATGGTGGGCTGCAAAACATAAATAAAAATCGTTTAGTACTTGGTGTCAGTAGCTGTAAATCTTATGAATTTGAAACAAAGTTATTTATGAGCCTTTGTTTAAGTATTTTTCATTTTATGAAAAGAGACTGTGTGTGTCCCGTATTCCTCTCGGTGTTGTATAAAGTAATGAAATTCAATTAATTGGTAATATGTGCAATTGTGTGTTTATAGTGCAAATAAAATTTATTCTATTGTAATGGTCATTTGTTGTGTAAGTTAGAATGCAATTAAAATATTGGAAATTAATTTGCAACTTGAAGAAGAATGAATGTTTTATTAAAGTAGCTTCTTTCGTTATAAAACATTTATTATTGAACGAATTGAATGGTACTAGACAGTGCAGAAAGCGTGACTTTTGCATCAATCACTTGAACACTTTATAAATAGTAATTATGACAAAGTTTATTAGATGTACTTGCAGTTTGTTGTGTGTGTGTGTTGCGCTTGTGGGTCTGAATATTGGTTAAAATTGCATTTAAATGACGGTTTCAGGACAACTCAACCATTTTAATCTAATCTAAATTATTATGCATTGGATAAGTGCAATTGCATCAGTTGGTTAGTTTTGCCATTATTTTTTTTACATCAAACTTGAATGTCTATTACATAAAGAAAATGCTTATAAATTGTGCATTATCTCGAATGCAAAACAACAAAAGCCAACCACTGGCTTATTATCTAATAAAAATCTTTAAAGATGTAATTAATTCTATAATTTTATTAAAATGTCGTTAGATAAAATGGCAAACCTTCCGATGCGAATGTCTACATATACATATATGCATTATTAAAAGAGTGGACAAGTTTTACATATTAAAAAGTGATGACCACACCTCGATACTAGCCACATTTAAATATTTAATATGTACTTATAATAAAGAAAATTTGTAATAATTGTGCAAAGTGATTAGAAATATATATACTGTAACATTATATGGCGATGGTTTGTGGTGTTGGAAGTATTAAAGTGTTTTCTTAAGTAGATATATAAATAATTAATACTGTACATATGTATTTAAATAACCAGAATGTGTGTAATTATACGCAATCATTTTAATTAATAAATGGCTATCTGGGTGGATTTATGACACAAAACGAGTTTAAAACCAAACAAAGTATTTAAAATAACGTCAATAGTTAATATGGGAAGTACTTAAATGGGGAACCGATAAAGGTACGATTTTTATCAATTCTTTTTTTCTTGTCATAACAAAAGCAGATCTCATCGCATTCCCATTAAATCTCCGAACCGATCAAATTAATTAAGTAATAATTTGTACAGGGTGATTGAAACTCGAATAGTCCGTTTCTTTTACATGCAACCAGTTGAAAATGGTCTGTTTTATGGGTTAGTGATTTATTTAGATGCGTTTAAGCGCCCACATTAATGTTTATCTATGTTGTAATTTGACCAGTTTTATTATAGTTTATGATTTTTGGAAAAAACTTATTGATTCAATGAATATTTTAGCTTTTTAACTGTGTTATTATTGGCGTGCGTGTGGTTTTATATGTGGGCTAAGATAAAAAATTTATTGCCACAAATAAAACGGACGACTTTTGATTGCCGCAGAAACACCCTTTATTTAACTAGCTTAAAAACTATTTAGTACTGTTAGATTTGCGCTTTTTCTCTATAGTTATTAACACACTGTTGCAATGTGCAATAACATTTTCCAAAAGACTCTCTAACTGTTACTCTAAACAATCTGTTTTCTTCACATCCAGCACTAATCAATTATCTCTAAATTACAGGTATTACAATATTGTAACATGACCGTAAATTATCCATCTCTTTCACGACTCACACTTTAAGCTTATTAACTAACCATTAAGGACCAACGCGCTTATCAGTGTGCAGTTTTCTCCCGCATTTCCAGAGCGCGCTTTCGCCTCTGTTTTGGATCCCAGCATCGTATCGAACAAATATACAGCAGAATGTGTGCAACAACAATAAAATAAGAGAAGGGACACGCCCATTTTGAGTGAAGCACTTTGTATAATGTGGAAAAAGTAAAAATAAATGCTTTATTCAAAAGGATGACACTGGTTTACCTTGGATCTTACAAATACGTATCTGAACATTCGAACACACACTTCAATGATCTGACACACATAAAATTAATAAAAACAGGTATTATATAAATTATCCCGTGTTATCGAATAAGTTTTATTGATTTATTTAAATTCGGCATGAATGTTAATGTGATTTTTGTAGCGGTTTTTGGCGAGCCGAGTTTTTTTTTGCTTTTTAATTGTGTGTGGCGGATCTGTTTACGGAACTCTCTCGATTTTTTGCTTGATTTTTGCGAACAAAAAATAGGGGCTGTTAAATTGGTTTTAATGATTGTCTCAATTTGGAATTAAGCAATAAATATCCATAAGTATAACATTGAGATTTGTTATTCAAAGTATGTTTAAATACGCGAATTACAAAACAGCCCCCCGGAGGCTAATTTTGTTCTAAACGAATAAAATGCAAGTTTCATATTACTACAAAAAGTTCTCACGGTACTGTTACAACAACACAAGGCATACAGAGATACGAGATGTCGAAGAACGAACCAAATTTAACGATGCGTTAGAAAGTAATCGCAGCTTCGCCAATAGTGAACGTATAAAATTGTTGTAAAAATGAGTGTGGATATTTTTTGCCGTCCCAATATATCGGAATATTGTGCGGGACTAAAGGCAGCACTTTGCAATCAAATTTATAACATTTATTGTAATGTGTGCCTATTTGGACAAGGGGAAATGCACGCAACAATCGAATATCGCCAAATATAGGAGAACAAATGCCCATTTTTGGGTGCACATTGTACTGGTGGCTGTGTTTTGATTTTTCCAATCATTCGTAATTTATTAAATTTGATGTGCAGTTCATTATTCATGTATTGAGATCCATTTCAATCAATAATCGACTCTGTACCATTTTTAGAATGATTGAGATTTATATTCTAGGTACAGTAATACAATGGGAGACAAGTTGATAATTTTTCATACACCGAATTATTTATGGATCGGTGTGAATGATGAATTTGAGAGAGACTTTTCCCGAATAGGATGAAGAAATAGAGAGAAAAATCGTGTGTGGTGGATAATACGGAAGTGGTTTTTGCACCGTTAATAACGTCGAGGTCAATATATATCAATAAGAAATATTTCTAAGGTCAAAATGACAATAAATCTAAATAAATTGTAGCAGTCAATCGGTGTATAATATGAATAATGGATGGTTAAATCTATTGAAATGTGTAACTTTAAACTGATGCTATAGTAATTTGAAATTATCCTCGATAGTAACATTCTTGTTTCACTTGTTGACAACTCACGACTATTTTTTTCTCTTCTCAATCATTCTTTACTCATATTATTTCAATTTCATTCTCTTTGCTGCAACAATTTAATTATATATAATATAATAACCTACTGGTCTATTATGTTATTCTTTAACAAGGATTTATTTCTCTTTGAATATAGAATGTTAAATATTGTGATTATGTCGTCAATTATTTCATATTATGTTAATTTAGTTAAATTGTAATCACATGGTATTGAAAAAACTATTAATTTATGCAACAATTGTTGGCTTATATATGACTGATTGTGTTTATATGCTGGAATAATATTTATATCTGATATAAGTTAACAAATTTGACGTATTTTATTATAATTTATCATAAGATAAAATCTTGTTTTATAATATCATGATCGCTGCTGGATACTACAAGTAAAGAAATTATTGTGACATCATTGTATATATGTTCGGAAATTATTCAACTCTTGTGTTGTTATACATAAAAAAATCGTGCGTCTGACGTTTTACACACGATACTGGAAACTTGGCAAGTTTCACCATTTTCGGAAAATGTCAAATATTAGTCAAACTAGATGGAAGAATCATAAATAAAATTGTAACACGGATTTTCTAATTATTTTGCTGATGTGTATTAAAACATTGTTTATGGGGATATTCACTTATGGGCTGTAAAAGTCGCTAATTATTTGTTTAACACTCTTGTTTTATCGACCATTAAATGCATTTTAAAGTGGCAAAAAACATTTAATAACAAACGACACAAGAGGGTTATTAAATATCCCAACAGCCCAACACAACATTCTAATATTTCATAAATAATTTTTCTTTAAATTCGCCTGTACGGTGAATTTTATGTGCATTTTATTTGATGTAATTAAGTAAGAGTATTTTAATTTCAAATAAAGTGCATTATTTACCTGTTTTTCGCATAACGTACGTATTTTTATTATGCTCGTTCCGCAAAGTGGCGAAAACAGTTCGCTAAAGTGGTAAATAAAAACTGTATCGTGTACATTTTCATTGGCCACCTAATTAATTGTAAATAACATTTTATGCAATTGACTAATTTATTTTAAATTACTCATATATTTAAATATATAACAACTTTTACCGTAAAATCTATAGGTAGATAACACCTTCCGTCAGCACTTAAAACACACATTTTGAACGTTATTTTTCCCTCGCGTTTTTATGTAATATGTAGGTGAAGGATTTTGAAGATTTATTAATCTTGAATTCAATTCGAATTCAACTAACCGAATAAACAAGTGTTTTATAATTGTACCAGCATTGAAAATTACACTCAAAATTATTCTAATTATATACATTGGTGGGTTTTTTTCCTTTCAAACAAACAAAAGTGTTAAATGGAGGTGATTTAAAAGTTTCTTTCGAAAATGTTTCTTTGTCACTATTTCATTCTGCATTTATAAATCATCGATGCCCAATATATCACTTATACTTTCCATTTGAACATTAACATACCACTGTGAAAAAAATTATAATTACCAGTAATTTATAATAATTATTTCCACCGTGTCATAATTTGTAAACAATTTCTTTTTATACAGTATATATTTACCTACCGCACACACAATTATCCGAGTGTGTGGTGCAAAATTTCGTGAAAACCTGTTCTTTTTTTATACAAATTACTTCTTACAACAATTAATAAAATATTCAATTTTTTACGCGTTTTTCAGGAAATTGGCGGCAATGAAACGTCAGCTATGTTAATTAAATAACCAACTAGTTTACTTTAGTAAAAGGAATTAAACCAGGAATTGAAAATTAAATGTCATTCTTTTTCTTTGTTACAGGACGAATGTCGAACCGACATCAACAGGTGGATTGGGGCGCCCAGACCAGGAGTGCCCCCATCGCCCACAGCTCCCGAGGTTCGTAATCTCACACAAACCACGACTTTTCCCCAATAACAACAAAACACTGTCTATATGGAAAGTTGCAAATTGTTATTGTTTCATGAGTGTATGTTGTGTAAATAACGATTACCAATTGCACAAGTTTCATATCGCAAATGAAGCGTCGCAGTGTGCACTGTATGCGAATTTATTACTCACTTTATGGTATATTGCACCTGTTTTTTCTCTACATTTTATATATAGAAATTGTAATAGAAAAATTGAGTAAAACATTGTACATGCTTGAATAGGAATACGGATAACCTCGCTGAAGGCATGATGAGTTGAGCACGTGACGTTGTTATTTAGCAACACATCGAGCGACCGTTTTATGTGACCGCAGAAAACGCAACGACACGGCCTTCTTTTTCAAATCCTTCTCTCATCCAACATATAAGCGCACTCTTCTCCTCATCCATCCGTCTATCTTATACAACACCTCTCACCAGTAGCACTCATTCGCCTTTATATCTCTCCTCATCGACAACTATTTACGATCCGGTGATAAGGAATCGAAAAGATGATTTCGTCTTCGGGTGCCTACACACACCTTTCACTAAATGCTTTTTTTTAGTGAGTGTGTTGGCCGATTTAATTAACTGGCAAATGATTTGTCAGTGCGGAACTGTTAATTATCTATTTGTATTTAAAAAAATGACTAGAGAATTGTTTGATATTTTTCCATCTTAGATGCATATATAGTTTTAATGAGTGCCCATAATACGAATATGGTGGATATTAGACTTGATTTCACTCGCATTAAATTGGCAATTAAATGTGTTAGATTATGAGCCGCCCTGTGAAGATACCATCTGTATTATGAGTCTTAGCTACCGAATTGCTTAATATCGACTAGGTTTTTAATGGTTCTACATTGATTCAATCAGATATGTGCATGTATCGATTTGTTCTTGAATGGTAATTTTTTACATAACTCGGTCAGATGAAATTAGAATAATTTATTTGACATTGCGAGGCACTTTAAGAGGAATTTTGTGGTGGGAGCCTAGAGGGAGTTTTCCCTTTAATTATAATTCGATTAAATTGGCGATTTGTAACAATTATATTGTTTGTTAACGTAATAATGTTGTTAGTAATTTATTATTCTCTGTGAACATATAACAGCTTAATTTTTCTTACGAGTACTTATTACATTTTAATTATTTCACGTTGGAAATAAAGCATTGCATGCACAAATTACCATATATCGACTTGATCTTCAGGTAAACTAAACTTTTATTACCATATAATTAGAACAATAAACACACAGTTTGTAAAAACGTAACACTTCTATATATTCTTGCAATTAGGATTTTTTTACTCAACACTTTAAATGAAATTATATTATTCTTCGGGCGATGTTTCGTTAATTTCGCTTCAAATAAATATGTACCGATGAACTAATTGGCGGTAATTAGAGAAGAGAAAAAACATCGTTTTTTTATTCTATGCGAGATCCGTTTATTAAACACAACCTTCGGTACATCCTACATTGTACGTTTGTAAATGGTATGGTAAAGAGCGCTCAGTTTGGCTAGCAAATAGTCAAATGTAATGCGATATGACATATCTAAAATCTCGAACATGTTAGAATCATTAACAAACATGCACTTTATTCAGTTGGCTTGTCTAAGAAATTGTTACCTCTCACAGGGACGTATATACACCGTTCAACAACTCTACATAACATAAATACATATAAAATGTATGTAAAATACATCGTTTGGAAATGAGGTTTATTACAATAGGAACGTAACTACATAATAGTAAGTTGGATGTTAAGAAAATTGCCTACAAGAAATGATACACATTTTTCTCCATTTACATCCAAGGAGAGACTTTCTTCAATTTGTATATGAAATGTTACGAAATATTAACGCTTTTCATTAAATATAATAAAATTGTTATTTACTACAAATACACTTGATTAATCTGACCTTTTGCTCTAGCTCGGAACTTTATTGGCGCTTGTTTGGTTTTCAATTGACTATGTACATTTTTTTTTGTGGTAGAAAAAGGTCCAATATGTAAACGTACTTTTCCTCATTTCGCGTCATTGGTATGCGTTCGTATATTTGTGAAGATGTGCGCTACAAGAAGTGCTTCAATAAATTTACAGTTAGATAATTTTAGTCATCAAGCAGCTGGCAAATAGCTCTTCTTTACTGGCTTGCATTAGAGTTTTTCCTTTTTCTTGTATTAGCACCCACTACACACATATAGCAATGTTTTATTACTGCAAATCATCATCAAATTACAATTTCCGTCCAACAAAGTATCTAATGAGGGCGAAATGCATTTTATTTCTATTTCGTTGCAGGCAGAAGGGCCTCCCGTACAGATGGAACCCGTTGATTTAAGTGTTAAAACACCAGTAGTCCTTCAAGTACCCAAATATCCACCGCAAAGGCTGAAAAATCCACCACCAGCTGTAAAAGTCCATGAACCACCAGGTAATAACCGTTTTATTTTTGCTTCTATTCAATTGCATTCAATTGAAATGACATAATAACAAGAAGAATAAAAATCGTATGTAGATGTATAAACTATAAAAAGAGGGAATTATTTATAGTTTTACAATTGGAAAACAAGGAAAAAAAGCGCCGTTTTATTACTTGGTAATAACAGTTTGCGATGCACTTATTATCTTGTTTTTAATGGTAATTTTCTATTATATGAGGTGGTAGTAAAATGAATATCATTATAGTCAATCTCCCACATATACATTTACGTACTGTATGTGTATGTGGCAATAGATTATGGGGCACTATTTCCACCGTTTTTACAATAATGTATCGATGTGAGTGTTTTTCAGAATCTAGAAGTCGTGCCTCGCTTTTATCTAATGTCACTTGAGAGACGAGATGTGCCAACCTACTTGATTCGTTTTCGTAAAAAACACACACTAGTATTGTCGACAAGACAGTGATAGGATTTTGCATCACGTTGACTGTGCGGTATTTACATGTATGTTTATCCGTTTTAACAATCAGGAAAGCTTCTTCTTATTTCTAAGCACATTTTTCAACTACTGTTTTCTTTTATTATTATTATTACGGTATATAGTAAAGTTGTTGAATAATTTTTTTCTACTTCGTATTTTCTCCAACATAATGCCGCGCATTTCTTATTCTCTATTCTCAAAGATCGGGCCAATTAATCAAGCAGGTGTATCTACTTAATATAAAATTGATATTTTATTGAGGCACACTATCATCCTTTTTTTTTCGTAGAATGTAAAGAAAAGTCTACTGAGGCGAATATAATATAGCAACCATATGTGTTTAAGGATGCCATATGTATATTATTTTATGAAAAAAATTCTCCAATGGCTTTCTTTTTGTAACTGTACAAGTACTGTGTGTGTTTCTGGTAAAACGATAAGAAGAGATATTACAAAATCGTTTGTAGTTGATTTTTGTTGGCTAATAAATAATCATAAACTATTAGAATAAACATTAAATATTACTTATATTTCCATTCATGAGATAATTAAGTTTTTATGATTTTATATAGTAAAAAAATTTATGATACAATTTAAATAAACACAAGGTTATAATTGTAAAATATTATATTGCATTTGTGTGCTATGATCACTTCATCTGACATATGAACAACATTAATATTCGATTAGATTTTTCGGCATCTACAATAAATTCTACTCTACATAATATTGAAATAAATCATTCGGGATCGAACAGCGATTATCGTCCGGATTTGGAAATGCACAAAGGAGTCGCGCTGGATTTCAAAGTTATTTTTCCATCGTTAGTAAAAGGTTAAATTATTATCTAGAAAAGATTCCGACGTATGATAAAAGCGACGATATATATGTGATATTGGTTATTGGGACAGCAATGATGAATTTAGATTATTTTAAGAAAAGTGCGATTGCACGGTCGCCCAAGGGCTCAAAACAAAAAGTGTCAAAGACACACAAATGGATGAGCAATAATGCATAGTCTCTTATACACATATGGTTTTTCAAGTAAAACAGGGAGTGTCCAAGGTCGACTGTGAAGATGAACCTAACCGATCTAGCAACAAGTGTACTACATAAAACATATAGCACTAAAGCTTGAAGCTTTCACGGAATTGAACACGTCCAGCATCTCATAGAGAGATGAAACCAGTTTTTGCGAAACGTTTTATATCTAGTAACTGGCGTCATATTGTTACTAAATAAATTCAATTTCGTAAAGTGTCTCTCGGAATTTTTTTCGATGAAATTTGAGCATCCGACGAATACTGAGTTGGTGATTAAGATGCACAGTTCCGTATTTGACTGTAGAAAATGTTTGCAAAAGATTTGTTTGTAAATCAGAAATGTTAGAAGGAAGATGGGCGTTGGAGTAGTTGGCCTTTAACCTTAGCATATAAGTTAAAAGGCACGCCTTTGTCGCGTCTTCTTTATTTAGCCAACGTACCCTTAAAAAAACGCACACGGCCATGTCTCTTGTTAATTTTCTACTAACACATTAACTAGCATCGAGTTTGGTCATAGGAGAGAAAATCGGACAGGCTTGTCTCTCGAAAAGTACACGTAGACATGTCCATAATGGAATGAAGAATACGCAACCACACCCAGCACACAGTGTCATCTTCATTTCTATTCGCCTTTTATTTAGACTGTCTAATAAACCGAGAGAGATCCACTTAGGGAATTCCAAAGTTTTTTTTCCATTTCCTTATCCTGTAATTAGTTCTCGACAAAATTCATTACTTGGACCTCACTTCCTTTTCGGGTTTTAATTAAAACGTTTGGGAAAACGTTGCTTATTTGATATTTTTTGTTGTTGTGTTGTGTGGGATGGAAAACATTCCGTACACGCGTCTGTACAGGTAAAAATTGCTTTAAACTCTATTAAACGCTTATTAGATACATAATGATGAGATTCAAAAGCATCTCTCACGATCATATTAGAGACAATAACAATAATCCTGCACATCAACACACCTTTTGCCTTTTGAAAAACTCAAATTATGCCACACCTTGTAAATGGGATTTTGTTGACGCCTTCATATTATTATTATTTCGATGATTCCAAATGGATTTGGTGCATTTTTCACTGCTGCGTGGAATCGAGAAAAGTCCTCCGTTGCTGTCTTGAATACTGCTACCGGATGGGACTACCTGTGCAATCACACAGCGACACCCAAAGTAGCGACCAGTTTCTTTTTTATGATAAATGCGATAAATTAATCGCTAAACTAGTTTGTGTATATTTCGGTGAGAGAAGTGAATAATTATTATGGAAAATAATAAACGAGACATATTATCTTGTTGGCAATATATATTACTCATGTTTTAACACTAAAGAATATAAAAGTAATAGTGGAGGGAAGGGTGGGATACTATCAACCTTGGCTAAACATAGAAGAATAACAAATATTCCTTATAGTTTTGAATAACGTGGGAAACTGGAGTAATAGAGGATCACTTGGCCGGTTGTCTGGTATATTAGAAAAGAGAATTTGTGTTTTTGATGTCCTGCAGCGGTTTGAATAGTGTCGAAATATCATTTTTAAATTCATAAATCGTTTCATCACGTATTATAGATTTTTCATTCAACTTTTATAATATTGTTTGTAATGAAATTATTGGATGCATATTTCAATTGTGTTTTCTTTTTTCGAAAGCATACCACAACAATTTGTCCTAATTAATAGTGTGTGTGTATGTGATGTGAATGTGCATCGAGATTTGATTTGTAAAAGATCAAATGAAAAATCACTAATTGCTTACATAATGAAATCCACTTTTACGATGAACTTTTCGTATAAATAAAATGTTGGAATTTCATTAACATTTCTAATGAAAGTTTGCCGCTTTTGCGGAGAAAAAAATCACCAAATATAGTCGCAATTATTCGGTTACATAATGTAAATGGGGGCACAAACATTGTGAATACACCCAAAACACATCCAAGTATGCTGTTCTTCTATATGGACTAATACGGCACACTTGGATGGTCTGGTTTTAATTATTTGTCATCAGATTTAACAAATGAACATTCAGCTCATTTAATGCATATAAAATGGAATGAAAAAATGCACGGTATGCACATGGAAAAAATGTCACTTTTTCTAAAGAATATACCGATAGTTAATCTCCCAAGTCGGTTACATTTTACTATCTAATTGTATCAACATTTATGTACAATTACTGTTTGCCTTCAATGCCAATCTCCTGCTATGATCATAAACTAAAGTACAAGGTAGGGTCGATCTTTCAATCACCACCACCTCGACCATTAAATGAGCCAACTTTATAAAGCAGGAGACGTTGAAATCACAGTTGTCCGTGCTTGCTTTGGTTATAATACCCAGGCACACTCGAATTTAATGCCATTTGATAAATGTTTGAAGTAATTAGAGACGACAATCTTGTTGTTACCTTTTACTACTCACTTTAATTGTTATTGTAACCCTGTGCCTACGGAAATTATGCTAATTGTAACGAGTTTTACCATTTTTTTTATCTCTCTCTCTGCTATCAATTAATTATTATCCATTCTTGTACAATAGAAGGAAAATTAGAGTGCACCTGGGGCGACAATTAATTTTCACGGTTCTTTTTTTTCGTCGATTATGAATGTGTGCTGTTGCGGGGGTGTTACACCATCGGGTCTAGTAAAATTGATGTAATAATTAAAAATTTATTGTTGGCGGCCTCACTT
The DNA here is from genome assembly GCA_963930825.1 of Silvanus unidentatus. NCBI lineage: Eukaryota > Metazoa > Arthropoda > Insecta > Coleoptera > Silvanidae > Silvanus > Silvanus unidentatus. The sequence goes on from OZ005760.1 coordinate 19,516,427, forward strand.
TTCCGTGGTGAGGTGTTAAAGAATTTGCAAGTAATAGTAATAATCGCAGGAAGCTGTAACGTATTGTAACTTAGTAACAATATGATCAATTAAGATAAAATTAATTTCGTTATGGATATTTTTTGATTAATCGTTTCTCTTAGCCACATTTGACTGTCACATACCAATAAACAAATTTTCTACAATGTAAAATAACAATTCTCTAAATGATTATTAGGTACCTGAATAATAAATCATTTAACAATTAATCAATTAGATCTACCACGCCTATTTTGTTTTTAAAAAGCGAGACAGTTAAATCGACTGTGAGAATACATGTAAACATAATAAGATTTTATTAGGTGTACACTGTGTTCTGGTTCGGTTTTTTCTACTTTGTGGTCACTTTATTGTCGGTTGGATTTTTGTTGCATTAATTAAGTAATATAAAAATGTTAATTCTTTTTATCTGATTGTTTTTTCTTATTTAAAAAATGTACTCTTTTCTTTCTATATGCGTTTTAGAAACGTTTCAAATACTTGTAGTCAGAGAGTCTAATTGTGAAGGAAGAATCCAATTAGTTTAATAACTTCCGGATACATACATGGTGATAGTAAGACGTTGTAGCATATTTTATTAAATAATCACTATAAAATCTTCTTGAAAAATTTCATTGCAAGAAAACAGACAGTGTTTAACTTTTAACTTAAATATTGATCTTTTATTCATTTCTTTTGAAGGCTGTTACAGAATTTTTGCCATTCCTAAACTCATATATTGATGACTTGAAATCGTTTATTTGACACCATTTTTCTATTGTTTCAATTTAGCCATGATAAAAAGAAAGTTAGTCACGTATTTTTTTCTTACTCTGACAATTAAATGATTGCTGTGCTTTTTGTTACAATACAAAACTTGTCTAATGCATTGACGATTTATTGAATAACCAAACAAAACGGTTTTATTTCAAACTCATCCTCTCCATATTTCAAGTCCAAAGCGACCATCAGCTTTGTCATTGTATGAAAATAATTAGCGTGATATTAGATTGAAAAACGCACAATTACAATAACAAGTCCAATATAATAACTGCGATAATTATAAATGTATTGTAGGTATACGCGTAAACAACCTTGCCTTTAGGTATGCCATACAAAAGAGTGTGTGCATAAATTTTTTCCATTATTTTTTCTTAACTTGCTGGTATATCCTTCATGATCTACAGCCATTGTCAAGTGCTTATGGTGACTTTATGTTAATTATGCGTTGAGGATTGTGCAAGTGTTTCATAATGTGTTTAAGGAAAATTCACAGTTTGAAAAAGTCCGATTTATTCAAAAATCGTGTTTTTTTCTGTCCAACTACCAGTTGTAATATTTCAAATTAATGGTTCTGGTGTGTGTAAGGTCGTTATTATATAATTAATAATATCTCTTTTTTGGTTTAGTAAAGATATTACAAAATTTGTATGGTAGTTTTATATATGAGGTTAGTGGATAATTCAGATTTATTTGCTATGTCTTTGCTTATTTAGTATAAGATATTAATACGTTGGATGGTAATGCAAATTATGACAACCGCTGAGAAAACTTAATTAAAATGTAAATTATGAATATAGATTCGTTTTTGTTTCGATATCAATACACTTTCCAATTACACATGAAATTAATCCAATTAATGTTTTATATTCAGTGATTGAATTTATTATTATGTTGCTATTGTGTACAGTAAATTGGTGTCTTACATCATAAAATGCACCGTTTTTTATCATAATAACTAAATTAGAAATTCAACAAGTGAATTGGAGAATTATTTATTGTATGCAATACTTTTCTAGTAAATGCATAATTTATTATCGTTTATTTTTTGTGTAACAGTTTTAAAGTTCATTGGTTGGTGGTGTTTTTCGTAGCAATTCATGTGTGATAAAATTTACATAAGTGGATATAATAAATTTAAAAAAACTATAACGATCTCTAATAAGTAATTTGTTTACAAATATAAAAGCAAATTCGAGTAAATCGTTTGTAAGCATGAAATAATTCACTTTTCAAATTCGTTTTGAATAAATTCTACAACTTTATTATTTTGTTGCTAGCGGCCACAAAGAGCAAATTCATTTCACTAGTTAAGATATTAATATTTATAAATAACACATTTATATAATACATTGTTTTTTTTCTCGACTTGCCGCGGTATATACACAACATTTTGATGATTGATTTGATTTATTGTTTGGTACTAATTTAATCAGTCCAAATTTGGTCACTTTATAATGTACCATATAAACTTGCACAATTATTATAACCTAATCAAGGTTAATGTGTATATAATAAAATTTGGATTTTTTCATGAAAACGCTCGCTGCTCTTTTTTTGTGTAGGTACACAACTTTTCTATAGGAATGAAAAAAAATCGTAATTATAATTTATATGCATTATTAAAATGTTATAAATAATATACATAAAAATGATGTAATTATAGAATGGTAACACTTATGGATCATTAATTAAAATTTGACATATCCGTAAAATTGAAGGGCAACCCCATAGGACATTCTCTTGATTTAATAGGTTTGTGCTTAGGATCGCATTAAATACAGTTATTAATCGTCGAAATTATGTTTGTATAAAATTATTAATAAAATATTGTGTGTACAAGGTATACGTGTTACGTTTTATAAAATACCACATCAACATTAATTAATACAAATTATTTTATGTTCCCTTTCACATATGTCTATAGTTATATTGTGGTCGTTAAAATTTATAATAATGATTTTTCCATTAGGTCGATGCGTTTTTTGTTGTTTTGTGCTCTCAAAGCTACTGAACTCTCTTTAAATAGAGTTGTTTGCAAAACCCACAAGGGTGTTTATTATTCGTTCTATACTCACATTGGCATTAATCACACACAATACAGAGAAAAACTATAAAAACACAGTGTGAAACAATTACATTGTGACAAATTGATCTCGTAAAATATATTATTAATATTATTTATTACCGAAATCTATTAGGAATTGAAACCCACACTCGAGAGGAACGGTTTTATTGTGTTGTCGTTACAAATGAACGGCCACTTGCTAATAATTCATTTAAAATAGACAATATCATTATTTAAGTAATAAATTTGAGTATTATTTGTGCGACAAATCCTGTTTTCTTAGTTGTTACTAATTTATTAAGTTTTTTTTCATAAAAGAGTATAATTAAGTTGGAGAGTGGTTTTTAGCGAATATTTGCATTAAAATTGTGACAAATCTCATAATAAATTAATTAGTAATTCGGGTGAGTAAAAAACCCAACATCCTGTATGATAATTTACAGAAGGAAAAAAATGTTGTGTCATTCGTTCTGTTTTTGTTTTTTTAATGTAAGTAGAAAAATTGGACCTGAAAGTATAGTAGGTATTCAAGGTTGTTCTAATTTTAAGTTAATGTTTATTTATTATCGCATTATCGTCAATTATTTTAAAATGTTAAACACAATCGTGATTCTTGTCTTAAAATTTTCGCTTTGTCCAACAGTAAACCGTCACAATTATTGGGTGTTTATTGAAAAATCTTTGAATTAAATATGGAATCAAGGGATTAACAGTATATTGTGAAACTTAAATGACATATTGTGTGCATTTCAAATTAACAAACTTAATATTGCAATAATAATCCAGTCTGTGAGAACAAATTGCTTTTGTAAATAAATCAAACTGGTGTGTGTGTGGCTTTGGTAATGGTAAATACAGGAAGCTGTTGTCCAAAAACGATCTAAAACAATACCAACAAATGAATGAAAATCGTTACACAATGGCACTAAATGGCCAACCGATTAATAACTGTCAAATATTCGTTGGTCAAAATGCAAAGCCAAACTAATAATTTACAAAACAATAAAGTATTAGCCAACCAAAGTTGTATAGTAAAAGGTTGGGTCAACTTTGTGACTACATGCGGGCTTATTGTTTATTTATGATTTTGGCCAATTTGAAATAATACGCTATTGTAATGAACGTACTGATTGCTTTGTGTAGGTCTTGTGATTAATGGGTCGCTTTTTCGAAAAGAACAATTCCCACCATCTATGCATTTATTAATTTTTGCAATAATTGAGCGGTTGATGAATTTTTTTGGTAAAAAAACCATTTTTATATGTTTGATATTGTGCACGCGGGATGTTTCAATACCGTGGGAAAGAGCGCTTTCTCGCCCATCAACTTGTGCTGCTGGTGTTACACGCCAGTATATTGCAAGACTCACTACTACCAGCCCAATAGCCTTACTATATACTATATAAAATCGTGAATAATGGTTCAGGTGAACATTGTGTTCCTTTAAACAACACACTAATCTATAAATAATAGTCACACCAAACGAACTATGCACGCTAGGAAATCTTTTATATTTCGTTTTAAAATTAATTTACCAGAGTGGTTAATTGGACCTTTTCTTCTTGTACAATCAACGAGATAAATTGCCTCGATTTTCTTTATATGTAATGTATACAAAGTTGTTACTGGAAAATATGAAGAGTGTTTGATGTCGTAAGAATGGGCCAGAAAAATGTCGAGAATTGATCGAAATGCCAAAAGATGTAAATGAAGATCGTGCGCCAAACGGGGCGATGATTGCTTCAAGTACAACAATAAACCACAACCAGCCCATTCAATTAGACTTGTTGTTGTTATTGTTGTGTGTGGAGATTAAATAATAAAAGTGATGCGAAAATAAATCGTGAATGTGACATGAACTATCCCGTTTTTGTTGCGCTCTTCACCGCATAAACGGGTGGAGTTGTTCGATCTTATACGAAATAACACCAGTTAATATACCTTAGATTTTATGTTAAAGTGAAGATGCGCTTATAAGTTGGGGCGTGCGATAGTTCAAATCGTGACCTGGGTACCATTGGGGCCGTTTTATATATAGTGGTATACCCTAGAAAATTCACTAGACTATGCATATCCACCGTAACCTATGGATCCGTTACACTATGACCTAATAGGAAACACTCTCCGGTCTTAAGACATGGGTGCGAACCCATCAATTTATTCATGACGGGGGCATTTTTCCGTGTGGATTTTCATTTATTTTAAATGCCCGATAATTACACACTTTTCGACTGTAATACATTAAATGGGGACAAGTTTATCAACGGTGATGAATTTGCATACGGAATTCATTTGGGGCAACCTTGGCTTTAATTCCCTTTGTTCTGTTCATTTTGAATGTCGGTTGAAAAAAAATTACAATCTCAAATTAATGTAGAAAAAAAAATGTGTAAAGAGACTGCTAAAAATCTAAAAATAACGCTTTTTTTAACAGTAATTTTTTGGAAATTGAACAAATTACGGTATGAGCCAAGTAAATGATGTTGTGTGTTTTCAGGAAATAAAATCGGATTAGACAACTTAAAAGCCAGTTTTGAGTTAATTTCGGTTAAAGTATTGCTAGAAATGAAAAAAGCCAAGTCAAACCATTAAACCTTCACTTCCAACACTTATAAATGTAGAAAATTGTAGTGAAAAGATCAGAAAATCCGCTTGTCAATGTAAATTTCTAATGCTTTTATTTGCGTGACTGTTTTTTCATCATTTCTTACATCATGTGTCAGGTTTCTGATGGGATGATATGATAGTTGTGCTTGCTTAATATTTATTTGTACGTATAAATGTGCCGCACTTGAAAAAATCCTAACAGTAATATGATAGTAGAATATAATGTAAAAAGGAAATGAACAAAACATTCAAGCTGTTTGCGTTTCAAACCTAATTGGACGAAAAACTGTGCTTAGTTTTTCAGTTGAATTTAATCGGTTTGGTTGGCGACAGTTTAGAAATTTCAATTTACTGAAATCGATTTTTAAAATATGCATAAAATAAATAAACAACATTCATTTGCCTTCGCTTTTGTACTACATCGAAACTCGTGTTGTAATGGACGTTCATCCTTACTGAAAAGAAGCAATCAATCTCCCTACTGTTTTTACGCAATTGCAACAAGTAGTCGAAGAGATATATCTATGAATGTTCGAGTTGCAGCTATATGGATGTTTATTTATTTGTTTATAAAAGCAGTACAAACACTTGATCAATGTAGTGTTAACTGTTGTAACATAGGAACATTTAATGATTGAAATAATGGACGTGTGGGCATTCGGTCGAAAAGAGTTGGAAAATTAATCACAACTAGTGCACAACAAGTGAAACACACGTCCATCACCACAAGCACTTTGAACAACGATTTTTATATGTAAAGGGACGTGTCAGTTTATTGTTAGAACTGTTCTATTGTAACGTCCACAAGGATTTATGTCGTAAACACACTTGAAACATTGTCGAAGGGACGATATGGTGACGGTTTCCGTTCACCAACTTTAAGTCCAAAATCCAATTTTTACTCTAAATGTTCGATCAGCATAAATCTGTGTATAAGCAAATGAGCACACACCCATTCAACACCTGTCACATGTTAAACAAATACATTTGCATATATTGTTGCCAGTGGGAAAACTCGAGGTGGGTGGCGACGGAACGGATTTGAAAAAATTATTTACGAAAAAAGCGCAATCGATCGACCCACGTGCATAAAACGTCCATCTCCTCGTATAACAATATATGTAATCATCGATATTGGTTACCTGCTATTACTTGTTAGCAGTGGTTTTTTTGTTTCGGAATGACGTGTTCGTCGACAAAAAGACGATAAACATTTATCATGAAAGTAGTGTGTGTTGTTGGATAGATATATGAAAGAAAGTCATTTGCAAATTGCAAATCCGAGTGACAGTAATAATAATAATGCGGAAGCGCAACTATTACGCATTATAATGGCTTGAAATACGCAAATTACTGGTAAAAGCTCGAAGGGAATGATGTGCTGAATGTTGTACTTGTTTAGATAATCTAAAAGAAGTTCTTCTCTCGTCAAGTTCACAGGTCACATTTGTAAACCGCTACGGCACACTTTTATTAACAATCTCTATCAGGATAATGATTTTCGCTTTGAGTTTTAAAAGAGCGCACAGGTTCTCCACTTAACATAGGAAACCAATTAAATTTTGGTTAACTTAATCATGTGCGGTGATGTTTGTGGTTTAGGAAGAATATTTAAAGAGATATGTCCGCCTAAACGAGAAATGTGTCTGCTAGTAGTAATTATTTTCAATTTTTCATTACTTTTACCATTCTCTATAATAAATATTTGTAGAAAGTTTTTGGTGTGTATGTTAAGTGTATGCACATCATCGTTTTTAATAAGCCCCCAAGCCTTATTTCACCCACAACAAGCGCGAGAATGAAACGAGCGATTTGTAATGTTTATATAAATCATCGCAATTCCAATCGGTCTCTCTCGATATCTAATAAATATTTATGTGCATTATCATATTGTAAAAGATTAATAGATAAAATCCAAGTTTAGTTTCAAAGGGACTATAAGTAAGTTGGTTGGTAATATAATTGTAAAAATGACACTGACTAGCAATAAAACATTTGTACCTCTTACCATTTAGAACGCAAACTATAGCAAATATAATGTATATCAAGGTCTCTTTAATCGAACGGTTTGTATGTCCATATGTACATTCAAATTATTTTTATACTTTTCTATTAAGTACTTTTTCATCTCTTGTAAATTGCAACAAAAAAATAAAAACAGACACATTGGTGAGATTACTTTGTAAGTATATGTATGTGTATAGATATATTTGCAAAACATTCTAAGTATAACAAATCTATTGAGAATACAAAACTTGTATGTTTCTGTTACTTTCAGTCTTTAACATAAACACACAATTCAATCATTCCAATTAAGTGTGTGGGTTTTTTTACCTTTACAGTTTTATGTATATAATTAATACGAATTTGGTAATAGTTTACCACATACAAGTATAAATATGTGGTGTACCTGTTGTGTTAGCAATCTTATTTGAAGATAATTGTTTGCCATTTTATACCTATATTTAAATGAAATTGGAGAGGACGAAAGATATGTTGAATGTAATGATTGCATATAGGTGCTATTAATGGTAAAAAGACGTAGGTATAATGGGTTGGTGATTTTCTTTAAAGATAATGTAAAATGTAATAAATATTTGTTTGTTTACTGACTGCATATGTGTACGCATAAAAGGGCATAAAATGCAAACAGTTGCAATGTAAAATGGATCACTATCTGCCCATTAAACAATTCCGATTAGATTTAAGATTTCACATACTGTTTAAATGTTGTACACCAACAACAGATTTGATTCTCGGACAAATTAATTAGATTGCTTCTTTTTTTCATTGTAGATGTGTCCAAGTCAAAGTCGCCCATCATCAGCAGCCTCCCTCTCACTGATCATTCGAGGACTCTGCCATCGACTGCAACATTAATAGCTTTACAACGAATAAAGGATGCTTCCATGTAAGTGAATATTGTCCATTTATTCGATATGTGCGATTGTTTCAAATTGCGTTTTCCCTTAATAGAAATGTGTCCAGAGCACAAATCTTAGAATCATCAACCAGTAAATCTAGTTCGGTAAACAATAATAATAATACGATATATCAAGACAGTCACCAAGTGGCGGATGTGACATTGAGAAGACGTAAAATACATCGGTGCGATGTGGCTGGATGTCATAAAGTGTATACGAAGAGTTCGCATTTGAAGGCACACAAACGAACGCATACGGGTTGGTATTATAGTAGCGAGTAAATCGACTGAATAATCGCTGATTGTCTTTTGTGTTGCAGGTGAGAAACCGTATCAGTGTTCCTGGGATGGATGCACATGGAAATTCGCTAGATCGGATGAATTAACACGACATTATAGAAAACACACCGGCCAGAAACCGTTCAGTTGTAATTTATGTCAGAGATCATTCAGTAGATCCGATCATTTGTCGTTACATATGAAGAGGCATTGAAATTTGTATATTATTATCTTTTGTAGTAAAATTGTGAAATTGAAATTTTCTTCTAACAAAATCGAAAAATGACAATCTATTAGATAAATATTGTAAATAAAATCGATTAAATAATAATGTAATATATAAATTTTTCTAGTGAAAACTCTCTTTTCACTTTTCTTATGAGATGTTTTTTTTATAAATATTTGTAAATATGTATTTTTTTTTTGTTATTTATGTTTACATTAGTAATTTCATGCATTCCTATCTTTTTTTTCAAATTAGTTTTTAAGTGAAAATCGGAACGTGGTGCCAGTATAGAAGGTCAGATTAATTAATCAAATTGTGAGAATTGTCCAAAAATTGTTTTGCTTAGGTATTTTTTGAATATGCTGAAATAGAATTTTTATTTTTTTTTGTGTTATAATGCTGTAGAACCCCATAATTGTACCTGGTTTTACAATTTGGACAAGTTTATTGTGAAAATATAGATCGAATCTCCAATTTCACTGCATTTAATGTAATTATTAGTATTAATTTTAACTGAAGTTATAACTTTTTTTTATTAACAATTGCCAGTAATGGGGCCAGTACTATATTAACAATAATATTTTAGTTTTATTACTCCTATTAATAAGTTCGGATCTCTAATAATTTTATACATATTATGAAATACGTAAAAACGTAAATTATAGTTAGATGTCGTATAAAAATAGGGCATTTTTTAAGTCAATATACACATTATACAGTAGTAAATTTATGATAAATGTTATTTTCTAGAGGGTTATTTATTAATGTTACTAAGTTGTTTGAAATAAAAAACAAATGGAAGGGTTAAACTGTTTTAATTTATATAAATATTTAATAAAATCTCAAAAATCATCTAAAAAATCATTTATATCGATGTCTTCTAAGGCTCTTTTCCAGACATCTTCTTGTTCTGGAGATTTTGTATCTATAGACAAGGAATTGTTTGCACCTTTTTTACTTTCTATCACATTATTTGGCGTTTCATTTACATTGTCGTTTAAACTCAAATCTAATTCATCGTTAACTGAGAATAAATCCCACTTTACTTTATTAACTGATTTTTTTCTCGTATTGGTTTCTTGGAATAAACTTTTAGATGACTTATTTTGATTGCTAGAGAAATAATTCGGTTTTTGAGTTTCCTTCCTATTCAAATTGGTTTCATACACTGCAGGATTAACTAATCTCTTGCAATCCCAATTTTGTACTTGAATTTTATGCACTTTCGAATCCTTTCTACTGTAAATGGCTACTAAATTGTGTGGAGTTATTGCAATACAAAAACTTTGTTGCATTCCAGTCTTCAGCACACCAAATTCTTTAATTACAATACACGAACCATTAACTAAATTATCAGTGTACTCTTCATATAGTTTGTGTGCAATTGTTGCATTAATTTCTCCTGTTACATCTTTCAATTTCACATTAATTATAGGATATTTCCCAACGAATATTTCTAAATTGTTTAAAGTTGCTACAAGAAATGGAGCCTTTTTTCCTGGAAGTTGATTGTGTTTTGCGTTTTCTTTTATCCAATCAATATTGTATGATTTAAGGATTAGAGAGTGATCCCGAAATTGTGGATCGTTCACGACTTCGTTATATAAACAGTCTTCAAATGAGTGGTTTGACTGGAATGTTGGTGAACTCTCTAATGAGAGTTTTCTTTTATGTGATTTTCTGTCGTTTCCTTCAATAGGACTTTTATGAATATCATTTAAAACTTGCTTATTGTTTACAAAGGGAGGTTCTTGTTCTTTTATAGGGTAACTAAATTTCTTTGGCTTGGAATCCAAAAGGACATTGGAATTGGTACAAAATGTAGTTTTCAGTAAATCCTAAAACATAACTTTGTAATTCAAGAAATAATATAACAAATGATACATACATCTTCGAAATCTATATTTGAAAAATCATCAAACATTATAAGTGTATAATATTTATACTGAATTGAAAAATGTTTGGGTTTGTCATTCATTTATAACCTCACTCTCACTTCCTTTTGATTTTTGCCTGACCTTTAAAAAAAAGTACCGGAATACTATGGTACTAACTACCGATAAAAAACAGATACTTAAAATTTTAAAGACATTTTATTAACAATTTAAGCTACAGGTTTCAGTGTGATAAATCTAGATAAAATAAATACAAGAACAATTGTACCTAAAACCAGCGTAAAGAAAAACATATAAAATGTATCCTCCGTGAATATATCCGTAAATGCTGGTATTTGATTGTACACATGGTTTATCAATCGTAATTGGTAATCTTTGTTCAATTTTGATTTCATTTTGTACGTTTCCTGCTTACTTTTTTCTTTGCAACAATCTGCGGCTCTGCATCAGGTTCTGGTGGTACTGTCGAACTAATATGCTTATTGATTTGTTCCAATATCTCCAACACAGTCAGATTACCAGCCAAAAATCGAATGGACCTAAAACATTCGAAAAGTATGTTAACATTGACAAACTTCTTATTCAATATGTACTTGCCCTTCTTTAATTAGATCAATCTTTATTTCCGGTTCACTACGATCACAAACAACATTCGGCTTAATAATACAATTTAAATTCGTTTCTGTAACTCTGGGGGTGGATATATGAAAAAGGAATTCTCTGAAACGAACGAAAATGTTAATTTAAGCAAAGCTAGATCTAGAAAGCGCCTGTCTAATTATAGAAATCAATAAAATCCACAGTAGTTTTTTATTTCTAGGTTATGTACCTTGCGGTTACAGCATTTTGATGAAACGGGTCGAATTGTATTTGGATTTTTTTAACAGGTTTTAAATTGACCAACTTCAATTGTTTTGTAATTGAGCTGATTATTCCTTGGGACCTTCCAAATTTTCCACTAAAATAAATGGACATCTTCACTCTTTGAAAATAGTTGTCAAAAATTCACATTCACAATGTTGAGAAGACGGGAGACGGCACCACACGTGTATTCATCAAACTATCGATAGCGGTCCAATGAAAATCCACAACTTCAATGAAATAATTTATTCCTCGGACAAAACACAATCATACAGACGCAAAATAATGAAAAAAATCAAATTATAACACGACATAATTACCGGATTTTATTGTATAAAAATCAATATAAAACAGCAATTATTTGAAAATCTTTCCTTGATTAAACTTTCTGCCCTTTTTGTCAGTGCCTGACCACGAAAAGTATTGCTCAACTAATTTCTTTGTTTCTTCTGATTTCGGATCCAACTTTTTCCAATCATAACTTTCGTAGTCAATTTGCCAATCAGGACTTAAAGTAAACGCTAAATCTTGGCCTCTCCACACCCAAATACCAGAAATGGTGCTATTATTATCTTCACCAAACAAACAAGCAGAAGCGAACGCTTGCTTACGCATTTTGTCTAATCGTTGGAACATTCCGGTAATTAAATTACAACTCATAAATACTTTTGTCAACTCTTCTGGGTATTTATATTCTCCGTACCAAATTGAATAATTCTCTGGATCGAATTTTTCCCAGAAGTACGGGATGGATTTCGATTCGTCCTCGTTGGAGTAAACACGTTTGAAGTCATCCATATTAAAGGTACCTTTTGGCATGGCATCAAATGGATCTTTGCTTTTTGGTTCAGCGGCCAATGCAGCTTCAGCAGCATCTAATTCTTCCACTGGTTCTTTCTCTTTTTTAGGCTGTTCCTTTTTCGGTTGTTGTTGTTGCTGTTTCTTGTCTTTTTTGTCATCCTTTTTCTTATTCTTACCTAAATAAAAAATACAATTAATTCACAGTATTTAACATATTAAATGCATGCAATAAACATTCTTACTCTTCTTTTTATTACTTTTCTCCGTGTTATTATTTAAAGCAGCTTGTAAATTATTCGTACAACATTAAATCGAAACCAAAAAGTTAAAATTGGAGAACTTACCTTCCTGTGGCAATGGACAAGCACCATCGCCGGAAGTTTGTGTAGCTGGTTTGCTGCACAATTCAACCTGTCCCAAAACGTTCTTAAATTCAGGCTGATTGATGAGAGTATTGAACCAACGGTTCAAATTTGGGTACGGTTTTCTAAAGTTTGGATCAAGTACGTATTTGTAGGGATTTAAAAGATTGCAAGCTACAACAATATCGGCTAATGTAATGCGTTCTCCAACTAGGTAAGTGCATGTAAGGAGATGGCTATTAAGGATGCTAAGTGCTGCTTTCATGTCCTCTTTAGCTCTCTGGAAGGCCTAAAACAGGAGATTTACAATAAATACACCGCCATAAAGGTGAAAATTTAATTGTGATAAAAGAATTCTATCCGCCAACTTATCATTAAAGTTTAACAGGTACATCTATTATCAGATTTAATTTCATCTCTGTCGTTACGAATTTAAACATAGTAAATTAAAATTCGCCTTTTCAGAGATAAACAAGTGTGATTAAAATAAGTTGAACTTACTTCTTGGGAGCTGGCATTGTTCCTAATAATGCCAAGGACTGGGAACACCCAAGCACAACCAGCTGGCAAAATTTCACCCTCTGCAAAACCGATCCATTGCAGAATTTGTGCACGATCATATTCAGATTTGCCTCTTAGTTGTTCGTTGGCCACATAATAGGCAATTGCGTTACTGTCTTGTAAGAATTTGCCATCAGATGATTCAAAAGCAGGCACCTATAACATTTTCAAAAAAATTGAATTCAGATGCAATTACTACATTAGATTGTTGGTAATTTCTTACCTTTCCTCCTGGAAACTTTTTTTGGAACTCCTTAGTTTTGTTTGTCTCCCCAAAAACAAAATTTGGTGAAACTTTGACATTTGCTTTTGCATATTGGGCAGCAATCAGTGCCTTTGCCGCACGGAAATTATCGGGATAAGTAAACAAAGTCTGTAAAAAATATAAGAAACATTTCATTAAGAGGGGTTTCTTGCATCAATTTAACATCATCTGATATCGAGATTGTGTTAATCGAATAAGAAAATCAAGGATTAATTAAAATACTTACTCCAGAAGCCATTCTTGTTACACTGCACGTACAAAAAGAACCAAATTTGACAGGCACTGACAGTCGGCAGTGCTGTAATCTTTGCGTTGTTGGCACTATTGGCTAATAATTTCATTTCAAATGATAAGATAATATTAATAGCCACGTACTTTTATCATTGATGTTGAATTAGTGCAATCTTATCGCATACATTGAATGTAATAAACTACATATTACAACAAGAAGAGTCAATTATTATAAAAATTATTTAAAAGTCAGTAACCACCAGTTTAGCCAACATTGCGCAATCAAGATACCCAGATCGTTTAATCACTCACAATCACATGTATGACATGTAATTTTTACTTAAAATAATTAAAAAAGTTTCAAGTAAAATGAGTGAAAGTGAAAGCCCTAGTGGTAGTAGTGAACCAAAAGCAATTGAAAACTCATCTAATGCTAATCAAAATGGTGAAGTTGCTAATGGATCTGCTGTAAAAATTGACCTAAATTTTCCTTTACAACTATCCTAATTTTACATTTTTTGCAGGATCCAAATGCGGCACCGGAACGACAGCCAACAAAATTAGAATCATTCTTTGCAATAACCAAATCATTAATAATACGGGCATTAATTATATACTTCATTAGTTCATTCCTAAGATCCCCATCCAAGACACCAACACCACCTTCAAACGCCTCAGGAAAAAGTGCTCCTGGACAACCAATTCCGGCCACCAACATATTCAGGGACGGTACATTGATGACATTGTATGTGTATATAACGGAGGACGAGATATTAAAAAACTACGACCAAAATGATCTATTTTGGTACAAGGATGGACTCGTGTATGGCGATTGGAATTCAGGGCCAAATGGGGATGGTACATTTGTTATTGAAAAATACGTGCCAATTAGTGATAATGTCCTAAACAACGGCTCCCTCTATTTACATGCCTTCTTAACTAGATCGGGGGACAGTCCGGATCCACAAGCGAAAAATTTCGCTAGGAATTTCATGACGTCCGCCACGAAGCAATTAAACAGGTAAAAAACTTATCATTGTTAGATAACAGCACTAAGTTCTAAACAAACATTCTCCATTTGCAGGTACAAAAAACTCAAGTCGAGTGGAACGAAAAATTTACTTACTGGCGAAAGTGAGAAATTGGAAGTGGAAGATGGTAAAATTATATCGCATTGGCATTCAAATTTCACAATTAATGTGGTGGCTGATCAAACTGTTTGGAATTACGGTTCATTGCCAGCACCAATGGATCAATACATTAGATTCACAGATGACGGACGTAATTACAAACCGATTCTTTACCCAAACGACTTTTGGAACATGGCAAGGGACTATAAACCGTTTAATGAGTCGTTAAAATTACGATTGACCTATCAGCCATTAAGTATGTTTAAATTCCAACTGTATGCCGCACAGAGTATGCATCAGATGTGGAATATTTGGGGTGATAATGAACAGAATCAGCAAACCGATGAAGAACAAGACACGTTGAAAGAGACATTATTAGATACGAATCCGTATTTGTTGGGGATAACGATTTGTGTGTCTATTTTACACTCAATCTTTGAATTGTTGGCTTTTAAGAATGATATTCAATTCTGGAATAATAGGAATTCGTTGGAGGGACTCTCAGTGCGATCAGTCTTTTTCGGGGTGTTTCAGTCGTTGATTGTGTTACTTTATGTGTTGGATAATGAGACAAACACGTTGGTACGGATTAGTTGTTTCATCGGTTTGGGTATTGAAATGTGGAAAATTTATAAAGTGGTCGATATAAAATTCGAGAACGGGCGAATACAGTTTAAAGACAAAGGATCGTATGTAGAGAGCAGTACGCGACAGTACGATAATTTAGCATTTAAATATTTATCATGGGTGTGCTTCCCATTATTGGCTGGTTATAGTGTATACGCGTTGTTTTATTTAGAACATAAAGGATGGTATTCGTTCGTATTAGATTTATTTTATGGTTACTTGTTAACATTTGGATTCATAATGATGACGCCACAATTGTTTATTAATTACAAATTGAAATCGGTCGCACATTTGCCATGGAGAATGTTGACATATAAATTTTTGAACACATTCATTGATGATATGTTTGCATTTGTTATAAAAATGCCAACAATGTATAGAATAGGATGCTTTAGAGATGATATTATATTCCTTATATTCTTGTACCAACGTTGGATTTATCCGGTTGATAAGAAAAGGAAGAATGAGTTTGGTTATTCCGCTGAACCAGAGGAACAGAAAAGTGTTGAGAATACTGATTCGAATTCTGGACAAAAGGCTGTAGAATCAAAGAAGACGCAGTAATTTTGTTTTTTCATTATTTCATTAAGTATTTATTTAATAAATAAAATTAATTGTTCTCTATGGATGATTTTTTATTAAATATGTGATGTCTTTCATAGATGATGTATCTGTTATGAAATTATGTAATTGGAATATAAATGTATTGTTGTGGTTAGTGCCGAAAATAAATGGCTTGTATCAATGAATGTTTTTGTTGGCTTTCGAACAATTTATGTACGTTTTTGGAATTTGAGGAAAATCAGACTTTCCTTCAAAATAAGATTGTGGAATTTTTGTACTACGTCCCTGTGGCGCAGAGGATAGCGCGTTGGACTTCTAATCCAAAGGTCGTGGGTTCGATCCCCGCCAGGGATGCTCCACTTTTTTTTCTTGATATTGGCATTTACAATTTACGTACCTAATTTAAAGGGGTTATTCCGTTTCTTCGAATTAAGTTTGAAATTTCCAGAAAAATTGAAGCGCCATTTCTTGAGAAAAAAAATCGTAATTCCGAGAATTTTCCATTGTCATTTTCAATTCACCTATTTAACGGGCTTTCTTCGTTTTTCCGAAAATAAAATGCTACTTTTTTTATGAAAATGTCTATTACATTCATACAATAGTATTTAATTTATATTTTAACCTAAAACTTAGAAAATTATAACGCAAAAAGTTTCTGTTTGGTTTTCATAAATAACCTTAACCGACCTATAATAGTATTAGAGTTTTTTTATACGATTCGAGATAATATTTTAATGAAAATTGAAAAAATTATCGATTTATCGCTGTTACATTAACGTTAAAATTCACATAGTAATCATTTGAAATAAATAAATGGAAAATGGACTACAGAAAGTAATCTGCTTGTGGCTTTTTTGATGGTATCCCTCTAGTTTCTTGGGGAGCTGCTTCGAATATTGTGAAATCCCTTTGTAAATGTTCGTTTAATTCCAAAATAGCCGCTACATTGCCACAACTAAACAAAGAAACACAATGAGCAAGCAAGCACTTACATTATTGGACTGTTATCAAAATTACCGGTAACAATAATTTGGTGCTGACCAAACAGTCAAAACAGTCTCATTAAAGTGCCATTTGTAGCCCTCCATAACTAACTGGTGAGCTCGGCAAATCATATCAATATCATTGTCAGCGTTAAATTGTGCTACAACATCGGATCCGAAAAGATATCCTGCACCTCGTGGAGACACTCCCCAGCCTTGCGTATCTAAAAATAAAATCATTAATAAATTGCAACAATTTTTTTACTGGCATAACTCTACCTTCTGGGTCGCTCCACAACAAATCACACATGGGCCCATCATGAGGTACTTCTTGTTTTCTATCAATAACTCTAATTTGGTCTAAAGATTGTATTGAGGGCGATAAGCCACCATGAACACAGAATATCTTCCCATCGATGATTGCTGACAGGGAAAGATAGTCGAATATTTCAGTACAGTAACGCCAAACAGTGATTGAGCCATATTTTCTTAAACATTCATCGTAGAACCCGTAAACTTGTGTTATCTGTCGCGATTCATGGTTTCCGCGTATTAACGTTATCCGATCTGGATATCTAACTTTTAGTGCTAACAGTAGTAAAAATGTTTCCACACTATAAAAGCCTCTGTCCACGAAATCTCCCATAAAAAGGTAATTTGTTTCAGGAACGTCACCCCCAACTTTGAACAGTTCTTTTAAGTCGTAAAACTGTCCATGTATGTCTCCACACACCTGAAATAAACGCGGCATTAGTGATGGTTAACAGTAAATTCCAATAAAATACACATACAGTTACTGGAGAATCTACACGTTGTACATTACTTTCTTCCACTAATATTTCCCTAGCTTTGGCACATAGTGCTTTTACTTCACTCTCCTTAATAATCTCACATCTTTTTAATTGTTCTATTTGTCTATCCAAATCACTGGTCTCACTCATCTGTAAAAAGCAAAGAAAACGTTAGCTCTTTTTGTTGAGACTTTGATTTTGAGGTTAGATTTCGCAATTTTTCACAACATTCATTTCTGAGTTATCGCTGGTCGTGTATTTCAATAAACAATTAAAAAGCAAATTATATAAAATAGATTCTGTATATTTATTGTTAAAAACTCACCTTTTTTATCAACTAAATTACCTTTTAAACCCCCGAACCCAACGCAACCAACAGTAACAATCAACGACAGATGTTTGAGCTCATGATTCATAAATTTTCAAAGCGACGCCGGTAACGTACGTCTGCATTTATTTCATCCGATTAGAAGACGCTCATTTTCATTCACTATTTAATTTTTTTGGCACAAATCCTTTACGTTTATTATCATAAACAACATAGTAAAGAAATTGGAAATAATTGATCTGAAAAGTATTCTTGAGATCCCATTGACGCATTATTGTTTGTAGTAAATATATTTAAATTTACACATGCGCTCCAGTTAGCTTTGGAGCTGTGTGTAAAAAATCATTTTAATTATTATAATTGTCCTAATTATTTGCTAGTCTCATATGAGAAATCAAAATTTAACGGATTGATAAAACGTGTGGTTCGGGTGGTGTTTTGTGTGTTGGATTTGTGCAAAGAAGACTTATGGGGAACATACACACGGTGGGACCGAACGAAGCCCTAATCGTTTCAGGTTAGTTCTACAATTCAAATATATTAATTTATTGATGTTTTGAAATCGTTTAAATACCGGTTTAGTGTAAACAACAAATAACTTATTTATCACTCGCTATCAGCAACAAATATAAACAATTATTATTTTGTTCAATTTGTAGGTTAGGAATTTGATAAAAACTTTTTTACAATTACGGTGTCCCTAAAGTTATTGTTTTATATACGGTTCTTGTTTACGCATTTATATCGGTTTGTATTGCTGTTCCAACAGTTCTTCGCGGTGGAAGTGGTGGGGAACACCTTCCTTTTTCCTTTCTTAAGCAGAGTAACCAAAGGCAGGTGCCTTCAGGAAGTTCTTCGATATTCCTATACAAATACAATCTCCCGAATTTCCAAATAAATTAGAGTCATAAGTTGGACTAATTGTTTATTAAAAAAATAACATACACAATCATATTTGTTACAATAAACAAAAATTACAATCAGTTCTAAAAAAACAAAGAGATTCTTTAAAATCGCGTTGTTGGTATGTTGGTTGTCTAGCCAATAAATAATATAACTTATTTATATGTTTATTCTTCGTAATCGGTTTCGATTTTCTTAAAAGATTGTGATCTCGTATCTCTAATATCATCTTTAGTGATTTCATAGTTGAGTTTTTCACCAGCTACAAAAGAACTCACTCTCGCATGTCCATCTGGATTCACTTGTGGTCCATCACCAATTGGTTCCACCAATTCTCTGTAAATAGATGAAAAGTTTAAGTAAAAGTGATTCGAATTCCATCCATTAATAAAACTCACTTTGTTACACGAAATCCTTTGTCATCGGCCTCATAATGGACAGTCCTCTTAAAGTAACCGTCACTGTACGCATATTTTCCTTTCACTGTGTTTCCTTCCCTGACTTCAGCACGTTGATGCAGATTTCCGTTGATATTGTCGTCAATATCACTGGAGAACATGTATTTTGCGTTTTCAGCTTGTCTTCTGAAGGTTTCTTCATCGTATTTGAATTCGTTTTTATGTGATACTTTTGGACTTGGTTTTCGGTTTTCCGGTCTCACTGAAGCGACACGTTGGATTGGAATTTCGATTCTTTGGGGTTCTTCTTCTGTTTTGGAGGTAAGTTCTTGGAAACTTTGGATTGGGACTGGAGCTGCTGTGGTTGGTGCGATTCTTCTGATTGTGCCGACTTTCGTGTTCAGTCGTCTTCTTGGAGGGTTGTTTATTACGTTTGTTTTGTCGTCCGCTCGGTCGTCTGTTTCAGAGATGAAAAGAGGTGTTTCGAGGCTAACGAACGTGTTTTTGTTGGTGTGTTGGACTGAGGATAAGAAAGGAGCTTCACTTGAGGCTTGTGAGAAGAGGGAATCGAAATCAAATGAGGCGGTTGTGGGGGCAAGGAATGGAGCAACGGTGGTGGTGGTTGTTGTTGTCAACTAAAAACCAAAGATAATCATAATCTTTGTTGGTTGAGTTTTTAGACACTTGTTACTTACGGCACTTTGTTGTTTTTGATATTGATTAAAGAATTCGATGAAGAAAGGATTATCAATCAGTTCTTGAACATTTAAAGCTGTAGGTCTTATTGGTAGTTGAGCGTCAGCGAAATTATTCTTCGTTGGTGGATTTAAAAAGGGATTAACGGCAATATTAGCGCTTTTTCCCCGTCTTGAGTGGAAATTTTGTGGTAAACATTGTACAAATAAAATTTGTAATAAAACGACTAATACTGTTGTTTTTGCGTACATTTTGACTGAAATGACACGATTTTTAGTTATGTTTTTCATTTATATTGGTCTAACTGAAATATTTTTAGGTAAAAGTACCAAGGTTCAAATTTTTTCTGATTGAAATTAACCAATAATGGGATTTTAAAGATATGTAATGTGTAAAAATGTAATTACTGTTGTTTTGATTTGTTAAAGAGAAATTTGATTAGATGTTAATGAGTTTGCATTTTATTTTGGAAGGTATGTATTGTAATGTGTCGAAAAATACTTGTCATTTTTCACTACCATAAAACTTGTTATGAAAAATTCATTGGATTTATGTTACATGTTTATTAATAAGTTAAACGTTTTATTGCGGTTTTATTTGTGTTATTCTGGGTGTTATTATATGTTATTACTATTCTCTTTAGACGCTATAAACACATGTTGGAATAATAATAGAAGAACGATAGCTATTTCATATTTCCTAAGAATGAGTTACAAGTTTGGCATTTAGTAAGTAAATTGTCCTCGGCAATAAAATTGAGGTTTTAAACATATCACATTATATTTATTTATCTATTTATAAGTCGGTCGATGAAAATTATTGTTTATCAAGTAATTGCATGTTGACCTTTAATTGTCCTCTTAATTAATTAAATTCAGTTGGAGGAATCGGTTAAGTAAAGCAGCAATAAATGCTACACGGTTAATTGCATTTGTAAAGTATAAGATGCA
Organism: Silvanus unidentatus; assembly: GCA_963930825.1. Classification (NCBI taxonomy): domain Eukaryota; kingdom Metazoa; phylum Arthropoda; class Insecta; order Coleoptera; family Silvanidae; genus Silvanus; species Silvanus unidentatus. Next base: position 19,537,674 of record OZ005760.1, read on the forward strand.
TTAAATTTTATTTTCTATTTGCTTGTTTTGATGATGGTCGTGTATAAATAACAATCTTAATATCATTTTCAATTCCAAGTAATTGGGATTTAAGGATTCCTTTTTGATTTACACAATAAAAAGTGTGAAATTTTGTAATAAAAAAATGCGTTTATTGTTTCTTAAAATTAAAATTAGTTAAGGTGTGTACATTATAAACATGTAAATAAGTTAAAATTCTCCTTCGGTGATTTTGGAAACTGGACCACTGATTGGGACACTTTTTACTTTGTATGTGACATGAGTTCCATGTGCAGCACTGCTAACTGATGCTGTACCGCTCAGGTCCACTTTGGGTCCATCGGCAAGAGGAACTACTTCCATTCTATATAATTGAAAATAAAAATAAAATGACGCATTAGTGGTGCAATCGGATTTCTGATAATGCATCTGCAAACATACCCAGTAACACGATAACCTTTCTCATCGGCGACATAATGGACGGTTCTCTTCACAAAACCGTCACTATAGGAGTACATGCCTTTTACATTGAGTCCATCGCGTTGCTCCTGACGCTGTTGTGTCAAGTCACTTATATGATCATCCACGTCCGACATGAATTCGTACCTATATAAATACAATAAATGTCGAAATGTTGCGAAATTTATGATATGAATTAATTTCAATGAAATATTTTCACCTAGCTGCAATATTTTGTTGACGTTCGAATTCGTTGGGTACGTAATTTCGTGGAACTGGTAGACTGATTGGTAGACTGTCGCTGGCGGCTGAAATTGGTTGAGCATCTGATGGGATGATGCGTTTGGGGAGATTTTGAGGGCGGCAGTGGCAGGCCACTATCGTCAATGTGAAAACGAGCTAAGAATAGATAATTGATTAAATTATATTTTTTTGTTGTTTTCGGTTTTTTGAGTATACTTACGAGGACTTTCATTTTCATAATTTTAGGAAGACTGTTTGTGTTTTCTAGTCAAATTGATAATTTATACTTTTTTTGGTATAAGTAAATGGGAATTTTATCTATTGTAATAATCGACGGGAATCAATTAGGTGTTTGGTATGGCAGGAATTTTGGATATGAGCTGAAGGGCAAAAAATCGTTAAAATGTTTGTGTGATATTTTAATATTCTATTTTTTTAACTACGCAGTTCTTTAACTAGCAAAAAAATCAGTTTGGATGCTTTAAGAAAGTTAAAGTTGCAATAAATTGCAACAATTGGTTGGTCATCTGATTTATTTGGTAATTTATGTGTGAAAATCGTTTTTATTCAGTTTATGTTCTTTATAAACGTCTTAAGCAATAAACTTTTTTCACCTCGGTTTTTACTAATCAAAAGAAAACATTCACAAGTGGATAATTTGATTGCAATCATAGAAAGTTGTAACAATCTATTTGGCACAAATGGATACATACATATTAGTAATAATTTGAAATTAATAGTGAATTGAACTGGTTTCTGTTTTTTTAATATATGCTAATTTAATATCGGCCTTTTGGTAATCAAATTTGTATTTTATGACGAAATTAATTTATTTATCACATATCACATTTATAGCGATAATTTGAAAGGGGCGCTACTGTAATATGCTAATTATTACACTAATTAATTATCTTTTATAGAATAATAAAAAACTTTGTATATTCAGAAGTTTCATAAGACAAGAATTCTGTGTCACTTACCTCGTACTTCTAGAGGCCAATTAACAGGAAAGATGAAACATTATTTGTTTATTTAATTTTTAAGTTTGTCTTTCTTCAATTGAAAGTTCTAGGGACTTTACAGTAGTTAATGGATGACAAGATGAAGAGTTAGCTAAATGATTTATACACCAAGGTCTTCATCATACATAGATAAACAACCGTTTTTAATTTTTTCTTAGTTCATTTATTATTCATTTAAACACGACTATGCGCATACGAGACAGTAATTAATAATTGTTTGCATCCACAAACTTATACATAAATTATTGTCTAATTCTCAGTCTCAACAGTTATAAATAATTCTAATTAAATTAACATAATACTTAAATAGTTTACTGTACTTAATAAATTACGGGAAAGGCGGGATTTCAAATGCATTAAAAGCCCCAATCCTGCTTGATCATATCAGCTCCTTTTTCTGCAATCATAAATGTTGGTGCGTTCGTGTGTGCGGCGACAATTTCCGGCATTATAGACGCATCAATAACTCGAAGACCCTTAATGCCATACACCCTTAAACGTGGATCCACAACAGCTCTCTTATCAGTTGGTGGGCCCATTTTGCAAGTGCCACTTTGATGGTAAATGGTGAATGTGAAATGTTCTGCCATACATTCGAAGTACTTGTCAGTTGCAAAACCGTAACGAGCACATGGTGGCAATGGTGTACTATGGAATTTCGTTCCTAATTTCTGTAGAGCTGGTTGTGAACTGATATTTAAAGCTAATCGTATGCCTTTGACAATTGTGGCCATATCGTCTGGATGTGAGAAATAGTTGGGGAAAATGTACGGTTTTGTTCTATAATCATTATTCTTCAGTAATAGTCTTCCTTTACTTTTCGGTCTTAATAACATTGGTAATACCATAAATGTGTCCATTTCTCTAATATTTTTATATACAGCATCGTAAATTTCGTTTGTGATGCCAAAGTCTTTGCTAAGAACGTAATCGGATACTATTGAACCGCCTTGGTAGAGTAATTCGATTTCTGGATAGCCGTTTGGGTCTTTGGAATTTTTAAAGTCGTCGAATACTAACACTTCACAACCGCCTGGTATTGTAAGTGGGCCTTTGTGATAGTTGAGGAAATCTCGTAAATTTTCATTGCTTATCAAACGTTCGATTCGCAAGGAGAGTGGTTCGTTGATGGTGAATGTGAGTCCTCCGACGGCGATGTGGTCCATTAAATTGAAACCGACTTTGGCATTTTTTAAAACTGGTATATTTAAGCTGGCTAAATGTTTCCGTGGCCCAATACCGGAGAGCATTAGTAATTGGGGTGAATTAATGGCACCGGCTGAGATGATAACCTCCTTTCTGGCACGTACATACATTTTTCTGCCCTTGTTGACGAATTCGACGCCGTACGTTTGTTTAGTGTTTGGATCGATTAGCAATTTACTGACCATTGAGTGCTTTTTCATGTGGAGATTCGGACGATTGTGGATGGGATGAAGATAAGCCCTGCTGGAACTTTCTCTTACACCGTCCCTCATGCTTACTTGTAGACGTGATACGCCCACCTGTGTTAATTGATTTCTTTTTTTAGCCTTGTTTTGAAATTTTTTTGAAGGTCGTTTAGTCATACCTGATTGGGGCCATTGTAGTCGACGTATTGGAAACCGTTTTGGATGCTGGATTCAATGATGGCATCTGCGATTTTTGTTTTAAATGGTGCGTAAGAGACTTGTAGGTAACCGTCGGTGGAGTGGTAAGAAGGGTCATGGGGTCCAGGTACGGTGAAGTTTTCGATTTTTTTGAAATAGGGTAGAATTTCGTCAAAGGACCAACCGTCGTTGCCCAATTGTGCCCAATTATCGAAATCGCGACGATTGCCTCGCGTGTAGATCATGTAGTTAAGAACACTGGAACCGCCGACGACTTTTCCACGAGGCCAGTTACATTGTTGATTGTCCATTCCCATGCAATATTTACCGTTTGTGCTTGGTTGCGTTTTATAAGCCCAATTTGTTTCTGTAAATTGAAGATAGTTGGCTAATATTGGAAGGTCCATGATGTAATTTTCGGTTCGTCCTGTAATAATATTATTTTGATGTAATTAATTTGTGAAACTTAATTAAGTGGATGTTTAGTTTTGAAACGTTTTTCAATGTCAAGCTGGATTGTGACTTATAGAGAGACAATGTAGTTTTTTTTCCATTTGGGTATTTTACATTATAATTGTTAATAAATGAAATGTTGAAGGACATTTTCTTTAAGCTGTTTTTTGTACCTGCTTCTAGAAGTAATACTTTCCAATCGGGATTTTCTGTTAATCGATTTGCAACTACACATCCTGCTGTACCAGCCCCAACGACAATAAAATCATATTCGGGTAGAATGTTTTGCAAATCGGGTGGCTCATTATCCATTTGTTGTTGTCCTTCTGAGACCAGTTTAACAACACCCTCGAAAATGGATTGTTGATAACTGATTTTTGTTATAGCAAGAAGTATGAAAATTGGTCGTATCATTTTACTATGAAATATTTATTGATGGACCTGTAAAAAGAAGAAAATGTTCGTTGAACTTTAGAGAAGGTCAAATTTCAATATATCTATTTTTCTGGGTTTTAAAGCTTTGTTAGTGATTAGGATTGAAATTCTAGTGAACAGTTTTAATCGGGTAATTGATATAGAAAATGGGAAATATATTTATAGTTTGATTTCTTAATACTCATAGCCTTGACAAAATTTTAATACTTCCAGACACTCTCACTTGAATGAAAAGGCAACTATTACAAATTCTTTTTTAATTTGAAATTGTTGCATTCGAAATTAGTGTAATGCACTTTTTATTTTTATGCGATAAATATGCAATTATGGAAGCCGGTATTTATTTCATTGTGCTATTAGATTATGAAGCAGTAAAAAGATTAACACATTGCACACCTTTTTTTTATGGCATAAAGTATTAAAGATTAGTTCATGCGTAAGTAATGGTTTTTAGGGGAACTTAATTAGTTGGTTGATAATTTTTAATTGAATTTTCTTGTTAACAAATCAAAATTTGTGTAATAAGTTAATTTAAAGAAAAAAGACGAGCATGTGGGGAATATGGCTCAAGGATTGCACAGGATTGTTTGCAAGTTTAGCAATAACCTGAAGACACTTTAAGCATAGTAATGATATGCAGATGAAATGTAATGATTTTACAAGCAATAATTGCAGATTAAATCAATGAACAATGCTAATAAATTCTTTTTGGATTAGAGATCAAATAGTGAATTATTTGGTTTTTCTTACCTTTTTCAATTGCTTCGGTTGAAAAGGAATTGGTCACTTTGAGGATTTCTAGTGCAATAAGCAGGTGTTGCATTTATTTATGAATGTCACAATACCAATACTGCACTTAATAAACAATTCAATGCAACTACTAAACAAATACTGGCAACAAGTAGATTGGTTTTTAATGCTTTTTTACAATGAAATTCTTAAAGCGTTTATGCGTGAGGAAAATGTGTGCGCTTTGTTGGTATACGGTACAAAATTTTTCGCCAAGCTCCCTCTTTAAAATCTTTATATGTTCTTTTTAGGTATACTTTTCCCCCCTCTGCGATATTTGACCATTATCGCATTTTGATTTTTTTAGTTTGGATTTTCAATGTAACACACCGGTGTCTCGTATATGTGGGATAGGTAATTAATACGCATTTATACACCTTATAGGGATAAAGTCCTACGTAGATAAAGCTCGCACATTTTAGAAATATAAATTAATAAAATCGAGAATAAAATTATCGTTTATCCTGATTTTTTATAGTGTTATTGTAAAAATATGATTGTTTAATTTAATTTAAATTAAACAACGTTTTAAAAACAATGGCATTTTTATGCAAAAGAGGCGGATGTCAATGATTATTTTCCGGAATTTATTAATGCATAATCCAGAGTATAGTGTCATTATCAATCATTGATGTCGAGTTGGATGGATTATTTTTTAATGAAATTAACTTATAGATCCACCTAATGGTAACATATAATTACATATGTGATATAAATTTCATAATTGGGGTAACATCTTTGTAATTCCATATACGTGAGTCAAAGACTTTGCTGAAATAATTATGGATATCGATTCCGAAAAAGTCCCATTCCTGTGGCTTTAGAAATTTTCCTAATTATTTTATATACGTATAGACATAGATAGCGATTTGAATAATTGAGGAAAAACAAAGTGCCTAGTTTGGATTTACCTAAATTTGATGATTTCCTACTATTCCAACTACAGATAAATTATATATTAAAAAATGGATTTTTGTTGACTTGAGATTTTCTATTATACCTAATCATAATTTAGAGTTCATTAATCGCCTAAGACGTAAATTATCCTGATATTAAACTTGTTACTAAATAATACTATACATTTTGAAATTGGGTCTAAAGTCAAATTTTCTTGCAGACACCTGCCTATGCCTATTTTTTAAGATATACCAATTAACATCACTTTGTGATTCTTTTAAGAGATTTCTTTTAAATTTTAGGCAATAACTTTTTTGCAACATTTATTGTATTGTGCTTTTTAACATAATTCACATATAGCATCAAAAATGGTGATGATCTCTCTTTATTATATTCAATGTCGTGTAACGAGACCGTTTTTTATTATAATTTTGATTTGAAAATTAATAAGTAGTCAGCCTTGTCGATTTCACTTTCACGTGCTGAGTTCCGATCCCATATTGCACATATGTGCATATTAGTTCAATAATGCAGCGGATGTGAATGCTCTATTCGATTTGATTGAGTAATAGATTGATCTTAAATTCTATTAAGAATGAATTTGTAGCCGTGAATTTTATTCCGGGTTTGGTATTTTTGGACTCTAAAATATACCTACCTATAAAACAAGTCTTTTATGGTCAATAAATTTAGCTCTACTATTGTTTATAAATATTTATTACATACAATTTCAAATATTTGTAAAGTATCATTTGCGATACAAGAGTTGAATCTAACATTCGTACATATTGTCAAGGTTCATACATTTGTGTACTAATAAAACAAAAAATCTTTCTTCCTATATACACATGATGATAATCAATAAAATTGTTAGTTTGAGCAATAAGGATATATTTATAAAACAAGATCTTAAATGACTAGTTTCTAGGAATTTTCATTCCATATACATACATATATGTATGTACATATATCCTGAGACTTTACATTGTCATCTAAAAGAAAATTATTTTGTCATTTTTATGTAACTACCTAAATATCTATACAAAATTTATTGCAAAACTGCCCAGCACTTTATATTTTTTTTATAATTAGAAAAACATAAAAATACACACAATTTACATAAAAACATAATAATCAACAAAATAATAATTAAAAATAATGGTCTTGTTGACTTTTAAGCCAGTCTTCCTTAACTAAATCCGCTCCTTTTTCACCCACCATAATTGCGGGCGCATTTGTGTTGCCACTGGGAATTGTGGGCATAATACTGGCATCAATTACCCTCAAACCGGCCACACCGTACACCCGCAAACGCGGATCAACCACCGCCTCTGGATCCCATTGTGGGCCCATCTTACAAGTACCCACTGGATGATAAATCGTCATCGAAATAGTCCTTATATGGCACTCCCAATATTTATCACTAGCAAATGGAAATTGTCTACAATTTGGAAACGGTATTTGATGTAAACGCGAACCAAACTGTTTAAACGCTTTACTTTCACTAATTTTGATCGCAATCTTGGCACCCTCCACCAATGTCTTTATATCGAAGGGATCATCGAAGTAGTTTGCATTTATAAGTGGTGCATCGAGTGGATTTTTACTCTGTAAACGCACCCAGCCACGGGAACGTGGCCGCAACAATAACGGCATTAAAGTCCAAACATCTTTATTCGAAATCGGTTTGTACACGGTGTTGTACAATTCTTCAGTGAGACCTAAGACTTTTCGTACACGTGCCCCAGCATCCGAATTAATACTGGCCGGTGCCATGTGGAACTGGATGTCGGGCCAGGAACGATTCGCCAAGTATGTGTTGACGAATGCTAAACCCTCCACACCGCCCAATGTGGTCATTGGGCCACGACCACGCATTACATACTCCATCGTCATCGGAAATGCCTGGAAACGGTCCTGGACGATGGAGATGGGCTTGTCGACACGGAATGTTAGACCACCCATACCAACATGGTCTTGTAAGTTCTCACCCACTGGTAAATCACGTAAAACTGGTATATTGAATTTGTTTAATTCGTAACTGGGCCCAATGCCGGATAACATTAGGATTTGTGGAGTGTTTATGGCGCCTGCTGACATGATGACTTCTTTTTTGGCGAGTACCACTTGTTTTCGACCTAAAAAATGTTTTTTTACGAATATAAACTGAGAAGAGGTTGTGACTGTTTTACCATTTCGGATGAATTCCACTCCGAAAGCTCGCATTGTCGATGGATTGATGAGAACTTTGGTAACGTGGGAGTCTAGAGCGACGTGAATGTTGCGACGTAAACGAATTGGACGTAGAAATGCCTTTGCTGTTGAACAACGTGAACCACGACGGATTGTGCCCTGTGCTATCATGAAACCGGCTTGATCTGCTCCATTTATGTCGCGATTTGGGTAGCCCATTTCTGTGCCAGCTTGCACAAAAGCGACGACCAATGGAGTCCGCCACGGGGATTCTTGAACAGTTAATAGACCACCAGTACCATGATAGGGTGTTTTGGCGAGATACGGGTTCCGATTGTCTTCCGATTTGATGAAGTATTTCAAGACGTTGTCGTAATTCCATCCAGGGTTCCCTATACAAACAGGAAATATCAATTAGATGAAGAATGAATGAATATAAAAAAATTAATGAACAAGAAAAATGTATTAGGAAATGTAATTTAATTAATTAATAAAATGTTGAAGGAAATAGTTAATGATGTGACCACAACAAGATCGTTAATGAATTGATAATTGTCCGTTCATCAATGATGAATTGATCGATGTAATAAAAGAAAGAATAAAAGTTGTGAAACTTGGCGAATTCACCATATTTTTCCAAAACTGGGTACTTGTTAGTCAGCTGACGCTGACAAGAAATTATTTATGCAATTGTTTACAATAACGGAGAAAGTCCAATACATACGCCCATGAAAAACATTGAATTACGTAAGTGTAACGCTACCGCTTTATAGGTACAGTGAATTGATTGTGCATTTTTTAACAGTTGTTTATAACGGAAACGTACCGAGCTGTTCCCAATGATCGTAATCGTTCCGGTTTCCTCGTACGTAGAGCATGTAGTTAAGAACACTTGAGCCGCCGAGCACTTTGCCTCTAGGCCAATTACACTGACCATTCTTCATGCCCAAACACGCTTTGCCCGTTGGCTGAATTTTGTACTGCCAATCGAGATCGGAGAGTTGAAGGTATGCGGCCAGTGATGGTACATCGCTGATTTCGTTCTCATCTGGACCGGCTTCGAGGAGAAGGACCTTCCATTGGGGGATTTCGGAGAGACGTGAAGCGACAACGGCACCCGCTGACCCGCCACCGACCACAATGAAGTCGTACTCGCGATAGAGTTGCTTTTGGTTTTTGACAGGTGATTCGGGGTCCGCGTTGTTGTAGTTTATGTAAGAGATGCCAGCAAGGAGTAATGGAATTATCCAAAGTGTTGAGCCAACGATGCCAATTGTCTTTAAGGCAGTTGAAATGAACAATGTTTCCATAACCATTTTGAATTGTTTTATTGAACGTGTTGTAGGTCATAATATCAATGAGGAATGAGGAATTGATGGCTTTAATCTGGTGGTCGAATTTTCATAATACATAAATCGATTTCGCTTTTCTTTCTGCCACTAAATAGATGCAGCATTGCGAAATGTGTGGAATCGATGCTATTGCAACTGGTCCCTGTAACAATGGAAATTATTACGTTTATACCTAGTATTGTTGAGGTGAATTAATTAATATTTAATTTGTTATTAAAATATATTTAGCACGGCATATAGGTGAAAAGAAATTGCGATTACATAATTGGAAAAAAACGTTGTTTATATGCAGTCTTCTGTGGCGATTTTACACCAATATTATGACCTTCTAAAGAAAGTGAAATGCATGAAGAGAGGCGCCTTATATTATTTCCGTAACATTGATTGCATCATGTTGGCTTTCAACTTGCCAAGTTCTTTATTGACCTACTGAGGAAAGTCAATTATTGTTGTGTATGGAAGATTTGTGGAAATATATAGAATTAGAGTGTAATAGGAAAGGAACTGGATTCGTGATGTCCATTAAGCGAATAAAGTAGTTTGTTGTTTATTATAAATACATAGTGTATTGAAAGAAAGTCAGGTACGTAGGAGGATTGGCAAATACTTTGAGAATTCGTCGGTATTGTTATTAACAAATTTGTATTCACGCGGGGGGCCTTATTTATTGGATTTTACCACGCGCAGACAATTATTATTGTTATCGTTTTTTTATGTACTTTCTACAACAACAACTACCTCAACAACATTTATAATGTCTGCCTCTGTGACAGATTAAAGGAACGTTTGTTATCTGTAACATAAATCTAGGAAATCGGAAGTAATTTATTATAGTTGTCGGGTGGAAAGAATTCAATTGGGAAGTAAAACAAAATAGTGATGAAAGTATTATTATGAAAGTTGTGGTGTTATGTCATTTTGGAATGTTGTGTTTAATTATTTAATAACACAAAATACTTGTGTTAAATCTTCGCTAATTAAATTTGTCTTTTTATGGCCCGATTTAAATGAATTAATGATTTATATATTTTGTTGTTTGGTTGGAGGCTTGTTTTATTTTATTGTTAGGTTCTATAAATGTTCTATAAGGATCCGGAAGAAGAGTGCCGCTGTCATGCACGTGCAATTTCGAGTTTTTAAATTTTAGTTGAGTAATTATAATTTTTTTTGTTTATTACTGTTAAAAATACGTAAAATGCCTGTAATTATATACACATGTATATTCATAATATGTACACTTTCCATATGATTCTTCATTTTATAATATTCATTCGTGTTTTTGCAGAATCATAATATTAAATAATGCGGGTATTGTATTTACAAAATAAGAAAATTGGCGGCTTTCTTCAAATTTATGCACTTAATTTCGAAGCATTTACAGATAGTGTACACGACCTTTCATTGCCGCAGTCCTTGATTCTGAGAAAGTGTACTTATTGACATTGTTTTGTAATTTATTAACTTACTGAACCAGAAAGTATTCGGTTTTAAATGGTGCTGATGATATAATACCTTTTCCTATTTACATTTTTTTAAACATATATTAATAACAAATTGGATAGAGTTTCGTGTCGCCTAGCGGCTAGCATTTTTTTGCATTAACATTCTAATGTCCAAGTTAATAAAAGGATTTGCGAGTCGTTTAGTGTAGGTGGGTGATTCCCTTTTACTTTCATCTTGAGTTTGGGTTAATAGTTTTGAGTCATTACTCATTAGTTATTATGATGTTGTTTTGCAAAACTCTAAATTTTGTTCTTGCACAACTTGAACTATTGAATAAAATAATCTTACAAAATCTTTTATAGATGTTGAGACATCCTATTTGGGTCAAATGACATTTAGATAATTAAGCATTTGGGCATTTTTGATAAAAACGTATCGTGTAATTATTTTAATTTAAGTAAAACTTACTCTTTGTGAATCCATGTTTGATAATCCATTATTCAAAAAGGCACTAATAAAACAAAAAAAAATCACTTAGAACAAAATTTTAAATCAAAATTTGCATTGATTTTTTATGGGGGGTTGTTTGGTTTTGTTGCAAGTTGTTACCTATTTGACTTTTTTCGGAACGTTAATTTTGATTTCGGTTTTTTATTAGTTCAAAGCAGATAATGGACTGAAATATACGCGGCTCCACTTTACCCGCGCACTATCTTCCAACTTTGCTTTCACAAGAAGGGGAAACTCTATTTACAAGTTTGGGTACTACTCGAATGTATAAGGCGGTCGGTGTGCGTTTATTTACCTTACAGGAACTGAATCGTGGCCTTAAACATAGGAAGTACTTACTTTGGATTTTTTTCTTCAACCGGAATTACTCGAAGGGAACGATATACATATTTCAATCGAGAATGTATGCGTTTTCTGCATAACTCGAATCTATATGGTCAACATCTGTTCTCTGTTGGTCATTCAATTGGTAATTTACTGCGCTATAGTAATTCAGTCATAGTTGAGTTGTTCTTAAGAATTAAGGGTGAAAAATAAATGAACTTTAAGGAAAGTGCTTTCTAAAGGAAGACGGCAATTTCCCAGTTTTTTTAATTGGTTTAGGTAGTAATTGGTAATGGCTTTTCTAAAGTTCAATGAAAGTATTTAAGTGTTAAGTAATTTTAAAACGGTATTTTATTTTTTGAATTGGGTACCGAAACTGGAGCAATAAATAGTCCTTTGAGGTGTATATGGTAAAATTTCGCAAATTGCATGTTTACGTGCAATTCTTCACGCGTCTCCAACTCAATGTTACGTGTGTACACTTTTGTTGTTTCGTAATAGTAAATTTTTTGTTTTACAAAACCTATATATTTCATCGCTATTCAATCCGACTTTCCTTTTTTTTCTTATTCATTAAATTACCATTATTATGGAAATTTTTGGTTCTATTGTTCATCTCGTACTTGTTATTTTTATTTATTCTATTTGTACATGTACCTATTATTAACTACTATTTAAATTGCTTGTAAAAGAACATACAAAATGTGGACGAAAGTAATTTATACGTTATATTATAAGACAGTTTGTTACCTCATACTTTCACCAAATGTATTATGTAGGTAAGTATTGTAATATTGAATTCAGTGTACATACGAATGACGATTGTTTGCATTATGCGGTTTTTAGTCGCTTTATTTTTCTATTTACACTAATTACTTTCGATTTTTTCAAGATCTTAAATCATTATATGTTGGACGGTTTTTTTTGGGCCAAATATATATACCTATTTAACGTTTAACATTCTATTTTATTATAATTACTTTCACTGTAAGTATAAGATAAAAAAAATTTAATCTGCTGTTTATGTTAATAAAAGTGTTGTAAATTCTTATTTCTCATTCTGTAATTAACGATTAGATGAATGGAATTTTTTGTAAATTGCACTTTACAAGTCATTTAAATAATAAAATTTAGCTTAATGTATTATGGTATTATAGTGAGTTGATTTAGTGGAATTTTTTTATTATAGGTATCCATATACATATAATCAATAATTCGTGCGAGAAATTGAGTTATAAAGCTTTAATTGAATAGAAGACTTTATTGAAACAAAATGATTTCATTTCACTTTTCAATGAGAGGTGCATTACTATGCAACTTTAAATTGTATGGTGAGTGAGCGGAAAAAGTGCGTGTTTTCTTTGCTTTTTGATTGACTTGATTAAATTTCTATTAACTATATTGATATGAAATAGACAACCAACTTTACAAATTTCGATTTTTTTTTGAAAATATGTGAATTTGCGCGTAATTAAATGTTTTGTGTCCTAAATTTTATAATATTGCATTAGTTGCAGTCCTTGGAGGAAAGGGAAAAAATGATTACAAAATTCGTTATGTTCATTAAATGTATTAGAGGTACTTGCGAAATGAGGAATTTGTGTCAAATTTATTATATTTTATTTTCAGTACTTAAATAAAGAACATGTGTCTGATAATAGAATAATTGGTGTACAATGATTTTTATTGTTATTTTTATGGAAAGTTTCTATTATCGGTTTCGAACTTGGATTCAATTGTATTTGTGGAAAACAACCAAATAATTATGCTATAAGTAAAATCAACATTAGTGATTTTTAATGAACACAATAAACAATAAAGAAAAATAGCACATGCCCCTAATTATACTGAAAAAATTGATTAAATTGTCCTTGTAGAAGTAACCAAAGTTATGTCAATATTTACCTTCTAGAATACTATTGTGTTTACTTTTGTAATTTCAAGTAGATTCAGAATTTCTCTAACGATTTCTACTGAAACTTTCTTGTAAAATTCATTATAAGAATATTTTTAGATTCTTTTATATAACAGTTTTTATCACCGATTTTATCACATATAAATGAAACTCGCTAATTATCTAAAGAAATATCTTTATAATTCTCTAATAAACATAAAAATTAAAACAGTAAAGCTCTTTATCGAAATGGCAACATGTGTGCATTTTTAAATCATTAATACAATATAAATATAAGTTTTATGTTAATGAGTACGTATGTACAATGTTTTTGACTAGTAAATAAATAATCATTAATTTTTGAGCTAGTTAACCAACACGCCCCAATCTTCTTTGATCATATCCGCTCCTTTCTCACCAATCATAATTGTAGGCGCATTTGTATTACCACTAACAATATTTGGCATTATCGATGCATCAATAACTCGTAAATTTCCAATTCCATACACCCGTAATCGATGGTCCACCACAGCGTCCGGATCGTCTGCTGGACCCATTTTCGCTGTAGACGTTGGATGGTAAATTGTAAAGGTAAAATGTCTTATGCTGCACTCCCAAAATTCATCTGTATCGAAAGCGTATTGACGACAACCGGGAAAAGGCATCGTATTTGGTCTGGAATTAAATCGCTGAAAGGCCGCTGAATTGGAAACGTTCAAAGCGATCCTTATACCCTCAATCAGAGTGAGAATGTCTTCTTTGTGGGTGAAATAATTCGGATTTATGTCAGGGTACACTTTGGGGTCCTTTGATTTCAAACGAATCCAACCAGAACTTCTTGGTCGAAGTAAAAGCGGTAGAATTGTCCATGTTTCAGCGTTTTTCAGTGGTTTGTACACGGTGTTATAAACACTGTCTCTTAATCCTGTAATTTTCCTCACTTGTTCCGGATCTGTAAAAAAATTTACATTAAATCCAAAGAAATTTTAAATACTTATTTGTTGTTGTACCGGAATTTACGCTGCTGGGTGCGAAATGGAACTGAATATCCGGCCACAGACCGAATGGCGGCGCGTATTTCGTGTTAACAAAAGCGAGTCCTTCCACTCCGCCCAATGAGGTCATTGGGCCTCTTTCGTGCATAATGTACTCCATTGCCACTGCGAAAGTTTGATAACGACTTTTCGTGAACGTAATCGGTTCATCGACGATAAAAGTCAGACCTCCTAGTCCGACATGGTCCTGTAAATTGTGACCCACTTTCAAATCGCTCAACACTGGTATTTGGAAGGATTCCAAGTGGTCGCGTGGTCCCACACCAGACAGCATAAGAATATGGGGTGAGCCTATTGCACCGGCACTCAAAATCACCTCCCTTCTTGCACGTACACTGTATGGTTTGTTGTCACGGATAAATTTCACTCCATATGCTCGTTTTGTTTTCGAATTGATAAGCACTTTTGTGACTTGTGAGTACATGGCGATGTGTAAATTGCGACGATTTCGGACTGGCCGGAGAAAAGCTTTGGCAGTTGAACATCTGGAGCCGCGTCGAATTGTGCCTTGGGACAACATGAAGCCGGTTTGTTTTTCACCATTTAAATCGCGAATTTCATAGCCCAATTCCTTGCCGGCTTGTAGGAAGGCGATGGATAATGGGGTGCGCCAGGGGGATTCTTGGACTGTGAGGTAACCGCCGGTGTTGTGGTATTTCGTGCGCGCTAGATAAGGGTTTCTGTTGTCTTCCGATTTGAGGAAGTAGGGAAGGACGTCGTCGTAGCTCCAGCCGGGATTGCCTTGTTGTTCCCAGGCGTCGTAGTCGTGTCGGTTGCCGCGGATGTAGATCATGGCGTTAAGTACACTGGAGCCGCCAAGAACCTGATACAAGTTGAATTAGTAGTGAATTTGATGTGAGAATTGTTTGGTGGACGTACTTTTCCTCGGGGCCAGTTGCAGCGGTCTCCAATCATAGCTAGACAGTAGGGGGAATCACCTGGGGGTGAAGTCTGGTACATCCAGTCGAATTGGGACATTTGCATGTAACCGCTTAGGGATGGAATGTCGGAGACCTCGTTTTCATCGCCCCCCGCTTCTAAAAGAAGGACAGTCCAGTTGGAAATTTCTGATAAGCGGGAGGCGACGACGGCACCGGCAGAGCCTCCACCCACCACGATAAAGTCGTACTCCTTGCGGACCTAGAAAATGAGGAATTGTTGATGTTGTAAATTA
The DNA here is from genome assembly GCA_963930825.1 of Silvanus unidentatus. Lineage (NCBI taxonomy): Eukaryota > Metazoa > Arthropoda > Insecta > Coleoptera > Silvanidae > Silvanus > Silvanus unidentatus. The sequence goes on from OZ005760.1 coordinate 19,553,506, forward strand.
CAGCTGGTGAATTGGCTTGTATTAGTTTAAGCCCCTTTTTTTGACTTTTAGAGGAAATTTAGAAATTGTTTAACACATTACTCGAAGGACCACATTTAACATTATTTATTAACAACAATATACATATATTTACTTCAATTGAATATAAAATATTATAATTGATTTTTTATTTCATATAGATTCTCAAGGTTTGAACTATACTATCTTCCTAACTGTATTTCATGCCTCGTCTCTCCCCTACCTAGAGCTAATTCTAAATTCTTTTTTATCAACATTTTTCTAATACTCTAACAGATGGTTTATAAAATTTTTCTTACGTGTCTGGTGTTGATGGGGTGAGATTCAGGGTCGATAGCCACATATCGCATGAAAATCAGACCGGCTGCAAAAACGGGCACTAAACCGATGAATGTCAATGGATTTCCAGTTAATCCGATTGCAAAATTTGCTACTTGTCCAATTGCAGCCAACATTGACATTATTCCGTTTTTTAGAGCTACATCCACATGCCCATATTAATTTCTTGGTTTAATATTTTTGGAGTGTAGTTTCGGAATGTGATTTTCTTCACTTGGTTATTCTCCACGCCGGATTTAATGAATAAATTATTTCTTAAATAGTTGTATTGTTCGCTGGTGCCTTTGTATTGTAAGAATGGTTGGTTTCTTGAGGTAAATTTGTCGTTTGGTGTTGTATTGTAGTTGGTGTATACGGGCGCATCGACAGCCCTACTACGAATGATAAATTCGGTTTTGTATTTTTCTTTGAATTTTTTGTCGTCGAAATTGTTTGTTTTTTTCACGTTACAGTCACATTTGCCCATTGCATTAGACTGTTCTGTTGTCAGGACACTGAAAAAAAGTAGAAGAATAGAGTTTCGTTTGGAGATCCCAACAGGCGCATAGAAAACAAACCCGATTTGATTCTCATCAATTGTGTGAATTTTCTCGTAACAATGTTGTTATATAATAAATAATTTATGGATTTTATGTAAAAATCAATGGGGAAAGTTTATCTCAAGTTATTAAATTTCCTTGTATCAACACATAGAATAAATTGCTGATGCGTTATGAGTGTGATAATAACGCATTGCAATTTCTAATATTTTGTATTCATCATGCATTGTGTAACCGGCTTGTTCAAAAAAAATAGACAATATAAACTAATAAAAAGCAGAAAAGAATTTTGCAACTTACATAATAAATAAAATCCATTTTGCAAGACACTGATGGGTACACTTTTCTTGGGAAAACACTTAACAAAACTAGTCATCCACACACAAACAGCAACTTTTCTTCGAATAAGTTTCTGTGTATACACGAAAGAAATGCTTTCTCCGCGTGATTCAACTTTAGGTGAAATTTATCAAAAGAGCAGGTGAGTGTACTATTATAGCGAGAACTGCAAAATACTGAGTAACTGATGGTAAACATACCCAATCGTACGCCATCGGACTCCAAAGTCGCGGCTTCGTTTTTTAAAAGAAAAAATGAAAGCAACTTATATTGTAATTAGTTTATTGTTTAGAGACAAATTGATGGTTCATGTGGATATTTGCACGTAGACATACACATTTTGTGTTTTCTAATTTTTATGGAAACATTCCCATTTGTGGGAGGAAAATGCCTCACCGGCCTCTCTCAAGTGACATAAATTCATAATTCATTTGCTGTGTTGAATAATTTGATTTTGCAATGGCATGCAATTAGATAAATTGGTGTTAAAGAATTACAGTCATTTTGCGATGTGAGTATTGAGGCCTTTAGAAAAGCGACATTATAATCGATTGTGTTTGCCTACTTTTGAAAATGCGCTCTTAATTACCATTCTTTTTTCGAATTCATTTCATATTATTATACAGATTAATCGTTAAGTTAAGGAAAATGTCATTACTTTTGTGCTCGTTTCAGTGGATCGTGAAATAGGCAAGTCATATACCGAAATCAGTCAGTTTTGTGACATTGACCATGCCACAAAATATCGGTTACAATCGTTGAATACTAATTAATCGCTTCCAATGTAAACATTTTAACCAGTTGAAAATACTTTCATTTTCTTATATGTTTTTTAACATAGAGTCGCTTTCACTGCTCAGGTATGTGTGGGTACGCCTAAAAGAGATTGGCTTCTAATTTGACCAACGTGTTGGTACGGTTGAGAATTTAATAAGAGCGGCTTGAAGACTGCCCAGATAAATAAAAGGAATGTTATTAATATTCAACTTTCTTCAAACCTGCAAATTACATTACTATTTCATGTATAAATTGTTTCTTGTTTTTCTATTTGTAATTGAGTCCTCAATTGCATAATAACTCTTGATAATTGTTAAAATATCTAAAAAAAGTGACTCCTTTGTTCACATTGCCATATAATTTAACAGAAAATTTCATCACATTATTTTTCGACAATTTCCGCATATGCGTAACACTTGGGTGAATAATCGTGGTTAAAATTTTTATTCAATTAAATAAAAAGATAAGAAGTGAAATTGTTGGAAGTGCTTACATGGCGATTCATTTTCCTTTAATTGTCTATTATAGCACATTACTACCATATCTGTTTGTAAAGTGGCGATGTAAGTTGCACTGCGCACTCTTTGCAACTCTCACCTCATACTATTACCTATTGTAAGTTTAAAAATTATTAAATTGTACCATTACATAATGACTTTCTTTCATTCTTTTATAATTACACGTTTGTGTGTGCTTTAATTATTCCACAAATATGCATTCGGAACTGAAGTGGAAAATTTATGAACTTGTGTGCGTCATGAACTTGTAATTATTGAATTGTTTATGTATGTGTTTTTTTGATTTATTTACATATACCTAACACCTTTAACATCAGAAAGTTTAACTTTCTTCCTGATCAAATCGTTAGTCTTGAATTTTTAGATTTTTTATTTACAAAACTAATAAAAAAAATGTTACAAAACCTAGTAATAAATAAAGTAACAACTTTGAGCAATAAGGACACTATTTACACTCTAACGACAGTAATTATAAAGTCTTGGTTGTATTGTAGGCAAGTTGTCGGTTGTAGAAGACTTTTACATCCCTTTTTCTTCTTTTGCTATAATCGTTGTTCAACCAGAAGCTTTTTATCAAATCAGCACCTTTTTCCCCTATCATAATGACGGGAGCGTTAATGTTCCCGTTGGTGATTGTGGGCATTATACTGGCATCGATAACTCGTAGGCCCGCCACTCCATACACTCTCAATTCCGGGTCCACTACAGCCCAGGGGTCAGTGTTGGGCCCCATTTTAGCTGTGCACGAATAATGATAAATCGACAATGTGTACTGTCTAATGTAACAGTCCCAGTATTCGTCTGTGAATTCTGGTAGGTGTTTACAGTTTGGCACTTTGGTGCGATGCAATCGGGAACCGAATCGCTTTAAAGCTTCAGTTTGTCCATAGGCAACTGCAGCTTTAACACCCTCCCTCAAGACATTCACGTCGTGAGGATGAGTTAAATAGTTATGGTATAAAAGAGGATAGTCTAATGGGTTCTTTGATCGCAGTTTAATAAAACCGCGACTCTTTGGACGCAACATCATCGGAAAGATCCCGTATGTGTCACGGTAATTGATGCTCTCGAAGACTTCTTTGTAAAACTCGTCTGTAAGACCATGTGCTCGTTTTACTTGAGTGCCACCGTCTGCCGACGGGGTGGTACTAGTTATCATAAACTCCATATCGGGCCAATCGTCTGATTGATTCGCGTATTTAGTTGGAATAAATCCAACCGCTTCCAAACCAATACTCGATGTTAACGGACCATCCTCTTTGATCGCATATCTCAATGCGGTGTTTAAATTCACCAAACGGTTAATGACCAGACTGATGGGGTGGTCTATTAAGAATGTAACTCCACCGACCGCGATGTGATCCTGTAAATTCTGTCCAACGCCAGGCGAGTCGTGGATCACAGATATTCCTTTCTCTTGTAAATGTTCCGCTGGACCAATGCCCGATAACATAAGTAAATGCGGTGAATTTATGGCACCTGCTGATAAGATCACTTCTTTTTTCGCTAAAACCGTCTGTTTAACGCCATTCTTAATGAATTCCACACCATAAGCGCGTCTTGTTGATGGATCAATTAAAACTCTGGTTACGTGCGAGAACAAAGACACGTGGAAATTATTTCGTAATCGTATCGGTCGTAAAAACGCCTTCGCTGTACTGCAACGTGATCCTCTACGCATTGTAAATTGATACAAAGCGAATCCTGTCTGCTTTTCACCGTTTATATCTCTAACATCGTAACCCATCTCCTGACCGGCCTCTAAGAAAGCGAGTCCCAACGGTGTATTATACGGACTGTCTTGAACTGTTTGGTATCCACCTAAAAAAAAAACGAAATTCAAATTATATATACGCAATAAACAACTTTCTCAATTATAATTTCATGTGTCCTAATGTGTGGTTTTTGGTTACAGGTATGTGTTAATTGGATTATTCACCTGTTCCGTGATGTCTGGTGTCCCTGGCCAAGTAAGGATTTCTTTGATCTTGGCTCTTTTTAAAGTATGGTAAGACATCCTCGTAGCTCCAGCCGGGATTACCGAAATCGGCCCATCGATCAAAGTCACGTTTGTTGCCGCGAACGTAGAGCATTGTATTCAGGACACTGGAACCGCCAAGGACTTTTCCACGTGTCCAACTGCATCGCTTTTCCACCATTGCCTGGCATGCCGTGTCCTGTGGTTCGGTTCTGCAATAAAATTGAGATTACAGTTCAAGTGCGAGGCCAAATGCAGTTTCGATGTCCGAAATTGAACGGTTTTTTAACTTTCACTTGAATACTCACTTGTAACCCCAATCGACCTGGCTTTTGTGCAAATATAGACTCAGTATAGGCACGTCGGTGATTTCAGTTTCATGACCACCAGCCTCCAATAAAAGCACTTTCCAATTGGGTACTTCGGTTAAACGGTTTGTTATCACTGAACCGGCTGAACCGCCACCAATTACAATGAAATCGTATGAGGGGTCCACTTGTTTTCTATCCACTGGTCGATTTTCCGGATCGAATTGATCGTAATGGAAGTAGGCCAGTGAGGCGATCAGGAATGGTAATACGGCAATTTTTCCCACACCAATTAAACTAACGCCGGCTTTGATTGCTGCAGCAATCAATGGCAATGCAATCACCACCATGTTTTTTTTCCTCTTCTTTTTAATGTTATAAATAAATTATAATACGACTAGATTTTAAGTTGGCTTGATTATGTTGGTTTTTCACATGATTTCGTTTATTTTTTGGTGCATTTGTTGAGTGAATGGTGCCTGCTGTACATTTTCTTCTGATTCCCTTCGATTAACTGCAAATTGTGACATAAATAATTAATTATGCAATCAATAATTTAGTAGAGTGTTTGTGAAACACTTTTAATCTATAGTAATGGTGCGATTAAAGACAATTTGGTAATTGCATAGTAATTTAATGGCGTTAAAATAAAATATTGTAGATGTTATTGTCTCTCGTTCTTCCGGAAGGCATTTGGAAGTTTGTCGTATGTAAATTGGATGCATCTAATGAATTATTAATACTTTTTTTTGTAGACACAGGTGGTGTACGTGTATTAAGTCATCTGCTGTCTTTTAGAAAAACGCTTCGGAAATGATTTCACTTTCTCTGAAATGGTCCGGCAGGCATGCATTTGTAATACGATTGTTTTCTGTATAAATGTTGCAGGTATTTATACTAAGGTCATGTACACGTTAACCAGTTAGGTGTAGTACATTAATAGAAAGTTTTAAATAACCAACAACCTTCATTCAAGTCCATATAAATTCTGTCTTTGAACTTTGAAGGTTGTTCCTAGAGAAATCTATGCGTGATCTTGTTTGTTTTATCTTATGTGACATTTCTTTTGTGATTCAGTTTTCCAGAAATATGGGAAATTTTTTTCTGGTTTACCAATAACATGTTGATGGTTGGAAATGACTGTGTGCATGTTTGGTTTTAAGGATTATATAATCGAGACATGGACGCGGTTCTCGATGACATTAATAACCTGCTTCATGTTGTTAGATAATCAAAATCTCTTGGTAGAAATTGAAATGTGTTGTCCAAATGAAGAAATTCTTTATTGCTTTACAATATTTTTATCTGCTTTGCTTTAGTTTTATTACTGTCAAGCTTATTGAAATACAATAGAGAGTAATTACTGTGCAAATGTCGTCATAAACCAATCATAATAAAAACAGTTTAGACAAAAGTCTTGGTAATTATGTAAAAACTGCTGAATTTTAATTTTCCAAAGAAAAATTCCACTGTTACTTCTAAGGTATTAATACTTTCGTTTTTTTTAATAGGGGATTATATAAAAGTTTAATTGCATTTAACTTAATACGTCTAAGGATGGTAAATTTTCTTTAACGTGGCCAGTTTTCACAAGTATTTGTGAAAAGTTAGTCTTTCGAATTAAATATGAATACATTTAGTTAATTGAAAATTTGTATATTGATTTTGAAATGCAATCAAATAAGTTCATTTAATAATACTAATTACTTTAGATATTTACTAAGAAAAAGTTTACATGTCGAAATGATTTCGAAAAGTGTGCCAGCCAAATAAAAATTTTTCACATACACCCAAATTGTTGCATTTAAAGTTTAGGAGTTTATATAGGTATCTTTGTTGCGATATTTTGCAATTTCCCTTATTCATCTAGGTATATTAAATTGTCATGAATTTCCAAAAGTGGTTTTTATTTGACTATTCATGAATTTTGTTCTGCAACGTCTATTTATGACATTAAATGTTTAGAGATATTGCGTAATTTTACATGCGATTAAAAAACAATGATCTAATTTGTTCTATTATAAGAAAAAATTTCAAATAAATTTTTAAGTACGGTAATTGATAAATCAGGTTTTGCATTCTACTTTCAAAGTCAAGTTATCTGAAACAGTATGTAGTTGCATTGTTGCACTTTTATACACTCCAATTGGGTTAAATTGTGGAAAAATTAACCTTTCATTTTAAGTAATACTTTTTGAAATGATTGGTACAGTTAAATAATTATTGAAATTGTTTCATAATCTATTGAAATTGGGCGATTTTATCCTTGATCTATGAAAAAAGGATATGCAAATATACAATTGTTACAATTGCATACATTAAGAATGTAGTGTTAATGCATTGGTGTTTATTTGTATTGCATTGTCAATATGAATTCTAAGTAAATTATTGATGAATGAGAAACAAATAAACATCAAAGAATTTCCAAGTAATTTTTATAGTCTACTAATTTTACTATAGTTATATCACACAGAAACAGAAATGTATAACCAATTTTTATGGTCAATATTATGTCATGTAAAGTAGTAGTTCCTGTGTATGATGAAGACGTTCCTAATGAGGTACCTAATTATGTGCATTTATTTACAAGTAACATTATTTAACATTACACAAAATTCCTTAGTAAATGAATTTGAACCAGTTATGTTACTTTAAGTGCCACAAATTAAATTCCAATAAAAGAGGTTTTTGTTGATGTGAAAAAGTTTTGTTGAGTAATATTTTATGTATGATGAATAAAACAAATTTCGTAAAATAACTGATTATTTTCTCACTGCAGTTTCATTATTGGTAGGTGCATTAAACAAAAAGGTGGAATATAATTATTACAGAAAATTGCAACAAAAACTTATTACATACATATTTTTAAATTAGCGAATCCAAATGAAATTGATTTATATAGAAAATTATTGGTTGTGAAATGCACTTTTTAATTGAGATACAATGAAAAAATGTGCGTATTTAAATGTAAATTTGACAAAATTATTTTTTTAGTACTCACCGTTTGTTGTTTTGTCACAATATGATCCCTGGTCAAGAAATTTGTAAAGACTGATATGAAGTCAAAGCACTCACTTGGCAGATAAGCACAGAACTTAAAGTTGATTCAAAAACTGCTTATGCAGAATAGTTTTATACATATACACTTCAGTGAAAGTGAACTTAAAGTAAACGAAAAATTCTATATACGTTATAAAACTAAAGAACTGAATTGATGGTGTGGATATCAACTGTGTACACCTTTCCATCGATACTAGTCATTTTACCACCCGAATTTTGCTATTTATTGGGTTCTATGCTTTTCATACAGTCACTTAAAGACATCAATAATTACTGTTTTATGTTAATCATATTAAGAATAATTAAATATGTTGAGTAATTTTTAGGTATAATCGATTAAAGTTTTTCATAAGTGAAACTTATGATAATTATGATATTGATAGCCGTCAATAGAAATTATTTTAATTAAAAATTATTACTACATGGAGAAGTCATCCCTTTCAGGAACTGAATTTCATCTATTGTCTATTACTCTTAATTTTTTGGTTTAATGTGCGTTTAAAATAGAAAAGTTTTCTTTTCTTATGTCGTAACGAATTTTCTTTAATAACCTATTTCACATTCTTTTCGCGGAAAATTATTACTCCCGTTATTCAACATAAATAACAATGTTTAATCTAATAAATATTGCAGCTCCAAGTTAACTTGTTATTAAAATAATTGTATGTTGGACTTTTAAAAGAGATAACCGGAAGAAGAAAGTCACGATTATTGCAAACTGACAGAAAGAATGTTATGATATGATTTAATGCCATGCTTCTTGTCATTGTAATTCAATTAACACTCAGAGGAAGTTTAGAGAGCAAACAATTTCATTTGCACAAAATGCTGGTAGTTATTCAATCTTAATTAACAAGTAGGTAAGAAGGGCCTTACAAATTTCGCACTTGAATTAATTTAAACAAACTGAAAATTACTAATTATTATTCAACTATGTTACCACATCACATTATTTCATTTATTAAAAAACTAAATTTCACCATTAACATTTAAAATTTAAATTAACAGTCTTTTAGAGCTCGTCATGCTCTTTACCATCCCAGTCTTCGGTGATCATTTTGGCACCTTTCAATCCAATCATCATGCTTGGAGCATGAGTGTTTCCACTAACAATATGTGGCATTATGGAAGCGTCCATCACCCTTAACCCTTCAATACCGTGTACTCTAAGTCTGGGGTCTACAACTGCGCTTTTGTCACTCTTTGGGCCCATTTTGCAAGTACCGACTGGATGATAAAGAGTTGATGCAAAATTCCGTAAAGCGCAAATCCAGTACTCATCCGAACGGAATTCGAGATGGTCGCAATTTTTCATATAAATGTTCGCTATTTCTGCATTGTGTTTCTTGAAAGCGTTGGTTTCGAAGATTTTCTCTACCCACCGGATGCCTTCGAGCAACACATTCACATCGTCGATTTCCGTTAAATAGTTGGGGTAGATTAATGGTTTGTCGAATGGATTTGAGCTTCGTAATAAAATTTTTCCTACAGACTTTGGATTTGACAAAGTTGGTGTTAGGTAAGTGATGACATTCTCTTGATTAAAATTTAAAAATGACGCTGCTGTTAGTTCCGGAAAGCCAAAGCATTTTAGTATTTGTGGTAGGACGAAGTCGTCTTTAATGTTGCTCGTGAATACGTGAATTTGAATATTCGGATAGTCTGAATTGTTTCTGGTGTTTATAAAACCGGCGAAATTTGTTGTGGATATTGTTCCCAGTTCACCTTCTCTATACATGAAATATTTGAAGAGTTCATCCATTCTATCTCGTTGTGTTACTTGTTTCATGCTAGATTGGTCCAATTTCGCCACGATTCCAGTAAAAACGAGGTGATCCTGTAGATTTTCACCAACAGGCAAATCAATTACCGGTTTTATGTTGAGTTGTTTTAGATGTTGAGCAGGTCCAATTCCGGATAACATTAAAATTTGTGGGGAATTTACAGTTCCAGCTGACAGTATGACTTCTTTTTTACTAAGAATTGTTAATTCTTTGTCGTCTATCTTCACTCTAACTCCCCTTACTTTCTGATTGTCTACAATTAAGTGGAGAACGTACGCATTTGTGGCTACATATAAATTTTTTCTACTTTTGATTTTTCCTAGAAACGCTTTGGCGGAATTCAACCGCATCCCATTATCAATTGTTTGTAATACATCGAAGAATCCTTTAGGCCCTTCCTGTTTAATGGTTGGCCATCCAAGTTCTTCAGCAGCCTTTTGAATTGTTTCTTTTAACGGTTCCGGAGATGGGATGAGTGTTAGACTTTGGTAACCACCCTTGCCGTAGTTTTTGAAGTTGTACTCTTCAGGAACGTCTTCAAGTTCCTGGAAAGTTTTTAAAACACTTTCATAATCCCATCCAACATTTCCCTCTTTGCTCCACTCATCGTAATCTCTTTTATTTCCTCTTACGTATAGCATCGCATTTAAGAGACTTGTACCTCCCAATCCTTTTCCTCGTGGCCAGTAACAGTAGCCATCGTTTAAGGACAAGCAACTTGTGTCGGATGATTCAGTCTTATATTGCCAGTCTGTTTCTTGGTGTTGGAGCGCAAACATCATGCTTGGTATCTAAAATATTTGAAATTACTCAATGTATTTAAAAAGCAATTAAAACTTACGTCACTTGTAGCTGTTGGGTATCCCCCAGCTTCTAATAGTAGGACATTCCATTTCCCGTTTTCTGATAGTTTATTTGCTGCCACGGAACCCGCTGAACCACTTCCAACCACTATGAAATCAAATTCGTCGTTGTTTGATAATTTTGGGCCGTAATTTGGAGGGTATTGTTCTTTGGATCCAAGATGGCACTGGTTTTGTACAAGAAGGTTTATGAGTGTTAAGAAAAAATGTCCTTCCACTCCGGTTAAATGATTAACGCACGCTGAATTTGTACCCGAAAGGAGATCCATTTGGGGTACTGTAAAGTAAAGTACTGATTTGAGTGAATTTGTCTTAGAAAATGTTATGATGAAAATATCAAATTTGATTTTAAATAAATATGATATATTAAAAAGTATAGATTCTTCATGGAAGAACCGAAAGTACCGGTACTCACTAGTGGTATAGTAAAAATTTGTTGGTTGCATATAAATTGTATCTGTTTATTCAGATATTCCTACCTCTAAATTCCAATAGTTATTATTATCATTTTCGTTGGTTTGGCAAATTTTTAAACAAAAACACTGCCTTAAAGATTTTTGGAATATAAAAGAAGCAGATGCTTACCAATATGTTGACTAGTAGGATTAAATCGAATTATTTTTTAAACTAGACACTGAATATACATTGACAATCACTGTTATGTTAACCGGTACTTTAGCCGGTGAGAAATGTAGAAGAACCTGTTACGGAAGTACAGTGCTGCAAATGACTGAATGGTCACTTTGAAGCCGACTTTATACATATAAAGGATTCTTCTATCTCATAAGAGTTTTTATCAATGTCAACTATCTTCCCGCAAAATATTTGATCTAATCACGGATTAGATGATTTGCTTCAAAGCAACACTGTGGTAGGTGTCTTATTGATTGTCTCATCAGAAAGACAAAAAAATAAATTCGATATTTGGGTTGCACATGTGCTTACATAAATCGAACATCACTATATTACCTTAATAGAATATAATATTCCTCTAATGCACAATGGTTTATAGCAAGTTTACTGAATAATAATGAATATTGCTTTTGCGAAAATACCTTGATAATGGCCAATGTTTTGAAGTCTTACCAGGGTAGGTCATTAATGAAAATTTAATTAGAAAAACTAAATTTGAATTTCCCGCCTGATAATCTTAAAAACCGATTTTAAAATTTGAAATTTGACCGCTACGTTGTGTAAGTTTAACTAAGGTTCTTTTTAATAAGTTCTGTGTGAATTGGGAAATGAAAAATTATATAATTTTAAAATATTAAATATATTGAAACGAAATTGGTTTGAAATTTGAATGACAAGCAAATGAAAAATTAAATTAAATTAAAAATAACCAAGATCACCAGAGTAAACTCGCGACAAGAAATTAAATAATTGAATATTAAATCAATCAACAAATTACAGTCAACATACAAAAACGAAATAAATGGAACATTAAAAATGTGTTGTTTAATACCCCACACCTTAAGACATACCACCCTCCTGGACCTAGAGCTCAATAATTCGGTCCTTGTGTTCGAAGAGGAGGTTAGGCAATAGGCCGATGGCAGTCATGACACGGGCCCACAATGTCTCCACCGATGTAAGGTGTATATGTGACAGATCACTGTACAAGGCATGTACAACAAAATCAATAGATAAAAATAAAATAGAATAGTGAAACAATTAATATTGACTGTAATAAGGAATACGAATAAAAATATGAATTTAAAAAAAAACCGGCTCTGTATACATTATACACAAAAATGAGGGGTTAGTAATTTAAATAGATTCCACTCTTCATCAATCTGAGACTGTTTTTGGAATAATCCCCGTACCTACAATGTACAGTCCCGATATGTGTGGCCTGGCTGTCATATCTGTGATCGAAGTGGACTAATACATCGAGTTCCCTCGTAGAAAGGTACCTCGGATGCCACACATGGCCTAGGATAAAAACCGCCACAAACAAATGAAGAGCAAACATCTAAACATTAGAGAAAAACTCATCCGTGTATAATGTATGAAATGATCTTGGTAGAATAAATTATACAAAAATATGAAAAATCAAACAATAAAAATTAGGATGCATAAAACGAACCTGGAGCGTTAGAATCAGAGAGTTCACCAGGCTCACTCATGGTGGAATTTCTTTAATACAAGTAAGAAAAAGTTAGATGGATCCTCCTCGAGCTTATTCAGCAGCGAGTGGTTCACAAGAATAAGAATTGATCCTCCTCGAGCGTTTTCAGCAGCGAGTGGTTCGTAAGAGAAAGAGTTGATCCTCCTCGAGCGTTTTCAGCAGCGAGTGGTTCGTAAGAGAAAGAGTTGATCCTCCTCGAGCGTTTTCAGCAGCGAGTGGTTCGTAAGAGAAAGAGTTGATCCGCCTCGAGCGTTTTCAGCAGCGAGTGGTTCGTAAGAGAAAGAGTTGATCCGCCTCGAGCGTTTTCAGCAGCGAGTGGTTCGTAAGAGAAAGAGTTGATCCGCCTCGAGCGTTTTGCAGCAGCGAGTGGTTCGTGAGAGAAGTAAAAGTTTCTCTGCTGGCTGAAGAAATTGTACCTCTATTTATACTGAAAAATCTCCGCCTCTGACGTCACACGATGACCTTGCAGCATCTTGAAGAGAGAAGGGTTGTACTGTTGGTGGTGAACCTAATTTTTACAGGGAACAAAAATAATAGTTCAAATTTCAAACCATGGCGCGAACTACCCGAATTTTGAATTTAAATATAAAAATGCGCAAAACATAAGCACCTAGGGGCGTATATTTTCAGTTTATATGTAGATTTATAAATAAAATAATAATTTATAAACATTGGATAATGGTATTGTTTAATTAATATATTTTATTAATTATAATATAATTAATTAATATAATCCGTTATCCGCGAGAAATTCAACAGAATTAATAACTAGTTTAGACAAAGATTCTATTTTTATTAGAATGACTAGAAGACATATGTATGTGTATCAATAATATGTACATCACAAAAATATAATAATACTATTAAAATGGCAAAACATGTATTGTCAAAACAAATCACAATATTTTCATTACATCGATTTAAACATACATTTCCCTTGGTATAAGCGATTTCATTTGCAGACTGACCTCTTCTTCCCTACTGGTCGACACATCCTCTTCTTCAACATCTTCAGTTTCTGTGTCGTTAAATTGGAACGGAGACACATAGTCCTGAAGCCATCGTTTTCTGATAATTTCCCCTAATCTAAATGCAATCATTGCTTCAACTGCTGCAGTGTTTCCCGATGGCATGTATTGTAAAACACTTGCATCTCCAACTCTTAGACCTCTCACCCCTTTTACCTCCAAATCAGGCTCCACTACAGTATCATGCATGCATTTTAGGCCCATTTTCGTGGTACCAGCGATATCGAATGACGGATAAGACATGCTCATTATGTAACACTTTACATAATGCATTGTGCAAAATTTATAATTGCGACAATTGGGAATATCGAAGTTTAATAATTCCAGTTTATGTTTTTGCATTAATTTAAAATGGGTCAAATTTGATAAGTAACGAAATCCCGACAAAAGTGTAGCATAGTCCGAGTTCTCTTTATCAGTAAGAAAGTTTGCTAAAACCTTTGGTTGTCCTTCGATGTTTTTTTCATTAAGTTGAACTTCACCTCTGGATTCTGGCCGTAGCAGAGTTAAAATAAACATCAATATAACTTTGTCACGATTAATCTGCATTAATGAGTTTATAATAGCAGGTTTGTATCTTAAATTTTTGAGAACGGTTTCGAGGTTTGGATCCAGCCTCTTGAAATACTTGTGGTAAATAGCCAAATTTGGAATTGAATTTGGATCTATTGCCGTGTTTATATAATGAACGAAGTCGTTTAAATTTGTATTACTCAAATTTCCTTTTCTGAACAGAATGTAATTGATAATTTCGTTAACATATTCCCCTTGATTAAATGTGTCATTCGAATCGATTGTGTAAAAAACAGGCAAAGATAAATGGAATTGTAAATTTTTTCCTACATAAGGCACATGTTTTACTACTGGAATTTTCAATTTTGATAAATACTTTTCGTTGCCAATTCCGCTTTTCAGTAATAATTTTACGTTGTTTATGGGTCCGGTCATTAGAATGACCTCTTTGTTGGCTCGAATAAAGAGTTCACGTCCGTTTATCACAGCATACACTCCTCTCGCTTTAATATCCAATTTATTTCCCATATCTACTGATTTAACGTGAGTTCTTAACGACACTGCCAAATTTGGTCGTTCCTTTACAGGGCTAACGTACAACTTTGCAGCGTTCAGTCTAACACCATTTCTTGAATAGACCAAATGGTTCGTGTAACCCAAATTTTGTTGGACTGGTATTTCTGAATAATTAGTTTGTTGATAAAATTGTTGTAACAAATCTTTTATCGGACTGGAATAGTCGAATTTGTCCAGAAAAGTGCGACCTGATTTTCCATAATCGCATTGTAGACTTTCACTGTTATTTTTATATTGGTAATTTTCCAGTGCGCTGTATAAGTAATTTGTTAAATTTAAGTTCCATGAGGGTAGGTCCATTTTGTCGGTATCGTCCGGTAGACTTCTAACGTAATTCATGTCGTTAATGACACTGGTGCCACCAAGAGCTTTTCCTCTGGTCAGAATACACACGTTGTCCAACATGCTTTGACATCCTCTGGATTGCGGTTCCAGACGAAATTGCCAGTCAATTTCGGTTAAGGGAAAACCCGTTTGGAAGCCAGGAACCTAGATGATTGATTAGTTTGAAATTTAACTTGTTTTTAATTTTGTTTACGTCGGTAGAGGCAGGCGGGTAGTCGCCCTCTTCCAGTAGAAGAACGGTAAAATTTTTGATGTAACTTAATTTCATGGCTAGAACACAGCCAGAAGTGCCACCACCAACAATGACGAAGTCAAAGGGGTCGTAATCTTCCTGGAAATTTGGAAGAGAGTGAATGAGGTCCTTGCTTTGTTTGAATGATTTTTGGTACACTTAAAAGGTTCTCTGCGAAATTTGTTGGATAAATGTTCGATTTTCCAATTGTTTTGATATTTAAATACAGTACGTTCACAATAAATATAAATACATTAGCTAAAGTTCCACTTATAGGGGAAATATCGTATTTTATTATACCGTCCATAATGTAGTACCAGAATTTTGCAATACAATAAATTTTAATTCTATACTGACTGTCAGTTTCGCACTTTGATTTTTTGTTAAAATAAAATTCAAAACGTCAATAAATCTCTTGTTGTTATTCTTTTATATTTTTACATTTGGCATATTTTGTTAAATTAATTCTACCAATAATCCATGTCGACTCGTTTCGGTGTCTTCTTCATAACTATTTTGTCAGTTATATTGTCCAGATCAGATATAATTGTTTCATTCGGCCGAAGCCCCAAGGGTTCCTCGTTTTCTAAAAAATCGATTTGTTAACTTATTTCACATTCGTCTAAAAATATATTACCTGGTGATTTAGCAACATCTTCTCCACTGCCATATGGTCCCGGTGCCCCCCAATCCTCCTTAATCATATCAGCAGCTTTTTCTGCAATCATAATAACTGGTGCATTGGTATTGCCAGTCACAATATACGGCATAATAGATGCATCGACCACTCTTAAATTGCCTACACCTTTCACTCGTAATCTTGTATCAACAACAGCCATTGGATCGCTGTCTGGACCCATTTTTGCCGTCCCAACAGGATGGTAAATTGTGAGAGTATAATGTTGGGCTTGACAAGCCCAATACTCGTCCGATAAGAATTCCAAATGGTCGCAGCCTGGCATCTTAAGTTGATTGAATGTTGTCTGGTATTTCTTCATTACTTCAGTTTCTGTTACAATTTTATGTGCTATTTTGGCACCGTCCACCATGGTATCTAAATCAATTTTATCGCTGAAATAATTGGGATAAATCAGAATCTTCGATTGAGGGTTGGAGTCCTTAAGTAAAAGTTGTCCTCTACTTCGGGGCCTCAATAACAAAGTGATAATGTTAAATGCTTCCTTGTATAATATTGTTTCGTACATTGCTGAATACGTTTCGTCGGTGATTCCAGCTGCTCTTCTTCCAAACAGTCCTCCATCACTGTTATCTGCGTATGAAGTCATGAATATTTGTATATCAGGCCAATCGTCCTCTTGATCCACGTATTTCGATTTAACAAATCCCATTACTTCGCATTCTGGAAGCCAATAAATCGGTCCAGACTTTTTTTCCGTAAATTCTTGTACTGTTTCCGTTGAAAACACTTTGGGCAATTCAAAACCACAATTTTGCCCCTCATATTCTGCTGTCGGTTCGAATAAGTATGTAGCACCGCCCATTGCGGCGTGATCTTGTAAATTTTGTCCAACTCCTGGTGAATGGACCAGTGGTCTAATTCCAACTTCAGTCAAATGTTCTGTTGGCCCAATTCCTGATAACATTAATAAGTGTGGCGAACTAAGAGCGCCGGCACTTAAAATCACTTCTCTATCGGCATAAACAGTTTTCTTGACACCAAATTTATTAAATTCAACTCCAGTTGCTTGCATTGTTTCCTCGTCAATGATAACTTTCTCCGCTGTTGTTAATAAACTTATGTGCAAATTGTCACGTTTACAACACGGTCGAAGAAATGCTTTTGCTGTACTACATCTTAAGCCATCTCGTAAAGTTCCATGGGCTAGAGTGAATCCAGTCTGGTATTTACCATTTATGTCTAGGATCTTGTAACCAGTCTCCCTGGCCGCATCCAGGAACCATTCGACGATTGGAGAATGGTATCGGAAATGTTCGACTGTTAAATATCCATCTGTACCATGGTACGGATCGTCCATGTACTCCGGTATTCTCATATCTTCCGATTTTTTGAAATATGGTAACACTTCGTCGTAGGACCATCCCGGATTCCCCAAAGACTCCCATCGGTCGTAGTCTCTCCGGTTCCCTCTTACATAAAGCATGGCATTCAGGACACTGCAACCGCCTAGAACTTTGCCTCTTGGCCAATTGCATTTCCCTTCTTTCATCGCTTGGCAATAATTCTCTCCCGGTTCAGTTTTATACTGCCAATCCAGGGGACTTAATTGCAGGGTTGGAAACATAATCGGTAAATCTGTGAGGGAAATTTCGTCGGGACCCGCTTCTAGAAGTAAAATATTCCATAATGGATTTTCGCTGAGTCGATTCGCAAGCACTGCACCAGCACTGCCACCACCAACGATAATAAAATCGTAACTATCTAACATTTGATAAATTGGCACATCTTTAACGCGATGTTCACGGTCCATGATGTCGGGGCGTTGGTTTACAGTGCAAGAGTGCAGATATAAGAGGAAACCAAGACCAGGGCCCAGTGTTAAGGCCATTCTGGTCATGGAGTAGAGGTTCATCTGTGTGTGGACGTTCGACATGGTCGATTATCTAAAAATAATTTAACAATTAATGATTTTTAAATAAAATTGGTATTATTTACCTGTTTTTTTTAGTGTTAAATAATTGAGCACTTGGAAATGTACATATTCTAACGTTTGTGGCAATGCAACACTGCGTGATAAACTCTTTCATCTTGTCTACAGATAATTTCCAATAATGCAGAATAAGCGTTTTAATAGAGTTTGATAAATAAATAAGAATCGGTTTTATACTTATATTTAATAAATTAATTGGCATATATAAAAGTACGCTTACTGACTAAACTATTTACATTTCATTAATCGATATTTACAAATGGTTTTCTAATTACCAACTACATTCACTATTTAAAATTGTCCTCGTCCATACCGTGCCGTTTTCATCCAGAACTCTTTAATTAAATCTGATCCCTTTTCACCAATCATAATAACCGGAGCATTTGTATTTGCACTAACTAAATTGGGCATAATTGATGCGTCAATTACCCTTAGACCCTTAATGCCATACACTCTCAATTGCGGGTCAACCACTGCATCCTGGTCCCAATACGGTCCCATTTTACATGTTCCCACTGGATGGTAGATTGTTACTGAATACAAACGAATCATACACTCCCAATACGGATCGGTGTATTCTGGAATATGAGCACAATCCGGAAATGTGTGCAATCGACTTTCGTACGCTTGAAATGCGGGCGTTTGACTTAATGCCACAGCAATTTTCACACCTTCTATTAAAGTCTTCATATCGAAATCGTCCATAAAGTAATTGGGATAAATGAGTGGTGGATCGAACGGTTTTTTACTTCTCAAACGAATGAATCCCTTACTTTTCGGCCGTAATAACACTGGAATCACACTCCAAGCGTCCTTATCTTGAATTGGTTCGAAAACACGTTTATAAAAAGCATTGGTTAAACCGTGCGCTTTCTTTATCTGTGCCCCTTTATCGGAATGTGTTGAGCCCGAATTGAAATGGAATTCAATATCCGGATAATCGTCGGAAGCGTTTGCATATTTGGTGTTTACAAATGCCAAGCCCTCGACGCCGCCCATTATCGTCAAAGGACCATCGCCCAACACGGCGTATTGCATCAGTGGTCCAATATTGTACACTCTATCCAATGTAATACTTTCTTTCTTGTTAATTAGGAAGGTGAGTCCTCCGAGACCGATGTGATCTTGTAAGTTGTGTCCAACTTTCAGGTCCTGTATGACAGGGATTCGGTGTTTGTTCAGTTCCTCTTTCGGTCCCACACCGGACAACATCAACAATTGGGGCGAATTGACGGCGCCAGCTGATAGAATCACCTCCTTTGTGGCACGGATACGATGGTATTTGTTGTCACGTAGAAATTCTACCCCGTAGGCGACCTTCGTCGTTGGATCAATTAGTATACGAGTCACGTGCGATTTCATGGAGACGTGCAAGTTGCGTCGCAATCGAATTGGACGTAGAAATGCTTTGCCTGTTGAACAACGTGAACCGCGACGGACTGTCCCTTGTGCTATCATGAAACCGGTCTGATATTGGCCGTTTATGTCGCGGTTCTCGTAGCCCAACTGTCTTCCTCCCTCGACGAAAGCGGTTACCAAAGGGGTGTGATAGGGCGCTTCGGAGACGGTCAAATAACCGCCAGTCGAGTGGTAAGGGGTCTTGGCGAGGTATGGATTCAAGTTGTCTTCGGATTTTTTGAAATAGTACAAAGCGTCCTGAGAGCCCCAGCCGGGATTGCCGAGGGATTCCCAGATGTCGTAGTCCTTTTTGTTGCCTCGAAGGTACAGCATGTAGTTGAGGACTGACGAGCCCCCGATTACTTTACCACGAGGCCAATTACATCGTCCATTGTTCATTGCTGTAACATTAACAATTTGATATTAAATACGGCTTGTTGGGATTTGAAATCGTTTACCTAAACATGCCTGTCCTTGTGGCTCACTCTTGTATTTCCAGTCTAGTTGGGACAGTTGTAAGTAAGCTGCCATTAATGGAACGTCAGAGATTTCCGTTTCATCGCCGCCAGCTTCTAATAGAAGTACATTCCATTTTTCGTTTTCGGAAAGTCTGTTCGCCACCACAGCACCTTTTAAATAGTAAATTTAAAATTGAAATTGAATGAGAGTCTTCAATTTGTTTATCTTACCTGCGGAGCCTGCTCCAATGACTATAAAGTCATAACGATCCAAGAATTGATTATCAACATCCGCCACTCTGCTTTCAGGGTCCATTTGTTCGTATTGAAAGTAAGCGACTGCTGCTATCAATGAGGGTATGAAAAGCGCTAAATTGGATGTTGCAGCAGCACCAATGCCCAATAAAGGGCCTGCCAATGCACTCATGACTAAAACAATCGAAACAAATCAGTTGGTTTTAAGATAATTTTCTTGATAATTGTACCAATTGTATTTAGGAATGTCATTTTTATGAAAACACTTGCACCATAACACGGTACTTGATTGACTGACACTGAACGAAATATTTTAACTACTTTTTGAAACTGATAAAAAATTCTGAATTTCAGTCACATATTGGACTTTCTAAGACCCCTCCACTATTATTCAATAATGAAGCAAGTTGATAACGTGATTTATGTATTTTTTCGGATAATTGTGGATAATTTTGCCCATTATAATGGTCTTCCCTTGGATAAACCATAGGAAAATATTCCATATATGTGTTGTTATTTCGTGTTTTACCAAGAAATTTCGTCAAAGGGTTGATTATTGGTTTTTGTGTGCTTGTTTAGGTGGAAGTGAAAGTGTCATCTATTATTGAAAATCAATTGATATTTTTGGAACACTGCTCCGTTTGCAATCCATTTTACGTAAGCAATTCATTGGTACATGACCGACAATATAAATTGAATTTTAATGATTTTCCAAGATACTATTAATAAATTTTTGATAGAGTTAATGTGCCCTTGATAAGCTTCTTAGTAAAGCACTAGACTATTAATTTACAACAATGAAAAAAACCGTAATTAGGTGAAGCGTTTTACAACATTAGCAAGACTTACCTAACTAGTTATTGTGGAAGTCAGTGTCTTTAAATTGATAACATAATAAACATCCACTACCGTGAATGTAATTAAAAAACTATCACCTAAATTGGTAAAACTAAATCTCTTTAAAAAGTAAAATGTACGTTCAATGCGGCACTTGAACTTGACTTTATCTAACCGTCTATCCTTCACTGTCACCACATATCTTACTTATGTAAAAATTCCGATTCATTCATTGGACTTTCTTCCATCGGCTTCTTCATAATTGAGGACTGAATACAATTCCTCCTAACGGAATTTCTTCCAGTTGTCCAACACAGTTCTTGTACATCGTTCGTCTGTTCAAATAGTTTGAGTACACATTTTGTTAACAGTTTAACAGCATTTCCAAGCAAGAGTTATATCGGCCAAGTGTAAAAAAATGTTCTAGAAAGAGAAGTTGTGTGTAAATAATTGTTTCAAATGAAAATGCGGTGAAAAGTAGGATGGTAGCCTACGTGCATTCTGACGCATCGAATCTGAAGAGTTTTTTTGTTTCTTTTGTTATAGGCGGTTGTTGTGGCTCGACGAAGAGAGTGACCATCGTTGGCGGATGGGCATGGGCCTGGTGGCTGGTCACGGACGTCCAACGTCTCTCCTTGGAAGTGATGACATTGAATCCGATGTGCGAGAGCGTGGAGACGGCCCAGGGGGTGCCGTTGTCCGTCACCGGGGTGGCCCAGTGCAAGATTATGAAGGCAGATGAGCTTTTATACACAGCATCCGAGCAGTTCCTTGGCAAAAGTGTAAAGGAAATCAAATCTACGATATTACAAACATTGGAAGGTCATCTGAGAGCGATTTTAGGTACATAAACAATTGTATTTGTTTAATTTATTTAATCGAATACTCGATAATTAAAGATAAACGGTTGAAGGATTTAAATATATTATCAGTATTCAATTAAATTTGGTCAGTTTTGCGTGTTAGAAACGTATTTATCGTTTGGAATTTTCGATATATTGCAAGAAAGATTCGTATATGTATATTCTGACGTCATAATTATTGAACAATTTGAAATGATTAAATTGTTGATGTGAGACATAGAATTACTAAACAAGGTTATTTGAACCAACGTTTTTTCCGGGTGAAAAATTCATATTGTAAGATATAGTAGTGAAAAAGTTGTCACGAAATGTCGTAGCAGTAATGATTTGGGTGAATTTGTTTAATGTTACGATGACAGTGGGTGTCTTTTGTACAACAGTGATTTGGTAACGAACTGAGAACTGTTTTCCGTGTTTAATTTGTGATGTTTCTTTGTTCTTTTCACAGGAACTCTTACAGTAGAAGAGGTGTACCGCGACAGGGATCAATTTGCAGCACTAGTGAGGGAAGTGGCAGCACCGGACGTCGGTCGAATGGGGATCGAGATACTCTCGTTCACAATCAAAGACGTTTACGATGATGTACAATATTTAACGTCTTTGGGGAAGGCACAGACGGCCATGGTGAAGAGGGATGCGGATGCTGGGGTCGCGGAAGCGAATCGTGACGCGGGAATTAGGGAGAGTGAATGTCAGAAGTCGGCGATGGATATTAAGTATTCGACTGATACGAAGATTGAGGACAATTCGAGGATGTTTAAGTTGCAAAAAGCGAACTTTGATCAGGAAATCAACACTGCCGTAAGAAAATAGTTGAGATTAATGGTGAATTTGTCGTTTTAAGAGTTTTTTTTTATATAGAAAGCTGAAGCACAATTGGCCTATGAGCTGCAAGCAGCAAAAATTCGTCAGAAAATACGTAACGAAGAGATTCAAATCGATGTGGTTGAGAGGAAGAAACAAATTGAAGTAGAAGCACAGGAGGTGATGAGAAAGGAAAGAGAGTTGAATGCGACTGTACGTTTGCCAGCAGAAGCGGAGAGTTACAAGGTTCAAATGCTGGCTGAAGGAAGAAGGTATGTAAAGAAATTGGTTGAATAGAAATTGTTTCATTTTTTTTTATTCTAGAACACAAACGGTGAAAAGTGCTCAAGCTGAGAGTGAAAAAATAAGAATGTTGGGAGCTGCCGAGGCGTCTGCGATTTCTAGTATTGGTAAAGCGGATGCCGAACGTATGCGACAGAAGGCGGCCGTTTATAAACAATATGGAAATGCTGCCATTATGTCTATTGTTTTAGAAGCCTTACCGAAGGTGAATTGATTGTTGAGGATTTTTTTGTTTTAGTTTTCTAATTGATTTCTTCTACTTAGATTGCTGCCGAAGTGTCAGCTCCGTTAGCGAAAACGGATGAGATTGTATTAATCGGTGGTTCGGATTCGACAACAGCGGAAATATCACGATTAGTTGGACAAATTCCGCCTGCCGTAAATGCCTTAACAGGAGTTGACCTTTCAAAAGTGTTGGGCAAAATTCCTGGTGCTACAACCACTGGTCAAACTGCTACGGTTAAATAAATTTCAGTTTTTTTTATTGGTCTATTTCACAGGGGACATAAAATAACATTTAATTGTATAAATTTGTATTGGATCATATTGAAAAACGTTACCCGTTTATTTAATTTTGTTTTGTTGTTTGTGTTTGTTATTATTTTAAACTAATAGATATCTCAGGATGAACTTTACAAAGATTTTAATTTCATGGTAAAACATAGTTGTTTAAAAATAGTAAACGAATTTTTGCTGAAACGCGATACACAAATATTGTATAGACGCGAAAGAAGGTGTTCAAAATTGTATAAAAAATACTCTCAAAGAAACCCAACTCTTTAGACAAAGTTTAGAAAATAGATTATAAAGAATTAATGTATTTTTCTACTCCCAAATTCCCTGATTTCGGTTATTTTCGATACGTTTAGATTATTTCTAAGGATTTAGTTCGAATGTGAGGGCGTATTTTTTATAACTCATTCCCAAGTAGACTCTTGAGTGTTTCCGATTTTTATTTTATAAAGTGATATATCCGTTAAGAGTATTTTATATAGTACAAATGTTTTTCGAATAATTAGATTTTATGAAAATGTCCAATTAGTACATTTACTGTGTTTTATTTTGAATTCTTTGTGAACGTGAATGTCGGTATTTGTGAATGTAATTTTTAAGAAAATGCTGCACTAAACAAAACTATTGACGCTTACTGATAAAAACATAATAATATTTTCAATGAGACGTTTTATCTCTTACCACGATTTTGAAACATTCCAATAAGGATTTTTAATGTTATTGTGAGCATTTGTAATTTGATTGCTGAAAAATGAATATACGCACTGTGCAAAGTTTATTGTATTTCCTTTTGTTTTTATATATATTTTGATTTTATGTAGGATTTGTAATATGTTTTAGGAAAATTATATTCTACAATTAATTATTCTTTATTTTTTGCTTATATACAAGTAATAACATATTAAAGATTTTGCTAGTCGATAAAATTTGTGTAATTTATCTATTATTTAATAAATGGTATTGCAAGAGTAAGTCATGCAATATTTATTTTAATTTTCTTCAGAATCACTACTTAGTTGTCCGAAGATAGATTCTTCAATTCCTTTACAACTTGAATCATCGGTAAGGATTTGATAACTGGTGGAAACTGCTTCCAAATCAGCACGAAACAAAAACTTGAGTTCCTTGACGATTTCATCGAAATCAGCGACCGCTTCGACATTTATGATAGTTTTACGAAATCTCCGCTTTTTAACATTCTTTAAGGGCGGCGTATACCCGTGTAAATTGTCTTTTTGCAGATCCTCATCTAGATTGGCAGTACAATCCAACATACATGAAATATCTGCAGTTTTTATTAAACCAGACCTTTCATGTTTAATAACGTTTAGTTTATATGACTCGATGATTGTTGGGAATGTTCTTATAATGCCCTGGTGGTAGCGTTTTTTCCCAATTCTTATAGCACCTTTCTGTTCATCCAAATTTAGTTCAAGCTTGATATTTTTCTTTTTGGCCTTCTCGGGCTTCTTCCTCAAATAACCCCTTAACTTGGAGGCTGATTTCTAAGCAAAATTGATAATTGTGAAGATGTAAAGAAACATATTCTCACTTACAAGAGGTACACGCAGTATAAATTGTTCTTCTAATTCTAAAGCTTCATCCATTGCAAATTTGCAAATTCCAGCGGTTTATTTTGATTTTGAATGTCTTCGGTGACAGTTAGATGACAGATGTTTACAGTAGTAGACCACATTGTACGAACATTTGATATTTGGACTATTGAACTATTCGGATAATACATAGGAGGTAGGCAAACAAATTCAACTTTTGGATTCAACAGATTTAAATGCTTTATTTAAATTTAATAACCAATTACTATTACAAATTACATTTTTCGTTTCCAATAAGGAAACAAATTTGTAAATTCCAAAGGTTCTTGTTCTGCTATAATGTATATTACATTATCGTGTACTGCTTCGCTCTTTATCTCAGACTTTACGTACTCCAATAAATCTTTGTTTTTAATTTCGTTCCAACTCCAAACCCAAATCGAAGACGAATTGATTAACAAAAAGACTGCACTCGCAGGGGACGTATACAAATGAGACTGTAGGACAGGGAAGTTGTCGCCGAAATCATCATCAATGGTTTTAATTGGACAGGAAACAAAATTTCCATTCATTTCTATTAATATATTTAACCGAATTGGAAAATGTGCTCCATTGGTAAAAGAATAATAGTCAGAAAGGCTTCCACTAAGATTGTTTTTAAAGGCACTGGTTTCTTCCTTTTCGAGTATGTTTATGAATTGGCACGTTCTGTTTTCCTTAAACAATTGTCTCCATAAATTATTGCATAGTTTTTCTATGTCATTTGGGGAAAAGGTCAAAGACTGTTTTCCTACCCAACAAAATACATTCTTATCGTTAGGATTTATGAGTACAAATGAGGTTTTGCTCCGTAAATTACACCACTTACATTCTAATTCATAAACATAGAAACACGTTTTTGATTTACGAATAATAAACAGATGATTATCTTGGTCTCTAACATCATTTCCTACCAGAACAGCAAAGAAGTTAAATGCATAGAAGAAAATTCTTGGCTCACTCCATTGTCGAATACGATGAACATACGGATTGTCGACTATAGTTGTTTCGGGAATAGGAGAATATTTACTCTTTGCATTCTCACCAATCCAATGAAAATATAAGGTATAATCTTTATTGTCTTCTACTTTGAAAAACCATTCCAAAAAGTAACATTCGTTATTATAGAATTTTCCAGGAGCTTCAGATGACAAAAGCTGCAGAGTATCTTCCACAATTTTCCAACACTTCAAAGTTACAGTTTTGATGTGTTGGAAATCAAAATGAGAAAAATATTCTAAATTTTCCATAATTTTTTCAGAATGAAAAAGTATGGTTACAAAACTTTTAAAATAAAAAAGAAATCTGTAATGTAAAAATGAAAATTGCATTAGGCAACACACAATGCACAATACCAAATGTTTTTCAAAAAGTGAGGTTGGATTTTAAGAATTGAAAAATATTTTTTAAGAAGTTAATTAACAATTAGAATCAATGTTAAAACGATCTGTTAGTGTTCTTATACGGTTCGGTACCCAGTATGCTTGTCAGAATCAAATAAAAGGTTTCGTGGTTCGCTTCATTAAATTTCTTGATGAAATATAATCCTCATTTTATTGTAGATATAAGAAAGATTCACCGATGGGTAGGCCCAACACTCACAGAAATTAACAGAAGGAAACAGAGACTTGGTCCTCAGAAGCCCGATCCAAGAAATACCTATTTAGAATGGAATTACGATGCAGAGATATTTGCATTTGGCAAAAGGTTGCACGAAGAGTTTGACAAAAATTTGTTAAAACAGGCTTTCATCCAACGTGAGTACGCGAATTTACAGGAAATCCAATCAAACGAAAAAGGTAAGATAGATTCATACGTTTTCCTAGCAAGCCGTTAAAAAATATAAAATTTTGATAGGACAAGATTATCAAAAAATTGATAACCATGAATTGATTGAAGAGGGAGATAAAATAATACAAAACTATATTAAAAAAATCTACACAAATAAATATCCAGACGCTGTTGTACAAGCAATCTCGCAACATTTAACGTCCACAGAGACTCTAGCACATGTTTCAAAACATATGGGAACTACAGACCTAATATTAACAACGGTGAAAACGAATTTCTTTAGCTTTTCTGCATAATCAATAAATTTTTACTCTTTAGGAGTATCCTGTAGAGCAGCATTCATTGGCAAACACCTTCAAAGCAATTGTAGCCGCTTTAAAACGTTCCCAAGATTTGAATCGCGCTGAATTATTTGTAAAAGACTTTCTTCTATGCCAAATGATAGATAAGAACGTATTCGAACTTTGGAATCCCGACAATCCTTATGAATACTTAACAAATTTACTCAAAGAGAAAGGTATAACAGAGATAGAGCCACGTTTATGTAACGCCTCTGGAGTAAACACAATTCTATCAAACTACCAAGTCGGTTTATACACCAATAAAAAATTACTTGGAATTGGTAAAGAAATTAATTATATTTTAATTAAAACAATTCGTCTTTTACTGTTTTGTCTTACAGGATGGGGTGAGAATGTCGATATTGCTAAACACACAGCCGCATTGGACGCTATTCAACGATTGTACACATAAATACCAATCGAATGTAAACATAGTTCCGTTTTTAATAACATATTAGGTTTCCTTTATTCAATTTATATGAAGTAGATATCAATCATATGTGACAACATCAATAAGTTCTCGAGGCTAATAAGTAAATACAAACATTACTTGAATTGAATTGGGTCTAACATAATACATCATTCACTTATGTTTATTAAATAATTTTATAAACAATAAAAAAATTATAAATTATTATTGGATTAAATATTCACAAGTTTTTGTTGACAACTTTTACAATATCCTTGTTCTGGTTTCGCGTCAATAATACATTCAATTCGCTTTACGCTCTCCTCATCTAAACACAAATTGCACCAGTTTTGATAGCAATGCTCTGATTTGCCTTCTAACATAATTAAACCTTTTGAGAAAACGTCAACAGTCACTTCCGTGTTCGGTCCGTTTATACTAGTCAAAGAGGAAGCTTTGAGTCTCTCAGTAATGCTACAACAACAGAACAAATCGAGGATATAGTGAAGAAATCGTTTGGGGATCAGTTTCCCTCTCATCATCCCTTCGGCATAGCCGATGTACTTTGCTCTGGCAATATGCCCCACGAGTTCACAATCACTTTTAATTGCTTGAATATCGCTAACAGCCAAACCG
The DNA here is from genome assembly GCA_963930825.1 of Silvanus unidentatus. Classification (NCBI taxonomy): domain Eukaryota; kingdom Metazoa; phylum Arthropoda; class Insecta; order Coleoptera; family Silvanidae; genus Silvanus; species Silvanus unidentatus. The sequence continues at coordinate 19,581,684 of OZ005760.1, forward strand.
TTTAACAGATTTATAAGAATGATTGAAATCATAAAGATGAATAAACAGAAAATGATTTTACTTAAAACGGTATTGAAATGAATTGAACTGGCATCAAATTCGCCGGTGATCATTATGATTGTTTTAAAGAAAGACTGGCCAGGATCGCGGAAAGAATTTTCTTCCGGGTTTTCTTGTGTGTCTGCGAACATTAGATAAAAACTTAACACGAACGCAATGATTAAAATTGAATACCAAAGTAACAAGTTGAAGAAGTTTAATAAAACTTGTTTTAGAATCTCCACATTTGTGGATAGTTTCGGATGCTGACCGACTAGAAGAATAAGAGCAAAAGCGGCTACAAGGATTGAAACCGATGAAATTTGTTTACGGAATTCAGAGGAAGGATCTCCAATTGCGAGTATAATGAATGTTAGTAGAATAGTGGTCAGTTCGAGGTAGTTTTCGTAATTTCTTATATATCGTCCTGGTGATATTGTGAATTGAAACAATTCCCGAAGAATTAAAAGTGTGAATGTAAGGCACAAGAGAATATGTGAAAATTTACCGATTGCGTTGTCGACGTTCGTTGTTTCCGTTTTGAAATTTGCGTACGAGTATAAAATGTATAAAATTAATGATAATAAGTATGTTACGTAAAAAGCGACATTTATGCGAAACCACCAGCGAATTTGATGCCATTTAATAAGCAAATAAGTGACTATTACAGGATGGTTGAGTAAGTGCTTGAATTTAGACGATTTACTTAAAAATAGAACCAAATCCGTTTCCGGCAGAGGATTAAAACTTTTCGGATTATGTCGCATTTTTTGCCAGCTGGTTTTCAGTGGTTCTTCTTCGTGATTTGGTTCTTCGATTTGTAATTTTTCGTTTTCTTCCTAAAAATCACAATTTTCTCAATATTTACATTTTTTTTTGATGTTTAACTTACTTTAAATGTCTCTGAAGGTACAAGTAAAGTTTTAAAATTAATAATCACTTCCAATTTCCTGTCATTTTCATTCTTCTTCACAATGCAATTATTCAAGTGTTGTTCTAACGTTTCCGGTTTTAAACTTCGCACCGGCATAAAACCAAACTTATTCATAACAGCCATTGAGTTGCCCAAATTTAATAATTTTAATACATTTGATTGCGTTGAGTATTTACTAGCAAAATGTACTAAATTATTGCCGTCGTCGTTGATGTAATCGATGTCCAGTAATCTCGGTCCCTCAGTTGGTTTCTTGTTATCTTTGTCTTTTTCTCCTGCTGCAAAAGTTAACAATTCCGAAAATCGGTTCTGACATTCGGTATTCGATGTTTTCGCCAACATTTCCCAAACCTCGTTTGGTATTTCTTTGTTGTCTTCCACATAAATTTCACATAATCTATCGAATATGTGAAAGTCCTTATGGCTTCCACTGTATTCTAAAGCTAGAACAATTGGCGGTTTTGTCGTTTTCGATGTCACCAAATAAGGATTTGCTTTTTTCTCTAAAAGGTAATCGAAGATTTCTCTTCTATTCGTTTCACAACAACGTTGTAGTAGCGTGGTTTGACCATTGTCTTCGTTGACGAATTTCTCTATATTACTAACAGCTTTAAATTTGTCTCCTTCCCCATCGCAAATGTATTCAAAAAGTTTTTTGGTACTAATACCGTCTTCAGGCTCCTCTTTATATTCGTACCTCTCCAAATTGTACAAATTATTCTTGATTATCAAACTACGAACATCGTCTTCTAGTGTTACATTATCACAATTATCCAAAATGTATTTCACAATTTTCTCGTACTTTTTCTTCGCAGCAAAATATATTGGAACAAAATTCTTACAGTTCTTGTGGTTCACATTAATTCCTTTGTTTAACAACTCTCTAATGTACTTTAAAGCCTGTTCTTCTTTGATTTCTTTTATCACAAAATGCAGAAGATTGTCAGTGTTTGTTTCAATGTGAACACTGCTTGGTGTATGATCCAAAATAGTCTTAAAGACCTCAAAGCAATCAAATTCAATCGCATAATGGATGGCCGTCCAATTGTCTTTTTCAAATTTCACATCTGCTCCTTTTTCCAGTAAGTATTTGACTGTATTCGCTTTAATTTTCTCATTGAAATCCTGACAAGCAATCATCAATATGGGCTTGTTTTCGAAATCTTCATACAGCTCATTCACCAACCCTTCATTCTTACTTAACACTTCTTCAATCGCTTCTACATCGTTATACTCCACTGCTTTTAACAGCACCTCCGGTGGTGATGGACAGATACTGTTTCCCCGTGCAATCACCTTCTTATTACTCATTTTCTTGAATAACTACAACAAAAACGCACAATTCCATACAATCGTTTACATTATAAGCGTGCAGTCTAAACAATCGAAACATAAAAAATTCATAAAACCATGAAATAATTGCTGTTTTGTTTCATGACAATATTACATATTTTTAGAAAACATATAATACACAGTTAGACGATCGAATTTCAATAAATAATTCATACTGTTACTTAGTCAACCATTTCCATTTGGAAAATTATTAATAATGAGATTATGATTAGGTCATACTTGACGCTATAGCAAATGTTACATTCATAATATGTGGATTATTGCACTAATTGAAAACAAGTTTCGTTTGTCCACTTGCCTCTGGACCATCCCACGCTCATTTAAGATAAATAACTCATTTTTTTATTACTTACATGCAAATATAATAAAAATACTCGATGTTTAATCGTGTAACTTCATAACAAAACCAACCAACCTTTCAATTCATGAAACATGACTGGTTGGAGAGTGGAATTGGAGGAGCATATCGCGAAAAGTGTTTACTCGTCGAGTTTTATTGAATCAACTGCTATTTGTTTATACAACACATGAACAAATTCAGCTTATATTCGTATACTGTGTTAATGATAATAAATTGTCGGAGCGGAAACACTTTTTGATTCTCTTTCATTCTAGTACTGCGACTAGAATGAATAAAGCAACAACCAAAAATGGTTATGCAATCTATAGTAGAAAGCGAGGAAATATATCCCGCATCATATAATCAAGTTTAATAAGTTTTAATTCGAGTTTTAGTTGCACGAAGGTTTGAAAATTTGAAAGTGATGTCGTTTGGGTTGCCTGCCTTCAAGGCCTACCGGTTGTGATTATTTAAATTTGAAAATTACGTAAACTTTAACATGTTGAACAAATTGCTTCCTTGGCCAGTAAATAAATCCTGTTTTCCATTTTATAAACTATTTTATCTAAACAGACCGTCGCAATGATATTTCGCATATTTTCCTTATGAAAACAAATACCGCACTTTATCTTCCTCAATTGGAATGTAAATAATTATTTTGTGCAATGGAAATAATTTCTGTATCAATACACAATAAAATTCAGTTTTAGATTGTGGACAATTCATATTATTGAATATAGGTCGATGGAGGTCAATTGCGGATTGTGGGCGCAAGGTAGGATGAAGAGTGACTCACATTATTTCCACTTGAAATCAAAATGATCCATAAAAGGAGCATTTCATGGACATAGAGCGATTTTTTGTTGTTAAATCGTTACATATTTCCCAAGAATCCACTTGAATTCATACCAAATAGACAAAATGACAATCGATCATTATTTCATTTACACTCAATTGGATATAATTTAACAATAATTCCGTAAATGATAGAAAATTAATTGGTCTTTCATTACGTGGGCGTTCATCCTCGAAACGGTGCTATTTATGCAGTTTTTCCCACATGGCCATTTAAATCCACAACACGAAAACAACGGATAAATAAACGACCGTCCAACCATCAGCCAACAACAAGTTGTCCTTTTGGGTATTGTGACGTATCTTTGGTGGGATAAAAAAGATTTTATAGCATTTTTACTATTCACTTCAGTTCGAACATATCGACTAGTGTAATCAGTACGGTACATTATTATTAGTGTCCCATTAAATATACATTTGGACTTGTAACAGTATTTCATAATTGGTACGTAAAAAATTAACACAAAGGGGGAATTCTATTGATTTTTATGCATTTTCCTTATCGGCAAAATTACTTGAACTAATCTTGAGTTTTCGCGAACTGTTGTAGAAAACGCAACATGTACCTGGTACGAGCATTTTCCTACAGTCCGCGCTTTCCACACTCATTTCCCAGTTCGTTTTGTAAAAATGTCATCCAATTCGAACATTAATGTTCGTGTATTTTTAGAAGTGATTTAAACATTGACTTTTACCGTGAAACCAGGTCCCACTAACAAATTACATCATCTCCAATATTTGGATAATAAATTACGATATTGCAGCGGATTAGTTATGGGTGGCATCACACAACGTCCCTGGACTCCAACGAAACGTCGAGGACCGATTGCGGCGGAATATAATAGCCCTGGACCAGCATGCGTCGCTCTACCCTCTTATATCGGTAAGAAAACGTCCAATTTCAGTTTTTCCTTCGATCTAATCGCTGGAATTAGGTAAAAGAACGTCGGAGTCGAAGAGTGAACGCGCTCCGGCTTTCAGTTTCGGTGCTAGACACAATGGGAAGCTGGACACCATCGGGCCGGGACCGGGACAGTACAATGTGACTGGCCTCAGTGCCAAAGGTGCGTAAATGTGCCTGTGAAGTCATGAAATTTCAAGGTTTTTTCGTTTTTCTGAAGGCAAAGACACCCCACCGGCTGTCAGTCTTCACGGTCGTGCTAAAGAGGCGCGTCCAGACAATTTCCCAGCCCCAGGCGATTACAGTCCAGACAAAGCGGAGAAGGTGATCCATGACAATGCGCCGAAATACACGTTCGGTTTGAAGACGAATGTGGAAAAGCCACTCGACACGCCGGGTAACTATAAAAATCGATAAAATTGATTAATTAACATGATTAAACAGCAAAATTAATACAAGTGTAGTAAAACGTATGTATATTAACACCTGTAGCACCTAACAGTTATTACCCTTTGAGACGTTCCTGTAGACATCGATACTCGTTTGGTGAACGTACAACAATACGAAACAATTTTCAAACACCTGGTTAGTTGGGAGTTGAATTTTTTATTTTTTCTTCTGTTCACCAAACAGACTGAAGAGATTGAATTGTTTTTTTAGCACCAAATGTGTACAATGTAGAGAAATCGAGCGATATTTTGCATGAAAAGTCACCGAAATTTAGTTTCGGTTGTAGAACAATTTGCGAACGATCATCAGACACGCCCGGTTAGTGTTTATAATATTTTTATTTGAATTATTTTTCCATGTAGACTTTCTATCTCTTTGATATCTTGACAACTTTTGTTCTGTAGTTTACTTTTTGGGAGTGTAATAAAATTCGTTTGGAAGTTGATTTCGAGTGTAACTAAAAAAGGATAATCACATGTAACGGAATCAAGTTCTAGATCAGCCTCCAAGGTGATTCAAACAGTATTTTCATGAGGCATATCGGAAATTTGTTAACTAAACAGTGTGTTTAATGAGCATTAGGATGTACATATTTGGAAGAATTACACATTCGCATAACATATGTTCAGTGAAAATGCTGTCTTGAATCGAATTCAAATGAGTTTGTGTAGTTATTCAATCGAGTACCTATTTTTTAGCACCAAATGTGTACAATGTCGAAAAAGGCAGCGACATTTTGCATGAAAAGTCACCAAAGTATACATTCGGTTGTAAAACTTTATGCGAAAAGCCATCAGATACGCCCGGTTAGTTAGTATTTTTTTTATTTCTCATTTTCGTGCATGTCTACTGTCTCTTGCGTTGTTAACTGAATTTCCACTCAATCCTGTTCACTAACACCCTATTTCAATGCTATCTGCAAGCAGAATGTTATTTTTGATTTTATTCCTAGCACCGAACGTTTACAATATACCAGTCGCTGACAAGATCTTGCATGAACTTTCACCACAATTCAGTTTTGGCAACAAAGTACAAATTGGAAAACCGTTGGATACACCCGGTTGGTTTTTAAATCTAAAACTTAAAATCTAAGTTGACTCTTAATCTTAACAATTCTTAACTCTTCCACAACTGTTTTTCTATCCAAAAATCGTTTTCTAATTTGCTCCTAATTTATTTAGCTCCAAATGTATATAATATCCCGTCCGTCGTGGGCGACAAGCGGTCCTCGCCGGCCTATACCATCTCCGGTCGCAACAAGGAGCCCCTAGACGAGCGCGTCAAGAATCCCGGTCCAGGCCAGTACAACGGCGTTGATCCGGAAAGCTACAAGGCTCGCCATCAGCCCGCCTACACCATCAGCGGTCGCACAAATGTGCCATCGGACAATACAACGCCGGGACCGGGTGTTTATTCGCCCGAAAAGGTGATATGTGGTTGATTTTATTAATTGTGAAATGAAAATGGGCTTTTTGCAAGTAGGTGGTTAGCCATTTGCATAATGCGCCCAGTCACTCCTTCGGTATACGGCATTCGCCCTATTTAGGATCCCATAATGTGTTCTTGAGACGAGAGAAAACCTCCCTACTGTTCTAAACTCCTCTAATGTTGTTCTTTTAATTAACTTTAGTCTGTTATGTTATTAGAGTAGTTTGTTAAATTTCTAATTACATGTTGATTATAATGTTGCTGTTTTTGCTGTAGGTTGTGCTTGACATTCCACCAGCCCACAGTTTTGGCATCAGACACTCACCATATTCTGAGCACTATTGAATACACCACAGTCAAAAAACGAGACACAAAATTCGAGAATGAACAACGATTCCGACTGTGCTTTACATTCCCTTCTTCATTATTTATTTTCTACACAATTGGGCACAGATTTATTTTTTCTTTTTTTTCATTAGTTTTTCGCTTTTTTTTAGTTAACATTTTCTACACGCTGTACTAATAACCGTGGACTACCTCAAAATTGCCACCAAGCTTTTATGTATTTTGAATTGGGTAGATTCTAGCTGAAATTAGGGTAGTTTTCGAATGTGTATTGTTCCAAATCGCTTGTGCATGTTTAATTTGATTAAAAATAAACATTGTTCAAATTAGGATTTTGGATTTTGCTTTTAAATATTTAAATAATGTTATGGTTCCTTATGTAATAGATTTTTTAAATTTTAATAAAAGCCATGTACAGACACCTGTGTTTTATATTGTTGGAGTATGACAAGAGATGTCACAACATGACAAATTTTCATCAAATTTTCCCTCGCCATTTGAATATAATTATGGATTTTATAAAAGTAGAAATTCTCTCGTTGAAATTAATGTAAACATTAGCATACTAAATAAACTCGATTATTAAATACGTTTTTCTTAAGTGTTTTTGTTGAATTCGTTCGACATGCGCAACTAACTAGGTGGATTTTCCACACTGGCTCTATGAATTTTCAGTGTTTTCCTGCTGCAACGAGAATTCATGGCTTCTACGCATAATAAATGAATAGCACTTTTTTATTAAAAAGAACACATAAATCAAAACAAAAATTATTTTTTCATATTAAATAAATAATACACTACTTTAAATAAAACCTTTTATTATAAAACGAATTTACTAATAAATCTTCCATAATCCACCCATTCGACGGTGTTTTGATGATTATACGATTATCTTTTGCATGGAATGCGTAAAAAATTTATTTCCAGTAATAAAACAAATAGTCTAAAATTAGATGATCTTAATTTCAGTTATAGTGAAATACATAATTTCAGTTGTGAGTGAATTGCGGTACAGTAAATTTCAATTTCAGTGTGTGTAAAATGTTATGGGCTGGAAAAATGTGAAATATATATACATTAATTGCAAATCCATATCTTAGAAAACGGCACACAAATTCGCCCCCCGAAATGATACAAAAGAATAAGCGCTTATTTTTCCACATTGTTCTATTAGCATGAAAGGTACGATTTTCCGTCTGTTTTTATTCATTAATGAACCAGTTAACACATTAACGATTTGTTTAATGCAAGTTTATTTTCCCAAGTTTCTCAGAATAATATTTATAAAACCAAAACCATGTTTCTCACTCTCGCATTCATAAATATGCTCTGCAGTTGTTATTTTCCCTCTCATTTACAGGGAGTTCTTGTGCGTGATGGACCAAGGGCCAAATGGCTCCCAAAACAAGAATATCACTAACCCATCTACTCCACCACCACCAACCACCACCACCCCCGACCCAAAACTCTACTATCAAACGTACGATGTTATGACCGGTGTGCGAATAGCCGCCACATTGGGCGGCTTTTTCGGCCTAATGGTCATCCTAGTATTATACAAATCAAAATCAAAGACTGAAAAGGCGTTAGAGGACCCCGATTTCACGGCGGCCGCCGTGGCGGAGGTCGAAAAGGAGGAGAGACAATTACAAGCCGTTCTAGAAGCGACCGCATACCAGCAGCTCAATCCTCGACGAAGTCGCCGCTCCCTGGACACCGCCAGTCCGTGGGCCCGTGCCCACCATCCCACCATGCGCTTTTCCTCCATCGGCGGCTACAGCAGCCTCATGGAACCACCCACCCGTCTCACACAGAACCGTTTACCTTGCCTTGTTGACCAAGATCTCTTCTGCGAAGACGACAAATCCATTTATAATGACGTCTACTACAACGGGTAAATAAGCAATAACTTTTCCATTTCTATTTCCGAGATTGTGTAAACAGAGGCGGGCAGTTTTCGCTTTTATTTAACAATTATATCTACGCCGGTTCAACAGCATTTTGTTTACTTTGCGGAATCACAATCTGTAAACTCTTCCAAGTTTTATTATCGATTTTCGGTCTTTCTGCAGAAAACTCTTAACTTTAATCCATCTCTCTCTCTCTTTCAGTCACTTAGACGTGCCCCGGAGGCCCAGCAACATCACCTGCTCCTCCTCGGGCAGCTCGTACCTAGAACGACGCGATTCCGCTGTTGTTCTTAGCCTTTCCACATTTCCAACGGCGAAAAGCAAGTCGCTGTGTCCGCCAGTGGAGCACCACTACGATCTTTACTATCCGATCGATATTCGAGTGACTCAGCCGACCCCTGGAGGCTCCCCTTGTGGCAGCGATCGAGCCATTTACGATCGTCTGCAACAGCAACATCAGCAACAACATAACAACCCCGAGTTGCACCAGAAATTAGCTCCATTGGCGTCGATCAGCAGTTGCAACAGTTCATTGGCGACGGATTACTATCCGGATCCTGATTACGATGTGCAATCCTATACCAGTGATTCGGTGTTCAATGACGATATCGAAGAGAATACGGAGAACGAAGTGGAGGAACAATTCTCGACGGATAGTGAGATAAACAGTGAGGATGGCGCGTATTATGGACGGCCGAGTAGTGCGAATGCAATGCGGAAAGAGGTTACAGTAAACGAGTTGAATAGCAAGCATTTCACCAAGTCGTCTTCGACGTTGGTGGAGGAGAGTGGCGATACGGGCGGCACGGAGGAGATGCCGCAATTGTCGTTCACTGAGGGCGGTACGAAGGTGAGGAAGTTGTCGATGTCGAGCGGTCAAATCGATTCACGTCACCAATGGACACAGGAGACATTGTTTTAAGTGCTCTCGAGTATCGGTGTTTCTTTTTTATGTCTAGAGAGTGTTCAGTACAAAAATGTTCATATTTTCTACAGCAAAATGTTCTGTTTGTTTTTCTGTTGTATTTGTGGATCAAAGGAGCTTGTACTTATTAATTGTTTAGAATTAAATGTGTGACATTTGATGGATTTGGCAGCACACTATATGTGTTTTTGTGTTGTATATCGATGCGGCCAAAAAAATATGAATCAATTCTATGACCAAACATTATATGTACATATATCTAATTAGCTTGAATTATATACGGCGGAGACTAGGCCACAAAAATGAAACTGAATTAAACATTATCATATCATTCGCAGATTAAAGGACCAGAAAAAAAATGTAAATTAGTTATCCATTCACTCTTGTATATTTTATATCTTGAATAACTGTGCAATGAACGTGAAACTCTTCCATAACTGAGGCTAAATTGTTGTTTTCTAAATAATGAATATTTTTTCGAAATATACTTTTTTCATTCTTATGTTAATAAGCAGAAACTGAATAGAATGTGACTATTAATGTATATATACATATAAAATTCAATGTGATAGTATTAACATACACGGCATTAAATATGATATAGATGAAATATCTTTTTATTACTAAAAAAAATTGTTGTATATTTGAAGGCTACAAAAAGGAGTTATTAATAAACAAACTAATGAATACACTTATTTACTATTATCGATACTTTGTATGAAATAAACGTATGTGTTGAATTTGGAATAAATTTATTATTGTAAAAGTTATAAATGATAGTTAAAACTTATATAGATTAAAAATTATTTTATGTTACTGTTATGTGAAGAAATAAATGTTTAATTGTTAAATTATGATCGATTTTCTTTAGCCAAAAAGCTGCCTTTTGAACTTGTTAAGGGTTGGGAAATGGAAAGGCGTTCCAGGGCAAGAAATATTACCCCCGGGGCATTAAAAAATAAGGGCGAAGAAAAGACACAAATCAATTTTCGAATTTTTAAAAACGGTCTATTGGAAAATTGGGAAACTAATCGCTGCTTATTTACAGGCCACTACAAGGAAAATCAATCAGTTTGGGGATTAGCGGATAGAGGTCACACACTGAAAATGTTGAAAGTTTTGGGAAAATTGGAAAATTCAAATTCAAGTATCATAAGAATTCATTATACCAATTGTATTTGATTCTCTTATCCTGCATTGAAAAATGCATGTGACACTGTAATAAATTATATAGATTGCAATAAACAATTATCAGGTAATCTATTGATCATCCAGTCGTCTGATTGGATATTGGATCGCATCAAAGTTCCATCTATCTGAAAAATTCTCCGATTTTACGGCCAATAACAAAATGAACTTGTCAAGTATGCGAAAGTCTGCTGGTGTCACATTTGGAACCTCATCCATCACTGCGCTTTCACAACACAAAGAGGCGAACATTGGCATATTTACAAACTGATTTGACAAATTCGTTTCGAATACATTTTAGGTGCCGACAGAATCCCAATGGGGGATCGCATTGCTTTCATTTTACCGACAATAAGGCGGTCTTCTTCAATATCCTACCGGATATAGAGATGTTTGTGTGAAGAGAGCGACATTTTCCCAAATCATCAACCATTTATGACTTAACTTATTCTTACTGAAAATGAATAAAAAAATTACGTGCTTAATCACATTTTTACGTCGACATATTTATCAAAAAACATGCACATTTATTTAATAACATGACTATAGATATAATTTTGCTAAAAAAAATTCGTCCACGTCTCTTGTTTAAATTGTTTAAACAATATTTTCTGTATAGAAAATTTGTATAGCTTCATAACAATTTTTAATGTGATAATAAGAGAGAGAGAAGAGTTTTATTTTGGGGACGACAATAGCAGAAATCCTTCAATCTCAGCATTTCAATAAATTATGCAAATAATGAGATTAAAACTCGTAAATTATTTATTGTCTTTTTAAAGTACAATGTCGTGGTATGATAAAAGATTCTGTTTGCTCTTAGTACTGGATTAATAATATTTTTACACTTTTTAAACGTTTATGAATTGTCTATCTGTGTGTGTTGTTCTGTTAAAATAGGTACCATAAAATTCATCAGGATTAGATAAAAGGGGTATTTATTAAGATAATAAAAAAATCGTTTTTTTTTCGCATTTTCCTAATTGAACGAATTATAATTTATTAATTATTTATTCTTGAAATGAGCATGTATAATTTTATACTAATAATTAAAGTTGTATTATTATATTACAGTTGTGGGTATTAAAATAATATTTACACTTTAACAAAAATTCTTTACTAAAGGGATTTATTATTAAATATAATAATAATTTGTTGGCGGGTATAAATTTAAGCTACTTTATATTATTAGAGTATATAAATTTAAGTGAAACTACCGAAAAAGCTCCTCTTTTATGAACTGTAGAGAATTTCACACAGCAGTTTCTAAAATAAATATAACAGGGATAATAACGTACAATTACATAATTTCCACTTTACAGGGGGGTAATATACAACCTATTTTATTCCAGCCACCGTTTTTACAACATTTTACTGTGGTATCATAATTATTATTGCTTTTTATACACATTCAAGGGCGCATTAAGTGAATTGCATTGATTAATCCGTTTGATTAATTTACAAGTTTACAATAAATCAAAAACATTTTTCCAAACGATTTGAAACCATAACGGAAAACTACCTTTCGAAAATGTTGATTGATTTACAATAAAATTATCAAAAGAAAATTCTTTTTTAACTGCAACCACTTTTTAATAGTTTGAATTCAGGTCGAGCGCCATACTTGTTAGAAAAAAAAAATCAATAAATCGTTTCCAACCTGTCCGATTTCCAAGAATAAACGTACAAAATACCATCAAATTGGACGTGTTGCCGACCATATAGATGAACAGATATAAAACACCGGCCATTTTCGGGCAATAAAATGGTTTCCTTCAAGGGTTGCTGCCTACAATAAACATATTTTCTTCTCCAACTTTCTGGTGCATGTATTTCTTGTGTAGGTAGGCCTTTACCTATCGGTACCCACGTTCGTCATTAAAATGTCCATCGGTCCAGCCGAGACCGACGGAAACGCCACACAATAAGAGAGGATTTCAATACTTAATAAAAGCATGCTAGATGTCATAAAAATTTATTTGAATTTTAGATAAAATGGAAAAAGATGGCTTCATTTTATTGTACCTGACAGTGTCTTCATTTATATGACAGTCGCAGGCGGCTTTCCGTCTTCACCTCTTTCCATCCCGAGTCTCAACCACCTTGTGTTACCTTCATTCCACATATAAACATGTTTTCGTTGTAATTATTTTCTATTCACAATCCGAAATGTATAAGAACATAAATTGTTTCAGCTTTTTCACACCTTTACCGAAATATTATTTTGAAATCGTAAATTTTTTGCGCTCCCAAACTGATTTATTGTGCAGGTAAATAATGATAAAACTAATTTATTACATGAATTAATACACAAGCGTTTTGCTGTCATGCATTTTTCCCTGAAATCAAACATCATCTTTTGAATAGAAAAAAATCCTCTTCCGGGCG